>JAMKCF010000008.1:19456999-20141999 GCA_023634235.1 Pisaster brevispinus | reverse complement strand
GGCTCGCCAAATGGTTTATGCGACTGAAGTTGAAGGTGAAACTGTTCATTCGTCTGAATTCACAAGACTTTAATGACGGTGCCCAGCATCTCCAAAAGCGAACCACAATGCGGGGGCCGAAACTCGTCTCGACCAACGTTAAAGCTCTTTACGAGTCAATACATTTTTACTGACATGGTTATTGCTTTCAGGACGTTTTCTTTCTTCTGTGTTTGTTCCTCTTTTTGACAAATGAAACCTTTGATATAAAGGCTGTGAAGAATCCTGACATACCGACAAACAAATGTGTTTTCCAATGTTTGAACACGTTTTTCTTCCTCTCTTTCTACTCCTTGGAAAATTTCGTTTATTAGGATTCCAGGTGTGCTTGGTCAAATGTCACCAGAGGCTATGCATTTAGTGTATGATAAAAGCATCCGGTATCTGACGCTGCAACGGGAGATCACATTTCAGCAATATGGAAATGTAATATTTTTTTTTTTTTTACTTTTGAAAGAAACGGGTATAAATTCTTCCGAGGTAGCACAATAATCGCAAAAGACTGACGGTCCGCCTTCCGTCCGCAAATACCGTAAACGGTCCTTTGTCGTATGTTCGTAGAAATTAATATTATTCATTTTGTGTGGAATAAATATTATGATTGGGTGGTTGATTTCTAACTTGAAATCTAATTTAATAAAGTTTCTTTTGCTGGTACCGCTTTTCTGAAAAAGAAATTAATTCTGCCTGGAACGTTTTCTATGTCGAGAATCTCTTGATTAAATTGTATTTAATTTCCAAATCCAGGCAGTTCTTCAAAAACATTATATTTATTATGCAAAAGCCCCCCCCAAAAAAAAAAAAAAATAAAAAAAATAAAAATAATAATAATAATAATAATAATAATAATAATAATAATAATAATAATAATAATAATAATAATAATAATAATAATAATAATAAATAAAAAAATAAAATAAAAAATAAAAAAAAATATATATATATAAAATTAGTAGAGAAGATGGCCTTAGCTTTCGATCCAAACCGGACCTTCGTCAGAGGCATACACAAGAACAAACACAAACATATCCATTTAAAGCAAAAAGAGGAGCAAAGGATTAAGGGAGAGTATCCAGACACAAAAAATATATATCTATACTCTCCCTTAATCCTTTGCTCCTCTTTTTGCTATAAATGGATATGTTTGTGTTTGTTCTTGTTTATGCCCCTGACGAAGGTCCGGTCTGGATCGAAAGCTAAGGCCATCTCCCCTACTAATTTTATATATATATATAATATATATATAAATAATAATAATTATTATTATTATTAAAAAAACATTAAAAAATAATTAAAATAAATAAATAAATAAGCAAATAAATTAATTGTTAAAAAAGACAGAAAACAACAAAAAAACAAAAAAACCAACAAAACACACAATAAAAAAGAAGATGTTTTCATACATTGGAAACTGTTTTGTTGCAGTTGATGTTTTTGATATTCCTACACTGTTGCTCTTGCTGTTGTTGTTGTTGTTGTTGTTGTTGTAGTTGTTGTTGATTCTGTCGTCACTGTAGTTGATTTTTTATGACTTTTTTTTCTCTTAGTTTATATGTTTAATCTTTTGTATTTCGGTTACGATAAATGTACTCCGACCGCTGAACACCAAGGCTGCAGCAATAGCCAATGGCGCATGTCTGCTTCTGCAAACTACACGACAACAACTCAATCAGATAGTCAAAGGTGTGAAAGGTTTCACCTTCACATCGAGTGAAGTGACTTGCCCAGCCTTGCCTCTCATCCTCAGACAGCCAAAATCGTCCAAACAATCTTCCATTGTATCTTAAAATAAATGCAAAAGCTATAAATACACTGCACTTTATAGCTGATTGCTATTTCAATGACGTAGTTCCGGTAGAAAATTTACATAATACGATTTGATCAAAGTAGAGGTGATGTTATCGGAAGTACTATACCCAATATTGGAAAACACATTTGACACAAAAAGAACCAAACATGCATTTTTCATATGAGTATAAATTAAAAGGCTTCTAAACACAGGGATATTTAACCAATTGTTAAGCCTAAATGTGTTATACATCATTGGTTTCTGGCAGAGAGTTCATTCATGGAGAAACCTCAGCTGGTAAAAGTAAACGTACAGTAAAAATACAGCCATTCTGCATTAGTTTTTTATCAAATGCTCCAGTGTAGTGGAATTAAATGCCTGTTCAAACTGACTTAAAGGTGAAAATTGTATGGCATGTGCGTATTTCAGACTTGTGTTCGGCCATTAATTTCATAAACACATTTGTATTTCAGATTAAAAGTTATTTTGTTTTCGAACATCAGCAATCACGTGTTTTGTTTTTTGCCTTCAAGCAATACCATAAAAAAGTAGTTCAATTATTCTGCACATGGTGAAAACAAATTCATGTAATCAACTCATATTCGAGTGATTGAACCCATGTGAATGCCAGGTGTGTGTAAAACACCGGACGTTCACCGAAACATCATTATGTATTCCACTTTGTAATAGTACCGCTCGTGTAATCACGTAAAGCCACTGCATGTATTGCATCTCGAAACTGCCTTGAATTTAGCCATGAGTGTAAAATGCCTGCCATCTGATGCACGCACGTGGTGTCATTTTGCGCATTCATTCAGCCCGTGCTCATTATCCAGCGTGTGGAGATCAGGCCGGGTCGTGACTCCATATCAAATGCAAACTTGAATTATGTTATGTTATTCGCTGGGAGAGCACCGTGTTCAGGCTACCCCATGATGTCGAGTATGCACATGCTGTTGGAAGTTAATAGTTAACCATTCACTTCAACATATTGGCTTATAGACTGGCATACCTAGCACTTCATAGTGAGAATATATGGCGAAGAACGAAAGGATTCTGTCACTGAGCTCCAATTTATTGTTGTCCCTTTTTTTTAGGGGGGGGGGTGCGTTCCTTCGAAAAATGCCCGACCTTATTTCTCTCCATTGGTGCAGTTTAAAAAATACAGTTCTGGATGTGTGTAAATCCCCAACAGATTCTGTTGCAATTTGTGTAGGTGTGTGTGTGTGTGGGGGGGGGGGGGGGGCTGCACATACAATGTAAATACGCAGTAAAGACTGGATATATAATTGTCAATATTGCCAGAAAGCTGTATCAAAGTCTACTTTCATTATAGGTGTATTATTCGGGCGGCTAGAATTCGGGACTGCGATATTTCACAAGTAATAGCTGCAAGAGTTGACAATTGGTCATCACCCTGGACATTCTATAAGAGCGATTTCTCTACAACACTTACTAGTTATATATAACTGTAACCAGTTCAGTGACTGTGGATTTGTTAGTCCATTGATCAACAAACTGAAATGCGCGCTTGCACTGTGAGTGCAGCGAAAATCTATATTTATAGGCGCACTTACAGACCGCACCCCTGTAGCGTATTTGTAACGCATTCTAAATAGGCCGGGTAAAGACTTGAAATTTTCGGCTCCAGAGTCAAACCTCACTGAGCACCAGGAAGTACTGTCGCGCTCGGTTGCCTCCAGACGCTAGACACATACAAGGAGGGGAACTTGTGTATTGCGCAATTATAAAGTGGTTTTACTATTAATCAAAATGTTACATCTGCAAGCGCATGGCAACAATCGCTTAATTGCGTTTGACATCTGCTCATGGTTAAAGAGTGAGTTTGAACGGTCATTGCATTCCACTCAACGGTTTCCACACTCCCGCAAAGAACACTGTGTAAATAAAAATACATACATGACACATTTGTTTACAGTTAAGCATACTGAAATACATTTTAATGAGTTTGAGACGAGACAGTCACCAACCAATCACAAACACCCGATTGAAATTCACCAGGCGGGATTGGCCGAGCAATTTCAAAAGTGAGAACACGCGCATGCGGTCAGCAGCGTCAAATCACATACCACATTTTGCTCGTCTCTTAAACGCCCAGGGATCCTGCCTATTATTGTAAGGTGACAACTTGTTTGTTATTTTCGGAAACCTTGAGGTCTATTTTAAGTCGCATAACAGCATGCCGGCCCAACCCTGGGAGCTATATTTATCCACCATTGACGTCAATCCGCTGGAGTGTATGTTTCATCAGAGAGCCACGGCACTCTCTCTCGCGCTCGGGTAACCAGGTCTCGTGTAGAGTGGATCGGTTAAGACGGATGAATCATTGAAAACAACTCCGCGCAATTACAGACGAACATGAGGCTGGAGGGTAGAGATCGGACCGGGAGGCGTCAGTTTCTCCTACCCTGTTAACCATAGACACTCTCCTCCGAGTAAATATACCAGTATAGAAGCCCGGACATTATGCCCACTTGGTGTTTGCTTTCATTACGTTGTCCATCCACCGCCTGGATGGAAGCGAGAACCTTTCCTTGTTTTAAGCACCAAAGAAATGATGAGCCTTGGGGCGGTGGTAAGTCATTCAACATCGTCCAAGTCATCTGTACAACTCAAGCCATCCAGGGTTCGGTCTGACCTAATGTTGAACTTTTAAACACTCTCCGTGTTGTTACACGCAATAATATCCCGTCATTTGATTTTGAAGACAATATTTATGAGAGCGGTTGGGGTTTATGACATCGTCAGGCTGGCCAGCCTGTTTTTGTGTATTATTACTGTCGTATACCGAATGTGGGGAAATCTCAATCGTTTTAAAGTGCTGAGCGCCAAGGCAATGTTTTCACAATTCACTGGGAACTCTATTAAACTGCGTGTAGTCTATACATGAGGTACGCTGACAGCCTCTGGGGAGGCTTACAATTGGACGAAGTAGTTATTCTGAAAGGAAGAACATTTATTTCAATTTTCTACTTTCCAAGAAACGTCCATCATTCATGCAGTCATCTGTGTCCAAGCTTAAAGAGAGTGTTCACCTTTGGCTGTTACTCCCGAAATTAATGACCGTAACAACTTACCACTGAAGCTGTTGATAATGTGTATAACATTTTGAGAAACGATTCCCTTCCAAGGAAAGCGATTTCAGAGAAAGGGATTCAGAAAAGAATTCAATCTGAGAAACGTGTCCAGCATGAGACGTTTCTCAGATTTTGTAAAAAAAAATACGGATTATTCTTTTTGGCGTGGGCATCACCGCTCCAGATTTTCGGCGATATCTCAAAAACGATTCCACATTTTAATTTTAGTTTTATTGTATATATATTTATATAGGATTAAAACAATCAAATGGTTCCAAAAACCAAAGGAATACTTTGCCTTTAATAACATGATTGTATACTGCACTCGTGCAGTTATTTCCTTTTGCAAAACTTGGACTTATAAATGGACTTATATTTCGGCCAAAGTCTGTCTCATATGATTTCTGGTTTTGTGATGTAAGCATTTGATTGAGACTGCTTGGGTCAAAACACGAGACCGTTAACATTGGCATTTATCCTGCTTGTCATTTTGGTCAGTAAGCAGTTTGCAATAAATAATTATTTTGTGATAAAAATGCCCACATAACACTTGGGAATTTGCCTCGAGAATTGAGTCAAATTTGATAATAGTTTTTCAGAGAAATATTGGTACCAGTACCAAATGACGCGTTCAAATTTAAATCTGACAACAATTATGTTAATCCCCCCACTACGACCCTAAACCTAAAGTAATAAATACAAATATATAACAATAAAACATCTCTGTATATTGTTTTCGTTTGGCCTAAAATATTACGCCAACATCTCTCACTGTATATGCCTGCAGAATCATGTAAAAATGTTGATCTATTTTCCACTACTGTTTATCTTTGAGACATACTTTATCAATAAAAGAAGAACCATCATCCAAGAGCTTATATAAACACTATGTTGTGGTATGAAACTGGGTAGAAACAAAACTATAGATGTGCGGCCCCTAAATGTAGTCCGAAACCTAACCATAGCCCAGACCTAAATCTTGCGATATGCCTGGACTACATTAAGGTCTTGGGCTACACTTAGGGGCATAATAACAAAACAAGTAATTGCAGTGGAGGTCGGTTGAATTGCAAAATGATTTAAGCAAACTATACTCTAAATCTGAAACGTATTTCACAATGCGTTTCACAAAAGATACATGAACTTGTACATGGCGGATCATGGAAACGATGATGTATTCACAACCATTGGTGCGGCTCACCTTGTCCGATGCTGTATTCACAACCTATGCCTTACTCGCTGCATGCATTAGTGAGAATGGCCATTAATGTGGAAATTGAACATAGTGGTTTCACTCCTGCCTGGCACATATATTATTTTTAAATTAAAATATTGGAAGCGACTCTTTCATTTAATTCTAAAAGTCCCTGCTATTATACGGGATTGGTAGAGCTGACATGATAGGCCAAAGTCAACAAGGTAAAAATATGTGCAAAGGGAAATATTTCACCGGAGAAAAAAAATGGTTCTAGTATAAACTTCATAATAAGTAAGCTTTCAAACTAAATTTAAACGATGATGTTTTTTTTTTTTAAATCTTTACCAATCCCGTACAATACAGAATAAAGTCTCGTTGAGTATTGCACACTTTAAATAATTCAGTATGAATGAGGCACAAGATGGTTGAATCACGAATAAAATGAAAAAAAGCCTACAGCTAATTGTAATTAATATCAATGTGATGTAAGTCGTGACAGCTCTTTTGGTCAAAAGGATGTTCTACACGGAACTATAAATTAAAAATGCAAAAACAAAAAACCAACATGTAGCTTGAACAGATGCCAGTGTACTTTTCTGTCTATTTTTAATATGAAGTGTGGGACATAAGTAGAAACAAACTATCTCGGCTGCTGTTTTGTTTGGTTTGATTTTTTTTTTCTCTCGCATGGCTTGACATAATTGCAGTATGTAACAAAGATATTGTATTAAACATATGACATGGGAATGTACAAGGTTGACCCTTACGCAAAAAGCCGTGACATCATTTTCCCATATATTCAAATTAAAGTTACAGGCGACATTTCCATTACAAATTCTTTATTAACGTTTTTTTTTTTTTCTTTCTTTTTTTGGCTCCGTTGCAAATACCATTCTCAGATCGAAGTCGGTATGAAAACAAGTCTGGTACCTCACATGACAATGACAAACAACGTTGTCAATCGTGTACTGGCATTAAAGGTACAGGATTAGTAGATCTGGCAATACTGTCGCACACACAAGTGAATTCATGTTTTGTGTTATCAACCATAATACATGAAATAACAAACCTGTGAAAACTTGGGCTTTATCCGTTGTGCGAGTCAGGAGACCATGCGAAACGGCCAGCATGTAAACACTGCCAGGATGTTTTTCGGTTTTGTTGTAGGTTTTCAGATACATTTTCTCGAGTACGACTTCAGAGGGAAACATTTCACAGAAAAAAAAAAAATGTTCTAGTTTGTACTTCATTATCAGTAAGCTTTCAGACTAAAATTAAACAATGATGTTTTTTTTATACCTAACCGATCCCGTATGACACCTTTAAGTAGAAAGCATTAAATCGAACCTGGCCTGAGGAGAGAGAGAGAGAGGGGGGGGGGGGGGTCTTCCTTAACTTACTGCAGTTCGCAAGCCTTGTTACAAACTTCTTCTCTCCTTGTTGCACATCGATAACCTGCGAACGTGTTCGTGCATGCCTCCCTACAGATAAATACGCAACAACTCCGCGTATCGTATTCATTTAAATCCACACATTTTCATGGCAGAAAACAGAACCGTTTCTCCCCCGCGGATAGACCAGAAATCATTAAAACTTGGACTGTGATTCCACGACTGCGGATAATTCCCTGTGGGAAACGGCCTTAAGAGCAGTTGGCCAAGTTCAAATTCTAACGCGTATTCTATCTTTCTGACATTTGCACCTCGGGTGTTTTTTAAAGAATCCAATTTATTATTTTTGGTTGGGAGCCTTTGCATACAGTGATTTTCGATTTGTTCCATTTCATTGGGGGGGGGGGGGTGGCGCTGTGCGGCAAAATGCACTTGGGTGTTCCTATTGTGTACAATGGCATTGTACGTCCGTTAAAAATTGGGTTGTTTTTTTTAATTCGCCATGAAAAACCGAAGTTGATTTATATTTGGATGATTCTACCTGAGGGTTTTCATTTCAACTGGTCAGTATTTAGCTCTTCCGTGAACAAGGTTAACAATTAAAATGAATTTAGCCATGTATATTTTTGGATTTTTACTTTTTATATATTTGTTATACTTCCTTTATAGTTTCTCTATTTTAATCTGAGTTTTAATACTTCTTGTGTTCTTTTTAAAGAAAATTTTTCCCCGTCCTGTATTTGCTTGTATTTTGCTGAAGTCCTTCAAGTTTACTGTTTCGTCTCTGGTTTTAACTTTGCCCCATTTTGTTGTCACTCAGAGGTCCACAATAGAATAAGTCTTTGACTTTTTTGTGTACTATCCTTGGCAAAAAAATTATTTTCTTTTCTTGCTTTTTTTTTTCTATTGTCTTTTTTGTATATACATTTGTATGTATTTGCTTTGTAGTTTGCCAAACAAATCAAATCAAAATCAAAAATCACCCACGTGACAAAACGTCACGTGGTAAGCACTTCGACTGGTCACTTTGGGCCTATTCAGAATTATCAATGTTTACTTTTTCGTAATTTAATCTTCACTTAACAAGATATATATGTATAACTTATAGTCTAGAACATAACTTTTACATAGTCCTTAATTTGAGGCGTTTTCATAAAACAAAAATGAAAAAGTTGTTACGTATCAATTTATTTCTTTTTTCTTTTATGTTTTAAATATTTTATGAGGTTAATCTGTCAGACTGTGCACTATTAAAAACAGAAATGGATTACCAGCTTAAAACCGCGTAAATGTATATGACTTGGGACTGGTTCCCAACTAACTTTTGCTGAACAAATAAAATTGTTAGGCAATATCTGTTGGTAAACAGCTTTTAGAAAAAAAATCGGCACACTTAAATTTCTTAACTCCCATTGTATGCTCTACCCTTACCAAAAAAAAAAGAAGAAAAAAAAAAGCGCGCATTGATTGATTTGTTTACAATCATACCTGACTCAGCGGTCTCTCTGTGAGCGGAAGAAGCTGGATTAATAATGATATTTCCGAGGTTCGAGAAAATAAATGAGATGGATCCAACTCTTTTACAGCAGCTTGGCGACCCTCGAAGAACCGAAACATTTATGGATCTCCCGGGAAATCAAACGAAAAAAAGAAGAAGGAACTAATAAAGACAAATATGTCCTCACCAGGGCGCCTAGATATTGTAAGTTATTATTGCCTTAACAGTCAGGACCCAATTTCATAAAGGTGTTTAGCACGGAAAATACTGTGCTTAGGAGACACGCTGGTTAACAGCCAAACCGGCTTGCAATGGACACTACTTGTGCCTGGTACTGCGCTTATTTGCGCTGAGCGAATTAATATGGTCAAGCTTTTTTCTTCTTTAGGCAACTGAAATCAGCTCACAACGACACTTGATCACGGACACTTATAGCTATACTTGATCCAAATAAGACTGTTCAACTTAGGGAAAGTCACACCCTGTTTTTTTTTAAAGAGTGCCGTACACTCATTTAGCTTGTCTAGAGACACCACAAAAACTAAAATGTGAAGAATGCATTTAACAGCGACGGTTTCGTTACGGTTTTGCGCATGATTATAAACAATGCGCGGTTAAAATTGCAATGCTGGGCAAATTTGGAGCGATCCAAGCTTACTGTTTTTCGAAATTAATAGTAGTGCAGACAAAAGTACTTTTTTCAATGATTGATATACAAGCACCATTTTTAACAAACCTCGGATTAAACATCAGTAATTTAATTTTCTGTTAATTAGAACTCGTGTGTTAAGGCAACGGGAGTGATTTGTCACGAGAACTGCTGTTTCCGTAGTAAACATCCGTCCATGCTAATTAGGCTTTGTCAGACAATGCAACTTTATAACTTAGAGGTTACCAACAGCGCTTCTAACAAAGGGCACACTACTTGGTAGCGAACGCTGCAAGAACTGGGGTGTTAAAATTGAAAACACCCATAAGTTTAACACCTCAGTTTTTAAAGTGTAACTACCTCTTTGGGACAATGTCGTTTTGGGCCCCTTTTGGATACAATTGACCATATATCTCTGATAAGAAAAATGCGAGCGACATCCTTTTATATTTTTTATTGATGAGATATCCAGTTTTAAGATGTTTGAGATATGAAATGAACTTCTGCATTTTGAGAGCAGGTATTTTGATAAGTTATACTTGAAGATAGAATCTCCACGTAGCCTGCAGGAATGCATGGAAAAAAAGGGCTCAAGTGGGAAGTTCTGTTTTGTATCGTTAAATAGGATTGAAATGTCATCTTTTCTACGGTAGAAAGTTCACCTTGCAAACCATTGTATTTACTCGTCTCTGCCTTTTGAATAATATAACACAATTGACATGGTGGGCGTTTAACCATTGCTGTGCCGCGTCTGTTTTCTCGAAGCAGCACCGGACTTCACAATAAGCCCCCGCAGGTGAGAGCTTGGAAATCTCCCCACCAACATAACAGTGTGGACCGGTAGTAGGTGCAGCCACGGGGATGCAATACAACCCGGTACGTGCATTATTCAAGGCAGAAATTTCACGGTTATTTTAATCGTTTGCACGTCGTAAATGCGTTGTTTTTTTTTGCCGCGCAAATTGGAAAGTGGATTAGGTCCATCGTTGCTGAACGCCAGATCATGCATTAATATATGTGTGTAGACGGGATTCAAACGATCTTATGAACATAAACACACCAGACTGCATAAAGGCTACGCCGGTCTGTGAACAAATTTACTACATTTGCGTCTTTGGGAAACAAAATGGCGACTTAGTCACAGTTTATCAGAAAAATTCAAGCTTGTGGTTCCCAACAACACTATGTGTTAAGCCGTAAAGTCTTTGCATACACTTTACAACCCGTTGATAAAGTCAACTTCGGTATCTGGCTATAGGAGACATTAATCTGGAAAACAAAATGGAGGTTATATCAAACAACCACAATGCATCTGTGTTACACTGGTTCCCTTGCTATCCTTCGTGGTACCAAAGGGAAATCCCCGACATGGCGAAAAACAAAACTCAATTACTTTTGTTGACAGCTTTAACTTCCCGGGTGTTCCGTGTCACACGTGGAAACAACATGGCGGCTCAGTGTTAAGCTCGTTCCCGGGATTTACTTGACCCCCTTCTGATAGAGTTTACACTCAACACCTGGTATGGGGATGTCAATCTTGGCTTCCCAGAGGACCGTTCGTGTCCCTTCATATTCACCAAGTTGTCACAGCTCCCCGCCCTTCGTTCACCCCCATGGATTTACCGGGTGTTTCTCAAATCAACCAACACGGGAAATCCTTCGACTTTCCGTTTCCAATCTCAACACAACCGATGACGCCAATACTTGTACAATAAGCCACACCAACAAGGCAGCCGAGGACCAAGAATCTGAACGCAGCCGCAGCATAAGCATGAATCGAAACTATCCATCAATCGATTCTACAGTAGCAGATTGCTGTGCTGCTATAAAGTTATACTCTCTCTCTCTCTCTCTCTCTCTCTTTTTTGTGGTGATAAAATGAGCGCCGAGTCTTAATCTGTCTGAGCTGGATGTCACATTCCCGGGGATGATTGAAACATTTCTATGGTCTTCCATCTCCTGATATGGATATCAAACACGGCTATATAGAGTAACATCTTCCCTGTTTGTTGATAACATTCAGCTGGAACTGCTGAATTGAATTTGCATCTACAATGAAGGGTGATGGGCTGAGTACGTTGAGGAACGGAGAACCGTAAATAAAGGTATCATAATGGCTCCGTAATGTGACTGAAAAGCATCGTGGTGGAGGGGAGGGGGAAGGGGTGGGGAAGATAGAGGTTGAGCGGGGGGGGGGGGTAGAGGAAACCACTATTATAAAAACGCTAAGGTAAGAGTTGACTGCGTCCCGTGGGGCCTTTGTCCCCCTTCTGGGCAAGGTTGACCAAGAAACTGGTTAGAAAGACTTTCAAGGCCTGTTATAACTATGATCTGGAAATCATCTGTCTCGGCTCGTGTTACGTTCATCCTCCATAACTACAATAGGGCTGGCGGTGAAATATATAGCACAAAGCATCGTGTTTGCTCCACTGTCTACATGGCAAGTCCGCGCATCTTGACGCAGAAATACTATTCAATGATTATTATTAAGTACGCAAGGAGACGAGTTGGTCAATTTGTAATCAACCACATTTTGACAAATCCTCTCTTTTCATGAAAAGAAAAATGTACGGCGGGAAGGTACTCTTATCTAGCGATGTATATTTCTGTGCTATGAACACCTCTAATTAAACATGAGTGGGCGAAATAATCCGCTGAGTTGCGTGGGTGGAAAATGTTCTTGAATTTGTATAAATTACAGGCACGGGTCCTCTTAACTGTTTGGAGCTGAATTGGTTCTCATAATTTATTACGAGCTATTTCTGCTGACATTTATTTCATAGTAGATTTATGTGACATACATTTTTATAGCAATGTATTAACTCTAAATTTAATGAATCTTGAGACAGAAAGCAGACTGAGGAGTCAGGTGGTAATAGCATGTTATTAATTTTGTTTTCACAGTATGCAGGAGGGAAAAAAGTAACAAAACAAGAACTAAACATGAAAACAAAACACAGAATACAAAACAAACGAAAACAACACGATGTGTTTATACTATCCGGGCATTTCTTACACTCAAACCAGTTGTCTAATTATTGTTATCAGACGTAACCGATTTTTTTTTTACAAGGGCAGTTTTTCCAGGAGGGAGGATAACATTAATTTAAACTGTCTAAATGTTTAAAACAAAATAAAGGTACAATATAAGCAATAAACCTTGTACAGAGTGTTAAGAACACATCCGTTTCCGGAGAAAATAATTACTGCAAAACAGTTTCATACGATTATTTGTCTTCTCTCGCCTTCAATTATGGTTATATAAATATCTGCTAATGAAACAAAGGATGCCTCGTAAGTGAACCAAATCAGTGTAGCACGCAAGCCCGAGGAAACCTGTAAACATGGGTGCTTTCTATGTGAACCAGAAACACCGGGGTTAACCCCCTACTCTTCCACGACAATTGTTCCGGGTTCCTTTATACGAGCACTACCAATCCTAGTACATGAGACTTAATGTCCCATCCAGAGGACAAATCAATTTATGGTAAAGTATCTTGCTCAAGGACACACGTGTCAAGACCGAGACTCGAATCCACACTCTGCTGACCAGAAACACCAGAGCTTGAGTCCCTGGCTCTTAACCGCTCGGCCACGACACACACCAAGGACAATTTGACCAAAAGCAGTTTTAAGACATAAATATTTGTCATGAAACTTCACACAAAATAGCCCTTTTAGCTATGATTTTGTGTCAACTGAAGCAAGTACATCCCATTACAAAACGAATTCTTTAACGTGTTTATTAAACGTTAGAAGCATCCAGACCACAAGCTTGCTTTTACTTAGCAGACCTCAACCACTTACTGCTTAGTGTGTAATCCTGGTACTGTGATATTGTCCAAGGATACTGATTGAGTGGAAAAAAACCGAACAAAACATACTCCTTTGAAAAGTAAATCGTTAAAAAATATGATTCTTGAAAACTAAGACAATCGCAAAAAACCAAACTGTCTTTAAAGTCTTTTTAAAAAACTATTTATATAGACCGTGTCACCTTGTTTGCAAAACGAGTGACACTGTACAAGCCAGGGCATTTCTCGGCAGTCAATTTTTAAAATCTAGCATCATAATTACCACGGAAATTTGTAAAATACAACAGCTAAACAAGTTTTGAGACCTGCAGGGTCTTGCCCCCTTTATTTATTTCAAATTAAAAATTGGTACAGAATGTATTGTGCAGTTTCCATAAAATATTAGAGTAAGAAACCAAAGGTGAACCTGACAGAGTTTTTTCTTCCTTTTTTCTGGTGCACTAGCAAGTCCACATCCTTGTGAAAACAACCTGTGAAATTTTCATTTCAAAAGGTGGTATCGTTTTTGAGATGTTGCCGAAAATCCGGAGCGGGAAGAATAATCCGTAATTGGAATACACAATCTGAGAAGCGTTTCAAGGAGAAACTTTCTCGGAATGTTTTTGAATCCCCCTCTCTCTAAAACCACGTTTCTTTGAAGGGAATTGTTTCTCAAAATGTTATACATTATCAACAGCTGCAGTGCTTCTTGCCAAGTAAGTCTTCATGGTAATTAATTTCTGGAGTAATTACCAAAGGTACACCCTCCCTTTAAGATATAAGACGAGGGTGATACTTTGTGCAAGGCAATTTATGGTCCGTATATTGACGAGTATTATATGAGCTTCGTGGAGCCAATATCTGACGTAGTGTTACCCCATCCCTCCTCTTAATAACTTGACGCACGCTGCCAGGAGAAAGTGTCGCTTTTGCCTCCTGTGATGACAAACCACGCATTGGTGAGAGGCAGAATGTGCACATGCTCCACATGGGTCATTACTGTCGTGATCTGATGATGGGTAACTATTAATGGGGTTTGACACTTAAGGGGAGGTAGAGGAGAGAGGTGGTGGACCGAGTGGTGAACCATCACCCGCAGGTGGATCTAGGTAACCAAAAGGGTGACTACCCCCAAGAGGTCATGATTGCTTCGGGGATAAAGAATGTTATATTTTTCGCCCACACACCGATGTTTGATATAAGCTCTGTGTACCTCGGTGCTTTCCTGGGGATACCCAATAACCTTCGGTTGGCTTCCATAGAAAAGACATGATATTTTATAAGCACTATTGAATATTTTTCTGTCTGTGTGTGTTTGTACATACACCCCACCCTCCTATGTCATTGCCACATGGCAAGTAACATCACCTCCCATTCACATGTACAGTTAAAAGCAGAGACTGTTGAGTTCGCATTTAAAATCAGCATCACAACGCAGCTCTTCCCACACCCACAACCAACCGTCTCCCTCACTCTTCCAAATGCACAGAACGGTGTGTCGTCATCATCAAAATAGGCCTGTGGCTGTACATGGGATTATGAACTCCCACCTAATTCCTGCACGCGCGCGCTCTCTCCAGATGATATGATTGCAGGGGGAAGGGTGCGTGCGTGCAGATAAACTTAGTTCATAGTTTCATGTACAGCCACAGGCCTGCTTTGATCATGACTACACAAGATTTACTGGTCGAATACGGGATTCACTGAACTTGGAATTATGAGAAGAAGAAAAAACCCGCATTCGAAGATGAGGTAAACGCTAAAATAAGGCTCGATGCCTGAATTAGAAAGAGTATTAAATGCACCAATCACGAGAGGTCTGGTATCGATACCCAGGTAATTACCCGTGGAAGGTGCCGTTTCAACAGACTAAGATCAACACCAAATGATATCCGATTGATATTATAACTAGAAATGCAGGTATCTTTTTGTCTCTTCTTCTTAAAAAAATATATATATCATCAAATCAAGCTGGAGTACCATTGTAAAAAGATAACCGGAAGATACAAACAATGGAGGTCATTAATCTGGCGAAATCTGCGTATAAGTTCGGATAATTATTTCATTATTTCCAAGGTAAAACACGACATCGTTGAGAGTGACAGTGGCTCATACGGACACTTACTGCATCTGTACACCCGCAGCTGCAGTGCAGGGTGCCCCCCTTCGATTGATTTTCCAAAGGTATGGGTACATCGTTGTGTTTCGGAGGGGTTATTTTTGGAGCAGTTCTCAATAAATACGCCATGCATACAAACACAAAGTCCAGCTAAAAAAGTACTAATTTTCCAGAAAACACTGAGTACTGTTTAGGGTCCTAATATGGTTGTTTGCTTTTGTGGTGATTTTGGTTGTTTTTGTTTGTTTTTGGTTTTGTTTGTTTGTTTGTTTGTTTGTTGTTGTTGTTGTTTTTTGTGGGGGGGGGGGTTTGGGGGGAGTGTTTAAGTGTTACATACAAAGTAGTGAGCTGAAACAAAAAAAAAGTTTCACATCATGTGGGGACTTGAAACACTATGTGAACTTAAACACGTCCACACAGTACTTTTTTACAGTGTTTGGGAATATATTTGTTCTTAAGTGCACAGGGCATTGTCCACAGAGTGTATACAGCACGGAGCTGTATGTGTTTGTGGGGGGTTATTTCAGATGGGAATATTTCTTTGGATACTATTAAACAACGTACTGGTATCAAGTTTATGGAAAATATGTGCTTTGAGATAAAATCTCGTCAATTTATTATACACATTTCAAATTGTGTCTTGTCGTATGCCTAGCGTTAGTGCATTGGACCAAAGTTCCGATGGTTGAATCATCAGAGTGTGAACTCGATTCCTAATCACGACACTTACGTCCCTGAGCAAGGCACTTACCATAATTGCTTGTCTTAACCCAGGTGTATAAATTGGAACCATGAGAAGGCTGAGACAGTATTGTGTTGGATTAACCCCTTAGCGCTAATTGAAGCAGCTTGTGGTTGTATGCTCCCCAGGGGGTTGAGAAATGTGAGGAATGGTCAAAAAGTCTGCCTAATGAACAGGGATAATAACGTTGTAAAGCGCCTTGATCTACGGTTACTAGAAAATATAATTTAGTTCTTATATAGCACATTATGTGCTAAAGGGCCAAGTAAATATTATAAATCTGATAATCTACCTTTTTAATAATATTTAAAGGTAGATTACCTGATTTATAATAAAATACTTGGTTCTCAGGAAGCGCACAGAAAGATCCTTCAATACAACTTGCTTGTTACCAAGCCTCGTAGTATAAAGTCATCCAAATAACCCATGAAGAATGGCACTGTATGGACGCTCACGTCTTTGGGGGACAAAACAATTTTTTTTTAATGGCTTTTTGTTTGGATACGGTTTTGTAATTGATAAAATTGATGTTAAACTTCATTGCCAGGCAATTTAAATAAGGTCGGAGTCCAGCAAACCACTAGCAAAGGAGATAGCGTTTCAGACATTACTGTAACTTGTAAAAATGAGGTGGTTTTTATGGTGACAATCTTTAATGTTGACAGAGGTACGAATATACATTGAAGTCATCTTTTGATGACAGTTTTTATAATTTTGGTTTTGGTTGTCTTCCCTAGTCAGCCCCAGTGTGCACCTTGTTTTATCCATTACAAATCTGAAGATTGAAAATAAACAAATAAAACATACTGTGATTTCTCAGGAGGATTTGAAGAAGTGATTGTACATAACCAAACACGAACGGTCTCAAATTAAACATCGCTACAAATTGATAATTCAAACTTCGCCATTGTCTACAAGTCATTTTGTGAGGGCGCTGATGTTGAACAGAAATATATATTTTTTTTTTTCTGGAAATATCTTCAGTTTTCACATGATTTATGTCCGGTCATAATACTTGATCGTAGTATTTATAATTTATATGAACCTTGTTCAGCTTACACAATCCCCCCCCCCCCCATCAATTAGACGATTAATTTACTGCGTTTTCCCCATAGCAATCTGTCAAACTGTCAAATTTGTCAAACTGTCAAATTTGTGTTTCCAGAATTACCCCCAAAGACATGTTTTCACACTCCCATGCAGGTTCAATTACTCTATAATGATTTAATGAGTGGCAGAAAACCGATCAAACTTCCATGTCCGTTTTTTTGGCAAAAACAAATTGTGCACATTTTGTGTTTTGCTTGCACTCTTTTACCCGTAACACTGTCGTTGTGTCTTTGAATATGAATGACTTCGAGCGGAGAGAAGAATTTTCTGGCATTACATAAGAGCATGCCTGCTCGATTCAATCAAGATGAGTTTCACCACTGCAGTGAAAGAGTTGGCCCGTATCACCCAAATTCCATGGCAGACTTAACACTAGCGATTAATGACAGCACCATTACGCCACCACATTGTCTTCAAGTTACCAGGCAATGATTTCTGCAACTGTGCACAAATATGCTGCTTAGCAATTAAAGGTGAACAGCAAATTGCGTCACAGCCAGGCTGGTAAACCCATGTCTGCTATTAAAGCAACACTTGTTATACTGCTCAGCCTACAAGCATCAGCGGTCTCAAAACAAATAGGACCAGAACGTGCGTTATACTTTTTAAACAATACTGTTTAGTTTTACCTGAAAGCATTGATTCGTAGTCGTTGACATCGGTGAAGAAAGAGGATGAAAACTGCTGGAGTAGCGATGATTTCCCCACCCCTGGAGTGCCAAGTAGCACCACTCTGAGAACAGGGGGTTGCTGGAGCACAGGAAGATCTTTGAGAGATAAGAAGGGGAGGCTGGAACTCCTCCCCCTGTAGGTGTGTTCTTGCTGTTGCCTGATTGTCATGTCAGCTATACTCCAGTGTAACGACTTGGCCACCGCACTGATGGGAGATGCTGGCTGGTCCAGCCAGTGGTCGTTGTCGTTGTGGAGATGGTTGTGATGGTTCGGAGTGGACGCCCGGTGGTGGTCCAGAGCCCCGGGCCGGGTCCCTCTTTTGATGTTCCGTTCGATCATGTGGCTAGCTAGGGCAGGGTCTGATGCAGCAGAGGCGCGTCGGGCCTGCCTGTCGAGGAGTCGGGCTGCCGTCTTTCGTTGCAATGCTCCCAGCCCCGGGAGCACCAAGCCTCTTAAAAGGGATTTGAGTATGCAGAACTTGGCTCGGTTCCCTGAAACGGTGAGTCAATCCTGAAGAAGCGGTAACTTTTTTTCTCTCGGAGTTACAAAGAAAACCCAGGTATTATCAGTTGGAACGTAGACAGGTGTATAGTTGTGCTGGTTAGATACTGATCAGTTAGTTACAGGCGAGCTCGGAACTCGCGTCTGATGATTTCTGTCTTCACAACAAGTACATATTTACATTTAAACAACATAGTGCAGTCACACGCTGCGCACTGGTTGAGAACAATGCTTTTTATCGAAGCCTGTCTGCCTGAAGTGTATACGGCTCTGACGAGTCCTACATTGTCGTACGGTGTATCAATTTATTTGCTGCAGCGAGTCACACTCTCCACATAAGGCGAAGCACGTTGCACGTCACTGCCGCGGTGTGTGCTGCCTCATCACATCGATTCATCGAATCAAATCAGCTCGAGGAGGAAGGCACTGCCACATTCATCATCCATCAAACCAAACTCTGCATATCACGTCATCACCTCCACTGCGCATGCCCCAAAGAGATCCCAACCACCACATGCTGTGGCTGTCCGATTGCTCCATCAGCGTATACACAATTCATAGCCCGAGTGACACACCGTTTATCAGCGTACGTCCTGTAATGCACCAGGCAGTTATCAAGTCTAAATTTTATTCATAGGAGCTCTACTGCCAGCACAATGGGATGCAGTCTTTTGTGTGGCCGCTGGTTGTCATGGCAACCGATGATGTCATTGGGATGGTGAAAGTTTAGTTCAGCGACACGTTGCGAGTGTAGTTGACGTGCCCGTCATGACTGTAGGCACACGCGGCGTGCGAATTAACAAACCGCGCCAAATGTTTTTTCGTTTACTTGGTTTAGGGCGGTGAATCATGATGTTGTATCAGTCAGATCGTCATGTAGGTTACATTAAAATCAAATTAGTTAAAAGCCCGTCATTTTATTTCATGGGTAGGAGAACATTTGGACAAGATGAGCAATAAGCAATCAAGTAAATGGCATGAATATTTGCATCTGTTTTGTCTGCTTCAAGAACCGTACGCAAGCCGCGGTGACATTGACATGTTCTGAAGAGTCATGAATTACAGAGAGCCAAATTTAGAATCCACGCTGTATTTTTGAATCACACGGGCGTAGTTGTATTTTTGAGCTGAGTCATCAAGAAGGGTGTAGCCTGCATGGCCACAAATAAAGGAAGGTGTTTGTTTTTAAAACACCTACCCCCCCCCCCACCCAATCAAACCCTTCCTTACTTTACATGTAAGTGATGTTAAGAGATCAATTACTATTTTAGAGCAAACTTCCGCAGCCAAACAGTTAATGCATCTTGCATGATGGTTTTGGTTTTGTACGTAAATGAACACTGTCTTAAAAACGCTGTCATTGTATTTTATACCAATTCGGTTTAATGTCGCCGTCGTCGTCGTTATTCTTGTTGTTGTTGTTGTTGTTGTTGTTTTTTGTTGTTGTTTTTTTTTGGGGGGGGGTTGGAGGGGGGTTTGGAGGGGGTTGGGGTTCAAGCTTTTGCCAAAAACACTGATTTATATGGAAGAGACAAGGTGAATTGACAATACTTACGAGACCTGGGAAAGGAAACTTGTAAAAAAAAAAAAAAAATAGAGAGAGAACAGCATATACTAATTAGTTCAAACGCGTTAGCTAATCTGTTTGAATGGTTTACTAATCTGTTCAAACGGTTTAATAATCCTTGCGGAAGAATAGCTTATACATAGCCTAGTAATTTGTTCAAACGAAATCGTTTGAATAGTTTAGCCAATTCGTTCAAACACACGGTGGTATACACCACTGTCCCATATGCTCCCCGGGCTTCGTACATGTACATGCATTTTTATGTTGCTTGGAACGGGCTCGGGTGGTTGGATTTATTGTTACATCATCGGAAAAGGGGTATATTGCCCACAGATGACTTCTATGTTTCTGTAGTTGAGAAAGCCTTTCATCGAAAACAAGTTTTTTTTCTCTCGATCTGTTGTTTTTATTGCCCCCCGCGTACGTCAAAGAGGAAATTATGAATGGTTAAAACTACCCATGCATAGCTTCTAAATTAATATGCTGGTAAACTGTGCCACGACAGGAAAATGAGTCATAATAAAATGGCTTTGATGCATATTTATATGGATTTGTTTCTGTTTTATTTGTTCTGTTTATAATCATACAGTTGCTCCGAACAGAAGGCTTGTTGGGATACCAGAATATTAAATTTGCAATTTTATTCATGTATTATAAAAATTGGACTGGGTCTTGGAAACTTTTCCGAACCTTGGCTTAGGCTTCGTCTCCAGCTGTGGGCTCCGTTTGATATATTGGAAACACCGTACAAAATGTACACTGCTCTAAAATTAGCGAAGTAGCCCAAGCCCGAGACAGAGCCTAAGAAGTTTCAAAAAAAGGCCCTTGGACAAAATTGTGTGAAATAAACACAAATTCGACGTAAACCTATTGTCGCGTATATTGACGTCACAAAGTCTATTAATGTGTGAACCAACCAGTCAGAGTGGTACCACTACTGGTATATATTTACACTCCGCATCATTTACCTATCATTTACACCAATTGAATCAAGTAATGCCGCCATATTATTGCCACTCTTCCTTCATTTCCATCTTTGTATAACATTTACACTGTTTACATTTTATGAAACCACGATGCCCTCTGATGGCAACATAGAGTGTCGTAAACGGAATCACGCATTTTAACGTTTGAACACGCGAGAGTCTTACACTAGTCTATTACACTAGCCTACTCGGTGTGAGGTGATAGTGTCGGGTTTGACAGCTACTTAACTTGAACTCTGCATAATGGCCAGGTGGATTAGTCTGTCACGTGGGCACTGCGTTCACTCAGTCTGGCTGTGCTGTGTATCATATTGAAGAATGTGCAGAATGGCCTACTTTCAATTGACTGTTAAACAAAAAGCAGGGCTTAACAAATGTATGTTTTCAACTAAAAAAGGTTAAGCACGGAGCCAATACAAAACACAATGGGTCAACTTCAGAAAGCCTACAGGCACAGAAACTTGCCAAGCACAGGAAAATCTTGCTTTGCAGAAACAAAGTGACAACTGCCGATGATTTTGTCCCTGGTTTCAACCAAATAGAGTGAATTTTAGTCTAAAAGTTTAACAGACGGCCAAAATTCCATAAAGTTTACATTGCTGCAACTGGCGACCTTACCGTGCCTTGCTCAACAAAGAAATTAGTTTGCTAACATCTCTATGAAATTGGGCCATTGTAGTTTGCCTGAAGATATAGTCTATTTCTAATAAGCAAGAAGCTTTTGTATTTATAAGGCATTCTGTGCTCCATATGTAGAGTTTTCATTTTGATGACTTTAATGCGATTTCACTGAAGTTAAAATGCATAAAACCGAACTGTTCCCAGTTTCAGCTTTCCATCTGCCGAAAGGGCGGGAAAACTAAATATACTGTTTTCACATGTTTATTTTGCGACTATTTACGATTTACGATTGTTTTGAGCCACCATTATATAAAATAAAATAAAATGTTGTCATTTCCGAATTAGTGGCTGCGGCTGGATCACGTCAGCCGCAGCCACAGCCAAAGCCAATTTAGTCACGGCCATAATGCCCATAAACTCAAGTGGAAGTTATTTTTGAATGATTTCTCGATTACACTCTTTCTTAGTCAGACATGATTCAACAGTCACTTTACACTGAGATGTAAACCATCACATCCCACGTACACAACAACATTCATGATATCTTTGAAGAAGAAAAAAATGAGTCCCTGAGGTATCACATCACCCTATATACGAGGATTGTTTGAATCTAGGTCAGCATTTGACATCGATCCTGCCCGTGAAATGTTCCCGGTGGTCCCACGAGGCGACCGTCTCGCGTCGTCTGCTGTAACGTCATCGGTGGAGCACGGCGGTGCCAGCCAGCTTCCTTGGAGAAACCCTCAATCGGTTTCCTTGTAAGACCCCTTTGTGAAATCATTTGGAAGAGATTGCAGATGTTCTACCAAGACATTCCTCACAAGTGACATAGTGTAGAGCATGCGCTCATCGCAATCTACCGCGAGATTCTACGAAGTGTGTGGAGAAATTCAATCGGACGGGAACGTGTTTTAAGTTCGGTTGTCCCAGTTGTCCCAATAGATCACACAGATACTTTAGGTGTACCGTATGAAGGGAATGACTTTCTCTGATTTGTAATCTGCATGTGGTCTTTATGAATGTTTCTTCCATGATTTGTTGGTATCCCCTAAAGTGCATTTTTATCCTCATTCATTTCAAAACTATTTGATTTTCAGTATTGCTAGTGACCTTGGGTCAATTCGAAATTAAATTGATCACGGTGGATAAAGTTTTAAAACTTATTTTGTTCAATCATCTTTTTATTATCATTCAATGTTGTTATTGCAATTAGCTATGAATCCTTGGGGAGCGATCGGTTGTCGTCTGCGGCAAGATCAGAGCGACGAAAACACCCGCTGGACTAAAAGATCGTCATGGCGTCTCGAAATAAGCTTAATTCCTCTACGTTTTCCTTCAAACGAGCCTGTCACCACATTGACCCAATTATTGGGCGGCTGATTAAGCGTCTCCGGATGTAGTCTCCACACCAGCCGCCAGACGATGGATTCGCTTTGTGGGTTTTGCGGACGTGGGTGAGGTGGCTCGTCTCATAGCTCGTCTGGCTTGCGAAGGATTTGCCAGACCGCGTGGACTGTGAGTTCATGGATTACAAGGACACATCTCTGATGTCAACTGTACAGTTGTGTTGCAAAGCAATGCGACGTCAGTGTTGCAATAATTCAATCCGTTACAAGTCACGGTAACAGTCACCGACGGATGATGACGTCATGTCAGGGAGACGTGCTGAAAAGTTCGTCGTACAATAAACATTATTATTGTTGCTTGTGCAATAACTGCTTTTCACATAAGGCACACCGGGATGATACGTTATTGACGATTGATGATTCGTCCATTACACTCATACAAATGTCAACTTGTGAAAACTAAAAGGTTGTCGTGTCCGGAAACGACAGCAAAAGCTAAAGGTAGCCCTTTTCAAAATCTCCTGTGGCAACAAAAACAATCAAGATCTCATGCCCCCAAAGGCAAACAAAATGAGTGATCAACTCTAACAGTAACAATTGACGTCAACAAATATCATAATGATTGCCCGCAACGATTAATACAAAACGTCTGGACCACCATTATCCGTTAACACTTGACTTGTATTGCATAATCACGTCTTAAAACATTCATTGCATTTGAAAAAAAACACCACCAAATCGAAGTCTCAATTTGCAAGAAAGCCTGACTAGGGGGCACCCATCGTAATTGATCATCCCGATGGGATGTCACACCCCAGCTACAATTGCTTGTCGGGCTCAGTTGTGGATTTGGAGTCGGATCAGGTGCGAGAGAAACATGCCACGGTCAAAACGTAGGCGTATTACTTTGTTTACAAGAAATAACATGTTTGGGCAACACCTACGTAACCAGCGACGTGGAATCTTCTGTTACTTTGTTGATCGCCAACTGACATACAAAAAACATAATCCCTGCCCTACAAAAACAAAAACGCATAAAATAAAACAAAAAACAAAACTAATAAAAACATTTGTAGACTAAAAGATCGTAGCTTTACCATTGTGACGATCTTCAAATCAACAAACAACACAACCCACCATTGGAACAGAGAGAAACAACATTTTAAATGGCTATTATATTTAATTTATTTTATTTGTTTTTTGGCAGACATCATACACATGTTTATTGTAGTAGCAGCTGTGTAAATAAAAACATATGTAGACTAATAGATCGTAGCTTTACCATTGTGACGATCTTCAAATCAACAAACAACACAACCCACCGTTGGAACAGAGAGAAACAACATTTTAAATGCCTATTTTGTTTATTTTATTTGTTTTTTGGCAGACATCACAAACACGTGTTTATTGCAGTAGCAGTTGTGTACCTCTCAAGCTATATTTTCTCAAGCTATAAGTTTTCAGATTACTTTCATATTGTTTTTACCAGAAACAAAATTTGTTCTTTTCAAGCTTTACGTTTGATGTCTGCCAAATTGGAGAGAAAAAAATTATGCCGAGAACCAAAGCAGGTTGGAGAAGTTTTTGCACGTACAAAGACATGTTGACTCACAGCAATATAGCAATGTCACTTTAGACGAAGACCGTACAACCATTGCATCCTAACAACCACGACTTGTGGTGCAGAAACTTGGACTACAACAAATGAGTTGAACAACGAATTGAGAACAACGCAGAGAGCCATGGTTATAGGAAAATGGTACATTTAATGATTTACGGGATAAAGTTAACCACAATAGAATACAAGATAAAACAAAGTCAAGGTCATCAGAAAAGATGAAGAAGACCAAATAGAGATGGGCGTGCCATGTGTCAAGGGTCCAAGACAACAGGTGGACTAGACGAATGACAGAATGACAGCCTAGAACAGGCAAGAGAAAGAGAGGACGGCAAAATAGAAGATGGAGAGATGTGACCTAAAACAGCACAAATGCACACGGCTATATGGACCAGAATGACGGCTAGAGAGAGAGGCAAATGGAAGCTTTATAATGAAGGCTTTGTTGATGATGATGATGATGATGATTGGGATGATGATGATGATGATGACGACGATGATGATGATGATGATGATGATGGGGATGATGATGATGGGGATGATGATGATGGGGATGATGATGATGATGACGATGATGTTGATGATGATGATGATGATGATGATGATGATGATGATGATGATGATGATGATGATGATGATGATGGGGATGATGATGATGATGATGATGGGGATGGGGATGATGGGGATGATGATGATGATGATGATGATGATGATGATGATGATGATGATGATGGGGATGATGGGGAAGATGATGATGATGATGATGATGATGATGATGATGATGATGATGATGATGATGTTGATGATGATGATGATGATGATGAAATTGGAGACAATTGTTTATTCAGGTTATCATATTTCTTTCTCATTGGTTTTGGCCAATCCCATTGATCTTCTAGTGCTATATAGTTATTATCAATCTAACCAGAGACTAATTTTTCATGGTGATCAAAATGCTTTCTTGCTGTTTTTACAGACTCAACATTCATTTATTTTTCTATACTCGAGTATAGTCATACAGGTACTTAATGCAAACAAACAAAACTGTCATGGTTTAATCATCACTTTGATTGTTAACTTATACACAATAATTGGCAGTTGTGGTTGTGAAGCGTCTGTTTGGCATTTTAAACGATTACTAATATTTGCAATTGTATAGCTTACGAAAGCAATTGACGTCAATACGATTAGTAGATGGAACAAGAAACCACCGCGGATGCCTTTGTCCGTTTTTATGTCAATTGTTTACGTAATGATAGCATATCAAATGTATGAGGGGTGTCATTTCTGCGAAAGATTCTTGATTTTAAGTGTCGGCTATTTGATCACAGAGAGGGAGTGGGAGGGGCGGGAAGGAGGGGAATAATATGTATCCGTAATGAAACATTACCCAATCCAGACCAATAACTTTTAAAGCTGCTATTCCCGATGGAAATAATATTCTTCACTAGTCCACCCTCCAACATCTCCAGTCAAAACTCCTTCAAGGAGTATTTTGGAGGACAACCAACCAAGAACCAAGAACCAAGAGCCAAGAACCAAGAACCAAGAACCAAGAACCAAAAACCAAGAACCCCGTAAACCAAGAACCAAGAATCAAAAAACAAGAACCGAGCACAGAGAACCAAGAACCAAGAACAAAGAGCCAAGATCCAAGAACCAAGAACCAAGATTCTAAAATGACAAAGTTCTGTCTGGGTAGTCTGTAGCCATCTTTAAAATATAACAAGTTTCATTCTGAAAGTTCGCTTCTTATAAAGTTCCTGTCAGTGCCCTAGGATCTAATAAGCCCACTGTCAATGTCGAGAAAATGGCATTTGAATATCCCCCCCCCCGAAAAAAATAGCATTTGCTTATTTTGATTGCTACAATCTAAATTGATGAACGTTCACAAAAAGTCACTTGCGAAACTTTTGGTTGTTTTCACTCAAACGGGGTCACGTGATTTGAAGTTGGTTGAATGTATTGTTGAAAACGTGAGGGTTGAAATAAAGCTTATTATTATTTTTTGTTTTTTATATTTGCGTATCACATATTTAAGAAACATGAGAACTACGGAGCTCGAAAAACAAAAAGATACTTAAATGCAGTAAGCAAGAAAACCCCCACGGCGAAAATCTTGGAAAGGTTTCCTTCCTTATCTTTAACTAACTGTCCTTAAATTTCAAGGTTTAAAATTGAGGTTTGTTTTTCTGTAAACAAAAATATATATATGTAACAAAAAATGTAGTCTTATTTGCACGGAAAAAGACGTGGGTGGTGGATATTGTTTGTATAGTTTCATGACCAGCACTTGAACGAAAACATGGAAAAGATATTTTTGAAGAATGATATCTTCCTGTTTACTCTACACACTGCTGGGGTTGCTCCTCAAACACTAATCGGAATTTGAAATCAATTTCCGACGAAAGTAAAGTAATTCAAGGAAAGCTGGACGGAAATGAAGGGAGTCATTCGACTTGAATTTCAGTGCCAGCAGATGAACTGCATACTAGATGCTATTAATTTCGCGGCTTTCTTTTTTTTTTTCCTTCTTGTTTTTCTAATAGATCTAGGTTTATATTTTGTTTGCCACAGCAGTCAACGCCTGCCCTGGTGCCCAATGACCAGATGCTTTTGAGGGATTAAAACATAATAATAAACTTCAACATTAGTAATAATAATAACAATAATATTAATTAATATTACTGTTATAAGACAGGAGAACTTCTGTCTTAAAATAAAACTTTGGTAAGAAACGTAAATTTGATATCACATCTATAGGTTTCCTCATAGAAACTCAAACCTGAAGTTTTGTATGATTATACACACGTGGCTCGAATTACACAACTTAAGCCCCTCACTGAACTTGTAAATATTGTCTTATTTGTTAGTTTTTGCATCACAAATATAATCCAAGTCAAGAAGGGTTATTGACCAAGACAGTTCTAGTGTTCAAAACAAAAACATGTTTTGCTACACTAGTTGTTAAAGCAAAAACGACACCGGGTAATTATAAATATTGAATGTCTCGTTTGAGTGGATTAGAAACAATGTTATCTTCCATCAACTAATTTCACCTTCCGCTGTTCAGTACAGTTTAATACAGTTAAATACAGTTAAAGTTATAGGTTCATCGTTTGGTTTTTGTCAGCGGAATGTTGATTTATCGGCAAAATCATCAAAAGAAGATATAACAAAAGTCACCTGTTCAGTACAGTTTAATACAGTCTACTATACTTGAAAACAAAACAGGAACACTCTGTGTCGCGGTATTTTCATCATGAACGTCGAAGCCATCTTCGTTTAGCGAGGGGACAGCGGGTACCAACCGCATCACTGGTCGTAGTGAAGGCAGCAACGAACACCACTGAATTTTCAATCTCCAAAAGTTGCCCCAAAGCGATCTTTAGAGATTCACATTTTGGACATATTTTTATTGATTTGTAATCAACGAGGACACTTCATACGAAATAATTTCGCCCGAAGCTTAAAAATGGCCACTAACAAGCAGGCTTTCGGTAAAAAATTACAAAGTTTTCCCCGGGGTCATTACCAAAGTATGACCCTGCCCTAACGTAAAAAGATGAAAAGAAAGAAGGACAAGAAGAATATATAGTTAGTTAAGAAAAACAAATCGTTTTATTTCAAACCGGAAGCTTGCTGATTACAAATCTCATACCATTACCAATCCTTAAAATTGTTAGGTTTTGAAAAACGATAAGAACAACTCGTTTTTATCTCATATAAGTCCCCCAAAAAACTATGATTGAAACCAGTGGAATTAAATCAAATTTTTCTTTCACTATCCCATGTGATTCCAATTACCGATTGAGCTTAAACTTTCACGGGTTTGCTATTTCATCTATTATGTCGGGTCACACAAAGTACTGACACTGGTCTTTAACAATTACAGATTATGGCCGCGTGCATTAAATGTAAAAACCATTCATTAAATCATGGTATAGTATACCTTCAAAAGGTCGACTACAAGTCTACGAGCTTTGACGTCATTATGGTGATAATGTTCATTTACTTTATTTGAAATTATCAGTTTTGATACACATGATCGGCTGTTAATCCAACGCTAATGGGAGTCACAACCGAGCTGAATAAAACACGTAAAACACCAACAGATCTTTAATCTGTGCCATTCAGTGCAGTCATTAAAACACCGGTTACATGAAATCGCCAGGGCACTGACCAACATAATGGTTTCAACCCTGTCATTGTTGCTGAGGCTTTCGTGAATTAACTTTCTTTGCAAATAAATCACTTGAACGCTGGCCGGAACTGTAGCCTCTGGTCACGGAAAGAACCGATCCGATGGACGATTTGGTTATAGATTATAGATTGGCCAGATTGATTGTTCTGTCTGCTCGCATCGATGGCCTGATCTATAAAAAGAATATTAAAAAAAAGGTAAGTATAGTGGTAAGAACCCTCTCACTTAGCTACTTTCAGCCATCTTCAGAAGGTTGTGCCCTCGTTTCAGTGTAGTGCTCCATCAAATCTATAAATACGATCAGCAGGATTAAGATCGGCCTACTTTGTGAAGGTATACAAGCATCGGGTTAACGTCACGCGGAAGCCATTTTGTGTTTCTCAAGTATACACTCGACCACTTCATCATGCATCCTTTAGGTCTCGTCTATCGAACAAAAACAACTTACACAACAGGCACATTATGAAAGAGAGATTCAGAGGAAGAGTTTTGTTTCCAACTAACAGAAAAGGATAAATGATTTTACTCGCTTTGCGAGTATCGCATTATATTTTTAATGGGTACATTAATTAGTCTTTACGAGTGCTAATTTCAAGCACAGGGCATCGCAGGAAAGGGGCTCTGTGCTTGTGAGTGAAGTCGAGGCCTATGTTTTCAAGAAAATCCCCCGGTTAAAATTCAACAATCCCGGGAGCGTGGGTCGTTCAATTCCTTTTGTTTTTCTTTGCTTTTTTACAATCTCTTTTAGAAACGCATAACAGTTGCCCATACAAGGAAACAAAATAAATACTGCGCACATTTTTAGTAAACGTTTTTAATTAAATAGTAAATCAATTTAACAAAATTAAAAACAACAAAGACAATGAAAGACCCCCTAAAAAGAAAATAAAACATAATAATAACGTTATAATATATTGTCCCGTCGATAACGATATGAATATATCCCATAATATTCATCGCTGCTTCATCCAGCATGATACTTGATTTATAGGGCAGCAACAAAGGAGTCAGTATGGCGAACCATTCACTCTATTAGCCATGCACTGTTAATTTCGCATACCAATTGTATCAATTCACATGACGTCATCACACGATCTTGCGATTCTGATTCATTGTGTGTTACAAGAGGTATATTATAGTGTCGTACAGGCAACCAGCGCTGTAACTAGGGTCAATTATTGTTATTTTTTTTGGGGGGGGGCACAAGATGGTGCACCATTTTTTCTAGGGGGTACTTCTTGCCAAGTTTCCATTTCCCATTTTCTAAATAAAAAAAATGGGGGATTTTTTTTTTCAAAAACATCGAAATTATTACATTAAAACTTTGGAAATTTCCAATCCCCAAAGTCCAGATTTCAAAAAGGGGGAGGAGGGGGTGGGAACCCGGGGGCACGGACATCAATGTGCCCCCCCCCCCCCATTTACGCCACTGCAGGCGACTTGAGTTTAGTTAGACGCTCAAAGTTTATGTTTACCTGTATATTGACTCCTAAAATTTCAGAACTAATGGGCTTGACTTCACAAAGCACTAAGATTCATCTTAAGATGAGTTGTCAGTACTGCCACAGCATTGCAAGTTGCTTAGCAATTGAGATTGATACACAGCTAAGATCGGTCTTAGCTCTTAAAATCGCTCAGCAGAGCGCAATGTCACAATACAAATCACTACATGGTGGTGTTGACAACTCGATGCATCTTAAGGCCGTGTCCGAAACGGCGACTTCGGCAACAGCTACAGCTAGATCAGTGAGTCTGCCAGTGTTGAAGAATAGGCAGATGTGTGCGATCTAGCCGTAGCTGTAGCCGAAGTCGCCGTTTCGGACACGGCCTAAGTTAGTAGTTTGTGAAATCGAGCCCTGAGCAGACAGCAGCGCCGCATGTGACGTCAGACAATGTGGCCAATAGTAGAGAGAGAGAGAGAGAGGGGTGGGGTAAATTACAACTCCTTCATTCGGCGTTACTCCAATTTATTATTTTTTTAAATCGTTGTTCTTGTTTCCTATTTAAACATATTTTGGTTTCTTTTTGAGGACCGCAACGGGACAGAATTTTCCCACTTGGTTGTGTTATCTTCAGCAAACGCTATTTTAAAACAGACATTTTGTATAGTTAGCCATCTTTTGTGCACTTAATATCATTTTTATTTTTGTGCAATTCTTTTGTGTTCGAGTGTTTCTTATTTTTGTGAGTTTGCCAAATAGTCTAAGTCAAATCAAAAATCCGAATAACTCACCCGCTAAATAACCACAAATGTATTTGGGAACAGTCTGGTTTTTTTTATATTTGTGCATGAATTTGATTACTTTGTGTTTGTAGTTATTGTGTGAAGTATCGTCAAGTCAACATAAAATTCGATGAACTGAAAAGAACCATTTTCAAACTACTGAATAATGTTTTTGAAATGTCACAAATTTTTTTCTGTGCAAGAGCGGCCCTTCAGCGGCCTTTAGAGCGGCCTTTATTTTGTGTTTGCATCCCTGCATATAGTAAAATTCCTTAAAAAAATATAATTTTTTTATCATCTGTATGCATGTACAGTATAAACGAGATCTAATTAGAAAGGCCTTCAAATTTTAAGCCTGGACCAAAAAAAAAAAATTCTGTTCACGATATAAACAACCGAAGTACTTGTATTTTCCGTCTGTAAATAAAAGAGAGAGCAAATGCGAGAGAGAGCGAGCGGGGGAGTGCTGGCTGGAGTAAATATTACCGACGTCCTGTCCCCCCTAAACATAGGAAAGTTAAGTGGAGATGATAAACACTAATCCCCTGTATCATCTGAGAAGCACTTAAGGATGCAAGCTGATGCATGGGTTTGATAAACACAACTTGATGAGTATTCCTATGAAAGGAACATTTTTTTTACAATGGGATAACACGGAGCCTGCCTGGATTCATCGCCATTCCCGAGGGTTGTGGTCTGGTGACAGCTCAATTCGATCTTTAAGGTGTGGTCGAATCTATTTCAATTCGGAGTTGTTGTTGTTGTTATTGTTGTGTTTAAAGTGTAACAGTTCATTTGTCAATTACTTGTGGCAGTGATGGGTTGTGTCGACAGATTTTTTTTTTTCAAAGCCCGAGCGTTATCAGCTTTCCTTTCAGTTGAAGTCCCCACTTTGTCATTGCCACTGAACAAGAGAGGGTAATAATACGTCCACAACTTTACCTTTGACTGTTTCTTTGCGGAACCTACAACGGCATTCAAACCTGGCGGGGGCCGTCACACAAAGGAGCTATATAGTGCAGATATTTGTACCGAGGTTTTCTGCGAATTTCATGCATTTTGCTAATCTTTCTTCATTATTGTCGCTGTCATAGCCGCAGTCGAAGTTGCTGGATGCACCACACTAAATAAACTCCCAAAGCATTCAGTGCAAAATGCTTTTCTTTTCTTTAACTTTTTCCTTTCTTTTTTACTGTATGTTAATCCCCCCAAAAATTATTTTTCTTTTCTTTTTTTCTTTTTACAGTTCTGTTTTAGGGGGAAATTATCCATTGGTTCCTAAACTTTTATCCTCTGCTCAATTTGACATGGGGAGTCCCAATGCCGTCAAGTTTTCCTCCCTTCAAATGAAAACACCCCTACACCGGTGTAAATTCCCAAACTTCTGAGCATCAATCTTTAAAAACAAAAAATTCCCTACACCTCTCGCTCGGCAAATAGGACCGTTTTTTCCTCAGGGCCCATGTCATCCAATATACCTCTAGTTGGAAGACAACAACCCACAGGTCACAATTGGGCAATTTGTTTACACTTTATCCCTTTTATCTGGCTCTCAAATCTGTCTAGTACAGAAAATTTTGAAAAATATTCATGAGCCCGTCGCTCTGTTTTCTCCCTATTTGGTAGGGGTGTACCCTGCTTGATTCGGAAACGTCTTGACTCAAAGAAACACATACTATAGCCTGCCCTCATCGGCAGTTCTCCTCCATCCTCCCTCTCAGTAATTATCTGCCGCCCCACAACATACAGTCCCTTGGCTCGTCTCAACATTGAGCAATCAATGATCAGAGAGAAGCAGGATTGTGGACATTCTGTGATTCACGGTGAATCCCACACTGTATATCGGTTCTAAATCACCTGTACTCGTTCCCACCCGTGAACTCCACTGGATTCCAATTCGATTACACTCGTCATTAGATTATCAAAGTCACATCCTCGTCGAGACAATCGGGTTTGGACTTTCTCTGGAAACTGTCACGAGAAGACTCATTCGGGCCAAGCCCCGGGTCGCCTCCCAAGTCAACACACTCCCCTACTTTATAGAGGACAGTATCGATTTTCTCGGAATCGTAACCGCTTGACAGAAATGTCTATTCGATTAGCAGAAACCGAAAACGGATTTGAAGTGCAGCTTGGAAATTGTTTTCCAGGGGCAACCCACGGCTCGCTCTAATGAAGCGGGAACCCCTAGTACCGAGAAGGTGCAACGAACTAATCGAATCATCTACCATTGTATGGGGTTTATATTTTTAGACTCGGTCTCAAAATTGAAAACATGAGGCTCGAGTAACTTCTATGCTATGTCACGGATTACTTTCGGATTGCTCTTCTCAGAAAATTGAATCGTAAAGGGTATTCACGAGAAGAAAAAAAATTAAAGTGTTTTTTTGTAGTGAATTTATTTCAGTAAACACAACATGCAACCAACCTGTGAAAATTGCCTCGAATGAAAACGACAAAAGGTGCTCAATGTTTTGTAAGAGATTAGTAAACAGGTACTTGAGCGATCAAAAAGTTAGGCCCTAACCTCAAGGTTTTAAAACACTCGAAACATGGGGTTTATATTTTTAGACTCGGTCTCAAAATTGAAAACATGAGGCTCGAGTAACTGCTACGCTATGTCACAGATTACTTCTGCCGTTGACGGCGTCCATCAAAATGACAATACTTTGACGTCATGTTCGGGGTTTGCTTTGTTATACCTCCATGCTGCAACAAAGCGGCCATACAAAACGGAATCCCCACATATGACGTAACATGAGTGAGGACGTCAAAAGTTTTTTTCGCAAATCTTTCTGAAAAGCACCGGATAAGGTTTTTTCAAATTGATTGTTTTTTACACTATTAAAATCTGTTAAATCTCATGTGAAATCAATTTCCTTATTGATTGAAAACATTTTAAAATAGATTTCAGAAAAGATCACTTGTTGCCGTTTTTGTTAAAGTAGGTCTTTAAAACCACCTTTTCCCGGTAATGACCGACTCTGTACTCTGCCTTTTAACAACCTAGCTTTTTGCAAAAAATAGTTAGTGGCCCTGACGCGTTTCGACTCTATGAGAGTCTTTCTTGAAGGCTAAGAAAGACTCAGCTAGGGTCGAAACGTCAGGCCACGAACATTTGTTGTCTTCATTTATACTATAGGTCCTTTTGGTTGTTCAACAGTTTGAACAGATAATTATATTTTCTCAACATAGCTTTTTTAACAACTCGATGCCAATGGGGGGGGGGGGAGATTGACTGTCATTGATAACGATTGACTGTCAATGACAAGGATTGACTGTCAATGACAAGGATTGACTGTCAATGAAAGACACCGAGTCAAGAAAACAAGTATTTATGCAAACATTAACGCAGGAAATAACGAGATAGATTGTCTTGTCTCGTGCCATCTTGAGACGCAGATGCACTTCAAGAACGCTTATTATTTTAACAATGTATATTTGTGCGCGTCTTCAAGGATGTCCTCACAACAACGCCAAAAATAAAACGCCAAGTTTGACATCCGGTTATTTTATGAGTATTCAGAAAAACAAATAATATTATATGATCCTTTTTTTTGTCAGTGGAATAAAGATTAGTTTGTATTTTCCTGCAGCCTAACCGCCATTCACAGGTACAAAAACATCAGTGCGGGTTATCCAACGGTGCGCTTTATCTGGTATCACCTGAGATCATCATGGTTATCACTGTGTGAAATCTTACATTCATACTGTCAAATAATCCTTTCTTTCGTCCACCCTGTTATCATTTCTAGAGAAATACGACCTACTACTAAATTTTATAAATGTTATTTTCATTTTCATAGGCCTACTTGTAAAGGCTCTGATACATTTATATATATTTTTTTACATTTCTACTCGTTTAATCTTTTCTATGAATCTCTTGTTGTATTTTAAACACAATTCAGTCCGTGGCTGCGATATTTGAATGTTTTTAATAAACCAATAATAATGATTTTGCGTATTTTTTCCCCTATCTAAAAGTAAACAAGCCAATTTGTGTATATTTATATATATCTGTTCTCCATGCTCGTCTAGTTGCCATCCCGTCATCATCTTTATTTCGCTTTGCTATTCTGTATGTTTCTTGTAGATAGGCCTATACCTCTTGCTTTGTCGTTTCTGTTTTAGTTTTCTAATTGTTTCGACTTGCCCTGTATTTTTGGGTATCTGTTATAAATGTTGTGTTGGAATAAATAAGAGTAATACTAATATTTAGAGAGTCTCCACGGGAACTGCGCGTCACAGTCCGTGCTGCTGTCTATAACCGTCACGAACCAGCGACGACCCTTGTTTTATTAATTAGTAGCTCATTTCCAATGTCACCTGGCTCTCCTTCAACCCATGCTATTCTAACACAAGATGGGTAATTTTCCTTAATGACTAGAACTAATTACCCGTTTATCGCACCTAACTAATTTCAAAACACGTCAGTCGGGAACACATTAGCCATCACCAACCCTGTGCCAATTTATTTTTCCTTCTAAAAATATCTTCACTTTCTCCCCCGGGACATAAAAATCATTTTCATCCAGTTTTGTGTTCAGTCTTTGTATTTCGCCACTGGATGGTCGGTGACGCTGCCACCTGTCTGTATATGGGAGCTTGCCGTCAACGCAAACATACCCTGGAGACGGGCAAACAAAAATAATAAAAAAATAAAAAAAATAAAACCCACTCAGCTTCTTCGCAGGTCTCATCTCACCCGGTCAACAGGAGTTTTTTTAAGTTGAACTGCCGCATATTTTTTTCAAAAGAATAATCAAATTATTTACCAGGGGCTCGATTTCACAGAGGGCTGACGTTGTTCTCAAATCCAAATCATTCTTAATTGCAAAAAAAAAAGTGTGTTGTCGCAACACAAATCACTACAGCAGTACTGACAACTCATAATGTGAATCTTAGTGCTTCGTAAAATCGACCCCAAGTGTTTATTTATTATTTTTTGTCAAACCGTGCGACTATCAAACAGGCACCCTTTGGCCTATATGACAAATGTTGCCCCCATTTTTAATGATTCCATAGTTTGCATGGTTTAAATAAGATGGTATTTATTTTGATCCCAACCTTCTAAAACCCTACATCAAATTTGTACACAATTTAACTTATGGCAAGTTTAACGAAAACGGCTCTTGGTAAAGACCGCAAATACGCATCCATACTTCTGTGTTTAGTCATTGAACCTCGGTCAATTTAATCAGTCGATAATTCGCCAATGAATCGATCAATCGATCCATCGTATTCTGATCCTCCATCAACTAACCAACCAACTCATTCAATCAACAATACCACGGCCACCAACCAAACAGTCAATCAACCACAGCTCAAATTTTCAATTGCTCATAATCCAGCTGGTCCGTATAATTTTTTTTATGGGAAATGAAAAGGCCGGAAGGAGGATGAAATTGCCAATTATCCAAAACACAATTATATAAAACCTTCACTAGTTTTAATGAGTGGTTCACGTAATCCTGCAGAGTGGTTCCTTTCATTCTTGGTGACATAAAAAATGAGTGTTTAGGCCAAAATATAACAAGAAATTATTCCTTTAAAGAAAACGGAAGATGTTTGCCACCGTTCGCGGACAAATTGTTCAACTGGAGTCCTTACAGCTAAATGCCATCATGTTTCTCTGCGTCACGTAATGCCCGTTTTGAACGCTATTTGTAAATTTACATTTGAAATTATTTTACAAGTCAAGTAAAGGCAGCTTGATAAACAAGCAAAGCACCCCCCCCCCAAAAAAAAAAAAAAAAAATAAATAAATAAATAAATAATAATAATAATAATAAATAAATAAATAAATAAAATAAAATAAAATAAACTAGAATAAATAAATAAATAAATTAATAAACAAACAAATACATAACTAAATAATACAATAAAAAATAATTAGGGAATAACAATAATAATATGTTTAAAAAAATTAATAAATAAATAATTAAATAACTCAATAAATAAATACAAACAAATAAAACAAACAATAAAATAAAAAAGCACACATCTTCATGACATGATTTTACTGTTTCTACCACGTTTGAACATTTAACCCGTGACGTCACGCGAAGCAGTATGACATCATTACAGCAGCTGGTTTTAGAGGTTATCCACCACGACTGCTTGAATCGAAGACTACAAAGAGTGATACCGCTAGTTACTTCCTGACCACTGGGGGAGGTCGATAATGGTAAGGAAATAATTTGTTGTATTAAAACTTGAAATAACAACTTCTTTTATACTATTTCATTCAAACTCCATCCTTCAGACGCACAAGCTGGGATCTTCCTCGTGTGGCTTGGGTCTAACTCAATCGTTTCAGAACTTGATAGGGCAGTACGCCTTATTCCTTCACAGCAACGGAGAGAGCTCAAATCTGTGCCGGTGTGGCAGACCGCAAACAAATCGACTTCGTCATTTGTGAATGCCCAGCATTCTAGACCACCAAAAGGCGAGTAGGGACTCACTAGACCTCGAAGAGGTCACCATCAAATGTCTTGAACACCAAAATTACCTATCTAATTGCAATGTCCACCTCGCCAGAGATCTTACGAAGGAAAAAGAAGAAGTTGAATTTCCAACAAATAACGGGCGACCAGTTGCTCTTCGAATCTTGCCTGTCGTAAATTTTAGGGGGGAAAGGCAATTTCTTCAACCCTTAAGTTGAAACATTTGAAGCTAACTTCCCTCCTCGGTTGAAACAGAAGGTGCAACTCAAAACGTTTGATTATGGAAGAGTGCATTTTATGTCAATACTCTAGGCCTATTTGAAACATAAAAACCAACATGATTGTATACGATGATTAAATAAATAAAGACGGTGATTGCGTTTCTGAGAAAGCTCCTGATTAACCCTGCTTATGTTTTGTCAATTGATTTTGTGCACGTTCGTGTGTTGATGGCTGTTTTGATTCGGCTCGTCGAAGAAGCTGAAGAATGTATACAGCACTTGTGAGACAATCATCTCGCCTGAGGTAGCAGTTGTTCAAAAAGATAAAAAATCAGGACATGTCGGACCCCCCCCCCCCCACCCCCGGACAAGTTTTACATTTTATGTGGTATATCATTAGGCCTATTGTCATGGTTTTATTGTAATTGTAAAAGGCTGGTCTAGTCAAGTTTTATTTCTATATCAAGCTTTATTTGGTTGTTATTTAGTGCTCTTTGTATTTTTTACCGGTGTTCATTTTTCTTTTAGAAGCTTCATATTATAATTGTGAGATAGTGGGTTAGTAGGTTGCAGTTTTCCTAACTTTGACTTGTATTTGCACTTCGCCTATTATAACTAAAATAAGAATCTTATAAGCTGTTCATAAAGCTTGATATTTGACCCCCTCCCCAATGATATAGCAATGCCTTGGTTATGTGAGTGGTTCTAATAACACGTGCGACAATGGATCTTGTTTTCGTTTATTTGTTTGTTTGTTTGTTTGTTTGTTTGTTTGTTGTTGTTTTCGCGCACGCATGCAGGAGTAGCATGGTTGCAATACACACAGAAAAACATGCGTCTGACCATGGTTTGACGTAGTATTCATATGCCTGCTGTACACACACTGGGCTGGAATTTATTTCAAAAGGCCCAACATGATATAATAGTGAATTAAAAACCAAGGTGCTAGAATTTGAACATTTTATAGTGATTCTTCAAAGTGTGACAGTTCGTGTGCTGTACCAATCCGCAGGTGAGAATGTGTATAACTTTTTTCGAACTGCTGTGCTTATTATTCAGTACCTTATGGAGACCGAGGATAAAACAAATAAGGGATACAACAAAAGGTCTCCATATGGAAATTCTACAGACCAGGTGCTCCACAAGGAATTGTGTGTACAAAGTCTTTTGTATAAGTACAGGCAAAAAGGAAATAGCAAAATATGTCTCCACAGGGATGGCTCGTGTCCAGAAAGTGTTACTCAGATTGCGTTCTCAATTCAGCCCCGCGTTTTACTAAACCATTCCCAAAAGCAATAGTAAAAATTCAGCTCTCACATGCCCACACGTGTTTTTTTTTTTTTATTGGTTAATTTTATTTTATTTGTTTTCATCATTACAACTCAAGCACATGTCGTAAACCTTCAGTATTGTTGTCCGCACAGAGACATTTTCACAAGTGTGGGTGGAATATGGACGAACTAAAACAGTGCTTCTGAGCGTCCCGTGTGCAACGAGACCGAAGAGATTTTATGAGTGGGTTGTGGGATTTCATTAATAGCATTTAAAATGCACAGTGTATTTACCCTCCTACACATAGGGGACAGCTTTGTAAATAAATAACAAATGTTACAAATCCTTGTTTGATTTCTACACGCTAGGTTTTTTACTTTCATTCTGGCATCGGTACCTATTACCTTTCGCCACTCCCCCCCCCCCCCATCATTACGTTTCAAACGGTATATGACCTTTAAAATCTCTAGGCAAACACCACTTCTTGGTTGCACTGCATTGCCTAACACACAACCGCCGTGTGTTTATACAGTGTCGGCGTAACACCCGAGTCAACACGTTGTGTTTACACAGTGTCAGCGTGACACTGGAGTCAACAGTACAGTATTTACTCTGACTTTGAGGCAAAACACCAGTTTTATTTCCCACTCGTCGTTCGAAACAATAACCAATCCTAGAGCTGTTGAGGGTAAGTCAGCAAGAGTCATTAAGAGCGCAATCGGTCAGATTATTAATTCCAGGAATTGAATATTGCTCCATCGACTAAAACAAAACACAAAAAATAGCGTTGGGCTGGGGGTTTGGATAACATGATGTTGTTGAAATTTAATTAAAGACAAAGTAGGATTGGCAATTGTTGGGGGAAAATAATCATTTGTTTCAATCTCAAAGCTCAGTGAGATAAAAATCATACCAGGACCAAGTCTCCAGAAAAATATTGTTTAGGTTTGAGAAAGAAAACGAAGAAGGAAAAATTATAGCATTTGAGGACCACAGAAATCATTATTGCAACTATTTGAATTGCCGTGATCGATATAAGTCAGTTGGTAAAATCCTAACAAAACATAAACTGGTTTTTATTGTTTTAAACATGAATGACTTTAATAAAAAATTTCGCGGTTTGGTTGGTGTGTACGGTAAGTTTATTGATAACTACAGAGTGGAAACTAATTAAACCAAATGCGCATTCCATTCCAGTTCAAAGCGGTCTTGCCTGGCGTACTTTTACGACAAACACTTCAAATTTAATTTCACGGGAAGAGTTAACTGAACTTGTATTGACCTGTGTAAATGATGTTGTTTGTTACTTCTCATTACTAGAGATACCGAAACGTACATGTCTTATAAAGCACCATTTTGTTTTATTTGTTTGTTTGTTTCTACGAGTAACGGACATCCCCTATTCCTTCACTACGGGGCTCTGGAAGTGCCATCTGAGAGATCCTAAGATGACTTCATTATTTTAAAATTGGATGACGACTTGTAACTCGCGATGGCGACATCCATGTAGATAGCATGGGTGGTAAGTCGCTAGTAGTCACAAGCGTGCGTAGGCCTAAATCTGCTGCACGCCCAAAGTTTTGCTACTTCCGGCTCTCAAAGCTGGCATACGTTTGTATAGTTTCACACACAAAAATCATCCATTTTACCGTTCAAAGGCAATTCTGATGACAGAAGCTTGTAACTCTGAGAAGACCCTTAGTGTTTGAAGAACATATGTAAAAGCTATAGTCTGATCCTTACACTTTTCTTGCATTATAAGTCATCCACGCACACAAAAATAACTAGATCAATGCAACCCCTATATGGGCTTCTGGTAATCGCTGTTGCCAGGCTGTGTGAAGTGGGCGTGGCTACGGTGGAAATACGTCACACTGAACGAACATGATAGAATGTTTTCCTCGAGTTTTATGTCTCAGGTTTTTCAATAGCCTCCTTCCGTTCAGTCCCAGCGCCTCGTCCATAACTTGACCAATCCCAGACCTAATAACATCACAGTCACCTCTTTCCCTGTTTACGAAAGATCGGCTATCAATAATAATGCACTGTAGTGAAAATAGGGCTTGATCGCAACATCCTTCTTAATTGCTTCAAAATATCATTTACATTATCCATGGAGCCTCCATGCTCCATCATATCGCGTGTCTAAGCCTACACGTTGTGATTGTGCGCATTACGTCGACGTCATTACAATCGTACCCATAGTGCATTACTACATCCTGAACAAGAGCTTGTACAAGCTCATCAGCCCGTCCCAGTGGCCTTTGGATGAGACCGGCGGGGCGGGCAAATAGCCTCTTGTAGGTTGGCAACATCTCGAGATATCAAAGATCTTAATGCGTCGAATGTCACTTTCAGGCCTCTGTACAATATACCCCATCAAACAAACCGATGGAAACTTCAATTAAGGTTGTCACGTTTCCTAGAAAACGCGCACAATATCGTTTATTTTTGGATTGTGGATTTGGGCACGTGCATTTTTCACTTATTTTGTTCTGCCTCAACTAAATGAGGTTCCGGTTTGGGGGAAAATTGTCTCGGATCGTATGTTAGTGAAATTAATCGGACGGGACTATATTTCTCGCGAAATCGGTTCTCAAGCTTACAGCAAGTAAGATTTCGGGTTAAAAGCCGCCAATTTAGATTTAGATTGTTAGTTTGATTTGATTTGACTTTCTTCGGATATAAAAAATAAATAAATAAACAAATAAATTAATAAACTGTAAGAAAACAGGGCAGGCACAATGACATTAATTTATTTAAAAAAATAAAAATACAAGTAATTTTGCACAAACTGAGGATAACTCCCAAAGTTCTTTAATAACCAAATCTTATTTCCTTTTGGGTCCTTACAGAAAAAAAGCAACAACAAGCTACAAGTACATTTTTCAATTAGAAAGCCAATCTGGTAGACAGTTATTTACTTGAAAATGTAGCGGCAAAACTGAACAGCGGTATCTGTATTAAATTAAAAACGAAATATACTCCCACACTCGTCTAGCTTCCTTCCTCCCGTTTCTTCATAAAACACAATGAAGCCTTTAAAGTTTAGACCCTATCAGCTTTCAACCGACAAACAAGTCCTTCACTTTGGCCTCCCACAACCTTTCCCGCTGCATACGAAATGCGCGTATCGATCCATGAGGCCCGTGATTGGCTTAAAATCGTTCAACAGGTGATGCTTATTCTCAGGCTATTATCAAAATGAAACCTGATAAACAAGACCTCGTAGATTTTCCTTATTTGGTCTTGTTGTGGGTGTTAACGTTTAATTGCTTTCTAGAGAGAATTCTTCGAACTTAACCCACGCGCGCGCTGCAGGGACGCTTTAGCCAATCACACTCCTGCGCGTTCGGCGTTCACATTATGCCATTGTAATTATAATTCAAGTAGTCATCAAAATGATCTCCTTGTTTGTCAAGATTTTTCACTCAATCACGTGCACCAATACGTGTTGGTACGTTATTGCGTCACACCCATGTGTATCTGCCGTACGCCCAATGTTTTCGCTACTTCCGGCTCAAAAGCTGGCATACGTTTGTGTGCAATATAACAAAAAAATCACCAGTTTCATCGTTCAGAAGTATTTTCTTATGACAGACACTTTTAGTTCTCAGACCTTAGGCCGTGTCCGAAACGGCGACTTCGGCTAGAGCTACGGCTAGATTGCGCGCGTCTGCCTATTCTTCAACACTGGCAGACGCGCTGATCTAGCTGTAGCTGTAGCCGAAGTCGCCGTTTCGGACACGGCCTTAGTCTTCGCAGAACGTATGTAAAAGCAAAGTCAGACTATTAAAACATAAATACTGTTATGTTTCACTTTTATGTGTTTCAATGTGCTCCTAGCGACTATAATGTCTTACATTGACTTTCAATATGCGACCGAATTCCTGACATACGCATAGCGTTGCTGACTTAACCCCTGACACAAGACCAGCCGATCCGATCAAATCTGAGAAACCAGTTTAAGGCAGACAGATATTCAAATAAGCTCAGTATCCTTTTCGAAACCACGACTTGGGTTTGGGCTCCGGCTTATAGGCTCCATCAGCTTGTTTGGTACCCCGTACTGAAAGCGCATGTTTTCTAAAATAAAGTCTAATAAGCCGGAGCCCGAGCTGATCTGAAGCCGTTATTTCGAAAAGGGGCCACAATGAGGACCTAAATGGAGAGCACATCCTCTCTTTTTTTAAAGGTAGGCTATACTTTTGGTAAATGTGTAGCCCAACGTATGCATAAAATAAAAAAACCTGTGAAAATTTGGGCTCAATTGGTCATTGAAGTTGCAAGAAGACAATGAATGAAAAACACTCCCTTGTTGCATAGAAGTATGTGCTTTCAGATACCTGAGAAAAGCTTCGTGCCTATAAAGCCTCCCTCAATTCAAATTTGGGGGTGAAAAAAGTTACCTCTTTCTTTAAAACTATTATATACTTTACCTCAAACGGGTCATTGGGTCTAACAATGCTTTATAATATCAACAGTTCCCTGGTGCTCTTTACCAAGGAAGATTTCATGGCCATTAACTTGTGGATGGAGTAATCACCAAAAGTCACATCCATCCATGTAGTTTTCAATGCAATCAAACAACCAAACTGTGAAATTTTACCACCAGACTCGATTGCCAGAATTTAGCGAAAATTAACGAAAGTCGGCTCGATAGCTTATCAGGTTGTTGTTGTTGTATTGGGTTTTTTTTTTGTGCGTTAATCAATAATATTCTGGGTTTGTTTCGAAATGCGGCAAACGAACAAAACACCGGTGATTCTGACAGTATTTCAAAATTGAATACTTCTCTAGAGGAATGGCACCGGCACGGACATTTTAATGAGCAAGCTTTCAGATTGGAACTTTAATTTGTTTCCCTCCATAATGACATTGCTTTGAATCTCTGTCGTTAAGATAACCCAGGGCCCCGACCCGCTAACACAAACACGATCTACGTTGAATTGTAATGGGTATGTGGATTTGCGGAACTTACGTTTTGCAGATAAATCGTAACACTAATTGCTGGTAAAGGCTTCCTGAAGGTGAATGTGAGTAACGGTCGCCTGTAGCACTTATCTGGAGTCACGCCAAAGTGCAGCCTGGAGTTAGAGCGCATTATGGTTTTAAATGCTAATAATTTTAACTTGCCTGGTAAATCAGTCAGTGTGGTATAGCGGACTGACAACAACATCTCCTACGAGATCGCTGCACTGGGGGGGGGGGGGGGGGGGGGGGGGTTGGTAGCATGAGGACAGCGCGCCCGGTTTGTGTGGGGGGCGACTCTGCGAAACCGCCCCGAGTCACATTTTCCCAAAGTAACGGTCAACAAACGGTATTTGTTATCATATCGAGCGATCCGCAGGTCGCTGGAAATCACATTTATTCTCAACGGTACAGCACCTCAGCTGCATTAGGCAGTTAAAGGTATAATTCACCTTTTGTTTTTGGTAGAGTAAATTCATTTCTATCTTGTTTTCAAAGAACATACCGTTCAGCCGATGTGTACCAACTTCATCAACAAGGCGATCCCATTTTAGGTGAAAAAGAACGAACAATAGCTTATCTTTTGTCAGTTGTTTTACGCGCATTCATAAAATGTACGACCATGAAGGTACATTATTATTTATACCTCAATTGTTCGATTGCGGAGAACGAAATAACCAAGAGTGCCCCGATCCAGTTCCATTTCAGACGGAAATATTTCTCCGGAAGAATTGTTAACTTTGCTATTGACAGACAGCTGTCAGTTTACGATTCAAAAGAAATTCCTGAACGTTGCCTTTAAAATCAACGTGACGTCAAGTCCCCTCCAGCCCCCCCCCCCCTCCACCACCAACCAACTCCTGCAATTTTAAGCCGTGTGTTAATTTCATTACAAAGTTTTCATCAGATGATCTTTGGGGACGGTATTGACACATCAGGGATGTCCTTAACGGAGTCCTGCACTTACGATATCCAGTTCATAGTCATTCACATTAAATTTTAAGGTCAATTTGAAGCGGTAACATTTTCACTTCTCTCGCACAGATGATATTCCCAAATCATCTTCCGATCCAGAGAGGGCGTGGCAGCAGCAGTTCTTCATTAATGCGTTGAATGGATCACCGTATAACCATCAACATTCCACAGAGGCTAGTTCATCGCTGCCACCCCCCCCCCCTTAACCTTAAGAGACAGTACAAGATTCAAGAACTACATGAATCTAAACGAAACATTTCACCAAACCATTATAAATATTCTCCGCGCAATGCAGATTAAGCGGGGAATTATTGTCTTTTCCGTAACGAGTATTGCATTTATAGTAACCTACGGGGGCAAGAAGGATTGGGCAGGTGTGTTACTCAATGACGAATGTTGAAGCGGGTTTAAAGGATTTGTAATTCTTGGTAAACCCAGTTCCAACGTCAGCACCACTGCGGGCACGTCCACACAAACATTTCTTTAAATTTAAAATTAAATTGGGATTTACACACAATGGTATAACCAGTTAAAAATAAATTAGAGGTGAAGTCAAGCACGTACACACTGAGAGGAGCAATGACAGCAATTCTCTGTTTTTCCCTGGGTGTCTTGTTTCCTCGATCGATGAGGTGGTCAGGATTACATTTTGATGAATATATTTGAACTTAAAGATAGATAAATACAATGTTGTATGGCAGATTTACTCACAAGAGTACATTAACCATAACCAACAAAATGTTTGGTGATCGTAATCAGTAGAATGCTGGAGATTAATTGTGTAAGGTTACGAAGATATAACCACTTGGTTGTTTAAACTAAATGTAGTTCGTTAGAAGTAAACTTTATGTTGAGACAATTAAAAAAGAAAGAGAAAATGAAAAGTGCAAAACGTGCCACTAGGTGCTACGCTTACGCCAAGAGTGACGTGGTTGTTCATATGTGTTTTGTAAAGTGAGTAGAAAGGAAAGACCAAACCAGTCTCGCATTTTTAGAGCCACTACCCTTTTCCAAAACAAATTTACATGGTGTAGGCGGCCGAAAGTACACGCAGATTCAATTATGTTGAAGTCCTTGGGTTGAACTCTTACACATATTAACACACAAACAGGAAAATCTCAGATACGCAAGTGTTACCGCATCATAGTCGACCAGAAACAAGAACCAGTACAAATATGGTAAAAAGGGGTTGACGAGAGCTAATACCACAAAACAGTCTGATTTTTTATATTTTCATGACGTAAAGGCGGGAAGATTTTTCCTGGAAGTACTTTTCGAGCCCTTATCTTTGACCACTGGCCACTCTGGGCAATCTCGCTGTGGATGAGTGTTTTTTATTACCAAGCGAATCACGGGGATATCTTAAACATGCCATCAATAGATACGACACTTCCCTGTTCACACACGCCTCGTCCATCGTGTCAAAACATTACGGCCTAATCTTGCCGGGAGGTGTGTTTTTTTTCCGGGAATTTCCAATTTATGTATACCTAATGGTTTAGCAAGAATTCGAACTTGCAGCGGGGCGAGAGGAAATGTACACGTCGATTTCCAAATTTAAACAATGATTTATTTATCAAGACATGCAGATGCATATAGGCACATCGAGGCAACGTAGTTTACATCTTGCGGGAACTCAAGTACCGAAAATCTCCGGTGCAAATTTCCCTTTTTCCGTCCAATTTTGAGGAGTCACCCCTTACCTTGTTTGCTTGTTGTTGGGAGGGTATACCTTTGATAAATACTCCAACAAACAACCATAAAACTTACTCGGTAAAAAGCACTGCAACTGTTGGTGATGCGTGTATGACAATTTGAGAAACAATTACCTTCAAAGGAACGTGGTTTTAGAGAGAAGGATTTGAAAACATTTCAATCTGAGAAACGTTTCTGCATGAAACGTTTCTCAGATTGTGTAGTCAAATTACGGATTTATCTTCCTGCGTGGACATAACCCCTACAGATTTTCGGCAGTATCTCAACAACGCTACCACCTTTCGAAATGAAATTTTCACTGATTAGTTTTATTGTATGTATCCACATCTATACAGGATTAAAACAATCGAACGATTAAAAAAAAACACAACGGTATACTTAAATGTGTGTCTTTTCCATCGTCTTTTACGGAGCACTGATTTCACTACTTTTATTACTTGTTAAGTATGTATTTCTTTGCAAGAAAGGGAAAACAACAACATTGTTTGACAATGTTGTTTCCACTCTCAAAAATGTCTTTTTGACTCTGAGTGTTATATGGTAAAATAGCCCGATTTAGGACTTTGTCATCTTATTATAAAATGACAATGACATAGGAGCAACCAAGCATGACAATATTGTGTTTGCACATTGTTAATTTTATTGCCTTTGCAAAAGATGTACTTTCACATAATTGTAAAAAATAAATGTATAAGATATTTTATGAAACTTTACGTCGTTCAAAGACCATGGCCGTATGCCAACCGAGTACTATAAATTGTACATTATAAACTATATCAATATAATTTCAGAAAGGTTAAGGCAAAAATAGATTGGTAAAATCATTAGTACGGCCCTCGATAAGCGTCTATGAAGAAAGCGGATTAATTTGGCGTTACTGTTGCCATTCGTTCGTATTACTATTTTTTTTTTAATTTGTAGGGTCAAAACCATGACAGACTAATATTTTAAGGTTTCCAAACTTTTACGAAAACAGCACACCGAACGGATCAGAGTGAATTACCTCGATTACTCGCCCAAGCCGGTGAATTATCCAAACAATAATCACAGCCTGGACTCTGGGGATGCATTGACTGTAATCATTACCATCCCCAGGTCATCCACGTAATTACAAAGTCATTCCTTGAGAAAACAACCTCTACTATAGTTTGATTGCCCACGGTGTTTAATCACACGGCAAGCGGCAAAGCCGAACATTCAGGTAGACCTCGTTTAACTGCAATTACAGAGGGTTAATTCAGAATGGTTGGTGCTCGGTGGCCTAAATTGTTTCGTAGTGTGATCTTGGGAACTGCAGAACAGCTCAAGGGATTGTATTGCTCATCAAATTCGAGGATATCTAGGCCCTACGCACCTCGGTGTCCCAGAAACTTGGATGTCTGTAAACCTTCGTTGACACCCTTGAATTATACCAACACGCTTACACCATCGTACTCGTGGCAACAGTGCGTTTTATAATGGCTGTCATATTTTGTGCGACACCTAATCCCTTTCAAAAAGTCTTAACCATCTGATAAGATCCTTCATACTCAATAGAACAAAGTCCAACTTGCCAAGCGATGAAATGGTACACTGTTGGTGTCCATGGGGATTTTGACCACCGGTGTGTGTCCACCCTTCTGGTTAATTAACATAAAAGCTGAAGGAAGTTGAATCAAAAGGGGATACATTCAGACGAAATGTTTACACAGTTCGCAGTAGTTCGACAGAACATCAGTTGGGACAGAATCTCCTACCAAACCGGTCGAGTCAAAAGAGGCACTTTCAGACATAACAACATTTCAATACAGCTCGCCGTAATTTGACAGAATCTCCTGCCACACTGGAAACAGACCCAGAAGAGTATTCCTCTCGTTGACACCCAGTCATGGAGGCAGACAACCTGCTCCAGCAGAGCCAACCAATGGGTATCACATACCTTTATCATTCTGCCACCATCTTGGTCATGTTCCCTGTACCCAACAGCAGCAATGAATGCCAATATTCCTTGCCCTTCTTGCCTCAGTTTGGTTACACTGATTTAAAATGGGCGCAAATCAAGAAGGATGCACTTTACTTAAGGTCTTATCGTGACTTCATACAGACATCCATCCACTTAAATGTTTCACTCATCACTGAGTGAGCTGACACAAACCTGTAACCCACACCTTTTCCAACTGCATGTCGAACCAATCAAACTCCAATGGGAAAGAATCTAAGAAAAATGGTACCCAGCATCCCTCATTAGCCTCATAGCATGGTACCTGATCTTTGAACTTCATGTGAAGTGTCATGGCCAAGTGGTCTAGCTGCTCCAGACTCAAATCCTGACGGCCAAAATATCAGGGTGTGGGTTTCAATCCCTGTCATGAAACTTGTCTCCACGAGCACGTCACTTAAGTGTAATTGCTTCTCTTCAACCTGGGGGTAAATGGGTACCTGTGAGGGCAGAGATGGTTCTTGTGATTGATTTAGCTTGGCATGCTGCATACTTAGCAATACAGGCTGTATACTCCCCGGGGAGCGGAGATGGTTGAAGGGATGAAATAAATGGCCAAGTGACCAGAAAGAAATTGTTCATGCGCCGCAAGCATCAGAGTTGGCGGATACTGGGGCTTTAAATGCCCACTAAGATAATTATAATGTAGTGAGTTATCATACAGCCACCTGCCTCAAGGACTTGGCTTATTTCCCGGGCTAAGCTCATCAAATGAAAGTGTGATACATTTCAGGGAAAAAACCTCAGAGTCGGTCACCACGGGTACAAGGTTGCAAAAGAAGACTCTCATTTACATCCTCCTTCTCGTGGCCTGATCTCATCAAATGGAAGTGTGATATATTCATGTTTCAGGGAAAGACCTCAGGGTCGGTCACCTCGGGTACAAGGTTGCAAAAAAAGACTTCCCATTTACATCCTCCTTCTCATGGCCGAGTATCACCTGCTCATAAGGGGATCTTGAGGTAGTGGACTATTTTCACACGCCTGTTTGTTATTGGTCTGGCAGCGGCAGCCGCAGCCTGTCGGGCAAACGCTCTCCGTTCTGAACCATTGTAACATGTGAGTGGTATGGCCGCCATGACCACACGCTAGACAGAAACTGGACGAACCTGTAGGGTAAAAATAGGGTATATTAGCGTTGGTTTGTTGGTGCAACTTTACCTCCATTCCACAAACTGCTTAAATGAAGTGTGACATATTCCTTTAACCCTTAAAGGTAAGGTCATTCTTTGGTAAATACTCCAAAATTTAATTACCATAAAAGCTGACTTGTTAAGAAGCACTGCAGTTATTGACAGTATGAACTATTTTGAGAAAGGATTCCCTTTGAAGTAAAATGGTTTGGATAATTTTTTTCACCCCAAAACATTTGAATCTAAGAAACAATTCATGCATGAATCTTTTCTCAGTCTGAGGGTTGGTGTCCATTCGCGAATGCTGCAGCCAGAGATGCAGTTGGTACCCGCTGTCACCTCGCTTAATGTGGATGGATTCGACAAACAAGTAAGAAATACAGTGAAAGTTTTTTTGCTGTTTTCTCAACAGGTGGAGACACTAAAATCAGCCGAAACTTTTACATGTGATTTTTATTGTAACTTTCTTTAAAAATGTTCCTTCAAATCAGCATTACGGTGACAACAAAACCAAGCTGTGTTCCTTGCAGTACACCACAGTGGCCGCAAGCAGCTTGCCCAGAGCAGCCACAAACAGCCACAACTATTTACCTTACTTTCACTCAACAAAAAGGTCAAGTAGAGGTCATATCCTGAATTGACATTTTACAAGGTTTCCCATGTTGACATAGTATCTACGTTTCTAAAAACAAAACCAAAAGTTCTTTTCCGAAGTAAGTTTCCAGACTTTTTTTTAAACTTGAAAAAAATGTATAAACAAATCTACAATCAGCAACGTCAGGGCCCAATTTCTAAGAGGTGCTTAAGCACAAAAAATGGCTAAGCACAACAAAATTATGCTTACCAGAATAAGGTTACCAGCCAAACTAGCATACCACAAGTACAATTTATGACTGGTATCCTGCTCATTTCTGCTTAGCAGGAAATTGTTAAGCAATATTTTCTGCTTAAGCAGCTCTATGAAATTGGGCCCTGGTTGTATGGTGATTATACACAAATGAAGGGCATCTAAAGGGTTTAACTTTACCATTTTTTTTTAAGGTTTGATAAATTTCAGTCTTGAAGCTCAAAGATTATAACATTTTTACCAGAAATATTGTTAACTGAAGTACTGCCGAGTCTAGAAAATAGCTTCATACTAAACCGTCCGAGTTAGTTTACCTTTAACTGCAGTGTGGCATATAGCACACTGGAAGCTGTAGCTCTTACAGTGTTCACACTGCACCTTGTACGATCGTTTGTGACATTTCTGGCAGACCACACCAAAATCGGAAAACGCTGGGAAAATAAAGGAAAAATAACAACAAGCTTAACCCCCAAGCTGATTGACTATTTGAAACCATTCAAATATCCAGACTCACACATGCTTATAGGTTATTACATGCTCTATAGCTTTGTAATACCACTGGATAAAAGTGTGCACAACCGTTTATCAGTGAAGCTTGTGAAAGGTTTTGGATGGTGAAACAGTTGGCTAGTGGGAGGATTTTTAATTGGTAGTTATTGGAAATACTAGTTCTCAATTCGAGGACGAATCTGGCATGAACAGGCGTGATATTTCGTCCTTGGGGGGAAAAAGTAGGACAATTACATTGAGCACAAGGGCTGACCTACATGTACACATGGTGTAGGCTTATTTGACATTTCGTGCTGTTTAATTGCAGTGTTTCTGATTTTTCCCAAGGGCAAAGAAATTTGAAATCATACTAAAGTAGGAAGAATATTATGCCTGCATAAAAAGATACCATTGTCAACCACCCTGAAACATATACACACCTCAAATGATGTGAATATAAAAGCACTGGCCATTCATCATGTTCATGGATATGCTTCCATTGATTGTATTTCATATGAACGAATCCAAGCAACAATCACATGCTGTGATTAATGGGCCAGCAATACTCCATACATTATAATAACAATAATAACAAAATAGTCTGACATATAGTCTGACATATAGCGCACTTATCTACCAATAAGGTGTTCAAGGCACTAGAACAAATCGAAAACATTTTAAGACAGGTTTTGAATAACTTTTTGAATTATGAGACCAATTTATATAGCACCTGATGAGAGTTTACAAAGTGCTGCGGCGAATTCAGACACAAGGTAAACCCCTTCACTTAGTGATAAGTGTAGCTGGGTTCTTTTATTTGCATTATCACAACACACAGGACCTACGATTTAAAATCGCACACAAAGGACGATGCAACATTGGCTAAAGTGTCTTGTTTAACAACACCAGTGCCACGAACCCACACCCTACTGATCAGAAACACCAGAGCTTGAGTCCGGTGCTCTTAACTGCTCGGCCATGACACACCAAGACATTGCACCCCGCGTTGATTTTATCACATATCGCAGGCCTCCTCAAGAAACGATATTGACTTAACTGTACAAAGTGCAGGCATGATGCAAGATTAAACCTGAGCGTGGCGCGTAACGCTGGGAAAAACTGGTACAAGACATAATTCAAATAACCAAAGATCAACTATTATAAGAAAATACATATTATAATGCAAACACATTATTTTTAAATGAATGATAAATTCTCTACTCACACAGATCACTGTTGGTGAATGAAGGACAAGAGATATAACTGACAACTTGTGCTCTTTCTTGGAGCAATTTCCAGCGGTACAAGATATCTGCATAGCTCTTCTTGAAGGCATCAAACTGCACTGACAGCAATGGCTCTAGCAATCTGTAAGATGCCAAAAAGTTATCAGCGGTAGGTGTTAAATTTGCATCGGGGATAAAGAATATTATTTGGTTTATCTGTGTATGGGTAAAACCAAATAACATTCATTATCAGAGGCCAAGTTATACAACTTACAAAGAATGTCGCTAAGCGTAATTAATTTTTGCTTTCCACAAAAAGGTCACTGGCCAAACTAATGATATTATACGAACTAGGCCCAATTTCATCAAGCTGTTAAGCAGACATTACTGCTAACCAAATTTCTATGCTGAGCAAAAAATGAGTTGGGAAACAATGGCGACAGTGTAAACTTCATAACTTTTTGGCTGGTAACCTGTTTTAGCTAAGCAGGATTTGTCTGTGTTTTTGTGTTTAGAGGCTTTTTGAAATTGGGCAATGTTTGTGACTGGTTTCCCGTTTATATCTTTTAAGCTACTCAAGCAACTACTGTATACACAACAAGAAGCAACAATCGCATCCGATTAGCTTCTATACGTGATCGACCAAACATTGCATCATATATACTTTATGCAGTTCTTGTTTAATTATAATATGGTCAATACTGGTAACATCGTGACTGAACTTCTGCATTTTAAAGCATGCAAGGTTTTAAAAAAACTTACAGGTGTCATTCAGGATTGGTACAGCTGACAAAATAGTCGCAGACAGTGTTCATGTTTTGTCTGATCAACACATGAAATAACAAACCAGTAAAAAGGTGGGCGTAGTCCGTTGTGGGAGTCAGGAGCAAACAGTGGGAAAAAAAGCACAATTATGTAAACACATCGTTCTTAATTTTGGTTGCAACGACCGAAATTAGCTTTTTCCCTTTTTTTAGGTTTTCAGGTACAGTTTTTTTCAAACATGACTTTATTTCAGAGGGAATGTTTCACCCCCCAAAAATGGTTCTAGACTGAACTTCATAATCTGTAAGCTTCAGACTAAAATTAAACGATGATTTTTTTGTACCATTATCAACCTTGTATAATACCTATAAGTGCTATCAAAGATCCACTCAACATGTGCTAAACAGCTCATTATATAAACACTACTCACTACTCATGAGCAAGTGAGTAAATTATACAATAGACAAACAAACCACTACTCACTGAGTGCTGAGTGCGTGTTGCTCTTTCTCAATCTGCTCCGGATCTCTGTTCTCACCGAAGCGATAATCATCAGGTGAATCAGAGAAACTCAACTGCTGATGAGAAGTCCCCGTTCCATCGGACCACTTACTGGTGAAGATCGGATCGTTTGGGTCTGTCACAAGATACTAGTGAACCAAGTAAATAAACATCTCATCATGAGAAATCGATTCAATAAGTGTCTTAACAGGTAGTATACATTTATTTGTTTATTCATTTATTCATTTTTTATTTTTTTTATTTATTTGGTTATACTTTTATACAGGGTAAAATAAGCTCAGCATGAAAGCTGTTTCCACTGACATGACTGATACCAAGTAATTGAAAAGGATTGAAAAATAATTATGAATGGTTTGTAAAATTACTTTTTATGAGCTTGATACCAGTACCAAATAAAAATATGAATTTTCAACAATTTATTGGTCATATTTATTCTGAGGACCTCATCAGAGATTCCGCTGCTTTCTCTGGGGCCAATGATGCATATTAAATCACAACATAGAATGAAAAAGGAGAAAATTCAAACATGTACAACAACAAAACAGCCAAACAGTTGTACGAAAAAAGTAACAAACAATACAATGCACTAAAAATAAAGTTGAGAAAATAGAATTGGCTGTTGTAAACTGCTTTACCAACCAAAAAGGACCTATGGTATAAATGCAAAACAAATAGTTAGAGGCCAGATGTTTCGCCTCACTCTGTGAAAGGACGTGAAGGAATAGTTCGGGTTTCACCTCGTGATTATATTCTGAATAAATGCATTCACATGAATTAAATATTTGTATATTGTTGTGATTAAGCGGTCTAATGCACCAGACTCTTGTCAAAGTTTGGGTTCAGGTCCTGGTCATGGCACTTGTGTCCTCGAGCCAGAATCTAAAGCACAATTGCTTTACCCTTCAGATGGTACGTAAAGCCGTATGTTGTGCACGTAAAAGAACCCAGAACACTAAAGAAGGGGTCTGCCCGGGTGTTTCTGGCCTAACTGGCAGCGGATTGTGCCGCCACATCACCTTGCAAACCCTTACAAGGTGCTATACAAATGGCTCTCATTATTCAAACACTTGGCATATCTGTCCTTTGATAAAGTACAATACAAGAACAGGGTATTATTCAAGGAAATATTATGACAACGTAATTGTCAACGGTGCATTTAATGATGACTACAGGATAGAGATGGACTCTTCCAAAAACATATATAGCACACCACCAGAGATAAAACTGAAATTTTTTACCCCCAAAAACATACAATAAAAAATGTCTTCAATCACTTTCTCCATCAAAAGTGTAGTCAACAAGTCACTTGATCCAATCTATGACAATACCCGAGCTGGAACCAAAATAATCAACAGGTGGAGGGTGACTGATGAAAGTCATGGCTGGGCGAACCTGAACTACTTAATTGCTTCATCAACTGGTTCCCAAGGGGGGGGGACCGTTGATTATAATCACTATCCTCGTTAATAATGCAATTTGTCACACTTCAGTCGTTTTCACATGACAGTCGTCCTGAGTTGTCGCCAAGGTAACCTAGACATACGATACCACCTGACAACGGTGACACAAGATATGTGATATCAAATGATTGCTTTCATTTCATTTTTTAAGTCTGGTTGCGAAGCCAAGGACTCTCAGAAAAGCAAACTTAAACACTAGACTGGTCAAAAGCCCCACTTGGAGAGAAGACAAGGAAGGAGGTTTCAGTTTTAGATGTGGGATGAAAACCCCAGAGAATTATTCCAGGGTAAACCCACCCCATCAGACAAGGACTGAAAACCCATTCCACATAGTGCCCCCTGTTGCGATTCAAACCTGGGTTTCAGAGGTGGAAGGTGAGGAAAAATACCACTGCTTCACTTGTAAAAGATAGGGTCATACTTTGGCTTATATATGATTCAGAACTTCTTTTTAGTAATTTCTATCTGAAAGCTTACTTGTAGAAAAAAAATGGTAATGGTAGTAAGCAGCCAGTGAAATTATTTTGCCAGTGATTTGAAAACAAGAAAAACATTTGAATCTGAGAAACAATTCATGCTTGAATCGTTTCTCAGTATTCAGAGGGTTGGTGTCCATTCGCGAATGCTGTCAGCTCACTAACCGGGATGGATTGGATGTTCTTGTGAAAATACTGTGACAGTTTTTTGCCGGTTTTCTCAGCAAGTGCACACTGTATTCAGCTGAAACTTTCACACAGAAATTTTATTGGATCCGTCTTGTACTTTTGCCTACAAATCAGCATCACATTGACAAAAAACAATCTATGACCCTATTTTTAAAGATTTCTAGGTGTTTTTGTAAACAGTATCCTCAATGCTAGATAAGTAAACCAAAGAGCAAGATTTCTTCATCTAAGAATATAATAGCACTACGTTTCTTTGCCAGGCAGACAAACAACAAAACCCACCTGCATTCAGATAAAATATGTTGGGGGTAAACTCACGCTTTTGAAAGATTTGATATTCTTATCCACTCCATTCATCAGCTGATTTGATATCTTGGAGATGGAACCAAATGTACAGCATAACATGGCTAGAGTCTGTATGTCATGTATACTGCTGTAGTGGTCCAACCTAAGGAAATAAAAATATAAATGCAACGATTTATCCAAACTCATTTAGGCTTGACATGTTTATGTGAGTTGTTGTAAATGGATAATGGATGTCCGCCTCGTGGCAGCATTAAGGCGAGGGTTGGGTTAAAATGTGGGTTGTGGGTTAAGGTTAGGGGTTAGGGTGAGGGTGGAGTTGAAGGTGTGTGGGTCAGGGTTAGGTTAAGGGTGAGGGTGCAGGTGTGGGTTAGGGGTACGGGTGTGGGTTAGGGTGGGGGCGAGCATTAAGTTTATGGTGTGGTCTATGGTTTGGATAAGGTTATTATGTGGGCTAGGGTTAGGGTTAGGGTAAGGGTGAGAACGGGGTTGCAGGTCCGGGTTAGGGTTAGGGTTACGGTGAGGGTGGGGTCGCAGGTGTGGTGTGGGTTAGGGTGATGACGTCACGTTTCAAAATTCTGTGAGAAAAAGTATAAGATAAAATGACGTTTTACACAATTCTAACATGAGGTTAGAGACTTGTAACTTTTTCCCGACTTTCATGAGGACTCTATTCCTCGAAGAAATGAGTGGATCACAAAACTGAGTTTGAAATTGAAGTCCCTCTTTAGTATAATTAATGACTTATCGTTCTCCTTACAATGTCTGCAGTAACTGTCTTCCAAACGGATGTTGAGCCCACGGTGTTTCTTCATCAGGAACAGAGGACGGTTTTAATTCATTGCTTGTGGATAACGCTGCCAGTGACCAAACCTACACATCAACCAAACACAAGAAAAGACTGAGTGAGCTTCAAAAAGTGCATTCACAACATTTAAATTTTATGCCCATTCCCCGTAGTCTTTAACTAGAAAAACACTTGCAAGTTTTGAAAAGTTAACAACATTCTAGATCTGGGAAGACAATTTATTACTTCATTCTTGCCTACATGTAACAGATGGTTGTTGGTTCGATTCCCACACAAGGCATTGATGGATTTTGTCTTATGCCAGGGCTCGGAATGCTCTGAATGTATTTCATATAAATATTCATGGTTTGTAAACAAATATTTGACATCAGTGGCCAGCAAGCCAAGTAGAATCACATTCAAAATATAAAAAGTTACAGTAAGCTATACATATAGGGTATTGTCAGGGAAAAAAATAAAAAATAAAAAAATAAATTCTTGCTAGAAAAGCAAAACAAAGCAATTCAGCAAAAAAAAAGCCAAGAAACCAAATGGTTAGAGGTCAGAGCAATTGTGACGCTCCGTGTCAAAACCAGGCACCTCCAGCCAAAACTCACACCAGGGTTTATTTGCTCATCAAAAACATGAGAATATAATATTTCAAATATCCAATTAGCACCTATATTTCCCAACATATGGAGTGTTTATGACGTTGATAAGGCTAGAATTTCACTCGTGTTCTCTTTCAATTTCAAAATTTAACAAAGTGGCTGATTTCGATGTGGCACCTCACAAAGAAAAGGCCACAAAAACAGAATTGTGTTTTTGACTTTTTAGTTTGCCTTGCCTGAACATTTACACACAGATATCTGGTTATTGTCTCAGCTATACAACATAATGAATAATTATAGTAATAACAAATAGTATTTATACAGCACCAAAATCCGCCTAAAAAGACACTCAAGGCTCTTCACATATACAAAGATGTCAAACAAAAAGCCAATAAAAAACATACCGAAAAATATAAAACTGTAATCAGAAACAGGATTTCATGATCCCCTTAAAAACATGAAACTGCTAATAACTGAAAGGAGTCCTAAGAAGGAAGAATATAAAGAGAACCGTTAACCGAAACAGCAATAATAATAATATTAACAGTAAAGAATTAATCAAAATCAGGAGTAATTAAATAAACGAAATTGGCAAAAGTTGAACACACTACAAGACCTTGGCTATTCCAAGGTACTTAAATTAATCAATAAGCAGAATTCAAAGACTGGAAATATGATCAAACAACAAAAGGGATTATAAAGATCTTGTACAACTATGGTCCTTTCTCTGGGCTCATTTTCCTTTCCAACACTGCTTAATTAATCATGTTCATTGGATGAACTGTAACAGCTCCTCATCATGAATGTTAGCATTCATCATCCATTGTAAAGCTGACATGAAATATCGTGGATCGGCCTATTTCCATGTTTCTGGAGTGATTTAGAGCGAGCTTCGCCATTATGTCATCAGTTTGGGTCACGGTTGATGTATAATCTCATTAATTCTATAATTGGCGGTTGAACCATTCAACACAAGCAATCCACAGGTGGCATGTGTAAAATTGAACCAGTTCAAATGAGTTATGAGCACATAAATTTACCCTGCACATTCAAACTATAAATTTTATGTGGTTTTACCCATACACTGATGTGTGTTAAGTACTGTATACTCAGTACTTTCCCCCCCGAGTCCTGCGAAAAAAATCCATGTTACAGGGGTGGGATTCGAGCCCACAACCTTTGCCCTTCTAAATCAATTGTCTTGCCACTAGACCAACGAGCTTGCCCGGTAGCTAGAGGCAGTTTGTATAAATACAAATGTAAGTGATGCCTGAAGCTTTGCATGGAGTGGATAATATAAATTTCAATTACTATTAAAAATAATAATAATAACAATTAACAAAAAAGAAAGTTAACATATATATATTTACGATTACTAGTAAACTTGCAGGTCCAACCATGTGTGAATCTCTATTGGTGGAATGTTGTCAGCATTTTCTTGCAGAAAAGCAGTCCGTACTCTTCAAAACCTCGAGACCACAATGCTATTTTTTTTGAGCCAACACTCCTCCCAAAAAAGATTTACACAAGGTTGAACAAACAATTTTATGCTAAAGCGAACATGAGCAGGAAACCAGTGAAATATGGTATGTGTGATGTGCTTTTTTGGCTGGTTACCTTATTCTGGTATTCAGCAAAATAGATTTGTGCTTAGTGAAATCGACTACAAGGAGAGGAAGTCTGGAATAAAGAATGCTTTGGCCTGACTAGACATGAACCTACCTGTACTAGATCAGATCGTCCAACCTTAGCTGCAGCCTTGGCATTCATGCTGCACATCAGAGGGATATTGTTTGGGATAAACCTGAGAAGCAAAAATTCAATCCACAAAAACTCACATTTAATCAAGTTTTTTTTTTTTATCATAGGCGAGAGTGTGGAATGTATGACATACTTGTTAAAGTAAACGCCTATTTACTTGGATAGGTGATCTAGACAGGATTAGGTTTGCTGTAACACCAGGCCTGGTGTTTGGCTTTGGAAAAATATGACATTTTATGATTTTTTTTTTTTTTTGAAACTGGCACTACTTATCCTATGTATTTTATTATTATTATTATTATTCATGGTTTATTAAAACACTGCAATACAGCGGCTAAAAGCCGAAATGTACAGTTTACAAAATGGTCATTAAAATTATTACTATATTACAAAAAAAGAATGAAATATCAAATATATAAACACACATGCAACAAATTTGTGACAGAAAAAAAAAAAAAAAAAAATTAAAAGAGCACATTGTTATTAATGAGTGGTTCACTTTAATTTGGGAAGAAGGAAAAGTGTCCAGAGCAGGACTTGAACCTGTGACCTCTGGATTAATGTGCCGCGCTCTACAAACTGAGCTATCTACCACTATGTTAGTGGTCTCCCGCTACCAAAAAGAGACATTTCTGAAAGTGATTTCATATTTTTCGCGCTTCAACTTCTACAACAAAATTTTTCGGAAGTCAATCATTTCGGAACAATAGATTAATATGGCTACCAAAAACAATCGAACTAATCACTAATCAATATAAGCTGAGTACATGTCTAGATGATTGTTCAAATACACACAAACCAATTATTTCATAAGATAGCTCCCTATTAAGTTAACCCTCGTTTTAAATAGCACTGTTATAAAGGGGTTCTGCTTATAAAGAGCAAATTCTGAAGTCCTGAACTGCATTCTCTACTTTATGTTGCTGTCCTCTTATTACAATGTTTCCGAGGTCATTTGGCCAGTCCCAGCGACCTTGTTACAACGAGAGTTGTCTTAATATGCCATCTTTACTCAGCCTCGCTACCATGGGCAGCGCGCCGTACCGATACCTCTCGTCCCTAAGCCCTAGCAGGGAAACACTGAAAATCAATGCTGATTGGCTAACCAAAATGTACTGCTTTGCGTGCACGCTTGTTAAAAACATTCGAGCGCTTGTTGGGCGCTCAGTGCGCCCATGTAAAAATGCACGTATTTTGACGCAATACATTTCAAATGAATCATGTTTTTACATGGTCACCCTAAACTGCATACAGTTAGACGTATCACAAGATCAAAAAAGAATGCGAGGGGGCCAGTTGCTCCATGACTTGATGCGTCCTTTGACAGCGCGCTCTGCGAAGTCTCTGACACAGAATGGATCAACCACAGGACTAATTAAAATATCCAATATATTTGGATATTTTAAAGTCACACTTCCAGGGGTTACAATCGTGCAAGGCATTCTGGGAAAGAAAACAAAATGGCGCGTCGAGACCGTACACCACTGGGAACGAGGTTAATCTTTACTGGCTTTGAGCTGCATCCGGCGGTCTAAATTTTCTATGCAGCAAAGTGATTCCCCTACCAATCAGGCAAGGAATACCACAACGCATAATGATTAGGCAACTTTGAAATTGTGTGACGTCAATAATGGTTAACTAAATCTTGTGCGTTTTGGGCTGGTACTCACTGGTATGTCTCCGCTAGTTGCTGATGGACAGGTGTTAAACCCACAGCGCTGTACAGGACCACCACGCTAGTGGCCGAGGTGCTGGTATTGGAGGTTTTGGACGATAGGGTAGCCTCGGAGCCTCTCTTGCGATGTTTACCGCCACGACGCTGTTTCTGTCATGAAAGAGAGCCATCGGTAAAAGGTAAGATGCAACTATTACAAGGAGTGTACTGATGACTTAGCACACTTGGGCCTCATTTCACAGAACAAAAAGCAGCTGAGCAAAAATAAACTTGCTCATCAGAGGTCACCAGCCAAAACACTATATCACACGAACGTTAAGTGACTGGTTCCATGCATTTTTGCATTAATGGCACAAACATTTTAAGTAATATTTTCTGCTTAAGCCGGTTCCGCTCGTGCTATAACAACAAAATCTTAGTGCCCAATGTCATGGTGCTACCTACTGCGGAATCTTGCACTTTTACTTGGCACTTTAAGAGCAGAACTCTATAGTGAGCAGCGCTATGAATGTCATGAATGTGGGACCTGATGGTTAGGGTCGTGCAAACGCCGGGACCACAGAAAAGTCCTTTTCTTCATAGCTGTAGCAGAAGTCGCTTGATTCAGACAGGGCCTTTACCTTTTCCTTTTCTTTGTAGAAGCTGCTTAGTGACAGAACCTCTGTTGATTGGCTACTGGGGCCCTGGCCTATGGGAAACGGTCTGAACAAGTTGATGGTGCTGAGTATCGACAAGGCCCTGGAACATGTACAAACAAGTTAACAATTCAATATGGCTGATCATCACTTTGAATCTCACTGCTATTAGAAGAAGGTATTCAAACTTCCGTTACTCCTCACCTTGGTGTAGTGTAATGGCCACCGCTTTTTCTTATGGTGCCAGGCCGTAGAAAAACTACCAACTTATCTACCGAAAACAAGAAAACACAAGATTTAGCCGATATATTTTGTAGTAAGTCACTGGATTGCTAAAACACGCAGCAACTATAGCCATCTGTCATCAATTAATAAATTCCAAGAGGGTTAGGACATTTTATTTAAAACTGATAGGAGCCAAAGTACATTTCTGCATGGACCATTTTTATGAGAGATACAAAGTTGTTGGACAATCGAGATACAAGGCTTTTGCACTGACGCAATGACATCATTATTATAATTTTTATTATTGTACATGTTGGTGCCACAGGAAGGGCAAAAGGGGTTCTACAAAACCACTGGTCTGGCTCAAAGAAATATTATTCATCGTTTATTGAAATTATAAGTATAAGAATCTCGCACGAAAATACTCAAATAGGTCAAATCTCAGCGTGTACTTGTTATGTGTGAACATCAGAGATATTTTTTAGTGAGATACAACGTTTCAAACAATTTCAAACTTGCGAGTAACGTAAGTGCTATTTTAGGAGATTTGGTTTTTGTACTGACACGACGAAACAATAGAATTGGTAAAAATCTAACTGGCAAAACAACAGAAATTCATTTGAAATCAGTGTTATTTTACTAACATTTGAAAAATTGTGCACCAGTCATCTCAGGTAACGAACACCTCTCCATGTGGCTATCACGTTAACTAAGAAATGATGGCCCGGTTGGGGATTCGAACCCACACTCCGATAACTCGGCCACCAAAAGTTGAGTCCTTTTCGCACTAGATTGCTCAGTCAAGACAAGCTCAACAGGAAGTATTACTCACCGACACCAGAGAAGCGAGCACCAGACGTACGAGGGAATGGAATGTTACTGTCCATGGGACTGCCGTATTTACTTAGACAGGATGGGGTCTTCTTGAGGTCGGGAGGCATCTTTGTCTTGGATGACTGAGCTGGGATGTCGGAACCCAACTAACGGAGCAAAAAAAATACCCACAACATTTGTTGACGGTGTATTTAGGAAGTTGTAGCTAATAATAATGAAAACATAATAATAATAATAATAAGCCATTCTTATATGGCGCATATCACCGAGAGGTCCCTACGCGCTGTCAGTATTTTCCTACGAGGTATATGGAGCTACTTGTTGTAGTATGAGACCTATTCCTTAATGGTTTACAAGGTGCAATTGTGCAATATGCAGCCAGTCAAACCAGGAACACCGGGGCGAACCCCTCCTCTTTACGATAAGTGCACTGGGTTCTTTTACGTGCATTACACAACACACGGGACCTACAGCTTTACGTCCCATCCGGGGACGATGAAATAATGGTTAAGTGTGTAGCGTAAGGACACAAGTGCCACGACCGGGACTCGAATCCACACTCTGCTGATCAGAAAACACCACAGCTTGAGTTCGGTGCTCTGATCCGCTCGGCCACGACATAGCATATGCCGAGCATACAGTGCTCAAATGAATGGACAAAAGTGTCACCGTACCTCAACCACCCAGAACCACACTGCGCCACACACAAATGAGCAACATCGTTGTAATAATTTAGGAGGCTAATCATCCTTACTTGCAGCTGCATAATATGACCACAGAGTGCAGCCAGACACCTGCCTGGAATTTCATCTTTGAGAAGGCAAGGCCATTTGCATTTTCGCAAAGGGTACCAGGGCTTGAATTTTGGGTAAAACTTCACAAGACCGCAGGGCTTGTAGCTCAAAATGTTTACCGGACCAGAGTTTAATTCACAAGACCAGAATCTTCATGAGAAAGAGCTTTCTACACAGTTTAACATGTAAATTGTTTTTATGTGAACAAGCACTAAAATAACAAGATTTATCTAATTTGTCTCATGGGTTAGTATATTTTGATACTCAACAGAATCGTATAAATGGTCCACATTTGAACATAATTTCTGTTAAAGATATTACAGTTGGCTATTATTCAATTGAAAAACACAAGACCGCCAGGCATGCCAGGTCACAAGTTTACTGGCCCGAGGCTAAAATCACTGGCCTGGGGCCAGCGGTCCACTGTCAAATTCAAGCCCTGATTGGGAAATCTTAAAGTCTACAGGACCATTCTCAAGGGGCACCCAGGGCCAAGACCAGGGCCTTCGTGGCCCTTCGTGTAATTCAAGATCTGCAGAGATCAAAAATGACTGAATTTTACAGGGGGCCCAGGGGGGGTATAGAAGAGAATCAACACACAACGCTACTCACATATTATAGCCCTTGCTGGGAATCGAACCAGGGCCACAGTAGTGACAGGTGAACGCTTTACGCACAAGCCAACTATGCCGCCCCCATACAGTTTAGCAGCCCAAATGACAGTGGCCTATTTACATTTTGAAATGTGAGTTTAAGGTGTCGGCTTTTTGTCAGACTTTTAGGACCGATTGTGATTGTGATTGACCAACACATTTACAGGGTGAAAACAACAGACAGGTTTATTTTGTGCATAGAAACGTCATCTTCTATGCAGGAAGACTACTCCGAGTGCATTTGTTGCTACAGTGAACAGGTACCTTCATTCCGTCAAGACTGGCTGACAGTTGTTGGAGACAGGCTTCAAGACACAGTTGGTTATTCTCTACCTGTCGCAAGCAGGTATCTTCAAGAATCTGCGACAAAGTGGAAAATACTTTTTTTTTGAACAAACACGAAAATAGTACCTAAACCTTGCAGTAAAAATATACCTTTATGTTAATTTAAAAAAAATAAAAAATTAGTTGGAGGTAATAAGACAGTTAGAAAAATATACTGTGCTGCCCAAGTGTTCCTTTTACAAACAGCGCAGATTGTTGCCTTTCAGTCGCCTGTACAAAATGGCAATGTCAAGACCTCCTGTCGACTCTAACTTTGAAATGTCGGTAAACTAACCACCTCTTCTTGGTCTCAAACCTCCATCAGCACAAAAAGAAGCTAAGCACAACAAAATTATGCTTACCAGAATAAGGTTATCAGCCAAAATACCATGTCACATATGTACAATTTGTGACTGGTATCCTTCTTTCTGCGAAGCAAAATAATTGTTAAGCAATATTTTCTGCTGCAGCAGCTCTATGAAATTGGGCCCAGGCCTCAGTCTAAATCTTAATCCTGACCCCGCATTTCAAGGTAAACCTGCGAACCTCGCTTCATGCTCACCTTGTGTAGTTTATGTTTAAGGGTGCTGTCTAGAGTTGTTGCTGGCAGGAAGATCACCTTGGGCGGGGCTTTCTCGGGATATGATGGGAAAGTAATCTTCAGAATCATGATATGACGACGTGAAAGTGCAGAGACCGTGCAAAACCTTGCCTCTACATCCATCTGCGAGGAGGAGAGGTACAAAAGTCAGGTCAATCCGTAGAGAACAAGGCCGTGTAGGAATTGATGGCTTCGGTAGTGACCACGGCCAGACTGCTGAAAAAGCCTATTCTTCTTATTGTTAAAGAAGTTATACAGAAAACTAGGCCTACCAAAATGACTGTTTTTGCAGTGTGTTTTGCAGGTTCCCTCAGGCTTGCGAGACCACAGTAATAATAATATAATAATAATAAGAATACAAAATAATTAAAGCCCCATCTATCTATGACCAAACATATTACGAGGTGCTGGAAAAAAAATACAAGATACTTAGATTATCATATATTTATAGAGCACATTAAAGAAAAATTTGCACACTCACAACATAACAAAAAGCAAGTAGAAAAACACAACATATAGAGTTTAGTCATAATATGTAATATAATATAAGCAATGCCAAACAAATGTGTTTTGAGCAGGCTTTTGAAAATGTCCAGAGATTCTGTAGCTCAGATGCTAGATGGTAAAGAGAGAGATTACATGAATAAGTTTCATTCGTTTCATTACAAGAAATATATAAATAATAATGAGGTGTGAATGATTGTCTCAAAAATACAGTGATAGTAAGAGCATTCACAATGAAAAACAAACACCAGTACGAAGAGCATTGCAAGCAAACAATGTTATCTAAAAACAATCATTCAGGTCTTCTGAGAGAAAACAAATCAAAGTTATAAACCACAAGGGAAACTGACTGGGTAAATGAAAACAAATTGGGCATCATGTCAAACAGTGAGAATGACACGCCTGCAGCTGTATGCGCCCTACCTTCTGCACCGTCACATTGGGCAAGCTGACCTTCATAGCAGAGGCAAACTCTAGCTCAATATTTGACAGCTTCTGCGTCACCACTGAGCCGGCCGACCCTGGGGGTTCCGATCCGGCCACATCAACCCCTGAACCGTTCTGGTCATGGGGCTCGTTCACCCCCTGGCTGGAAGAGGGGGTTCCGGCAAGGGATCCACCGTTGGGAATCTGCTCGTTCTCCTTGGGCGAGCCGACAAATTCAAAGCTGCCGATGAGGGAGTCGACTGGGTTCAGTGGCTCTGGTACGTCTACTCCACAAAGCTGGGATTAAAATCAACAACACAACGTCAACCTTAAGGAGGGTCATGGGTGCCTGCAGAATTGTTTTATTCTGTAGGACTGGGAAAGCACTACATACACTTGAGGGAGTAAGCGGAGTTTAGCGGCTAGGGTACAATTACTTCACAAAGCTGGGATTAAAATAAACAACACAAAGTCAACCTTTTAAGGAGGGTCATGGGTTCAGATCTCACCCGAGGCGCCTGCAGATTTCAATTTTTCTTCAGGGCTGGGAGAGCACTACATATGCAGTGCCTAAAGGTATTATGCAGGATTAGGGGCGATGACAATCGTCGCAGACAGTGTTCCTGTTTTGTGTGATCAACCATATACACAAAATAACAAACCTGCGAAAATTTGGGCGTCATTCGTTGTGTGAATCAGGAGAAAATAGCAAAAACTATGCACAATTTTTAGCACGTAAACACAATGTCCTTAATTTTGGTTGTAACAACCGAAAACAGCTGCTGCGTTTTTTTTTATATAGGTTTTCAGATAGTTTTCTTGTATACGACTTCATTTCAGAAGAAAATATTTCACATAGAAAATAGTTCTTGTACGAGCTTCATAATCAGTAAGCTTTCAGACTAAGTTTAAACAATGATGTTCTTTCTTATCCTATATAATACCTTTAACATAATTAGTTGTAGGGCGAAACCAAAAGTAAAGTAAATAATTTTACATGTTTTGTGTTTGTCTAATCACTCTGATAAATGTCTGCGTTAAATCAGCTTGCAATAGAAGATGTGACTCATGATATTACATAATTTGCATATAAGACACAGCACATGGACTTCCTGCAGGCACAAAGAGTACAAAAATCCGTGGAAGAAAAACATTGAGGTCTTTTTTCAAATGGCAGCGTAAAACTTTTATTAAGTTAAATACCATTTCGATAAGCCATTTTTAGATTTGGCGGACAAAATACTATGATACTTTTCGGTTTGGGTAAATTTGCCTGTATACACCCAAACTAAACAGTGCACTCCAATAGTGTCCACCATATCTTAAAAGGGCTAACGAATTTGTATGAAAAAAATGCATTTATTCATGTAATTTATTTTTTACCTTTTGAAGTTGTGGGTCCACACGCCACATTCTCAGACTGTGATCTTTGGACCATGTGATGAGATAATGATCCGCTGAGATTGAAAAAAAAAATCAACCAAAGCGAGATTTAACATAGAGTCATTGCAACTCTACTCCCTAAACAGCTAACTTCAGCGAAAACAATTTTTAACGAGAATGCTATTTAAACTTGTTTATAATGTATACATTTATCATTTAATTGTAATTTTGATTTGTACACTTTAGTTGCAGCTGTTGGTCATTTTGTCCTTGAATACCAAGAAATAAAAAATAGTAATAATTATTCACTCATTCAATCACTCATTTCTTTTTTATCCTACAAAAGGTATTGAAGGCAGGTCGGTATAAAATACTATGGTTTACATAAAAAATAAAATAAAATAGCATTAGCTGTTGAAAACTGCTTACCAACCACAAAGACCTAGGGAAAAAACGTTAGTCAGGCCTGACGTTTCGACTCTTGCAGAGTCTTTCTCGAAGGCTAAATGAAAGCCTTCGATTAGCCTTCGAGAAAGACTCTGCTACGGTTGAAACGTCAGGCCACTAACTATTTTTGTTGGCATAAAAAAAAAAGAAGCAAGCAAATTCTGAACCACCAAGGTATATAACCACATTAAATATATCGTAATGTCAGAGCAAGAAGATTATAGCACTTATGTTACACTAAGTCTGAAATAGCCAAAATGTTGTATCTCCCTTAAAATAGCCCAGATGTAACACAGAGAACGGGCACACGCCAAATACAACGTTTTGCATGGAGCATTTTTGTGCAAGATACAACGCTTTGGCAAGATGGAAATGCAACAGTTTTACACTGACGCAACAGTATAAAATAATACCAATGTGGTAGATAAGATAAGGCTATAAAATCAATCACAAATCAGCTCGAACCTGCATGCCCAACAAACATAATATGCCCCCCCCCCTCCCACACTTTTCCTGTTGTTTACCTTCTTTTTGTTTTCTCCAGTGAAAGTCCAGGACATCATCCGTGTGTCCAGTAAAGGAGTGAATAGGTGCACTGGCATTAGACTGGCTCCACAGCAACAGGCTCTTCTCACCTCGTCTTAACTGTGGCACGGTGGTTGTTACTATTCCATCACCGAATGGCTGCATCAACAACAAATGAAGAAATTGAGAACAAAAAATAGAAACAATAATAATAATAATCTTATGGTTTTTCTTTATTAAATCAATATTGATCAACTAATATAATTGAGTTTCTGTGGCAGGAAAGTGCACAGCCAAAAGTACAAACAGAAACAAACGGAGACTACATGCAATGATGAAGTTGTTCAAAAGCTTACAAACATTCATTTTTCAGTGATTGAACAGTACTGAGTATACAGTGCTAAGACACATCAGTGTAAGGGTAAAACCAAAATTAATATTCTTTATCCCCGATGCAAAATTAACATCTATTAAATCGTTGCGGAACCTGCTGCTAAAATATAGGATTCGAACTGCCTCTAGCTACCGGGCAATCTCGGTGGTCTAGTTGGTAAGACACTGCTCTAGAATTGCAAGGGTCATGGGTTCGAATCTCACCCGAGTAATATGCCTGTGATTATTTTCACAGAACTCGGGAAAGTACTGAGTATACAGTGCTAACACACATCGGTGTAAGGGTAAAACCAAAATTAATACAAGAATACAAAACAACAAAACTAATGAAGAAAATGGAAAGAAAACAAAGACAAGAATACAAACAACAAAACTAATGAAGAAAATAGAAAGAAACTATAGATAAGAACACAAATAACAAAACTAATGAAGACAACAGAAATAAACTAAACACAGCAATACAAACAAAAAAGCCAAGAAAGAAAATGGAAAGAAACTATAGATAAGAACACAAACAACAAAACTAATGAGGAAAATGGAAAAAACCTAAAGACAAGAACACAAACAACAAAACTAATGAAGAACGTGGAAACAAACTAAAGAAAAGAATACAAACAACAAAACTAATGAAGACAATAGAAATAAACAAAAGAAAAGAATACAAACAACAAAACTAATGAGGAAAATGGAAAGAAACTATAGACAAGAACACAAACAACAAAACTATTTTTAAAAAATGGAAACCAACTGCAGCAAAGAAAAAATCTCTCAAACTAATGAAGAAAAGGGAAGCAAACTATAGCTAGAAATCATGAACTAGTTTCAAAAGTTCAGCATTTCTGTGATGGAGTCAAGGGTCACTCACCGTGTACCTAGCTCTCCACAGTGGTGTGATTGTCCGCAATTCCATCACCATGGTCCTGGGGTCTCTAACATCCCAAAACTACAACAAAGAAAATAATCAGTTACCTCTTGCGAAGAAAAAACATTCCTCACAAAAAAAGAAGCATTTTCTTTGAAATAATTGAGCAAGTTTTGTAAACACATACATGACATAGCGTATTATTATACCTTAATATATACATATTCAATATCGAGAGCCGAATTCTCAATGGTATTTTGCTAATTACCAAGAGCGTGCACAAGTATTCTCGCAAGTATTGCAAGTATTGTTATACACCTGGATAAAGAGAAGCAAATTATGGTTAGGGGTAGGACACAAGACCCACAACTAGCGGTAGCTGTGATTCAAACCAACTGTTTGATGACTCAGCTGCTGGAATCTGAGTCCGGTGCGCTTGACCGCTTGGTCACCACAACTCACAACCCTCAAATTTCAACCTAAGAAGAATTTAATTTTCGTACAGTTGAACGGGGCAGTGAATTAGTAAGAAAATTAGTTCTAAAGAATGCTAATCCCCAGCGTGGAAGGATTGGGCGATTATATACATCAGTATACATGTACAAGACAAGGTGTGGCAATAATGTGCCATCAGACGACACAGACAGCGACACTTCTGTATTTTGGTCTTTCAAACAAAATTATGCTAAAACTTAAGCCCATTCACTGCGAGGGTTTTCCAGAGCATTTCTCCAAACAGAGTTTTGACCTCTGGTTTTTCATCCCGCAGCCGCAAGTAGGACCTGCACCATGAATTATTAACGATGTAATTATGATAGTATAAACTACAAGATTATATCATAACAGTGTAATTGTTAATTTGAAGACAAGTGTTACTAAATAAGGGTCAACGTCTGTCAGAAGCCAGGCACTCCCAATAGACCTTTACACATGATGTCATTTCAGTAGGGCGCCCTCACCTACAGGTCAAAAGGAGATTGTTCATTGGCCAATCCTGTGCGCCATGTGTACAAATCTGTGCGTTTTCGATTTTTTCGTCACCGTTTTACCTTAGATTGTGACTGGATGACGTCAATGCATAAGGTCTATGTTGTAAACAAGCAGTTGTGTCTTTTAAGAGCAAAACTCCCCTAAAACAACATCAAAAAAAAACAAAAAAAAAACCTCTTAACATTAAAAGTGGCTGCCTACCTTTGCTGTGCAGTCTTGACTTGCTGTAACTAGGAAGAATTCACTGCCTGGGTCCCAGTCTAGACCATGTATTTTACTCAGACTAGCCGAGATGTACTGTGCTGCTTGGCTGGTTTTCTGTTTCACACACAAGAGAAGATTGAAGGTTTTAAATGCATAAAAGTCAAGGAGCACATAATGGGTGTTGAGCAGTGCATGGTGTGGTATCAATGTATGTACAGTTTGCGGTAACACCATGTGTACACATCTACTTTGCAGTGTAAAATTTTTTCTTGAGAAGTTGTCTCGCTATTTACTCTACTGCCGCGGAGTAGATTTTAGAATTTGGGAGACAAAACTACCCTCAACTCTGAATTTTGAACTGACCGACGTCATGGAAACTGCCTGATGATGATGATGCGTCAATTTGGGTTCTTCAAAAATCCTAAGTACCGATATGGAAGGAGTACAATACCCTTTTGTCCCACAGCCTAATGTCTCCTTCGTGCACAGTTGCCAGGTAGTTGCTATTCTTTTTATTCCACTTCACCTGCGCAGCTCCGGCTGTTGATAATTAAATAAACATTCAAAAGGATTAGCATTTTAATGTATTTATTCAGTATTTTGTGATTAAGAAATAGTTGTCTTCTAATGTTTGGTTCATATTTTTTTAACTCTATGTATTCCAGACAGTAAAAAAACCTTTAAGATAACAATTTGTCATAGTGGTATTTGGTTTGTCACAATAGCTTTTACTCTATCAGATGAGTTGAATTTTGCATTTTGCACCACTGCCTGTCCGCCACTAGTTTTGATTGGTTTTTGTATTAGTCACCAGTAGAGGGCGCAACATCAACTGGCTCAGAAGGACCGGTGTTTGTTTTATGCAAATATCTCTTCTCCAGTTATTTGTGCTGCAAAAATATTGCACAAATATTGGCGAGAGACAAGTCTGCCACAAAATTGTAACAAGAATCCTATCACATCACACATATACATGTAGGTTCAGTGTCAATTGTTTCAATTGCGTGCAAGTGTTGCATTTGTTTCTGACTGCCTGAAAAACACCAAACACTCATTACATCATGGTTTCTGATGTTTCAGCCGTCAGCGATTGTGGCGTTGTAATATTTGACTACCTGCCACACGCAGGAAAAAAAACCCACATTAACGACGTCGGGTTTGGCGTCTCATGTTTCAAGCGTGTGCCTGAGTGTGGCATTTGGTTTGACTGCCTGTCTACATGAATGTTGTTCATGGGTCTCTTGATCAGGTTGAATGTGACAACACTTCATATCAAGCACTACTACAACCTGTCAACAACACACTGTACCTTTTAGCACAACACGCAGCAAGGCCCGAGTGCAAAGATAGACAGTTGGTGGCAGCAGATACCCGTTAAGTATTTAGGCATGCGGACATTTCCAAGAATAATATATTTTACCTCGATGGTAAGTTTATTGCGACCTACATGTAGAGCGTAACAAAAATATACATTTATTTCTTTGAACCATCCATAAACAATTTGGGGTTGAGAAAAAAAAAAAAAAAAAATAGATGTTTGATTTATCACTTGACCATAACAAATGTTTTTAATAATTTTATTTATATATTTTTACATTTATTTTGTTAAGAGAAATGTTTTCAATCAAATCTCATTGCATACACATATGGGATATTTGTATGCAATGATATTTGTATGCAATCAAATCTCATTGCATACAAATATCCCATATCCCATCCGCGAAAAAGTTGACAAAACAGTTACAGGTCAGTCTATTTCTCCTTGATCAGTTTAATAAAAAAAATTATAGTACAATTTTCCTAAAATAAAATTTAGAACATACATAGCAACACAGTTTGTTTTCCCAGCATGTTACAGGAAACAAAAGTATTTGTTGGTAGGCCCAGCTCTTCAAAGTCACCCGTAATTGAGGAAATTGTCCATCAAGTTTATCTGCCAAGTCCAAGAATAAGCAGGAAACATTGCAGGGTGTTTTGGTTGGTAACCAATTTCTGCAAGAAGAATTTCAAATCATAGGACGTATCCAAATTGGCGGTTACAGCTATGGCTACAACTGTTGCTAAGGGTGTTGCTAAGGACGTACTCTACTTCACCGCATAATGATGAGGAAATCTAGCCGTAGCCAAAGCCATAGCTGTAGCCGCCCATTCGGAGACAGCCATATAATTCACTCACCGAACGTGGAGAAAGCCAGAGCTGGTTTCTTTGGTTCCCTGGTATCCCAGAGATAGATGTAAGTATCCACGGAGCATGTCGCTAAGAGGTCAGGCTCAAAGACGGACCAGTTCAAATCACTACAGGTGGTTTGGGAGAGGAGGAAGATAGTCAGGTGCCAGAATTTAATTAAAGCTATTGCTTATTGTACCTTGGGTGGCTTCGGAACACCAGACGAGTATTCTCCAAAGTTGGCCGGCTGGGCTGGCCAGTTCAGCGTTGAAAAGCATCCCTATTTAATATGAAATATGGACTAGCAAAAAAGCTGGTCGAATATTTGTTTAATATCATCCATTTGTCCTTATGGTTTTAAATGAATAAAACAAATAAAAAATAAACAAATTGTTGTATCAAAAGAGTTGCTTGCTGAAATGGCGCCCAGTGAACATTTCACATTTCAACCTTCGGGGCTCTATAATTTGACGGACAGACATTGGCTTCGATTCACTGTTAATAAAAGCGTTGGTTCATCTTTAACAGTGGTCCGCTGGCCAATTGTTACTTAAAAGACCCGAGGACCAGTCCAAAATCTCTCCAAACTCCATCTTGCTAGTTCAGTGTTGAAAAGCATCCCAATTTATTATGGAATGTGGACAAAGGGAAAACAAAACTGCAGGGCTAGTTAACTAGTTAACTGGCCCTGCTGGCCAGTCACTGAAAAAGTTAAAGACAAACTTTGAATTCTGTTAATGATCGACCAAATGAGATCACACAACTTACATAATCTTGCCTATCAACAGAAATTTATTATCCTTTATAAACCAACATACAAGTAAATGATAATAAGAACAAAACAAGTTTTCCCATAAAAATGTTTCTATTATTTAAAAGTATTTATCAAATTATTTCACAATATATAATATCTTATTGTAAAAAAAAATGTCCAGGGAGTATCACTATGGGATTCATTTTGAAGCAATCTTTGTTTGAATATTTTCCTCTTTGAACAACTTTATAAATGATATTTGCCATTTGAAACACATCATTGAGCCGAGGAGGTCTACATAAACTCGGAACAACTTGTTAAAAACTTTTGGTAACAATTTCATAATACCAATGCAGGCCATGAACTTTGCTCTCCAATGGGGCACAGCAATTTCCCACTGGTAAGGGGCACTTCTAATGAGGAAAATGTAAATTTGTATTGGAACCTTGCAGGGTGCACCACAGCAAAAGCTCAGGGCACCACGGCCATACCTGTGGGTGCCAGGCGTTATTTCGAGGCCCGCCAATGTAAGGTCAGAAAAGTTAGCATTTTTATCACGGCTAAATTACTGGCATAATGCCTCCCCTACATAGGAAAGACTCTTAGCTTTGTCCTATACTCTCACTTAAGGCTTTAAGAAGATATCAAATGAAAGCATTCATCCCAGCTTTTCTGGGATACAGAAAAAAAAGGCCAGATGTGATAGATCCGCAAATGCTCTTATAATGTGTGTATAAATAACTGATTGATCCGACGTAAACCGATTGGACTCAAATACCTTTCTGTTGGATTTATAGCCTTTTTAAAGAAGTGAATACATGTACATTGTATCTCTTAACAGAAACCTTTTTTAAGATGGAAGTGTTTGGTCAATTTAAAAACTCATCTGTGAGAATTCAACAAAACTAGTTTTAGAAACAAACCTAGAGGCTTTTTTTTCTAATGTAAAATGATAACCGGTTGATTTGGATGATTGAAATGTGTGACACTTCAATAAAATAACTTTTCAAAAGTTTTCTTATGCAGCGTCACTTATTTTAAAAATTGCTTTGAAAATTCATTTGGGATTTAAACCCACAACCCTATGCACTCAAGAACAGATGCCATTCCTCCCATGAATTAAAAATAATAGTAGGTTGTTGTCTTTTCTCTATGATAAACCGGCAATTATCTTGACCATACAAAAATGTTTCTTTAAAAAAAAAAATCACATTTTTATGGGATACAATCATGGAACTTGGCTTATAATTGTTAAGTTCATTGTACATCTTTTAATAGAACACATTGACTTTTGGGTTGACCGGCTGACCATTATCATTTTATCATTTGAATATCATCCTGTTCAAAATGGAGGCTGCATGTGAAATAGTATTCACTAAATTTGATGAAATCTGAGGAGAGCTACAAACTGCTCTCCTTTGATACTGAAGAGGGCCCTTTGCCGTGTTTGCACTCCTCAACATCAATCTTCACACATTAGTCTATAAAGTGAAATTACAACATCATTACAAAAACTGAATGTTTGTGATGTTTAAAATCGCAATTGTACCTCTGATGATTCATTTCATTCTTAAATACGTATATTGTCAATTTTTTTTTATCAAGTAATAAACCACAAGGGAAACTGACTAGGTAAGTAAATAATCTGGGGTGGAACAATGAAAACTTAACAAGTGCGGGATTTGAACCTAGGAACTCCGGATTAACCTTCCGGCACTCTACCATTTTAGCTATCTAGACCTATGTAAACTGCAACATTGGGCAAGATAGCTCAGTTGGTAGAGCGCCGGCATGTTAGTCCGGAGGTCGTCAATTCAAATCCTGCTTTAGTCAATTTTTCTTTGATCAACCCCAAATTGTTATTTTTGTTACATGATTCGAAGCAAATAAACACACACAATCAGGGTTAGTTGAAATCATGCAGTGAATACATTTTTTTCTAGTCTTTTTAAAATACACTAAAAAATTGTTTTGTTTAATTGACCATACCCCTTGGACAAGGTTAAGGAGTTAAGAGGTGAGCAGTTGCACTCGCTCTCCTTAAAAATGAGGGCCTGCAGTGTATTATGGATGAAGTATTTGAAAGCCAAACTCTGTAGGTTAGGGTCATAGATTGGTTTTTGTCAACGTAATGCTTATTCATCTAGGCAAAATTATAAAGACAGATACAATAAAAGTCACATGTGAAAGTTTCAACTGAATACAGTGTCTACTTGCTGAGAAAACAGCACAAAACTGTCTCTGTATTTTCACAAGTACGTCAAATACACCCATGTTTAGCGAGGTGACAGCGGGTACCAACGGCCTCTCTGGCCGCAGCATTCAGGAATGGACACCAACCCTCAGAAATCTGAGAAATGATTCATCCATGAATCGTTTTTTTTAGCAGATTCAAATGTTTTTTGGGTGAAAAATATGTACAAACCATTTTACTTTGAACTTTGAAGGGAATCCTATCTCAAAATAGTTTATTCTATCAACAGCTGCAGTGCTTCTCACCAAGTAATTTTTTATGGATGTAATTGTTGAAGTATTTACTAATCTGTGACCTTACCTTTCAGTTCCTACAGGTATCGTGCTGTGAGTAATTGTCAATTTAGTTGGAACAAAATTTTACCAATAAAAAAAAGGGAACAAGTAGCATTCACTAAGACTTTCTTTTCTAATTTTTTCGCAAGGGCATGATAGCAGATGTTATGCGGCACATGTACATAATGTTCAAATAATGAGTGCAACAACAGCTATGGGCGCTCATTATAAAATCTGTAAAGAATGACTTGAGTTTCGAGGGAAATAAAAATAGGAAATGTAAAACATCTACATTCCAGAAATATGTAAAATCTGCATTGTAAATAGCTTTCCTTTGAACAAATTATACAAATGGTTTTTCAATGCCCAAGACTGCCCTGCCGTCAACTAATTGCCTCTTAAATAGTGATTCTAATTCACATGAAAAAGTGAACTTGACCCTTAGATCAAAATGTCAAGTACTGGGAATATTAAAATCATATTTAGATTTTTAAAATTGTTCTTAATTTGATAGTTTGTTTCTTTTGCTCGAGCTGATCATGACTGAACTGAGACTGTGCTGTCTGCTCGAAAATGTTGGTGCAAATATACTGGGTCTACCCTGCGTCCATTTGTTCTTCTGCGCAGATTGATATGGCAACAGAGGATCAGCGACATCACTGTGGATGAATGCTTCAATGGGGAGAAGGGAATCCTCCATTTTGGCGAATCTGCCGGCTGCAGACTGATGTGAGTGGAGGTTTTGAGCGCTGAGTTGTGATCGGGGACTAGATGAGAGGCGGGACTTTGCAGACCAGGTTGATGCTCTGGAGGAGGCGGAGCGTCGCTGTAGCTCCGCCTCTGTCATCATTGTCCATCGCGACCCCGCACTGAAATTTCTCTTTGGAGGGTTGGACCCCTTTTCAGGTCCGATGGTCTCCTGTAACATTGCATCTACTTTTCTCCTTAGTTCATCGTAAGATGCTGATGCCGTGGCTCTGCTGGTGGCACTTGGGGCCGTCTTGGGTCTGGAGATTGCAGCAGTTTTCTTTGAGGGGTTTGTGTATCTTTGCTGGGAAACAGTCACAGCGGATGCAGGTTTTGGGCGGGATGGTTTCTCAGGTTCTGATCTCTCTAATGGATCATTCCAACCGACCGTTCTACGTTCAGAAATCTCATCGATATCCCGTTCCACTTTCCTCAGGATAGAATCAAATATCTCATCGGCCGATCTGTTGTCCACTGCCTGTCCGTGACGCTGGTATTCCATCGTGCAGTCTCTATCGGGTTGCCTCTTCTGCTGATGGAAGAACCGCAGCAGGGACATCCGCTTGCTGTACTTGCGGCTCTCTAGGCGCTGTCCGTACATGAACAACGGCATCCGTGTGTCCTGGTAAGACGTGAATGCCGACAGGGAACCGGTGCTGGACTGCAGCAGGTCAAGACTGTCTTTCAGTCCACGCATTTTTTTATTGACAAGGCATTCAGAGTGCTGATGCGCCTGGGTGTAGAAGCGTTCCTGAATGCGTAGACGGTTGGCCTCTTTGTTGTTGACCCGTTTGGCTTCGCGCTCCTTGGGAGTGTTATGCCCCAGTGCCAGGGGCATTGTCTGAGAAGACTTAGACGTCTTCATTCCAACCTCTAAGACTTCATCCCCAATTATAAAAAACAAATCTCACAACCGTGGAAAAAAAAAACAGTTAGATGCTTCATCCTTAACCCAATCTCGAAATACTTCCCACAAACAGATCACTGCATGCAAATCTCGTTTGACAACGCTGTCAATGATCCCGATGTTAATAAATAAGCTTACAGGATCACGCAGTGTGAACAAAGCCAGTCCATCAGTAATAATTAATGAAGGCACTTGAGGTTTTGTGCCAAATACATTGTAACTATTGCCACTCTATCTCTCCTCCTGTTCAAGCTCGCCAATGTGTGAGTATAGATTGCCCAGTTGCACTGGCAATCAAAGGTTGTCACTGCCGTAGAGTAAACACACTCCTTAGCAAATCCAATCCGGCCAGCTCACAGCTGATTGGACTCCTTCGATAATTTCCCGAGAGCTGGGTGGAAACTAATTCCTGGGAGAAATTCAAACAATGTCATGACGGCAACAGCAAAGTACAAATCCAATTTGGTTAATTCTGCGATCTCTCCGAGATCATGGATGGGTCAGGACGAGTGGGAATCTTTTGAGAGGCACTGCCACCACAAAATGCTTGGCAACCGATTCCACTTGTCAATTATTTTCCAATCAATCAGCCAACAAACTGCAGGAAGCGTAGGAATTCACTTGTAGTGTAAACAAAACAGGATGTTACCTTCAGTCAATATTTGTAATGAGGCAGATCACACATTGTCAAATTAGTCAGTGCTGTTGTAGCGAACAGAGACTTTCGGCACGGTGTCAAAGCTGAAACTGTAACTCAATAATCAAATTGTCAAGACTTCTGGGTGCAGTGTTTGACCTCTGACCTCGGGTTGTACACATGGCAAGCTGTGCCCCCCTTGCCATTCAACTCCAGGAGTGTGACATTACTATGCTAACAACACAAACACAGTGTTTGATCACAAGCCACTACCTTAGCGCCACATTCTTCAGTGGGGGTTGAACTGGTAACCTAGACTGCAGTGACTGAGTGAAGTCGCTATGGAAATAGTACACCTTCAGCACACAAGGTCTGCTCCATAGGGAACACAAACATGCAGCCAAGTATTACATGATCTGCTGGGGTGTTGTTGTTTTTTTTGTTCAGGTGAAAGTTTCTCAGGGTTGTTTTCTCAATCAGTAAATAAGGTCACTGCTGGTATAATATTCATGTTGTCCTGACTGCCAAATTGCTCAACTGCAGATCTTCATCATTTATTTACCGATGGAGATGATACACACATGTAGGCTGGTCTCTGACCTCAGTCTACTGGTCAGCTTTACAGGTGAAACTCCATCATCAGAAGGGTCTCAATTTGTCAGTCACTACTCTAAGGATTACCATGATCATTGGTAATGCTGCAACCTTCTCAGTTTTTTTGTGTAACCAAACGGAGGCTTGGAGGGAATTATAGTCTGGCCCCGTGTATTAAACAATGTAAAACTACACTCATGGTTGCTACTTTATACTGGGGACATGACAAACATGAAAAAGATATTGTTGAGTTACAGACTCTGGCCTCATCTGCACAAAGTTCTTGCACTACAGAAATGTTAAACCTTTGATTTGGGAATGGCTGTATTGTTACAAATTCTGAAGTTTGATCGAAGCATGGAGGTAGACTCAAAGGCTGAACACAATCTCTCCAGTTTAAGTGTCAATAATACACAGATTGGTTATTGGGAGATTTTCTGTAATCCCTTTATCTCGGCAGCTTGATAAAGTGGAGAGTGAGCAGTGGCTCTTAATCAGCTTTAGTGAAGATTTGCAAACAGTGAGATTACCTATTTAGATAAGCTCTCTGTATTGGCTACTTAACATGCTTAAGGCTCATCTGCACACAGAACATTCCATGGTATGCGGGGGGGGGGGGGGGGGGTGCAGGCATTTTATACCAAAAAACCCAACCCATAAACCCACCTTTTTCTGAGTTTAAAATGAATTCAAGTGTAAAGTTTCAAAGCATTGTATTAAAAAAAAACAATAACTGAAAATTGTTGAATTATCAAATTTGAGTACCTCCCCAGTAGTACTAATGGACTAGCCCAAAACTTTTCACTGTAGATGATGAATAATTTGTACACTAAGCTTACAGAATGCGCTGATAATGAATGTAACTCAGTATTAGCTGTAAACAGTTACAATCTAGCAACCTTTAAATACCTGGGGTTTGTTGTAATTCCTCTTTTTTTCTTTTAATGCAGTCAAAACCTATAATCTGGAATTCCAGATACATATGGGTTTACTTCATTTTAGATTACATACCGCATGTGGAGTATGCAGAACTTTTTTGGTCATAACTTTTTCCTACCCAGTGCCATCCACAGTTTTAACTGAAGTTTTATCAGACAACTTTTATCTTCAAGCAAACTTGAATCCTCAATCCTTATTGGTCGATCCTGGCTCCATAGCAATAAGAGGTGTGCACCTATATTGCATGGCCACTACATGTATCAGACTCTGCAATATGCACTGTTCTAACTCCTCCTATTGTGCTATTTTTAAAAGCAATGCACAAAATGTTCTGACACTACGAATTGCGTTAAGCTGTGCATCAACTTTGCACGAAGATAAATTTGTTATCACTCGCGCACGAGTGAATACTATCTAATGTAACTCCGCCTTCAACCTCATTGGATATGGGATGCAGAAACGCTATATTTGTCTGTATTCCGCTCGTACATGTACTTATGTGATTACTAATAATGTGTGCAACCACAGCACAACATATAAGATTTTACTATTTTTGTGACTTTTTTAGGTTCGCTCTTTTAACTTTTTGTGAAATCAATTGTATAGGCCTATACTTGCAATGTATATCTATTTAAAGCTTATTTCATTTTTACTGCTGTTTGTGGTAAAACAAGCTTCATGTGTTTTCACATGAGGAATAAATACATTGAATTATTTGAGCTGAATCACAAGAGAGCAATGCAACTTAATATAGTGTGCCCAGGAGAGAGCATGTCGCATTGCCCGGGACCAGACCAGCTGGACCAGACTACTGTAAGAACTTGGATGCTTAACAAGACGGTAAAATTATAAATGTTTGCTTGAGCACATTCACCAAACACAGAACCTCAAGATTTAAGAATAGTTCTTGCCACTTCTCATCAGTCTTTCTTAAATAAATGATGGTCTTGTCTATTTTGTTCATCAAACTTCTATATACATTTACCACATTCTCAGAGTCCTGTTTTCTACATTATGTGCCCCATAAAATTATTTTTTATTTTTTTTAATCTGTTTGCTTTTCCCTCATTTCTTTTCTTTCTAAAAAAATTCCTACTGAGTTTGCCTGCACATGTACGGACCCCTTGCCTACAATGACGCCACAAGCTCAAACAGCGCCCTCACTGGGGGTCAATGAATACCACTGGCTGAGAGTTGTGCGATGCACGAGCACACAGGCTAGATTCCATTGTTTGACCTCAGCGATGGGGGCCCAAGCAAATTCAAACCGGGGACCAATGGCAAAAGAGGACAATTGGGTCCCCAGTTGGGTGAAGGTCCCCAGTTGGGTGAAGGTCCCCAGTTGGGTGAAGGTCCCCAGTTGGAAAGTACTTACAAAATCAATGGGAGCTGTTGCCAAAAAGTTAGCAAACAAACAAAAGAGGGACAGTACGAGGTCATAGATTGCATGTGTTTACACACACACCCACCATACTACCCCACAAGGATTTCTTTGTTCTACTGCTACCTCACCGAGGATTTCTTCAAAAAGGGAATAAAAGAACAACAATATTGCAATTTTTCTTCTTTTTTATTTGTTTTAATGCCTTTTTGTGTTCATCAAATTGCATTTACTCTCAACGAAACCACTGTTAATTTTGTTTGGTCATCAGCCCTCAGCTGCCATGGAACAATGTATTTTAATAAACCGTGAATAATAATTAAATTACCTTTTGAGGTATAAAACGGCAAATGAATAAAGTACAGTAATTAGCCAAATTCCCACCCATCAAAGCCATACACTAGGTTAAATTCTGTCAGAGTGTTCAACTAATAGTGCTTTACTTACATGGGGAGCAGGGTATACCAGCAAAACAGTGAAAATCACAAGCTTCTATCGTGTTCTGATTAAAAAAATCTCCAAACTATCCATGAAGCCTTTCCCGGAAATCAAACAAAAACAAGCCATGTACATTTTGTCGTTTAACAAGGTTGCAAGCATTGTTATACTGAGCCTGCTAGTGTAGAAAATAAGTATGGCTAGTAAGGCTGAAGATTTGTCAATCAATAAGTTGTCAAAAGATGAGTTGCATGATGTTAAAAGTAAGTGCTATTTAGAGTTGGATTTGCTGATCACTTTTTTCAGTTTCAATTACGCTCAGTTACGCTTTATTACTATTATTATTACTATTATCAGTATGTATTTTTGGTAGTGCAACCAAGGATGCCTCATAAGTGAGATTAATCACTATACATGTAGCTCACAAGCCTAAGGAAACCTGTAAACAAGGGCACTTGCTATGTGAGCCAGAAACACTGGGGTTAACCACCTACATGTACTCTTCCATGATAAGTGTTTCCCAAAGTCACATGCAAGCAATTTTTTGACATTTCTAATTAACGACGTCACTCCAGACAAAATAATTTCACAGGATGCTCACTACCATTACCATCTTTATAACAAGTAGGCTTTCAACTGTTCAGACAAAAATTACACAGTTTCTTTTAAGAAAAACATATTTCATGAAACAACATTTATAATTAATTAAACCAACATTTATGCACACAACAATGTTCTTGACCCTAACAGTGATCAACTGGCAGACTGGCCAGAAAAACACCAGAGGACCAGTCAAAACTCTCTCTAAGTGGTCCGGCTGACTAGTTCATGGTTGAAAAGTATCCATACTTCTTTTATTTCAAAGCTGAAGGACTAGTGAAATGACAAGCCAACTTGTCTCGCTGGTCAGTCACTAAAAAAGTTTAAGGAAAACCCTGAACTGATGCTTCATTTTTGAACGGGCCAGGGCACTAAGGCATTTTCTCCTTGGTAAATGGCACCTCTATTCGGGAATTGTAACTTTCTACTAGGACATTTCAAGGGGCACCAAAACAATGACCAGGAGCAACAGAGGCAATTGTCTCTGTTGCCCTTATGAAGTATCAGGCCTTCATGCAAGAAGACATCAACACAATCTAAAGGCCAGCAATGATGCAATGTAAACAAAAAAAAATCTCTTTCAGTCTTTAAACATGAGAACTAAAACCTGAATAACTGTCTCCAATTTTAGCTAAACTCAGCTGGTTTGAGATTTGAAGTGTCCCACTGATTGCAGGCATGGTTTGGGGTCGTATTAACTTCCTGGCAGATTGTATATCCTTAGCCATCTGTATTGTACGGAACGATGTATTAGATACGTGTCTGGAACCCTTATGGCTTGCTGTACGGACAGCTCTACTGGACATCAACAACTCTTTACCTCGAAACTTTGGCAATACAACGGCGACTGCTTTGTTGTTCTTGTATTGCGTATCTTTGACCTGTAATTGTACATCAGTTTCATGCTGCAATCGAGGTAACTTGTTATTCTGATTTGGGTCCCTGAGTGGCAAATGGGTAGCATCAGCTTCCACTGGTGATAAGTCAGCAGATAACCTCGGCAGTGATTCAGTTGATGAGGCTGACTGCCCGTTTGAGAAAATCTTCTGCCGCTTTGTATTTACGGACACAAAAGCATCCTTTGCAGTGCTACGCGTAGACGGTGAAGCATCCTCTTCGTCACTCCGCATGGTCCACTGCTTGCTTGGCTGCCATTGTTTTAAACACCGTCTACATGCACAATATCGAGTTATGGCATTAGCGTCTTGAAGGAAGTGCTCCTTGGACCCTTCGATCCCATCACCGTCCGAGGCCTGGACGTTCAGATGGTACGCCCACAACTGATAATGCTTCATCTTTGACTCAATCCGTCTCAGTGATAGAACTTTGGACTTCTCGATCGCACTAAGTTCTTTCTGCAAGCGGTTCTCCTCCTGTCTGTTCTGCCTCTCCACCCTCCAGGTGACATTGGCGATGCTAGGGAACTTCTGCCGGTGTCTTAGATCCTGAGAGACAGCGGCTGTCATCGCTCACCCAGGAATTCTACCTCTTTTTTCAAATCCAAGTTTTTGCTCTCTCCACCTCACAAAAAAGTAGCACTGGAGCGGGAAAATATTCAGCACATTAAGTAGCTTGGTAATCCTGATGAACTTCTAGCAATGTTTCAGACCCCAAAGACAGCGCCGTCACTTCTCACAAAATGAAGCTAAACTTCTTCCTTATTTGGTAGTCTAATTGTTGTTTTTCCAGTTTCACATACACGTAAGTAGCACTGGGGCAGGCCAACTAACATCCCATAGGATAGCTCAGTTAAAAAATGACAGGTTCCAGTCACAGTGTCCAATTTCTGTTGAATAAGTGCGTAATAACAAGTCCCCTGACAAAATGAAACAGATCTGTTAGCACTTTGAACAAAAAGAGAAGAGCAATCCATAATATTCAGACGTTTCAGGTAAAGCTCATCTGAACTGAAGTAGACTAGATGTCACTAATTGAAGCGTCGCGACTTATCTCTCAGAAACACCTTTCTTCCAGGAAGAGATAATAGAACATTGCACATTGTGGTTTCCGGCCGTAAACTAGTCTCCATTTCAGGTGTTTACTTGCTGAGTCATTGACCACTCAGAATTGATTAAAAAAAAACCAGCTGCCCGACAGCATTTAAAACCAATCAGAGATGTAAAGGAATGCACAGTTATTTTTGCGATGAAGAGATTAACTGAATATCTATGTCATTGTTTCAACAGAAATTTGTGTTATCATTAAAAAACATCTTTAAGCACTTAAGCACACCTTGCTGGCAGGATAAACTCAAGATAATCCTGACAACTACACTACGCTCTGTGGGGGGGGGGGGGGGGGGCCTTGTGATCAGTAAACATATATCATGTTTGATTATTGGATTAGCATCGGAGTCCTATGATCAATAAATCAAAAGAACATCGAACTACTTGTCAAGAAAAAGGTGACTCACTCTGTTACATTTTACATGTTTTACAGCTCTTTTCACACTGCAGAACCAATTCCCAGGAAATAAAACCCCTGGGAAATTCCTTGGGAACTGTAACCCACCACATCTCATATCCAAATCACACTTGCCGCAATAATCATGGATACATTGAGTATGCTAACTCCTGGCCATCTAACTTGACCCTACTCCTAGGCAAAGTTAGCTACATGTGTTTATTGGGAAGAGTGGCTAGTTCCCGGGAACTTGCCAGGGGTAGCAAGTCAAGTCCCATTCTGTTCAGGTAGCTGCGGGGAAGGTCTGGAATGGTCTCCCACATTCCATCAGAGCCATTCAGACAACAGACATGTTCAAAACAGCCTTGAAGACACATCTTTTTAATGAATATTTCAACTAATTTCCATAAAGATTTTGGATTACTGTTCAATCTAAAGCTGTTTTTATGCACAGGGCTCAAAAACTAACACTGGATCGCAGACCCGGGGCCAGTGGTTTCAGCCTCGGGCCAGTAAACTCATAACTGAACAAGCCCGGCAGTCTTGTGTTTTTCTATTGAATAATAATAGGCTACCTCATTGTGTGATATTTTTTGTGAAAAAATAATGACTATGATTATGATAAATATATATTTCAATTCTCTTCAGTATAGAAGTGCAACACAAAAGACAAATGAGGTTTTTTTCTTAGTGCTTGTTCAACTCATTTTGATTCTGGTCTTGTTAAATAAGTTCTGGTCCAGTACAAATTTTGAGCTACAAGCCCTGCAGTCTTGTGGATATTTCTTCCAAATTCAAGCCCTGATGCAGCATCCCTTTTTCACCTTTTCTTGCATTTGCACCATTAGATGACATTAGCAAAGGAACTGTATAGACCCCTTGCATTGGCCGCCATCGATGAGGCCTAACAAAAACAAAAAAACGTGCTTGCGTATGCGCTCCGCACAACACTCAGCCAATGATAGGCCTTCCTTTGGCCTCAGTGAGGGCGCTGTTTGGGCTTGGGACGCCAGATGCAAGGTGTCTTTTAGTGGAGCAAGCGCCTTGCATTGGCCAGTATTGCTGAGGCCAATCAATGAAATCGTGCGCGCATGTATGAGCCCCGCACAACTTTCAGTCAATGATAGGCCTTCCTTTGACCTCAGTGAGGGCGCTGTTTGGCATTGGGACGCCATATGCAAGGGGTCTATTAGTGGAGCAAGCGCCATGAGCACTTTTGTGAATACCGGCACTGTACAAGACGTCATTATTATTAAGTGTGAAACGGTCAACCAATTTCAGAATACGTAGCCTATCTACCCTTAGCGATTTCAAAGTTGCTTTAAAACCCATCTCTTCCTGAATACATGTAGTGACATTTGAACTACAACTCCATGTGCTGGTACATGTAGCTTGCCTAGTGTACGATATTGACTTTGTATTTTGTTATTGGATACCGTTGTTTTGGAATGTTGTTACTTTAATTTTTTATGTTTTGTACCACGCCATGAGCGTCAAGACTTGACGTGTCCTTCTTCTTACTATAATATCATTTCATTGTATTCTCCATGGAATTTCCAGGGTGAAAAGTGCTTCTGTTTCCTTACTTAACAAAACAGCGCCTAAAAACAATAACATAAACAGCTCGTAGGAAACTACATACAAACTGCATACTCAAGGTAAAATTGAACAAATTGGTAACAGTCTCAAAATGTAAATCAAATACCAGTAACATGTTTTTTACATCAGGACACCAGCCTAGCTGCTGAACTTATTAATATCCAAGTCTGGAAGACCAAGTAGAAGGCTATCATGGCGTGTCGTGGGCGGCCGAGCAGTTTAGTTCATTGTACCCAAGCTCTGGTGTTGTCAGCAGCAGAATGTGGGTTCGAATCTCGGTAATGACACTTGTGTCCTTGAGCAAGGCACTTAACCATAATTGCTTCGTAAAAAGTTGGGAAGGTAGTGCACTCTGCTTTGCCAACCAGGCTCCTAGTGGATGATACCCTTGCATACATCCTTACAGACTGTGAAGGGAGTAGGTGGCAACGTGCCCCTGGTGACAGTTGATCTGGGTCGACAGCCCAAATCAGTTACATGTAAGTGTAGCCCTCACCTTGAAGTGGCCGTCCGAGTTGGGCGATATCTCATAGAATTTTTTTTTTTTAAATAGTCAAGTTTTGATGACACAAATGCATCAACTAATCGCTCGACCGACTTGCGATCAAGGTACCGACTCAAATTTACTGATCCTGACTGCAAAAGAAGCACAACTACATGTAGGAAGAGGGGGTATGAGTGCAGTGGACTAAAGTAACCTATGGTACAGAAGAGAGGGTATTGAGTACAGTCGACTAAAGTTGCTTATGGTGCAGAAGAGGGGGTATGAGTGCAGTCGACTAAAGTCGGCTATGGTAAGGAAGAGGGGCTATGAATGCAGTCAGATGAAAAATTGCCTATCGTAGGGAAAGGGTTAATGGTCAATTGGTCATGACGTACCTGATAGCTCTTGTATGTGCTTTCAATGAGTGCTGTTGAACCCAGTCATTATGGTGTTGGACGTAGATATCAGCAACCTGGTTAGACTGGGGGAAAAGGGAAACAAAAACTGCATTTACAGGACTGATACTTCACGGAGGTCATTGCCTTGGTGCCCCTTGAAATGTTCCAATAGGAATTTACAAGTTCCTCATAATAGAGGTGCCCTTCACCAAGGAGAAAACCCCTTAGTGCCCTTGCCCTTTCAAAAACAAAGCATTGAGTCTGAAAATTTCAAAGTTTATTTTTTGAAATAACGATGACCAAAGTCTTTCTTCTTTTATGGAAACAAATTAATTTGAAACCAAACAACAACAAAAGTTGAAAATTTAATACAAAAGTTCTACTTTTGAATTGTTATTATGTTCTTTTAAAACATTGTTCTGACTTGTTCGATACTTCTTATTTACTTGTTTATTCACAGCCTCTTTGACTCTCAAAAATTTGAAGTTCGGGCATCTTGCTAAAGTTAGTGAAATGACTAGGCCTACTCAAGTCAAACTTGGTTGGATTGGCGACGCAGAGCTGAAGTGTAAAGAGAAGAAGACAAGAACCTTGTCTCCTGACACAAGCAAAGTATACTGTTGGAAACGTTGAGACCACACCGGTTCTTCTCAGAGCCGACACTCCTCCCAAAAAGAGTTTTAGACATTGTTGTACCCTCAAGTTTACTACTTTAGTTTTTTTTTCTTCTTCTTCTTCTTAGAAAAACCTAGAAATGGGTTTTGGAGGATTTGAGTCAGTCAGGGTAAGCAAAGTAGTTAGTTATTTGTTGTGTAATAATTTCATCAGGGGTAAGGCCAGTAATTTTAGTGTCAGGCCAGTAAACTCAGGACAGGACAAGTCCGGCAGTCTTGTAATTTCATTTGAGAGTATCAATAGCTCACTATGTCATAAAAAAAGATGCTCAAATGTTTACTGAATTTTCTTTTAATAATTTGGAGTTGAACAATTGAAACATTTACTGGAGCGGGATTTGGACCAACGACCACCGGAAACATGCCGGCACTCTACGCTTTAAACTCTGTTGAGTGTCAAAGTATAGGGGCCTGCTTGCCCATACGACATGTATGAAAAATGAGATAAATCTTTCCTAATACTGTTCAATTAAAAACAGTTTGCAAGTAAATGTTAAACTGAGTAGAAAGTTTTTCAATCATTTTGATTCTGTTCTTGTGAAAACAATTCTGGTCCAGTAACAATTGTGAACAAGTCCTGTGGTCTTGTGCACTCCCCCCCCCCCCCCCCCGCCCCCAATTCAGACCCAGAGGCTACCCGCATGGGTTTTAGGTAGTCGGTACCCTGTAAGGGTAAGGCTTTTTTCCCCTCAAGTAGATGGCACCTCTAAGAGGGAAATATAAATTTATACTGGAACATTCCAAGGGGCACCACGACAACGATGAGGTGCATGGAGGCTTTTGCCTCCAAGTTTCAGGCCAGGGTCCAAGTTCAACGGGCTGCTTGTGCAGAAAATTTTCTCTGCTTAGCAAAAATAAGCTGGATACCTGTCACAGTATTTTGGCTGGTAACCTTATTCTGGCACTTTTAAGAGCGTATACGTCCAAATCCTGGGCCCAATTTCATAGATCTGCTTAAGCAGAGAATAATGCTTAAAAATTATCTGCTAAGCAAAACATAACAAAAAATTAAAACTGTTGTGTAAACAGGATATTTTAGCTGCCAGGGCTCAAATTCATCTATCTGCTAAGCTGAAAACATTGCTTAAAATATTTCTGCTTAGCAAAAATGAGCAGAATACAAGTGACACATGATACACGTAAAATGACATTTTAGCTGGTAACCTTATTCTGGTAAGCATACATGTGGTGTAGGTGTGTTCAGCTTAATTATTTTTTTGTGCTTAAGCAGCGCTGTGAAATTGGGCCCAAATCCTGCCCCAGCAGCATCGCTCCTTACATTTATTTAAATTTGCTTTTCAAATTCTATTTGAATAATAAACCATAAGGGAAACTTTCTTCAAGTACATTTTTTAATAATTTGGGGCTGAACAAAGAAAATTTACTGCAGCAGGACTTGAACCTGTGACATCCAGATTAACGTGCCGGCGCTCTACCAGCTGAGATATCTAGCCCCTGATGTTGGCGGCCTCTCTTTTTTAATAGTCAATTTTTCTTTGTTCAACCCAAATTCTATTTGATTACAACTTACTGCCGTCACAAACTCCTTGTGTCTGTCAGGGTGGGGGTTCCATTCCACCACGCTCACATCCCACTTCATCATACCCTTCCTCTTGACTCTAGGAAAACGGATGCTTGGGTTGTCTAGATTGATGATGTCTAGGCCACGCCGACTGTAGGTCAAACAAGTTACAAACAAATCTGTTACAAACACTCCCAACATTTTAGTGGGAAAACTGGAAAAACACTAAATCACAAGTTTAATCTATGTTTTTCATCTGATTAAATGTTGCTTAACATGTCACGTCTAGCCCACGCTGACAGTAGAGTGTACAAGAAATAAACAAATTTGTTGCAAACATTCCAACATTTTAGTGCTTATTTTTTAAAGAAATGTGTATGTGGAAAAACTGGAAAAAAGTCAATCACAAGTCCAACTGATGCTTCCATTTTCATTAAATGTTGCTCTACATGTAATTGAGATTACTCCGTTTAATTAGAAAGGTGTTTAAGTTGATATTTTTATTTTTTATTTAGCATGTAATGACGAAGCAGTCTTAATGCATCAGACTCAAGTTCTGGTGGCTTTGGATACCGGTCATGACACAAGTTTGTGTCCTTGAGCAAGACAATTGCTTCTCTCCACCCAGGAGTTAACGAGTACCTGTGAGGGCAGAGATGGTACTTGATTTTACTTTGTGCACTACTTACTCTCTGAGAAGGTTTACGGAATGAAATAAATGGCCCAGTGGCTGATAATGCTCACACTCCAAGAGTGTCAACATTGGTGGGCACTGGTGCTATATAAATGTTAATTCATTCATTATTATTTCATTAAACATTTATTTGTTTGTATATTTATTTATTTCATAACTGTTTCTGTTCAATCATGTGGCGATGTGTTGGAACTGATATTAGACCCTTGTGCAAAGTGCAGTGCACTTACATGCACCTATCCTGTCCTCCATTTTTGGAGTGGAAAATGGTGGAAATGGTAGACACGCATTGTGTAGAAATGTGTTCCGCATTGTGCAATGGGTTAATAGGCCTACATGTCAAATCCCAAAGGCCTGCATGTCAAACCATTCAGGGATTTTTATGGAACAAAGTGAGGATTGGGCAGCGTCATCTGGATTGGCCATCTTAAGGAAGTCTGATGTTAACGTTGTATTACTCACCCAGCCAACAGAGCAAACCCTCCGGTGCTGTCCACTGCCATGGCGGTGGCCTGAAAAGAAATGAAGCACAAACATTTTAAGACTTTACTCTTCACAATCAATTTGTTGAAAAGGTTTACATGTAAGTGCTAATTAGAGTTGGATTTGCTGATCGCTTTTTTCAGTTGCAATGGTTTTTTAAAATCTTAGTCACGCTTTATTACTATTATTATTATTATTATCAGTATGTATTTCTAGTAATGCAACCAAGGATGCCTCATAAGTAAACTTAATCACTGATAGCTCGCAAGACCGAGGCAACCTATAAACAAGGGTGCTTGCTATGTGAACTAGAAACACCGGGGTTAACCCCTACTCTTTCACGATAAGAGTTCTGGGTTCTCTTAGGTGCACTACCAATCCTTGTACATGGGACCTATGCCTTAATGTCTGAAGGACAAAGCATTATGGGGAAAGCATCTTGCTCAAGGATTACAAGTGTCTACTGTCATGACCAGGACTCCAACCCACACTCTGCTGATCAGAAACACCAGAGCTTGAGTCTGGTGCTCTTACCCGCTCGGCCATGACACGCCCCCTTAGATGCAAGGCAAAGCTAAATGAATTCTGGCTCTTCTCAGAGGTCCATACATGTACACTAACAAAACATTACTCGATAGTTAATCTCATGGTGCTACCACAAACCCAGGCATGGGTCAGGGCTCAGACTTAGTGGGAAAATCCACAAGGCTGCAGGGCTCATTGCTCCAGATGTTTACTGGACCAAAATTGATTTTTACAAGACCAGAATCAAAATGAGGACAATACTTCCTGACACAATTTAACATACATTTAAATCGTTTTATCTGAACAAGCATTAAAACATATGACAGAAGAGATCTCACTTGTCTTTATGAGTAATATGTATACTTAATTTGTAGAAGTGAAAGGTATTTTTATCAGACTCAAAGTCAAAGTAAACATATTACATGTATTACAGAGAGTGAGGTATTATTATTCAATTGAAAAACACAAGACTGCCGGACTTGTCCGGTCATGAGTTTACTGACACGGCACTAAAACTACTGGCCTCGGACCTGCGGTCCAGTGTAAAATTTGAGTCCTGTGGGGTTTTGGTAAATGTGGGAGGTGAGAGCTAGCCAGATGTAGCAGAAGGTTTCTAGTACGCAATATTATGAGTTGACATTTCTAGCGATATAACAAAAAAGTATAAAATCTCCAAAATGCTATTTGACTCTACCGCAATTTCAGAATATATTTATCCCCATCCCCCCCATTAAAAAAAAAAAAAAAAAACCAACAAATCCTAAGGAGCCACAAGTTAGAAAACAGAAAAAGTATATACTACTATACTATATCCATACTACATGTTGGAGTCAATTTTTATAATTTATTAATAACATTTTTATTTTTTGGACTGAAAAAGAAAATCGATAAAGGCAATGCAGAATTTGTTTGCATATTGTTTACAAAATGGGAGAGTACCATTACCAGCTCTCGAATACCATGATGTGAATGACAATTGACAGCTTAGGAATTTTAAAAATGTGTATGTGTCGGCTACATTATCTTCAGTACTTCTACTATTCTAGTTTTCTACTTGTTCATTGTGTATGTGATGCGTCAAAGAGGTGCTACACTTTACAGTACAGATTTGCTGGCTATATTATTAATAATGTTGAGTAAAACCATACCACATGATATGATAAAGAAAGGCCAAGTTCAAGTTTCTCTATGGGTAAAACCATGGACTGATGGAGCATGATGAGGTAGTACAACTCTTGGCTGGTGCCAGCAAAATATCCACTCATCTGTTTACAAAACACCATCTAATGATCTGTGACAGTATCACTCTGTCAAACTCATATATTATAAGTCATGTCACATGTTATTGTCCGTCTATCGTCTGTCGTCCAAGTCACTGCAACAAGCTGCGATGGTCACTCGTCACTCACTGAATGAAGTTTAATGACTGAGCCCCGAGTCGAGTGATCATGTTATTGTTACTGTGATATGGATATTGAATAGAAGTGAACTTAAAAGCTACAAACACTTTCTCAGCAATGCGCCGAGCAAAATGCAATAACTGTTAGTTAAGCAAATCTTCGCAAACCTGTGTTTCCTGGTAAAACTCCACCGACACATTCTCGTTGTTGCCCCAGCGAGTCGCCATATTTTTAATATAAAATTGCGCCCTCAATCGAGAAAACGTGATCATTTCAAACATGGCGGCCTCCATGAACTATCTTGTGCGTCGAGTTATTTGCAAGAAAGTCGTGCATATATCGACATCCAGTGGCCATACATGCTATTCACATTTGCCAGGGAGTAGTGTTTGCTGTTATCATAGCTCGTCAAGTCTGTGTAAATACTCTAACACTAGAAACAGCATCAGGAAGCTTGAGAAGATGCTTGTTCAGAAAAAGTATGGGACTATGTTCACACAAATCTGAAATCAATTCACTCAGCTGACCAATCAGTGAATCACTGGTTACCACAATACCAGCCAACATTCCAAAAAGTTTACATTGTTATGTTGAGACTGGTGCCCCACTCATTTTTTGCCTAGCATAGAAAATTGCCAAACAGTATTTTCTGCTCAACAAAGTGCAAAGTTATGAAATTGGGCCACTGTGCTTTTTGACCACCACTACCAGTACCACCAGTCTTAGTTGCGATGATCGTAACCCTCCATCCTCCCGACGGTCGCAGACCGGAGGGTTACGAGCTACTCTACACACGATTCGACCATCAGTGCAATTTCGACCAATGTTGACAGACTAGTCACCAGATTTGCCCAATTTTTTCCACTTTCAAAAATCATGACACAAATTCTAAGAACACGGACTTGATCTTCAATGTCTGATGAATCCATTCATAATACTCAAAACATCATTGAGAAAATATTTTTAAGAAAAAGGACAAAAACTTACCAGAAACCGAGCGAATTGCTCGTGAATCGAACACAGTCTATGGTTGAGGTTTTGAACCCCGCACTTCATTATCTCGACGAATCAGCGTAAACCAAGGAAAACCAAACTGGGCGGAGCTTTGGCTGTTGTCCGCTAACCGGGTATTCCCGCTTGTGGACTCATCTCACGGGTGTGCTTGTCTCGGCAATCGGCTGTACAGTACATGTATGTACAATGTACATGTACATGTATTATACATCAAACTGTACATGAACGTTAAAACACGCATGCACATTGTTAGTCTGGTTCTCTCCTCCATGTTCCATACTACAATGAGTAGGCGAGTAGGGAAACATACAATTCGATTTTCCAGGGGTTAGAAGACGTGCGGTTGAGTCTAATCGCGACCTCGTTCTGGTGATATATTATACAAAATTGTAACCTCGTACTTATAAACACATCGCTCTCGCCGCACAATTTTCCCCAATGCGTCGTTGACCGATCGTTCGTGAGGGGTGAGTCCACAAGCGGGAATAGCGGGTTAGGGCTACAGCGGAAGCTCCGCCCAGTTTGGTTTTCCTTGGTTTACGCTGATTCGTCGAGATATTGAAAGTGCGGGGTTCAAAATCTCAACCATGGACTGTGTTCGATTCACGAGCAATTCGCTCGGTTTCTGGTAAGTTTTTGTCCTTTTTCTTAAAAATATTTTCTCAATGATGTTTTGAGTATTATGAATGGATTCATCAGACATTGAAGATCAAGTCCTTGTTCTTAGAATTTGTGTCATGATTTTTGAAAGTGGAAAAAATTGGGCAAATCTGGTGACTAGTCTGTCAACATTGGTCGAAATTGCACTGATGGTCGAATCGTGTGTAGAGTAGCTCGTAACCCTCCGGTCTGCGACCGTCGGGAGGATGGAGGGTTACGATCATCGCAACTACACCAGTCTCTGCTTAATGTGCAAGCGCCGAATTTTCTATCTAGGCTAGCTGTGTAAACTGTAATTAGGCAAACTATTTCTTTTGACGTGGAGTTCCCACACACGCAAGCATTACTTGGGCAGAGCCATGAAATTGGGCCCGGTGTAGCACTAGCAGTACTCTGTCTCTAGACTAGTGACTTGAGCTAACTGCCTGAGTTGGTTGGGTGTCCCCACTCCCTAATGTGTGGTTTCCCTCCCAGTCTATAATAACTGAAATTTCTTCATTGTCTTCTTTCTTTAAAAATGTTTTGGTGTTTCCGTTTAGCACTAGCAGTGTTTTGCTGACTATAGATTCAGACGTAGACATTGTTAGAATAGATGCACTGCAGTGGTTGGTCAGTATGCAGGGATTGTCTGATTGTATTAACTGAACTGTAAAGTGTAGCTGTTCATTTTCTAATGATGCCTAAACATTTAGCCCATATTTGATAAAAATGCAAGGCTTACCCCTTGTGATTTGTTCACTATAACTTATAAGTGTAAGGTTTTGATGATCATCATTACAGAAGAAACAAAATAATTGTGTCACTAGACTAGATGGAAAGATGGCATGCCATGATCAAAAAGGTTGGTACTCCCTGACCCAGTAACTGGGGTGCTGTACACTGTTGTTCTTTACATCTGCAGTTGTATGACCGCAGATGTAAACAGAAAACAATTAAAGGAGTACAGCGCCTCTGTTACTGGCAATGGGTTTAGGTACCCCCCACAATAACTAGTAGTACTTCAGAAAGAAGAAAATACAAACAAAGCAAAGCCAGACACAACCTTTTCTGCTAATAGCGGTCGGTGATTTTGTTGTGTCACTGTGATGCAGTGCAAGAACATTGAATGATTGATAGATCTCCACAAATTGCAATTATGTTTTATGCAAGTTTGAAAGTGTCAAACCAAGTTGTATCTTGTGTAAAATAAATGGGGTACACACAAAATCAAGAGGTGCCAAGAAATGATGTTTTTGCACCGAGTGTTTTCGTTTAAGATACAATGGTGTTAGTTGAAAAAAATCAAGATGGCGTTATTGCACTCACGCAACACTGTTAAATTGTTCTTTTTATCCCCTTCTTTCTTGATTTGTGTTTTTTGTTTTGCAGGAAAAAATACTACTATGACCCAATGAATGTCGCACAGCTTGGAAAATTGGTAAGACTGAGACTTGAACATCAATGTAATCGTTCTGTTGTAGGGCCAAAGGGTAAGGTCTAATTGAATTCAGTTCCAAAATTCATTATACCAAATGAAATAAACATAAATCAAACAGAAAATAAATGAGGATAAATATTGAATTATTAATGAGATAGACGGGAAACTAATGTTGGTAGAGGGGCATCTTCTAGAAGTTAAGGCTTGTGGTGAGATGTCTGATGGACAGGCACACATTGAACAGGAACAAAAGCACACTAACAGTTGGATCAAGACATTACCTGAGCATGAAAACTTACAAAATAAAATTGTCCTACCCAATAAGCTTGCAGAACCATGTCATGTACTTTAACATTTACTTTTTCAGGAATGCTGACTATTAATGTTTTTATTAGTTGTCAGTGGTAAGACAGCTGCTTTAGAATGGCAAAGGTTGTGGGTTCTAATCCCACCCAAGTAGTATACCTGTGTATTTTGTTTTGTTGTATGTCTTTATTTATTTTCACAGGAAAGTACGGATTATACAGTGCTTTACACACATTGGTGTACGGGTAAAACCAAATAATACTACTGTTTTGTTTTAGTTGTATAAAACAACCTATCACCTTGTTCCACACAACACAATGGAATTGACTTGCTTTTTTTTTGCCAATTAATCATTAAAGATACCTTTATAATTATTGGTCTTCATGACTCCCTATCCTGGGTATTGAATTCTGCATCTATTTGGTCTACATGTACGTTCAATTTTCACAGCTAAAATTTAGTTAGGCCAGTCCGAACTAAAGGTTGTCTAATCCAGTTATAGTTGGGGCAGGCGTAACTATAGTTGGGACAAGCCCAACTATAGTTGGGACAGGCCTTTATACTATTGTTGGGACTGGCCTAATTATAGTTGGGATAGATCCAACATTAGTTGGGACAAGACACTAATATGATTCACACTAATACGATTGAAATGAAATCCTTTGTAGGCAACTGGAGTAAGTGGTGGCAAGACCAAGGTACAGCGAGAGGATAGCATCCGTCTCAGAACCTACAACAAGATTCTCTTTGATAATCTGACGTACATGATGACTACGAACCTGGTCAGTGACGAACTGGAAGAACTGCAAGTCACCATAATAAGGGTAACTACATGTGGTGTTCTGAGTATTTCTGTGCATTGAGCATGACATAGGTCAGAGTATCTTGTGTTTGGTTGTTTTGAAACACCTTCATCTGTCAACATTTGTTTGGAGAAAATTATTAAAACTATTTGGTCTGAGGTGAAAAATCACCCAATGCAGCTGCAAGTGTCTGCAAAGTACAACATGCAATGGTTAGAGTATCACAGTTTAATTTGGTATGACATCTTTCACTGGACTCATGAATTGCAACTATATCTAGATTTGTTTTCTTTGTTTGAAATAGGTACAAGTTTCAGGTGATATGAGTGCATGCCGTGTTTTCTGGATGGCAACCGGCTCAGTGAAAGAAGACGATAGAATTGAGGAAGTTCTCAACAGACACAAAGGTCCTCTCAGGTATGCAAAACAAGTGTCTTGAGTACCTTATTGGTAGATACGTGCGCTATAAATCTGGTTCATAAAAACCTCAAAGTTAATTGCACTGAACTGCCAAGGAGCCTTTCGTAAGTTCAACATTAGCAATTTTCTGGGGAGAAATAACTGTTGCAGCTCTTCAAGAAATTAACCTCAAAGTAAGCACTCAAGAGGGTTTCTTTCTCTAAACCAAGGGTAGACAAAGATCTATTTTTTAGTCTTTTCATTTTTTTATACCTTTTTAAAATCAAAACCAAAAATAGTCAACCCTTGTTATACAGAGCACTGTGAAAGAGAGGTTCAGGTTTCTTTCTCTAAACCAAGGGTAGAAAAAGATCTATTCTTTAGTTTTCTTGTTTTTTTAAATACCTTTTTAACATCAAAACCACAAACACAGTCAACCCTTGTTATAAAGAGCACTGTGAAAGAGAGGTTTTGCTTATAAAGAGATGAATGTGAAGTCCGGAGACCGGAATCTCTTGTCTGCTTGGTGTTTCTTTGTTTTACCGTTCTCTTATAACCATGTTCCTGTCATAAAAGGTGATTTGGCCAGCCTCAGCAATCTTGCTATAACAAGAGAGTCGATTGTACTCAGTAGACTAGATTGGTAATTTTTCCCCTATTTTTTTTTATTACTATTGTTTTTGCAGGAGAGCCTTGATCTCCCATCGAGTTTTAGGAAAGATTCCTCCAATCTTCTTCATAAAAGACAAAGTGAGTGCAAACATCTCAGAGGTAGAGAGACTTCTCTCCATCGCGGACTTTGGCCCCAAGGAGGAGCTGCTTGAAGTAAACAACCTTGAAGAAGAAGCAGAGGAGAAATCCGAACCCGAGGGGAAGATGGAATTTATCAAGAAAACCGAAAGGACTTCTAAAGAAGATGACAGTGGGATAACCCAGCCGAGCTTGTTTGGTATTGACCATGCTGCACTCAACCAAATGATCCGGACAAAAAATAAGAAACTGCAGTTCGAGGGCGAGGATGCGCCGATGACGGAACTGGAAGAAGATGACGTGAACATCGACAAGAAGTTCGCACAGTTCAGAGCTTTCATGAAGAAGAAGAAACAGAGCAAAGCCGAAAGGAAACAAGCAGCATTCTACATGGGGGAATTGGATTCATACAAATCAAATCGGATGAGGAATCTTAGAGATGAGTTACAAGACGAAGAAACGTCAGAAGAAAACATTGATGATGATGATTATGATCGCATCATTGAGGAGTATAAGGAAAAATAAATCAATCTCTCATGGACAAATAAAACGACAAACAGGAACGATGACGTACTATTTTTGGAAGTTGACTTCACTTGTTTTTAATAGCAATCCATTGAAACAATTAAGTTGAATTATTAAAGTTAGTCACGCTATCATTGCAGCTTTCATCCATGGTAATAAAAAGCTAAAAAAGAAGACCATTATAGTATACAGGCTCTCCGACTTGAGGTGTTCATAATGACGTTGTACTAATACAGTGGAGTACCAGGGCCCAATTTCATAGAGCTGCTCAAGCACTGAATATTGCTCAATAATTTTCCGCTCGGCAAAAATGTGCAGGATACCAGTCACAGATGGTACATGTAAACAAGGTATTTTGGCTGGTAAGCATATTTTTGTTGTGCTTAGCTACTTTGTGTGCTTTTAAAAAGCAGTTTTATTATTAAATTGGGCCCATGAAATGTTTAAGCAGCAGGAACCGTTTAACTAAAATAGCACTGTACATGTATGTGAGATTTGGGGGCTCAAAACCCATCAGTTCTGTTGACCTTATTCAACCAATGTCATCACCCACAAAAAACTTTGTTGCGCCACTTTGGGAGTCAGATACCCTGAGTATTACTGAACAGTTACACACGATTAAAGTCAGCGACTATAACGCAATGCTGCAAAAGCCAACAGACTTGAAGAAATCATTCTAATGGTTGCCAAGATTGGATCCTACATGTACTTCATGACTTAAGTCACTCACACAGGTTGAATTTAGTCAACTTTGCTTGAAATCTGACTTCTACCAGTTTGAAAAAGGAAAAAGTTTGACGTTCATGACACCATTTTTATTACTTAATCCACATGCAATCAGTACGAAAACTAGGTCCCTGGCGTTTTTATTGAGCATTGTGTGTACTGGTCTACTAGTACTCTCTATAGTTTCAAAAAGAAAAATGTTTTCCTTAATAATTCCCTGTTTCAGTTTGGAGTATTATTTCAAATGGCAACCAACCATGCCAAAAGGAGAGAGTCAACTATCCACAACATGTTTATAATTGTTATTTACATTTTTATACAAGTGGGATTTTTTTCCTTGGGGAAATCAGACTCAATAGTTTGGCTTGGGTGTAACCTTGTTCCCAGTTGTCATAATAAGTATAAGCTCCTTTCATGTTTTTTTTCTTTTGGAGGAGGGAGGGGGTCCAGACTTAATGGTCTGTCTTGGGTGTAACCTTGTTCCCGGCTGCAGCTATTGGTATAAATAAGCTCCTTTCAGTATTCCAGGGGTAGGTACTTCTCAATCAGTGCATAGTATATATACATGTACATGTTTTTTTCCTTTTTGGGTGGCGGGAGAGGTCAAGATTCAATGGTTTGGCTTGGGTGTAACCTTGTTCCCAGCTGTAGCCATAGGTATAAGCTCCTTTCTGTATTCCAGGGGTAGGTACTTCTCAATCAGTGCATACAACGATTGCTGATCCTGGACCAGGCCTTGTCTAGAGGTTGAGAAACGACACAATATCGTGAATTAATCACGGCGCATGATTGCAAACCACAAGATTGATAAAGGTGCTTTCTAATCATGCATTCCCTCATTCAAAACAATTCAGTGCCAAAGAAATCCTTACTCATGACGCACTCCAAAAACTACCCAATTAACTAACAGAAAATAACACTGTTCAGTATTGGCTCAAGATGGCTACCTTCTCATTAGCAGTTCCATATCGGCTTGCTCAATGGTTTGTCTCCGTGCATGGTGGCTGTACGCTGTCAGATCATTGGAAAGCCTCTTGAAGAATGCCTCAGCCCTACACAAAGTATAAATCAACAACTTTCCTGAATACAAATTGAATATTTCATTTGGTCAAAGGGACAGGACTGTCTTTTCTTCTTCTTTGTCCTTTTAAATGCAGCCTTTAAAGTTCAAATGGTTGAAGATGTACGCACTGTGTGTGTGTGCGCATGGGTCGGTATTATACAAATACTCATACCGTAGCAAACCTGAAGAAGACAATCTGAATGTAGCTTGCTGTGTGTCAATCTAAATCATACCGCATATGCAGGGGTTATGACAAATTTGATATGTAGGCAAATTTTGTGTACATAAAGCCTAATTAATTGCCTCCCCTAGCAATTTTGCTATAAGCAGTTGGAAGAGGGCCAAACGGGTTCCCATACTCTGACACATTATTACCCTCTTGTACAGAAGCACCCCCCCCCCCTGAGCTTTTCTAAAGAGTTCCTGAGACTCCCAGAACACAATGGGTAGGGGGAGGGAGGAACGTCATGCCACCTACATCTATGGAGCACCAAATGTGGTGAGACAAGACTGATCTACACACCAAGTTGACTTGTTAAACAACTTTCTCTTCTCAACCACCACAAGTTAAACTGATTATTTCCAAGGTGTTGCAGCGAGCCTAATTCAGAGCTGCCAACATTTGAAATCTAGCAATCGGGAGATTTTGTACAACAATCGGTGAGATGTATATTCAGTTTGCGGTTACACCGCCTGTGTATGTGTAGATTTGTTCTTGAGAACTTGTCCTGCTATTTATTCTACTGCCGCAGAGTAAATTTCAGAAATCGGGAGACTACTTACTTGTAGTTCTGAAAAGAACTGTCCTGCTTGTTAACTGAAGGTAGGGAATCGCACAGGACTACTACTTTCGCTTCAAAGAGATATTTAGGAATACATTCAACATAATAGGGAACAAAAGTTTCCATAATCAGGGAGATTTTTTTTTTTAAATTCATCAGAACATGGTAAGATTGGTTTATTTTCATGGAACTTTCTGCAGAAATGGCAGCTTTGCACAATCAAAAATTTGTCTTGTATCAATATGAACTTTTAGCTCCTTGATAAAATAGCAAGTCTTTTAAGCAAAGGGACCAAGAAAGATATCTTACCCTTTCTCAGCGGCAGCCAGCGCTTCCTTGGACAGTCTAGCCTTAGAGAAATGCGTAAGGATACTCTTGGTGAGACTAGAGGGTAGGCAGGGGCCATCTTTCTTGGGGACTGGGGGCTTTCTCGCGGGGGCGGATTTCTGGACAGCTGAAGCAGATGCCTGCGGCCTGAAAACAAATACATTGTTCACATTGAGTATACTCTATTGATTTTCTTACTTTCAAAGGGTGACCCAATCAGTGAAAACCACTGGTTTCTGAATGGTTCATCCATTACAACTAAACCTCTTACTGTCTGACCATTCAATATCATCCACTGTGGCTTTGAATGATACATAAACTAAACCAGCCTGCAATTTATGATATCGTGTGGCTAATGCATCTACACAGTACACACTCAACCCTCCTACTGTCTGACCATTCAATATCATCACAGTGGTTATAAATGATGGATAAACTATGCCAGCCTGATGAACTGCAGGCATAATATGGTCATCAAACAGATTTGCTGAGATGCAGTGCAATATTGTCACCAACCTGTTGGCGACTTGCTGGCGGGCAGGTGCAGGTGTCTTCTTTAACAACGGCGTCGGGCGTCCGGCACCTTCAGGTAGCCTGGGCGTAACTAATGGTGAGAAATCGCCCATTCTGCTGTGTGAGAGGCAAAAACCAGGTTGAAATAATGAGTTATGGCTGAGAGCATGGGTCGAACACGCTATTATCAACTAAAGTGTACTTTTATCTTGTTTTTTTTTTTCAAATTGGGAGAAACAAAGTCATGTATAACAAGATACCTACTTGAAAATTCTGTATTTTCTTTACCGCAGAAAAGTTGTATCTTTCTTAAAGGTAGGGTCATAGATTGTTTGGTTTTTGTCAACGTAATGCTGATTTATTGGAAAAATTATAAAGAAAGATACAATAAAAGTCACATGTGAAAGTTCCACCTGAATAAAGTGTCTACCTGCTGAGAAAACAACAAAATACTGTCACGGTATTTTCACAAGAATGTCGAAACGAGACAAACCTGCTCTGTGCCATGGAAACTGTCTGCTGCTGCTCCTCACCACTTCCCCCTAGGGATACCTCGGACTCCATCGGTTGATCATCCGACGTGACTACATCACCTTCACTAGCCGAGTCACCTACTGTAGAGTCTGGCACTCTTCTCATCAAACCAGGGCTGCCTTCCCTCTGACTCGGAGTGGCTGCTTCCGACTCTTTACCCGTCCATGTGGAATCAGCTGCCTGCTTGTTGGCTGAGGAGTGAGTGGAATGGTCCGAGAGGGGTGTCGCTTGTGCCGACGGAGTTGGAGATGTGTCGATAACTGAACCAGGCTGTGAATGAATCAAATAGCAATGAAGTATGTACAGGATACTGTAAGTTAACCCTCCTACTGTCTGACCATTCAGAAATATTCACCGCGGTTTTGAGTGATAGACAAACTAATGTATGCAAGCCTGCAATATGATATCATGTAATGACTGCAAACTACACGGTACACAGTCAACCCTCCTACTGTCTGACCATTCAATATCATCCGCTGCAGTTTTGAATGATAAATTAAGCCAACCAGCAGTATGACATCATGTGGTGACTGCATCTACACAGTACAGTCAACCCTCCTACTTTTTGACCAATCAATATCATCTGCAATGGTTTAGAATGAGGTTAATGCATCTACCATGTCTACACGGTACACACATGTACACAGTAGATTTTTGTACAGTTGTGCCAACAACACATACGCAATCCGTGTCAAATGGTCGGTCAACTCGCTGGAAAATGGAAAATCAATACAATACTTTAAATGTACACGTATATATATTTTTTTTCTGACGTCAATCCACAAAACTTCCAACCTGTTCATTTTCTGCTTGGACTTCCTCAGGCATCTGATTTGAAACACTGGCCTTCTGTGACATATTATCACCAGCCTCCTCTGATACACCAACTGTGTCATTGGGAAAATCACCATCCTCCTCAGCTTCTTTATCAGCCTCCACTGACAAATCACCAGCATTCCCAGCTACATCTTCAGTGTCCCCAGCCATATCACCAGCCTCATCAGACAAATCACCGGCTTCCTCGGCTACTTCACCTGCCTCCACTGAGATACCAGCTAGTTCCCCCGATGCATCCACATCCATGACAGTCCCCTCCACAGCATACTCATCTTGTATCGCCTCATCTTCGTCTTCATCTTCATCTTGATCCCCATCCTCCTCCTCCTCCTCCTCCTCCTCCTCCTCCTCCAAGAATCCCGTCATATTCCTCTCACTCACTCCCCCTCTACCTTCTCCGACAAGTTCTGATCTTTCATCCCTGTTGCCTTCTTGTCTCTGGGAGAGCCTTTCATGGACCCCTGCAGCGAAGTCCTCGCTGCTGATTGGCTGTCTTTTCCTTAGCGTCGAGCGTTGTGATTGTTTTGTATTCACGGTAGTAGTCTCCCCAATATAAGGTGATAATGTGGCACTGTGTTTAAAGAGAAATCAAAATGAGGGTACACCAACACAAGTCATCAAAAACTCCACTCATGCTTTTTTTTTCCTTTTCCCTTGAAATTTTTCTTGCGATCACCCATTTCTTGTCAGTATTGCCACCAGGGCCCAATTTCATAGAGTTTCTTAAAACCAGAAAAAGAGCTGAGTACAACAAAATTATGCTCATCAATCTTTAGGGCTCGAAATTGGGGGAAATCCAGAAGACCGCCGGGATTGCAGCTCGACACTGGACCAGGGCCCAATTTCATAGAGCTGCTTAAGCAGAAAATATCGCTTAACAATTTTCTGCTTAGTGGAAATGAGCAAGATGCCAGTCATAAATGATGGTAATGAGACATGGTATTTCGGCAGGTAACCTTATTCCGATAAGCATAATTTTGTTGTGCTCAGCTACTTTTTGTACTAGAATTCATTAAACATGACCAGAACCAAAATAAGAAGGACCGAAATAAACAGTTTAACATATAAATATATTTCTTTGAGCAAGCATTAAGAGAAGATTTCTTTCATTTGTATTGTGGGCAAGTATACTTTGATAAGCAACAAAATTGAAAGATATTACACAGTGAGGAATTATTATTCAACTTAAAATCACAAGACTGCTGGACTTGTCCGGTCTTGATTTGACTAGCCCAAAATTAACATCACTGGCCTTGGGCATGCGGACCAGTCTTAATTTTGAGCCCTGATCTTTCTCTTGCACCCAAATCTTACACCTACACTGTACATGTCATGCATGTAGTGCAGCTGCTTCGGTAACAATTGTGCACTTTGTGGTAACAGCATGAAATTTGCTATGGTGGTTGGTATTGGGCTAATTATCAATTTTAGACCTGGACCCACCTTGGGTCTCTCCTATTTGGGGGCGGAGCCACATTTGCATAAAAAGGGGGTCCAGGATAAACATTGGGCAAAATTATGCTTAGAAGTAAAAAATTGAAAAGAGAAATGAGTGTAAAAAAGTGCCCTTTTGTGGGCGGAGTTTCAATATTTCAAAAAAATCTGATATCAGTGAAGTATCATTATTTGTTGTTTGTTGTTTTAAACCAATTAATGGGTTTTTTCAATGGCAATACTATAAAAGAAAACATATTTCATATGAATTTATTTAATTTCTTAGTTTAACCCCTTTGTTGTGGGTGGGGCCAGATTTCTAATACCACTATGTCCTGAAACATACCTATTGGAACTTCTTTGGATGGCTTCCTCTACTTCAGGGAAATCAGCAGGCTGATGGGGCATTGACCATCGCTCATGGACTGCAGGAGTCTCAACTGGAGCTGAAAGATAATAATAAATAATTATTAACAACTAGTTTTTATAAAGCGCTTTATCTACCAGCGTCTCAAAGTGATTATCATTTATTATTTCTAAACAGGTTTTTGAAGTTTTAAAATTATAAGACCCGTTTATGTATCACCTTGTAATGGTTTGTACAATGATGTGGTGCATTCAGCAGCCACTGCCAGAAATACAGTTTAATGGTTAAATGAAGTGACACCAACAAACTCAAAAATAAATGAACAAGTTTGTTATTTTGAAAAGAAAGAAATATGAGCATTATACACAAGAAGGTTGCACAGGTTCTAGCAGCCAACAGGGCAAGTTGAGAACTGGGCCCAATTTCATGGCTCTGCTTACCGCCAAATTCTGCGCTTGCCATCACCATTCTCCGCTTACTGTGCAAGCACCGAATTTCTGTGCTAGCTGTGTAAGCGAAGAATGCCTAGTAACGTCAAGTACGCACGCACGCAAGCAAAAATTCTCTGCTAACCCGTGAAATACGCTTGACGTAAGCAAAGAATTCCCTGCTTCCGTAAGCGCCGATTCTTTGCTTATGGTAAGCAGAGCCATGATAATTGGCCCTGATGTGTAGTAGCACACACTAGTTTTTTACCAGACAATGTACCCTGGGCTGGTTTTAATAGCGATGCTTGCTTAGTGCAGTGTCTTTTGCGTTTTCTGTGCCACTGAAATTAAGGAGAAAGAGGAAACTCAGCTGATCAGCTGAGAAGTTGCATGCCTGGAATCGGCAGGATTGTTGATGCTCTCATTGAGAAGGTGCAGTGTAGTAGTGGCGCAGGGGTGGGGGACAGATACAACCGATTTTATCTCAACAAATCCCTGAAGATTTTGATCCTAAGAATAAGTGGTGCACAGTCTGTTCAGACGTTAATACCAACAACAAAAAGGTTATTAAGATCCTTCAGTGAAACAACCCGGATTTGACCTACATCACAAGCAATGGCTAACACTGACCAGAATTTGCACCCGTCATTCAAAAACAGCTCATCACCAGCACAAGTGGGGGAATGATAGAGTGTTTTGCTTGTGACTGCAAATATCCAGATCAGACCATCCCACACAGCTTAGGGTGTTAATGGTCGAGCAGTTTAGAGCATCAAATTCAAGTTCTGGTGGTTAATTCATCAGGGTGTGGGTTAAAATCCCGGTCATGACACTTGTGTCCTTGAGCAAGATGCTTTACTATAGTTGCTTCTCTTCACCCAGGGTTATAAATGGGTACCTGCGAGGGTAGAGGTTGATATTGTGTTTGAAAAAGCCTTCGGAGTGCCACGGCAGCACGAGGCTGTATACTCCCCAGGGAGCTGAGAAAGATTAGAGGAATGCTATGGGCCCAATGACCAGGGCATTAATGTAAAGCGCTTTGATGCGTTATTGTAAAATGCGCTGTATAAGAACTAGTTATAATTATTGTTATTATTTTCATGAATGACTGTCCACTTAGGCATTTCCCTGCTGGCATCAAAGACATCCACCCAGTAACCGATGCTGCCCGGGCTTGGCTGTCTACCCTTGATCTACAAGGCTGTGCACCCCATACGCAAGAAGAAGAAGAAGATCTCAAGAAAGAGACTTACCAACTTGCACAAGACCTCTTATTAGTGCCCTTGGGGTCATGTCAGCCTCTGGAAATGCCACATTATCCACTCTTGTAGCCCGCCTCCTCGCTGATGACTGTTGTAGGGTACCTGATGATGTCGTCTGCGCATTAGGAGGGTTTGGGCGCACTCGTTTGGCAGAGGGCTGCTGTTCCACCTCGGTGTTCTGCAAAAGACCTTGAATCTGTTTTTCAAAAAAAATTGAAATGCATTTAGAGATTTTATTATGTTTCGATTTGTAGCCAAACTTGTGACATTGAGTTCACAATGACATAAGAGTGAGAATGTTAATACAATTATATTTACCAAAACCATGTTAATAATACAGGACTTGTCTTAAAATATAAAAAAAATTATCAGCTATACAAAAAACATGGCATCAAATATCATTGTGCCCCTCAAAAAAACAAGTTCTAAAAGACCAAAGACTTTCTGATTTTTTTACAGTAAGGGCTTTCTTCTCAAAGGAAGTGATTTGTTTCGGGAATGAAATTCCAGGTCTACAATGTATCACATTACTCCAGATGTTCATAACATAAGTGATGTTGAAAGCTTTGGGGTTTGCATGTTGTAGATTAGTAGATTAGTCACCTCTAAAGAGTATATAAAGAGAAGTTTCCTGTTTTTGTTATACTTGCGGATATAGCCAAGTGTAAATCTCTGTTGGAATTGGGAGGAATGTTGGCTCTAAAAAAAGCTCTTGGTTTGCTCTTAACGTATATTCGGTTTGCGGTAACACCATGTGTATACATTATCTACTAGCTATGTAGATTTGTTCTTAGAGAACTACGTCTTGCTTTTTTTTTATTCTACTGCCGCGGAGTTGATTTTGGAAATCGGGAGACTACTTCGGGAGACTACTTAGTTCTGAAAAGAACTGTCCAGCTTATTAGCTACTACCTGGGCGGTGGGTAGGAAATCGGCCGGGACTACTGCTCTAGCTTAATAGTGGATCGGATCGAGGGGACTTCTCGTTGTTAACTTCACTTGCTCTTAACATTTCAAACACTGCACCATACTCTTCTACTGAAGACAAGCAGAGTGTACTGTTTGAAACGTTGGGATCACACCAATGGCTCTTCTCAGAGCCTAATCTCCTCCCATGTGAGATTTACACATGGTTGTGCCCTAACGTACCCCAGGGCTCGAATTTGGGAGAAAAAACACACAAGACAGCAGGGCTTGTATCTCAAAATGTTTCCTGGACCAGAAATGTTTGTACATGTACAAGTCCGAATCAAAATGAGAAAAACAATTCTTGAGTCCAGACAACATGCATTTAAATGCACCAAGACATTTTTGAGCCCTGTACCCGCGTGTTTACTCTAACTTCTTTTCATATATTCTTGATAGGAGATTATTTGACTAACTTCAAATGATTTTTAAACCAAAAAACTTTACCAAAGTACGAGGTGTAAGATCACTGATTGAGCGCGGTCTTTTTGTCTCTTCCTTCTTGAGTTGATTTATCCTACTGGTGGTGTTTGATCGTCTCTGCCGTGCTCTCGATGCCGGACCTGTGCTTCTATTGACCGACGACACTTCTAAGAGACCTTGGATTAGAGTACCAGGTGTGACGTCTTCTTCAGATGCCATTGTGATGCACTATCAGAGCCTGCACAAACCCAACGGAGAGGTAGCCAAGAATGATCAAACTTTGAGATGCCTCGGGCTGGGAAATCCTGGTTGTCGAAATAAATAAAGTATCAAAGTTTGTTCACAAGGAGCTACGACAAAGCCTGTGGTCCAACCATGTGAAAATCTCTTTTGAGTAGTGTAGGTTCTGAAAAAAACCAGTGGTTAAAATAAATATACGATTTTACTGACATTGTTGTTGAAGGCATACTTGCGATGGCAAAGAAAGTACTAATGCCACTGTCACAGTACTTAGTATTTTGTAACCCTTCGGACTTGAACAGGCAGCTGATTCACCTTTTTATGGTCGCTTGTGGGTTTCACCTTTTTGACCATAATAGGCCTTAGTTTAAGATATATATAAGTAATGAGTGTTGGTCTTTTCCTTTTTTAGTGCCCGTATAAAATTACGTTAATTATTCACCTTTTTAAACAGACAAATAAGATAAAAATACTGACAACAAAATAGTGGGGGTCAGTTTTCGCTTAGTAATGTTACTTGTCATTTGAAAAAATACTTTAGCCTCCAAAAGTTACTGGTAGAACTATGATTATGAGTATTAAGTTTGTTCCGTCTTTCCACGATAGCGAAACAAAAGTGGAGACGGCAGCGGAACGGACCTTATACAGGTGTAGTTCAATTTAAACTTTAAGTTAACTTTAGTTTCTGAGACCTATGGGTTATGATCGCAAATTTGCGATACAAATTTGAAAGGGTACAGACTTCAATTGGGGCTTTGTTCATGATTATATAGGTAAAAACTTGAAAAAAGCATGCAATCAAATGTACCTTATTGCAAATACAGCCTTGTACTAAAGTAGCTAATTTCACACAATCGAAATGTACTGTGAGTGACTGTGCATGCTGTAGGAAGGAAAAGGGAATACAATTTTATTAAGTTCCCCCCTTTTCCTTCCCACATTGTCTTTCTTGTGTGAAACCAACCAGGCAGTATTTGCGATAAGGTCCATCTTCCTCGTGTCCATAATGTACGTCAGATACGAACACTGCATTGTCATGTAGACAATGGTAGACGAGCAGTGATGCCAGCAGTGTGTAGTTTTGCTGTGTAACTTTGTTGTGTAACGACTTGACTCGACTTCGGCCTCATTACTACACTACATACATCAAAATTCAAACATATATATATACTAATTACTATGCTAGTAACTAGTTTATCCTATCTTTATGTACATAAATGGTACATGTTCAGTGCAGTGCAGCCCATACTTATTTAACAGTTCTACGCCTCTTTCGTCGATTTAAAATGTATATCGGAGGTGTTGACGGTGTGTTGACGGTACCGTTTGTGTTGACGGCGGCGCGGTATGTAGTGTAGGACCGCGTAATCGTCACACTCAGTCGTCACAGTCACACTCTCACAGTCACACTCAGTTAAACTAAAGTTGTAATCTGTAAACCTAGTTGTATTGTAACTTGTATTGTAAAATTGTATTTTAGTTCATGTATTTTGTCAGTCATGCAGCAGGAACGACAAGCAGCAGATAAACATAATTATACTGTCACTGATGGCAAAAAAACCAACATTGTCTTACCGGTTTTCTCAGGTGAAATTCCAGGATACTTCACACAACTTTCGTTGGCTTGAAATGGATAAAAACCACAGACATAATAATAATATACCTATGTCTGTGATAAAAACGTTGACTATCTTGTTTATGATAGCGCCCTCTCTTGTTCAAATATGATCGGATCTGTGCATGCATTTTCCCGCGCGAGTGGGTTAAATTTTGTTCAATGATGATAGCGCAGCGCCATCTGCGCAACATATTAATGTTGGTGCGCAGTTTCCACGATCTGGTACTGGATTCGAAGACAACGCTCAATCAAATCTTGCGCAATTACATTTTTTTTTCAGTTTAGCAATGATTCGCTCTTGGAAAAAAAAAAAAAAATAGACATGTGTTTGTAAAAGTAACAAAGACTGTGGGTTTCGGTTGTTGAAAAAAAAAATGACATGTCATTATGGGCCTCCAAGGCGTTGCTGCACCAAGGCGTTGCTGCACCAAGGCGTTGCTGCACCAGGGCGTTGCTGCACCAGGGCGTTGCTGCACCAGGGCGTTGCTGCACCAGGGCGTTGCTGCACCAGGGCGTTGCTGCACCAGGGCGTTGCTGCACCAGGGCGTTGCTGCACCAAGGCGTTGCTGCACCAAGGCGTTGCTGCACCAAGGCGTTGCTGCACCAAGGCGTTGCTGCACCAAGGCGTTGCTGCACCAAGGCGTTGCTGCACCAAGGCGTTGCTGCACCAAGGCGTTGCTGCACCAAGGCGTTCCTGCACCAAGGCGTTCCTGCACCAAGGCGTTGCTGCACCAAGGCGTTGCTGCACCAAAGCATTGCTGCACACCAAGGCATTGCCAAGGCACAATCTTACACCCTTGCTTTTTATAAATTGGTATCAAGATTGAAACTCAATTGTTTATGTTTTACGAGCTCACTTATTCCATTCCTCATGGTACAACTGAGAGAAAACTCCGTTAAAACTGTCAGCATTGCCCTTTTCCATGGTATGGGGGTATTCTAGACCGTTAAATCAATCATCTAAAATTAAAGACTACACCACCCCCACCCCCATCAGATGGCATGCCTGATCATTCTCAAAGCTCATCGTTTTTTCGAGGAAGGGGTTCAGAGGTAACAATGTTCATTACACCAAGTCTTCTGGGGAAAGATTGTTTTCAATCCTTATTTTTAAAAAAATAATAATAATAATTTAAAAAAATAATTATCGCAATGTTTTCGTCTGACGTATTAAAGCAAAATGTTTTGCATCATCGCAGTTGTCTGATTACAGGGAAATCGAAACACACATACATACAAAATGTAATAGTGAGTCACCTTGTGTATGGTGTGAAACATTTACAGACCTTGCATTTCACAGCCTTCCCACTAGATATGATAACAACTGGGTTTTTTTTCATCAATGTTTAGTTAATAACAACCAATAAAATAATCCCACAACCAACTACAGCTTAGAGGGGGTACTCATTACTTTTCAATGACCACACAATTCCACCGAACTTAACAAATTTCTTTTAGTTTGGTGGACACGACCTTGCAAAATTGTGGGGGGGGCGTGCATGTTTAGTCAAGGATTCTAGGCTTGTTCTTTGGACTTGTTATCCGCTAAATAATCAGTGGAGGATTGGTACTGATGGTATAATTACGACCAGTTTGCAATAAGCGAGCTACTAGTGTATAATACATACAATGTCAGTAAAAATACATATCCTGTACTTTGACTTTTAAAGACATGGCTACTATTGCGACACACCCAGACAATGGTTCAGTCAGCACAAACAAAAATCAAGGTGCACCACACGAAAATAGTGAGAAAATCTTCCGCCGAGGAACTGTTTGAAAATGCCCCAATATTGTGCCCTACTTATTGTTCAACCTAGGTCATTTTGGGGACGCTTGTCAACGGATGTATTTGCATAAAATCGCGTGCCGCATGAAATAACTTCATCGATGAGAAATGATTCACGTAAGCTCATAAACAAGCCTCATCTGTGTAATTCATTGGTCATGTTTTTATTTATCTATTTATTTAGGCCCTATTTAAAAAATGTATAGTTCAGCAATTTTACCGCAAACAAGATGTTATTATACTGTACACGTTTTTGAACGCTGTGTTTGTTTACAAGGCTTTTCCATTAATATTACGCGGATTGATAAAAAGTAGTTCCACCAACATCGGTTTAGAGCGCTGTATTATACGCAAATCTTTCCAAAATGTTGTGTTTTTACACCGCTAATTCTATTTTTGAAGTTGCCTTTTTTCTTCAATGGCCGCCCGTAGTAAACACTGTCGTTGCAACATCAGGGAAATCCCGCGGATGAGAAATTAACAATGAGTTCCAAAGGTTAGGGATATTTCGTAGCAATCAAGCATAGGTTACTGCATAACAGACGTCAAGAGTGCAAAACCAGCGGCATACATCGGTTATTTTCAAAGGTATGGGCAGTGGGTTTTCATTGGGGTCGTAGTAAAACAATCGGGTTGATTTTTCGTGGAGGAAACGTTTTTTTGGATGGGGTATGGGTTGCTAGGAAAGAGGTCCCGCTATGCTATGCATAAACTAAGTTTATCGATACAAACCAGACTAATCACGCACTGGCAGGAGTGTGTGGCATTTATTTGACAGGGTTCATCTTTAACCCACAAATCATGCTTTACACAGTAACACGTTTTTATTTTGGTTTTTGTGGTTTTTTTTGTGTTTTTTTCCTACATTATAGGCCTACTTTCGTGTAAGACTTTGAAACACCGTTATATGAAAGGAAAGCGAGGGCTTGGGACAAACCTTGGGACTATAGACATTTTTGTTAAGTCAACACCTGAGCATGCGTTTGTTATTTTGTTTTTAATTGTCTATTTTATGCATGAACGCTTGACCCGCGGATGGATATGGCTGGAACCAAAAGTGAGTTGCCGTATCGAAATCAGGTTTTGATACTATAGTCTACATTCACATCAATGGCCACGTACTAGTCTTGATGTGTCAGCATGACTACTGAGATCCAATTACACTGTATTTGAGGGTAAGTACGACGGGATAGTTCATTCCAGAGCATTATATTGAGAGAGTTGCGAAAACTTGCGATGTAGCCGTTTACGGTAAAAAAATAATAATAAAATAAAAATAAATAAAAAACCAACAACAAAAAACAACTGGGTGTACAGTGTTTGTAGATAACAAACCAAAACATTTTGTGTTCGTAAATTTTACGTCGGAAGTTAACTTGACCATAGTACAACCACTATTACACTACTGCAATGCTCAAGAGTTATTGGTCACTTCAACTTACGGTTTGTACCATATCATGCAGGAGTGAAGGTTAAATATGTTATAAACTGTTTCTATATATGGAATTTTTCGTGATCGAGAAAATATCAATGCTGATATTTTACGTAATGAAATTCTTATAATATATACGATTCCAAAATTTGAAATGTTTTAAATGTATGTTATCTTAATGACTTTATGAAATAATGATGTATGAAATTTTGCTACTAAAAACATGTTTAGTCCTAACTATGAAATTTGAAGTTCATTCAAAGTTAAGTTGAAAGGTGAGAGTCGATATAATGCATTTTCAAAAATAGTCAAATACTTTATTTGTAAATTTATTCTTGAAGAGGGCGTGTGTTTTTTAAGGTCACGTGAAGGGGCAGCATGAACCAAACAGTACCCCTTCCCCGCGAGAGTACAATATTGTACACGTAAATAAATTTGTTTTGACTGTTGACACGATCAAAGCTTTGCACTGATCTTTACCAGAGCGTTCTACGAGCAATAGCCCCGCATGAAAGAAAAAGGGGGAGACATACAAACTAATTAATTATACGATGAAAAGTAAAGAGAACATTTTGCGAAACACATCTTTGTAGGAAATATTGATCATATACGTGAAGTTGGTTCAAATGATTTCCATTTTTTAAACAATTACATGTTTTTTAAACCGACGACGTTATCATGACGTAATGGCTTATTTCTTATCCGAGCAATGAGATTTATAAAATTGTTATTATGTTTAAATCTTTTTTGAACTATGCAACACTTTTTTCTTTAACTTGCTACGAAAGGGCACTGTTGAAATTAATGTCATCGTTACTCTTATAAATGAAAGGTCCAGGGCTTACTGATAGTAACGTTTCTCAGATTCAAGTTTTCGGGGATAATAACTGATATATATTTTTAACAACCACATTACTTCGAAATGAAATTATTCTCAAAATGTGTTATATTGTCGAAAGCTGCTTGCTGTACTTCTAACCAAGTAAGTTTGTATTGCCATTATTTTTAAAAGTGGTCGCCAAACGTATACAGACCCTTTAAACCATGGTCTTTAGGTTTTCTCCTTGTTTTCGCGTTTCCGTCGCGAACAAAGGATGTGACGGTCAGCATCTGATTTTTGCCCATAACTATAATGACTTGTTGACTTCAAAGACGGAGTTATATCATTTGTGTACCATTTAGTACATTTTATGACGGCAATGTAATGAAAACATTTATATTTGTAGAATTACATGTAGTCTTTGACATTTTTATCAAAGCTAGTTTGCAGATGTGTTTACTTGTCTCTTGCGGATCTTAGAGTCTTTATTTTTAGAAACATAATTGAAGAGCCAGTTGTAGGCATGCACTTTGACCAAGTGTTTTTAACTCAAATAGCCTATATTTTGTTTCACACATCACATGTTAATGTACCTGTAACTTATGGTTTTCAACTAACCACAACTTTGTAAAAAAACATTTCATACAAGTGCACACCCTTTGAAAGGTTGCATACTTTATGAATTATTGTCCGTTTAAATTGCCCTGGCATATTATTGCATAACTTGTGTATGTCAGTTGGACAATTTTTGCGTTGCAATTATACTTTATGGTCTACAGTTTGGTCAGAAAAATTTTAAACTTGTATTTATATTTTATAAATATGTTTGTATGCAGACTGGTTTAGCAGAGGTAAATGATTTAGGCCTCATATTGTATTTTGACAAGTAATGTTTTTGAGCGTGCACTGCTAATTTTTATTCCAACAATGTCTTTGCCAGATTATATTTTGAATTCAAATAGTGCGTTATCAAAAAACTATAGTCAGTGCCGTCGCAGATTTTGTAAAGAAGATAAAGATTTGAGCCATTTCGCATGTCAACGTATATAGTGGATAGCTTTGAAGCTACACTGAATAACAGATTCACTGCCATTTTGAAGCTTTTTTGAAAAGCCGAGTTAATAAGTTACAGTCACCTGACCTTAGTACCTTTTCGCATTCAGTTGAGGAGTGGCAGACATTAATTTTGAAGACGCTGAGCCAGTAGATTTTGAGCAAGTTTCAGTTGGAGCAGCTGGTTTGTTTTTTAATGTAGAGGTGGCAGGAGGTGTTTTTTGTTTCTCCTTCTGTGAGTGTCTAAAGTGGTAGCCACCATGCAGTTGGGCCTCAGTATTTAGTTTTAGAAGTCTCCCTTGTATTCAGGAACTGTAAATTAATTGCATGTAGCTGTCTTGGCAGTGGTGGTGACATTGGTGGGCACAAAGTTATTTCCTCTTAGGGCATTGGCAAAATGCCATTACCTAATTTGTAAAATTTAACAGAGAAGTCCCACTTAGGGTACGTTCAGACGAGGAGTTAAACTAGCCCAAAAGTGCTAAAATAACCCTCCGTTGGAACGCAAAAATCCGGTCCGCGAGGGTCAATTTGACCCAGAGAACTGGGCTAAACTAAACCTCAAAAAATGTTGGATTAGCGTAACTTAGCCCAGGTTTTACGACCAACCCCCCGCTGCGAGGCCCAAGAAACCATCGTTGGAACGCAACTGACCTGCTACATCCAGTCTATTTTATTCCATGCGACCTCTCCACACAGAAGGTTACGTCATCATAACCGCATGTGTCGCGAGCATCGATGGGACGTAAATTGAAGTACCCGAATGGTCCGCTTCCGGGAAAGGTTGTGTATCTATACTATAATGATCGTTAAATCGCCATCTTGGATTAGAAGCGCGCCATCTTGGGATTAGAAGCGCGCCATCTTCGATTATAAGCGCGCCATCTTTTTACGTCGACTGGCGCCCGCACCCTGCTGGGTTGATGCGTCCTGGGGTCGATGTCGGGGTACCCGTGGGTTGGGGTCTGCGTTGGTGTTCCGACGCCTGACTGCGATTGTGTGCGGCGGCGGCCACATACCCGCATGGGTTGGGGTCTGCGTTGGTGTTCCGACGTCTGACCGCGATTGTGTGCAGCGGCAGCCGGATACCCGCATTGGTCGGCAATTGGTCGGCCATTATTTGCGTGGGATGGTTGGGGTCTGCGTTGGTGTTCCGACGTCTCCCCGCGAAAGCGTGCAACGGTAGCTGGACACCCGCATTGGTTGGCCCTAGCGTGGTTCATACCAGTCACGCATGTTTTATTTTGCGGCGGGGTTATTTAGTCTGTAGCTAGCGGAGCTTGCGTGAGGGTCGGATGACTTGTGGGTGTTGATTTGGGGATAAATTTGGCATATTCAAAACATAGATGGGGGGTTTGCAAAATAAATAAGTGTGTAATAGCAGTGTGTTATGTTTTTGTAGGACTCGAGAACGACACTTAGTCAACTGGCGGGGCAATACCAAGTGCAGTGAATAAAATTAATTCAACAATGACTGAGATAATTAAATTAAATTTATGCTCGAAAGTACGGGGGAAAAAATCCACATTTATACGGATACTGCACATTTCTGTTAATGAAACTTTGTCATCCAGGTAATTTTTTTTTAGATTGACATGGCCTCCTATGTCCCCTTTATATGTTTCTCCTCTATTACTTCTTTCATAAATTTATAAATTGCTTACTCATTTACTTAATAACAACATAAAATAAAGACAAGCAGTATGAAGTCATGGCCGGCATTAGTGGGGACACGTTGTCCTGCAAATCAACACACAAAGAAATAACAAGACAAAAAACAACTCACGGAAAACACAAAAATGCAAAAATTAAAGACATACAGAACGAAAACCGAAATTTACTGAGAAGGTAATTAAAAGTACACTTATGATGCAAAGAAACAAACGGCAAAACACGGATATAGAAAAGGTGTAGAAACAAAGACACTTTTAACAAAATAATACAGATAAAGATAAACAAAGAAATAAAGAATTAAAGAAAAAAGGATATCAAGTAACAAATAAATACAGGAGCACAGAAGCCTATAATTTCCATACAAAGAAGCCAGTGGATGGCCGCTTTAGACATTATTATGTTAGTCGCTCAACACAAGTTTTAACATCATGAAAATACCTACAAAATGATCATGCCAAGCATGCATCATTGCCAAGTACATCCTTCCCGAATATTAAAACTCAACTCCGGCCATACACCCCCAAATTATGCTTCGTAGTTGGAGAAAGGGGACGAGAATGGTGAGGAGGGCAGGCGACGTTTCGACCCCACTCAACATCTTTTGCATGGTCACAATTTTATCATAAGACCATACAACATTGCGTACCGATATTATCTACCGTTACCGAGCCAATTCTACAAAATGATTACCTCTGAGTGTTCCCCCTCTCACCCCACATTAAACTTGCAGCATTTTAAACGCAAGAATTGCTCCCATCTAGCGGGTGCCGCGCGAAGCGCGGCATCCCGCTAGTTATTCATGATACTCACAGCGTGCCTGTGTACTGCTGTCGGACAGAACTGCATGGGCCAGTCCGTAAAATACTCTGGCTACAAGAATCCTGCTTAGTGTGCCCGCAATATACGGAAGTATAACAGGTACCATACGCACTTCGTTGGTCTGAGTTTTATTGTACGAGAAAGGTGATTAGTCAGTGTATTTTCTACAATAAGCAGTGGCCAAAGAGGTATCCGCTCTGATAAATCCGTGCAAATTGTCACGTTCTTGAATTCTTCCGAAAGCTTAGCTAAGAAATGCCTTGTTTTTTTAATGAGATCCCGACTGTTTCGCGAAGTGTCAAGATTATCATGACTTTTCAAGAACAAGATGAACATTTAAGCTATATAATTATGTGTAACTTGTTTCTGCCGGGAATTTCTGAAAGTTAAGTAACACATTCTTGAATCAGCGTAAGAAAAATTATTTTGTGAGTTACAATGTCAGTTTCACTCTTCATCTCTGATTTCATCCAAGTGTACTGTTAAAATAAAATAAAAACTGTACATTTTAAATGGTTTTTAAAATGCAACGCTGTTGCTCAGCTCATTGCCGTACCAAATCAACGGAGGTGTTTTTTTAGCGGGGACTTCCCCGAAACTGGACCGGAAGAGCGGTCGGTCGGGGTCAGCTATGCATGACCTGATAATCCACGTGTGGGTCAGTTTAACCCGCGCGGACAGGACTAACTTACTCGTGTGAACGCAAGCCCAATTTGGACTAAGTCATTTTTATCTTTTGGACACCCGCGGTGCTCGGATTAAGGGTTAGTTTAACTCCTCGTCTGAACGTACCCATAGCCGGTGCCAGCTCAAGCCGAAATAGACATATTGGCGTTTAGAGTCTGGATGTGTTTCCGCACCATCAGTTATGCAGGCCTACTCTTTATAATTGTACAAAGAAGCTCAAGTTCCTTTTTGCGCCTTTCGACCTTTTGAATATTGAAACTTGTTGTCATTCAAGTTTTGTGGATAAGATTGCCTGTTGTATGTTGCTGGGGAAATATTACGTGCTGTTTAAAATGTTGTTTATGTGTGTGGGTGTGTTGTGTGTGTGTGTGTTTGTGTAAGTGTATTTACTTTTCGATCTCTATAGGTTCACTATTGTGAATGTGCTATTATTCGGGTTTATATCCTGACTTATGAAAGTTTGGTTCGTGGAGTTAGTTGTGATACACTTGTATTGGTTTTTGAACCACTCGGGTCGCCCGTGTGGCTGTGCTGTGTTATCCAGGTACTGCTATCTCAGTATTTGTATTGTGTGCTATTCTGGTAAGACTAAATTAGTTACAGAAGATCAGTTTATTTAATTAGAGACGTCTTCGTGTGGATTTTGATTGTGTGTTTTGGGGGTGAATGATTGTCCTGCTTTTACATAGAGGACCAGCCGCTTTCCCGTGCCTCTACATGAAAGTAAAAACAAAAACATTAAAGTTTACTCCTCCCCCTCCTTATTTTGTTGGTTATTGTGAGAATAAAGTTTAACTTGAAATACAAATAGCCTCAATATCGACAGCAGGAAGATTCGGAAGGGGGAGTTCAAAATAAACCTACATCATAACAAACTGAGAACCAAACAACTACAATTAAAATGCACTTTTATCAGCATGATTTTTGCGCCTGATCAGCCATGTTCGAGGACAAACAATAGGAAAATAATTGTACACCATCATGATCTTCTTCATTCCGATATTGTAGGTATTATGTATTAAAAAAATATTGATTCGGTACGATGTTCCAATCACATTAAATGTCTCATTTAAAACTTATAATCATCCTTCACCTTAGGGAACCACTTTTTTTTTTAAATGTGAGAAATAATTTTGGGCAGGTAGTCTCTCATTGACACTTTTGCCCATAAGAATACCAACTCTGAATCAGTTTCAGCTAACTTTTGGTTTGTTTGTTTTGTTGTTGTTTTCTGTTGTTTTTTCTTTTTTTCCTTTTCGGCCACAAAATGATAAGAATACTACTTTAAATTATTGTCTTCACTTCAGTAACTCGAAATGATTTTTTATTTAATCTGTGTCTCTCTTTCTAGCTATGGATCGCGACACAGATTCTGATGAATTTACTGGTCCATTACCCGGCGACCAAGAAGAGGAACTGTCGGGTACCAGGCGACCTGGTCATCCTTTTCTCCGCACAAGACATGAAATGTCCTGGAGGGATGACAGAGTGTCACGAGGTGTTCCGGGCGGACAGTCCGACAGAAATAACTTAACGTGGAATCGATCAAGTCACACCGCTGCTCCGACTGCTGGCTCCTGGAGGACCGTCAACAGGGAAGCAAGTGGGGGTGCTCGACCCAAGGAAAGCAATACGTCTTGGAGGAGGAACAACTCGGACAAAGACGAACATTCCCGGACTCAAATAGTTCGTCAAGAAACATCAAACCCTCGACGTAGAGCAGACAGTCAGGGGGAAGGGATAACGGTACAGCCCAGCAACACGAATTCTGGGATCACTCGTGACTTTTTTAGACGGTCGGGTAACAATCGGTAAGTTAGTGTTTATTATAAGCTTTGCAAACAAAATTCTTTGTTATCGGAGAAATACATTTCAAGCCAGAATTTCCAGAAAACTATTGACAGAAATGTGTCTCCAAATGAAAACGTCATCTTGGAAAGTAAAGTATTTTATTTTGAATGGACTTCATTCATTCTTCCATACTTTATGGTTGTTTATTAAAAACAAAAAACAAGACCGAAGTTCAAAGGAATAATATTAAGGTGTTTACGTAACAACGACAAAAGTATGTAAATAATGAACAAACAAACAAGAGAAGAGAAGAAAAAATATGGGTATAATAGTAAACAAGTGAATACAATGTTGTCATCCAAGTTGATTTGATCAATGATTCCGCAATGAGCCCACCATGACTTCCTTCACTTCCATGTACTGGCGTTTACTGAGTCATTGTTTTGTTTCTTGCGTCTCTTTAATTCTGTTCCTTAACCTTGTGGGTCAGAGTCTGCCAGTGTTGGAAGGTAGATTTTAAATTGTTCATGTTTTTCTTCACTTGCAAAGCCCCTAGGGACTTCACCATCCAGGTGATCCTAGACATGACCATTCCACAAAACTTAGATGGGGGTCAGTTGTTACAGTTTTTTATGGGCTGTGAAATTTGTCCCTGGCATACAAATGTACACAAAATCTGGTATACCACCATATAATATGGGAGTCTTCCAGTGCTGGGTGGCAGATTTTAAGTGCTTCTTGTTTTTTTCACTTGCAAATCCCCGAGGGACTTGATCGTCCAGGAGATTACAGACAAGACCATTCCACATATCTTATATGGGAGGGGGGTCGGTTCCCAGAGTTGTGTAATTTTGTTTCTATGGGCAGTGAAACCATACAAATGTACACAAAATCTGGTTTACCACTGCACATAAACACAGAGCTACCTAGATCTATCCCTCTGATAAGTGGAACAATCTGTTCAGCTGTCTGTTCTCTGTAACAGGCTTGGCTTGTCAAGTCTTGTCGATTGGTTGTTGAAGGCCACCGCTCACCCCCCCCCCCCCTTCCCCCTGCCAGACAAACTGTCTCCACTATGTGAAAGAGACACACTCCTGTCCGCTTAGAAAACCACAGAGCAAGAGATAGACAGTGTGGCTATTTATGCTTGCAATAATACTTACAGGGAGTTTAGGGCTGTATTGTGTGGTCAACAGGGTGTTAAAAGTCTGTCAGGCTAATACAAAAATATAACACAGACATGAAACTTGAAACTCTTTGTTCTGTACTATTTTTCTTTGTTCAACCCAACATTATTTACAATTTAATTGCCTCTAATTAGACCAAAATTAACAAAAAACTAATTAAACAAAAAAAGACCAAAATTAAATAAAATTAATTAAACAAAACAAATCAAGGCTTAAGTAATCCCAGACAACAACTGGGCATGTAAGGAAGTCACTAAGACGTCAAAAAAATCATTGGGGTATGAAACATGACAATGTTATCACAGCAGGAGGGGGCGCCACTGACAAGTGTCGCATAGCAATGGATCGAGGCTCTCTGGGGACGTACCGCCTATAAGGGTTTTAAAAACGTTTTTCTTCCTTGCTTTTATTCCCAAAATCATTTAGATTGCTCCTGTTGCTTTATGGATTTTGTTTTCATTCATGTCATTTTCCTTGTATCGTTATTTATTACTACCCTGTAAAAAATAATACTTTATAAGAGCAATAATAATCATCATCTTTACTTCAAAGTATGTGTTCAGTAAACCGGAACAAATCACACTGCTGCACCACTGAACGGGATGCATATTTTAACAAATCATAGGCAGAATCTTTAAAACAAAACAATATCCAAAATGCTGAGAATCTTGTTAATGTTTCGGTTTCAGTGAGGCAAAAACCTCCATTCCAACGAGTCCTCCAATCTCTGGGGAAGAAGCTAAATGGAGTCGAGGACAGAGCGTCATTCGTTCGGATCTAGGGAAATACACAGGTCCAGTTCAAGTAAAGCAGAATCCCAAGACGCCCCCAATGTCAGAAGAAGAACTCAAGACACTGCTGACGACCAGTCCACTGGAAATTCTCTCCAAGCTTTTGAGGAGAAAAGACGAATGGTTGGCACTTTTAAATCTAGACTCATTCAATGATAATTTAATGACGTTAGTACTCGGTGTTTTGTCGTGCATTTGTGATTTAAATGAAGACCCACAAGTTACACTAGATTTTCATATGATATTCAGTATGATAGAGTCTGAAGGGTTCCTCAGTAAACATTTGACGAGATACTTAGTAGGTTTGTCCACACAACAACCACAGGATCAAGTTAGTGGAAATAGTGAAACCCTTGCAAAGAATGTACACATTATCATACATTTGCTTCAAGTGTTTCTAGCACACAAGCCAGACTTCTATGGTGAAGTGGGCGTGGTTCTGATTCTTCTCGAGAAGGTTGTGTCATTGGCAGAAGCAGATTGTGCTGAAATCACTCCAGAGGGCCATAGTTACATGTTCCAGGTACAGCAGCTGAAGGAATGTTATCATTCTCTGGACGAGGCTCATCAGATGAAACAAAAAATTAAGGCACGGCAACCACCCAACAACTTCAGAGATATTCCAATCGTCCCCGACAGCTCAGAGATTCGGAAACCAACAAAGCCGTTCTTACGAAAGAACGTCATACAGGGAAGATACCAAGATGTCGAACATTATCTTGATGTGCAGTTTAGATTGCTGAGAGAGGACTTCGTAGCACCGTTACGGGAAGGTATCACAGAGTTTCTCTCTGTGGCAAACAGTCGCAATCAAGACATTCGGGTATACCGCAATGTCTCCATTCAAAGTAAGAAGATGGGGAAAACAGGTCTTCAGTACACCGTGGAGTTTAATGTCAAAGGTCTCAAGCGTATAAACTGGCAAACCAGTAAGCGTCTGTTATATGGTTCATTTGTCTGTCTCACACAGGACAACTTCCAAAGCATATTCTGTGCGTCTGTGTCAGATAGGAATACGAAGGACTTGGAAAAGGGTCTGGTAGATGTTAGTTTTCTTACCGAGACTAGTAACACGCCCACGGGTACCTTTGTAATGGTAGAATCGTCAGCTTACTTTGAAGCCTATCGACACGTCTTACTAGGGCTACAACGGATAAAAGGTGACAGTTTCCCTTTTGAAAGATACATAGTGAACGTATCCTCTTATGTTAAGACACCCAAGTATCTGAGCGGAGACTACTCTGATGTATATGACCTACGATCATTGGTTGTTGATACTGATCAGGTCGTTGAAGATGAGGTTCTGACTGAAAACTTTATAAATGCAGCCTGTGTGCCGATTCTAGATCCACAAAGTTGGCCGGCTGCAGAGGCTCTACATCTTGATGAGTCACAGAAGGCAGCTGTGCAGGCAGCATTAACGAAGGAGTTTGCCGTCATCCAAGGTCCACCAGGAACGGGGAAGACTTACATTGGTCTCAAGATCATAGAATTACTTCTCTATAATATACATACGACACCAGATGCATCTCCGATTCTTGTGGTGTGCTACACAAACCATGCTCTCGATCAGTTTTTAGAGGGAGTTCTCGATTTTGGTGAAAGGTATCTAGTTCGTGTTGGAGGACGAAGCAAAAGTGAAGCGCTTGAGTCTCTCAATCTTTCCCATCTTAAAAAACAGCTGAATGATCGTCGGCCAAGGAACAGGCAGCAAGTGGAGGAACTTAAAAACACTGAAACGAGTTTACACGAACAAAAAATTGAACTTCACCGTACACTTTTGAAAGTAGGTTTTGCTAACACGATCATACTGAAAGTCGAGGAGCTACATAATTTCATGAGCGACAAGCATCAACAAAGCTTTAAAAGGAATAAGAAGGGAGCTGGGGATCCAACACCAAACCTTCTGACCTGGTTGAACGTAGTTGATATCGAACATGAGAGTGATAGCTCAGATATGTCAGATTCAAATGAGGAAAAAGATGAGTTCATTGACGTAGATGATGAAAGCGCACGGATACAGCATGAACGCCGAATCGATGATGAAGATGACTCAAGACTTTCCGACGAACAGCGACAGCAAAATGAAATTTTCGTTTTAAGCCAAACTGCAGCATACAGCCTTGAATGTAAGAAACGCTGTGGCTCAAATTTAAAGTCCACTCCTAAAGAAGAGATTAAGAAGGATGATGTGATGAGTGATGAAGAAGCTTCCGGGGTCAGAAATGTGTGGAGTCTGACGTTAAGCGATCGTTGGCGGCTTTACAGACTCTGGGTAAAGAGGTACATTGAAGAGCAGGAGGAGTTGCTGACAAAATGTCGCAAGAGTTATGACAGCCTTTCAAAGGAAATTGAAGCGATGAAAACTAGCGATGATCTAAAAATTCTCTTAAAGGCAAGAGTGATTGGAATGACCACAACAGGGGCGGCCAGATGCCAGTCGGTGCTGCAGCTTGTAGGTCCACGTATCGTGATAGTGGAAGAGGCTGCTGAAGTTCTTGAAGCTCATATCGTCACCGCCCTGACTGCGAAATGTCAGCATCTCATTCTGATCGGAGATCATCAACAGTTGAAGCCAAACCCAACCGTCTATCGGCTGGCCAAGGTCTTCAACTTGGATACCTCCTTGTTTGAAAGGATGATCAACAATGGCGTGCCTTGTCAAACACTAACCCATCAGCATCGTATGCGTCCTGAAATCTCAAAACTCATGAAGAAACATTTTTATGACAACCTTCATGATGATGAATCTGTAATGGGTTTTGATGACATCAAAGGAGTGGTACACAACATGTTTTTCATTGATCATAATCAGTTTGAAGATGAAGGCGATGACAACAAAACCAAATCTAACCAGTATGAAGCCGAGGTCCTTGTAGAATTGTGTAGGTACTTGTTGCATCAGGGGTACCACCCCACGCAGATCACCATTCTGGCCACGTACTTGGGACAACTCTTCACCTTCAAGAAACTTATGGACAAAAAGACCTTCGAAGGAGTTCGGGTGTCTGTAGTTGATAATTTTCAGGGTGAAGAAAATGACATCATACTTTTGTCTTTGGTGCGCAGCAACGAGGAGGACAGCATTGGGTTCCTGAAGATTTCAAACCGTGTATGTGTGGCATTGTCTAGAGCTCGCATGGGTTTCTATTGCATTGGCAACGCCAACATTCTGAGAAAGTCTTCAATCTGGAGTGACATACTAAGCACCTTTGAAGATGACAAGAAAATCAGCTCCTCACTTCCGTTGGTTTGTCAAAATCATGCAGTAGTAACAACGGTAGCTTCGGCGAGAGATTTTAAGAAGGTTCAAGACGGAGGTTGTGGTGAGCCATGTGGGTACAGGCTTCCGTGTGATCACATATGTCATTTACACTGCCATCCATTTGATCTTGACCATGAAAGGTACTTATGTACAGAGCCATGTGAAAAGGTGTGCGAAAGAGAGGAACACGCGTGTCCCCTGAAATGCTATGAGAAGTGTGGACCGTGTTCGACAAACGTACACAAACTGATGCCCGAGTGTGGTCATGTTATTCAGGTGAAATGCCACCGGTATGAGTCAATCACTTGTACAGAACCGTGTCCTAGGTCACTGACGTGTGGGCATCCATGTGGAAAGGCGTGTGGTGATGTGTGCACTACATGGTGTACTGTCAAAGTTTCTAAATGCGTTACGAACTGTGGTCATAAAGTCGTAATGGAATGCGCTAAAAGCCCACACTCGATGCAATGTACTCATTTATGTGACAAGTTACTGGAATGTGGACATCGTTGCCCTAAAGAGTGCAGGGAGCTTTGCCCAAAGGAAAAGATTGATGACGTCAAGATGATGAAGCTTGCTAGCCGTGGTAATTTTAACAACTTCTGCAGAGAAAAGTGTGAGCGGCCACTAACTTGCGGGCATTCATGTCCTAATAAATGTGGTGAGCCATGCCCAAAGGAAACAGTGGACCCTTCCATTGGTGAATATATAGAGCTTTGCGACCATAGTTCGTTTTGTGATACAACCAGCAAACTGCTAATGGTTTGTACGAAAACCACAATTAAAAAGCTTCCTGGGTGTGATCATACTGTATCAGTGCCTTGTCATACTGATGTTGCGTCATTCACTTGCAAAGAGACATGTAACAAGAAGTTATCATGCGGTCATCGGTGCACTGACAAATGTGGCGTGCCCTGCAAATGTAAACTGAGAGTCAAGAGAAAGCTGCCGTCTTGTGGACATTCTGTTCAGCTCCCTTGCTACCAGGATATCTACTCCTACCAATGTGTAAAGAAATGTCAGAAAAAGTTAACATGTGGACATCTGTGTTCCAATAAATGCTGTGAACCCTGCCTGACTGATGGAGAAGACGCCCCAACCGAGAGCCTCACTCGAAACTCACCAGCTAAGGCCTGTCAACGCTCTGTGAAGAAGAAGTTTTCTAGCTGCAAACACAGTGTTGTACTCCCTTGTTATAGAGACGTTGAGTCGGTCGTGTGTTCAGAAAAGTGTACCAAAGTGCTATTGTGTGGTCACAAGTGTCCCAACCAATGTGGCGATCCATGTCCAAATAGCAATGGTAAGAAGACAGAAGCATACTCTGATGACTGGAGTGGTGATGGCAACAGTTCATCTGAACAAGATGACCTCTATGTTAAAAAATGCAGAGAGCTTGTGAACAAAAAAATACCTACTTGCGGCCATGTCTTACAAAGTCAATGCTGTGCAAGTGTTGAATCACTGGTATGCCAAAAGCCCTGTGAGAAGATTCTTTCCTGTGACCATCAATGCGCAAACAAATGTGGGGAGCCATGTCCAAGTGAAGAACGTACATCCAGTGACGATGAAGAAGAAATTAATGGAAATGATTTTGTAAATCAGAAATGTCAAGTTATCGTAAACAAGCAGCTACCTGACTGTTTGCATTTTATGAATCTTCCGTGCTACCAGAAAGAAGGATCTACGGAATGTTCGAACCCATGTGAGAAGATAATGAAGTGCGGTCATAAATGCCCAAATATATGCAGTGAAACGTGTCTTAGTTCAGAACAATGTGAAGAGCTTGTGGAAAAGACCCTTCCTGGTTGTGGTCATCAAGTGGAAACTCACTGTCGTAATAATGTCAAACTTATCACTTGCGCAGAGAAATGTGACAAGGTTTTACCATGTGGTCATATCTGTCCCAACTTTTGTAAAGACCCTTGCCACAGAGAGAGTTTGGCCACTATATTCTCAGTAATCTACAGAAGGCCCAAAATACAATGTGAGGAAACAGTCGAGAAGGATTTGCCCTGTGGTCATGTTATCAAATTGTTCTGCTGGCAAGCATCTGATGCTACAGCAACCACTAGTTGCCGGGAACCGTGTGGCTATGTACTTCGTTGTGGTCACAAATGTCCTGGAGTATGTGGTTCATGTGCAGGACTTGGTGGAGAGCATGAAGTTTGTGATAACAAATGTGGAACTCTGCTTCTCTGTGGACACAGGTGCTCGGATAGATGCGGTCATGACGTCTGCTCACCACACGAGTTTTGCAGTAAGTCGTCAAGTGGATTATCCAGAAAATCCACGAAGCGTTCCAAATGTAAGCATCAGAGCAATGTGGATAAAACACATACTACTCCTTGCAACTTTCCATGCACCAGCAAGCTTCGTTGCAATCATTTCTGTGTTGGTGTTTGTGGTGAACCCTGTCCTCCTCTTTGTCGTATCTGTCACAAAAAGGATGTCGCTGACAAATATCCTCCGGGACCAACTCTTCCGAAGGAAACATTCATCTATCTAGAGGAATGTGGACATCTTTGTGAAACACGGTTTCTTGATGAAATGTTTGCAGGTCTCCAAATCTCTGCGACAAGCTGTGTGCAGATCCGGCCAGCCCTGTGTCCTAAATGCCAGACACCAATCCATACATGCCCTCGTTATGAAGACATCCTCCGGACAATCAAAGATTCAGTAGATTCAGCCAGAGAGAAATGTGATGAAACACAAAGGTACACAGAGTTATCGTTTGCTGTTGATGGGTGGATGAGGTGTCCGGAAGGTCACGTTTTCTGTCAAGATGATACATCAAATGATTCAGAAGGTTGCTTACTTTGTCCTGATTGCACTTCCACCCGTCATTTAGACTATTCAAGCGATGACATAGATTAGCGGTAGAACACATCAAAGGAAGATTAACTAACTCTGATCTTGACTTTCTCTTTTCAAGATCTTACGGTCTTTCGGAATATTCAAGCAGACGTGTTGTGGCCTCCGTGGAATGACATGACTGTATATTAAAAGATATCGATCAAGAGAAAACGTCATTAGGCCCACACAAAAAAATGACAACATCGGGCAGTTAAAAAGAACAGATAACGGTTGTTTTTAAGGGCGGTGTACACTTTCTCATGATAGCACTTAATTGATGATTGTATACGCGACACCCATCAATGAAGGATGAAATACCGACGTAGCTCAGATCTTGAATCAAATTTTCTAGTAAAGATTCGCGTTAATGATTCACGTTGATGGCTCACGTGATGGTTCACGCACGTGATATTCACGTGGTTGCTCATGTGATGTTTCACGTTTACGGTTCATGCTGTGCTTTATTTGACGACTACACGTTATGATTTACGTTGGTGTATTCATTAAAAAATCCTCAATTGTAAAATGTGTCAGAAAAACTATATTTTGGTCATTTATGTATTAACCGTCATTACACTGCAAACTATTCCGGGTCAGAGTTAACCATTTCTGGGTTTAGCTAACCCGGAAACTGGTGTGAAAATTTGATTTTAAGTCGGATTCTGCGTTAGTTTGATCCATTCTTGGTCTTAATGACCCAGCAATAAATTGGTTAGGCCCCACGGGACCAGGAATCCGGGTCAACTCTGATCCGGGAGATATTAACAACAATGAAAATTAGCATAAGTATATATATGTATATATATATATTTCTTTCTTCAGTACTTATGGTGTTCACTGTGCATCAAAATACTCAAACTTTAAAAGGTTGAAAGCTAATCATTACTTTGCTGTATCTAAGAATAATATGACATATTCATGTAAAAATGTGAACTTAACTCATATATGAAAACAAAAATATGCTTTATATATTATTTTTATTTGACTGTAGTATGGGTAATTTTAATATACAATAGCACCGCGTATGGTTTGGTTGTCGTGCAGTCATTGTATAGTGTTTAACTTTCTAAAGTATGACACTAAAATTCCCGTAGAATGTTAGAACCGTAGCCTAGCGTTATTACTATATACATGTATAAACTACACGTATTACGTTTTATTATGAAGCCGGAAAAATTATTTGTCTATTTGGTAAGCGGGGCTACCAACATGTGTATCTTGCAATCAGGGAGATTTTGTACAACACTTAGGGAGATATAAAGAATTACACTCAATATAATAGGGATGTTTTCCCCATATAATCAGGGAGATTTTCAAGTTAGATCACAAGAACATGGAAAGACTGGCAGCTTTGGTAAGTTGTTACAAATTATGACTGTATTAAAGAATAAGTATAATCTACAAATAAGTGTCTAAATGTACCGGCTTTCAGCAGGCTTCCATTGATTGAAACTTGCCGTACACATCAGTACTTTTATGGCAAATTTCTAACAATGTTTGCTAAAAATATCATAAATGTGAATGATGTAGCATACGTTAGTTTAATGTGATGTGAGAAATTGCATGCATTACCGGATAATACACTCTTTGGATTTTTAAGTTTCTGAAATTTGATGGCTTCGTATGTTGTGTTTCGCGTTGTGAAGTTAGTCAATTGTTGTAAATATCAGAAGTTAATTCTTATAACTTAGTCATTGCAAAACGACCGCCCATAGTGTGTAAACAACTACCAGACACGTGTAATCACCAAAAGTTCATATGGATTACAAACTTGAATTGTTATCTGTGTATAAGCGGGCCTGTAGTTTTAGAATGATCAGAACCAATGCCGTTTCCGTTCTATTTGGGAAATCTTAAGATATTTAGGAACATTCTGAAAAGAGAACCAATACCTGCAATAGGCAACGGTGGCAGCCGTGTGGTTCCAGGCTCGATTTCACAGTGAGCTAAGATTGATCTTAATATTATTGTGGATTTATACTTATTAGATAAGGAAAATGTGATGTCACAATACAATTCACTATGAGGATATTGTTTTGTTTAAGCTTGTTGGTTACATTTCCATGTAATGCCTAGGTTAATTTCAGCTTATTTGTTTGTTTGCGTAATTAGTTAAGTTTTATACTTTGGTTTCATATCTATGATTGATAATTGACATACTAATTGTGCGCACAAAGGATGTTGACAGAGTTTTGTCCAGCCCCCTTCTAACCACATCACTGACCCATGTTGATTGACACCCCTCTCTGACGTGTGGCACGGTCCAGCTTAGGATATCGTGGCATATGAGCTGACCAGAGTGTGCCAGATGTGGTTAAGACAATTGGAAGTATGACAACTGCCCTCACCACAGGGTTTCAAAATTAAAACTTGAAATATTTTCTATTATGAAGATATTGACGTTTGATATGAAAAGGGGAGCACATCTTATTTTTCATAATGACTAGTATTTTCAGCTAAATACTTGGAATGTCTTGGTCTCACAATACTATAATGTGCTTTGTAAACATTGTGATTGCTACCTTCATGATGAATGTGGTTAACCGCATAGTTATTATAGTCCTTTTCGATACTTCATACTTAAATCCTTATTTTTAAATAAACGATTTTGTAACTCACAATGAGCGCATTTCAATGAATTCAAGTGCTTTGTTTTCTATGTAACCATGGTTATTTTAAGTCAAGTGTACACTTTTCCCCTACGTTTATTACATGCATTTTACTTTGAGAGTAGCTTTATGTGTCTTAATGAAAAGGCGTCCAAATCGAGCGTCAGGGCAGCCTATGTTCCAATGCTCGTTTTACGCAGTGATCCAGCCGCAGTTCTGCAGCCGCCAAATCGGACTAGCAGTCTTGGTTGGTATACTTGATTTTGAAGTCTGACATCGCAGTTATTTGCTCTGCATAGGCAATTCAAAAACTATTGGCTATCACACGGCCCTAAACTCGCTGTAGTTACATGCCACTTAGCTATACGGTTACTTAAACTACTCGTTGAATGAGTCTCACTAAACGTAGTCTTTTCAATTTTATTATTGAATTTAAATGTTTTAATTTGAAAGCTGCAATTGATTTAGCTTATTAATATTAAGCAGCAGCAGAATGTAATTGCACGGGATGCATCAATGTTGTATTCTCTGTTAATTCCCGTATATTTGTAGGATTCTGCAGGACATCATGTACAAGTCCTTATCTCTAGCATAAGTCTAGACAACGCTACAGATAAATGTACCTTCTACTACTAAGTACGAGTTTTACCAACATATGATTTTTTGCCAAATTTGTCGCACAAATTTGTCGCCACCGTGTCTGTCGGTTGGTGAATGCTCAGAGGGGCATTAGCTTGTATAGTGTTTTTGCCTCCCTTTGCCCACTGAGCTCGCTTAACCCCGGATCTCCTGTACCTTTTATCCTCCTGATAAGATGTATCTTTTTATTTGTTTTTGGTTGGTTTTTTATAATGCTGTTTTTGATGTTCGCGGTTTGTTGATGTTCGCAGTTTGTTGATGTTCGCAGTTTTTTTATGTACTTGCCCGTAGGGCCTACAAGTACAACTACATGTTGTATTTTTGTATTTTAATGCCAGTTTTTTACTGTTCGTTGTACTCCGCGCCTACATATTATGATATTGTATAGCATTTTTAATGTTTAGTTTTTACCCATTTCCAGTGGAAATCGAATTTCTATATTGTTTAATGTGGACAATAAATGCTATCTATTCTATCTTAGTATCTATCTAATGTCTGAATGTAAGTTGTACATTTTTTACTATTGAACTTACCAAAACAGCTGCAGAGGCCATATGAGTCGGTCATTTTCCTACTGTGTTATTCAGGAGCCTTGGTAATTTCAGTCTAAGCTTCTTCTGGTTGTTCCTTTGTCTTTATCAGGCACTAAACAGTCATCCTATACCTGACTGAACAAACAGAGTTTAATTTCTTCCCGCCCGTCGTCGTCGCCGCGGAATATGCGTAGCGTACCACCATCCAACTTTTCGACCAACTCCAATAATAGCATGTTGCTGATGTTTGAGGAGCAGCAGTGCGCCCTCAAGAGACTATAAAACTTTTAAAGATGTTCGGGCTTTTTGGGGGCGGGACCGGCCCAGCCTCGCTACCATGGGCAGCGCGCCGTATTGATACCTCTCGTCACTAAATTATTTTGCTAAATACAGGCCTAATGCCTACTTCCGAATGCATACTGTATTGCGTGACACTAACTAAGAAGGTTTTTGGGAAATCTACTACCCCTCCCCCCCCCCAGACACACACACATGTGGATGTTTGTTTTAGCATGGTGTCTGTAACCTTGATATGAGGTCAATAAGTCTCACACAGGCTTCCTCTGATAGCTACAATGATTGATGATTGTATCAAGTACCCTATTAAACACAAGGAGTAAAGGTAAAATTAATTTAAACGTTCTCGTGATGGAATTATTATAATTATTATAATTATTTATTTTATTTTTATAGTTGTAATTTTATTTAGCAGGGGGAAGACTAGGTGAGATGGTATTGACCCCCTAATAGGCCGCAGTCGCTGAAATTTAAACAATGCTAACATACAGTTCAAGTCCGTGTGTGTGGTTCACACCACGCAGAACTACTCTCAGCCAATGACAGGTCTTCATCCCCAGCTGCCCAGTGATCGAGGGAACCATTTAGAGTTTGTGACGTCACACGCAATTGCAAAGGGCTCTGTAAGATTGTTCCGAAGGGCCTTAATAAAGTGGAAATTGAGGAACCCAGATGAGAAGTGGCTCGCCAAGTCACCTGACGTCACATCTTCACAAATAGGTTGTGAGCGTTGGCAGATAGTAGCTTTAGCCGCATGTGACGTAGGTGGAATTCAAGGGGTCAAACACTTCTGTACGGTCTTTGTTTTGTCCAAGCCTCACTCTTCATCCATCAAAAACATTTCACTAGCAAACTGCTGGGGTAATTTTCTGAGATTGTCACTAATTTGGTGGTAAGAGAAGCTTTTGTTTCTCGTACTGTGAGTGTTCGTATTACCACTACGTAGTTAAAGGTGAGCCTTACTTTTGACAATGACCTGGAAAAAGTAATAAAATTTTTACCCGAAAGCCTACTTGTTATAATAAAAAAGTTGGTAGTAAGCATCCTGCCCCCCGCAAATATAATTTAACAGACAAAAGTAAACTCTCACAGGTGACTTTTATTGTATCTTCTTTATTAAAAATTTTGGCCTATAAATCAGCATTACGCTGGCAAAAACCAATTTATGATTCTACCTCATTCTGCCCAAGTTCCCCCAAAACTGGTTATCAGGGAATATGCTACACCTTAAACCGTCCAGAAACATGCCAACAGTTGGATGCGCTGCACTGGATGGGTTAATTTGTTCTTCCTGAAAATCTCATCGCAACATTATAATATAATGTTGCGATGAGATTTTCAGGAAGAACACATTTTTTTTCAGCAATATTTTCTGCCAGCCGAAGCATGCATATTATGCATGCTTCGGCTGCCAGAAAATATTGCTGAAAAACCTCCACCAGTTTCTATAGGCAAATTTTGCCAAGCAAAAGCTAGTGGAGGAGCTGCCATACGATGTCCAACCAAAGTATTTATTCTGAAAGGTATTTATTCTGTACTCAGCAATTTTATTTATTTTATATAATTTTTTTTTTAATAACTATTATTTTGTTTGCTTCTCAGTAGCTGCAGCTTGAACGAAACCGGCTGGCTTTGAGGAGTATTACAAAGTGCGCCCTCTTTTTAAGAATTGGACTTTGCGGTTACCACAAGCGAAGTAGTGACCAACGACTGCTGCATGCGTGTGTTTTGATGCGCGCGAGGTGTGTGTCCTTCGATTTTCATAATTTGGTTGTTTTATGTGGCCAACCTAACGGTGAGCTACAGTACAGACAGTGGATGAGTGCTGTAGAAAAAGGGGAATTATACGACGTTTCAGCCATCAGACACATTCATGTGTACAGTCATTTTGGATAAATATATCTGCACGTACACATCGAAATGGATTTCAGTGTGAAAATTACGCAGGAAAGAGATTAGTTTGATTCTGTAGAGTCGGCGTTTTTGGGAACTCGCTACCACGGGCACGAGGCATTGTGCTGGAGACTGCAGCATACAGGCAGTGTACAGAGACCCCCACCGCACACGGCGTGTGAAACAAGACCGAAGACGCCAGGATCAGTAAACCCAACAACCAGGAATCATGGAGGCTACTGCAGAAAGAGACTGCAGTGTGCTTGGAGGACTATTTCAGACCATCATCAATGACATGAAGGTAAATTGAAGAGAGAAAAAAAGTGTTTTCAGAACTGTACCATTTTATTTTTACTCAACTCGGTATTGAAATGAATGATCAATTAAAATTTTAAATAGGGACATCTCAACTGACTCCTGGCACTTTGGTTACACCATTAGTATAGAACAGATGCCGAATCTGACAATGACAAAAAACATGTTCACATCTGGGCTCATCACATTCACACTTTATTAATTATATATAGGCCCTACTGTTGTTTTTCATCGTCATATGATTATGAACCAAAAAAAGGGTGGTTGGATTCGACATCATTTCTGCTATGGTAACTGTAGCTCTACACGTAGACGAGGCTGATTTCACAATGCGCTGAGGTCCATCTTAAGATAACTTGACAATACTGCCATAGTGATTTTTATTGTGACATCACACCCCATTCACAATTATTAGCGTAGCAACTAAGAATAAGATTGGTTTGTAGTTTAGATTAACCTTCTTATTAATCTGACCATAGCATTTTTAGTCTTTGTGAAACTGGGCCCTGAATAAACAATGAAAAAACTACATCATGTATTTGTAACAATTACTTTATGAAATAGTTTTGGGTTGAACAAAGAAAAACTGACTAGAGCAGGATTTGAACCAACAACCGGTTTTATACTTGTGTAGAGCTAGTACTAGTAGTAGTACTATTTAAGAGTTCAACTTTCAATTCAAGAATTAAAATATGCAACAGAACTTAACTTTACTTAGGCCTAAGTTTTAAAAGTTAAGCCTGTAAATTTACATTTTTATTTATGTCGACTGTCTACGACTGAATAATTTGTTGAACCTTTGAGTAAAAGGATGAAATTACCAATAAAAGTTTAGGGCTATAAACTTATCCAAAATAGTTTAGGACGATCGTTTGCGATAACTGTAACCTTTGATCCTCTTATTACGGTTGTACATAGACCGGACGGTTACATCGAGCCACTTGTGTACACATGTACACATTTGTTTGACCTTTTCTTTCAACATTTAAAATGTTGAAAAGTAACACAAACACATTTTACAAAATGTTTACACTTGATTTCCCTCCACCTCCCTCCCCCCCCCCCCCCCCCCCCCCCCCCGGTCAGGAAGCAGCGATTAATGATCATTGGAACTTTTAAAAATAATGTTTTTATTTGCTAATAATACAAAGTTGATTGGATAATTTATTTTTTATCCCTGAAAGTGTTTGGAAATGATCATTTTTGGCTTGGCTTGTACAAGGAATATTGCAACTGATGAAGTACATGTAGTTGTTGCTTCGAAAGCTCCAATTCGGCTTAAAAATTTAAAATTAATACAACGTAGTTAGTCTTAAATTGCTACCACCCATGTAGGCTACTCTCCTTGTTTCATCTACTGTATCATCAGACTAACACGGCTACTCTTGTTTGTTATTGTCTAAATGTTGTGTATACTGAGTCCTGCATAATAAATTAACACTTGCACTGAATTGTATTGTTTACCACACTTTAACTCTAGAATTTTAGCTTCCTCTTGCAAAACTGTACGCAACTTTCCATTGTAAACTTACTGTACCAAAATACAATTAGATAACAAATTAAGAAAATTGTTTATTGGTAGCAGTGGTTAAAATCCTGTAGATATCAAGGTTATGAGTTATTTGACTAATAACATGCATGGACCCCCCTGTTATGTCAACAGTGAATACACTGTGCATTCCCTTTGTGATGGCACAGTAATCTCTTGGGTACAAAATGGGTAACAAACAATACCTGACTAAAGACAGGTGCAGGAACAGTGACAATGCCATCGGTCTTTGTGTGACATGTTACATGTGCACATCATTGTAGTTCAAGTCACAGACCTTTTACATTAGGAAAATTTCTTCTATGAATAAAGATCTTGAAATTGTATGGTAGGAAAACAATCTAGAAAGCAAGGTTACAAATATTACAATTGTCATAAATGTATCTTTCTGATCTATTGGTAGTGGTACGATGCTAGCGATCACAACTATTTCATTGAACAAATGAAGATTACATTCACACACTCACACCCACTCAAAAAGTTAACACATTATTAAAATGTATTTTTCATATCTGAAAAGGAAGAAATATGAGCGTTTTAAACAAGTAGGTTGCACAGTTTGTAGTAAACGACAGTAAGATGAGGACTTGGTGTTTAGGCTACTACTCCTGTCACACTAGGGATAGACAACGTATGCTGGGCTAGTGTTAAAGGTTAACCCGAATGACAGATCAAAATTTGGGAAAGGAGGTGTGAGAATTGGTGATGGACTATACTTTAATATAGAGCACTTTGCTAAGAAAATTTTTCACATCGACACCTATTTGTATTTGTTAGTAGAATTTCAAACTTTCTTCCTGGTAGTGAGGGAAGCGAGCTGCCCTTTACCTAGTAAAAACTGTCTTTTCCTTTCAAGAACACAGTGTCAGGCCCGGGTCATCTAAGGCAATGACCCAATCAGTTTGTGAACAGTTTGTCAGTATTTCTCCTCCTGAGATTCTATTTTTGGTGGGAATAGGAAGGAAGTTTCATTTCCTATTATTGCCTTAAAAACTCTTAGGGGGCATTTACAACTCTCAATATGTTTTGAGTTCTTATTGAAGTGCGGATTGTCAGAGTTGTTGGTGTGTTCAATAAAGTATATCGGCCAAGGGCACATCGAGCATTTGGAAATAAGGTTTGCGCGAAAAAACTAATATGCCAACAATGTTGTGCAATAAGCTCATGCTATAAATGGCCAAAATGCAGTAAAATTTTGTGGGAATTCATGACCGACAGCCTGGTACAGGTAAAAATGTTTTATTTCATGTTACTTGTCCAGGAAGTTTTGATAGATTACACGGTACATGTACATGTAGCACAAAAATGGTTCAGGACTGCAAAATTGAACTCAACAGAATTAAGTGTTGAACACAAAATTTGAGATTTGTATAATATTTTTTTTTGGGGGCGAATTAAGTCCTATAGGTGTTTGAATTTTCTCAAAGAAAAATATTTTATCTACTCCAGTCCAGGGATGAAGTTCAAGGCCTGAAACTGTTCTTCATGAAAATCAAAATAATTATTGAAATAATACGTATGAAATAAAAAATATGTATATTTGTGTGTATAATGTCCTACAAGATACTCGGATACAATACATCATGTTGATGGCCCTACCAGCTCTCTGCCTATATTTGTTGTTAAATGTGTAATAGCTTTACAAAAAATGAAAATGGTTGCGCAATGTGTAACTTACTAAACTGGGCCAGATGTTGAGTCTGCTGAGACAATAATTTCCATGTGAAAAACATCAGCTACAAATGGATTGGTTTTCATTTATGTCAGTAGTTAGGACTGATTGAAACTCGGTATCAGAATGCCAGTCGGCATATTGCATACAATCTTTTACTGCCACCTTGTACATTGTACTACTCAATGCTATTCATACTTGGAGAAGATGTAATCAATATACATGTCCATCCATGGACAACACATGTGTGTATGATAGGAAGAAATCTTGCCACACATGTAATCTGCGCACAATTAGTCTGCCTGCAATTGTACACATTTGTTTCCACAAAAAACACAAAATACCCATGTCAGTTGGGACCCCAAGGCATATATCTTGTATCTGGAACTGATAAGGTCATTCTTGTGAGTGTTAGCCATATGGGTGATAAGTAGAGTTTGCAAGGCTGGAGGAGAATAATGGCCTCGGTGGCGCTCCTTCTCTCGGTTCCTCGGTAGTCGGACTTGAATTTCTTATGGTTCGTCAGTTTCAGTCTTTAACGTGTAGAGTAGTACAGGGACATTGTGCCACTATGTATGCATGAAGCGTAGCGCACATGGCCAATGAATATTACAGTGTGGCAACTGCTCTTACCGTGGCAGTACCTCATAAATAATGTTTGCCTGACGAGCCTGTTAGTGTTACAATGCCGTCAGACTCAGAACCCATCTAAAGTAACCATTTTATATTTCATTGTTTTTTTTAAACAGTTTTTTTTGTTCTTCCAACGTTTTAATTATCTGTCTGCAAGATTGCAAATTTTGTGTGTGTAAAACATCACTTGTAGCAGCCTGGACTAATCAGTTAACTGTATTATCGTGTTAGGAATCTTGTTTTTTAAATACAGGCAAATTATTTTTCAGGATGCTTCTTTGAAACGAAAAAGTAGAAACTCGAAAAGAAATGTCAATTATTAAATTGGTTTTAACTTTAGAAGCATGTTGAATATTAAACTTCAAGTAGTAAACCTCAAGGCAAACTGACTGGGGACTATTATTAGTTATAAATACAGTCATTTGGGAATAAGAAAAAAAATAAAAAAATATTGACTGGGTTTACGCTCAATCAGCTTAGCTACACTTGTAACTAGCCCTGTGTTGACGGTCTCCCTATTTAGTTAACATCTTTGTTAAAAAAACTTGTGAAAAAATACATACCTGACCTGTACATCTATTAAATATTTAAGGATGAATTGAATTCTTTAGAATAATGAAACAGTAACACAACATTCCGAAGTGTTTGTTTTTGTATTGCATTTTTTTGAAACGTGCTTACATTTTGTTCTTGTCATTATTGTGTATCAGGGTTCTGTTCCAGTGTGGGAAGACTTCACAAGTAAAGCCTCAAAGTTACACACACAACTCAAGTGAGTAAAATGGCCGACTTGATCTGATTCCCTGTCTACCTATTTATGATTAACAACTGCTAGCAAAAAACAACACCACATGAAAAGGGACCAGACAACTTGCGTCTATGCAGCCTCACTTTTGCTTGAATGAAGAGACAGGCTGAAAAATGTGGCCGAACCCAGTAGTATCTAGTTGATGATTTTTGTAGTTACACAATTTTTTTTTACAATCATTAATTTTTGGTAACAGTGCAGGTTGGCTAAAATGGGCAGCCACCACTCCAAAATAATTCCACAGTTTGCCCTACTTTTCAGTGAGTAGCCAGTGGGGCTTGACATTTCACGAGTTGATCAGCTTTTTTTCACAAGTCTATTTTCTTTAATAGGAATGCTTTTAAATGCTGAGCTAGCCAGCTGGACCACTAGAAAATAATTTTGAATGGTCCTCAGGTGTTTTAGCTAGCATTTGGTCAGCAGAACATTGTTAAGGGAGCACGCAGACTTCTAGATGATTTTTATCTGAAAAGACCGCAAAAATGTACCTAGATGTCTTCATTTGTGGGCGAGTACTTTATCAGCATTTTTAAAATGAATGTCAACACTATTCAACCCCAAGTGACCTTCATTATCAAGAAGTACCGTTCAAAGCTCAGTTATTTCTGATTTGCTCACAATTAGCCTGGCTATCGTGGCGTCTACATTATAAAACAACATTTTGATTCTCTATTATTTTAGAACGACCATCATAGCAGTGAGTGCATTTCTGGAAGCCTTCCAGCGCATAGCTGACATTGCTACCAACTCCAGAGGTAAGATTCTGTGCTTGGCTTAATCGAACGAACGAACGAATGAAGCATAAATATCTCCATCAAAAAGAACAACTTGTAAACTTATGTAGCACTCTTGTTTAAACCATGTCTGCTCAGTGGCTAAAGCCAGGAATCCGTGTGTCCATAGTCAGACCAGGGCCCAATTTCATAAAGCCTGTAAGCACAAAAACTTGCTGAGCACAGAAAAAATCTTGCTTAGGAATAGCTGAAACAAGTTACCAGCCAACATTCCATAAAGTTTCCATTGTTTTCCCACTGGTACCCCACTCATTTCTTGCTAATTTTCTGCTTTGAAAAAACAGCTTTATGAAATTTGGCCCTGATACTTCATGGAGGCAGAAGAGGCAATTGCCTCCATGCCTCTGATCGTTGCCTGGATGCCTCTTGAAATGTTCCACTACAATTTGAAATTGTTGTCATATACTCTTGCCCCTTATCACTAAGAAGCAGCCTTGTCCTTTACAAGAAAGAAATCTAAGCACTACATAGTACATGTACAAGTCACAACAAGGTTGTACATCATTGAATGAACATAGTTTCATAGGTAGTTTTTTTGTGTAATTTTGTTAAGAACAAATACGCTCCACGAAGCAATTAAAACAGATGTTGGAATGGATCACGCACAATGTTGACGGACACATGGATTCCCTGCCTAATATATTATATAACTTCTTGGTGAGGGAGGAAGGAAACACCCTTTAAAGCAATGCCTAGATACTTAGGGTTAGATGATGTCTAATCCCTTCCAGTCACTTTTTCGAAAAATAGAACAGCAAGATGGGCAAGCAGGTTGAGTGGTTTACAGATAATTATCTGCGCTGGTAATATCCTGAATCTCATGGGTTCTAGTCAGTTATGAGTCACCTGTGAATAACTCTAAAGACAAGTCGGTGTACGGAGTCCGTGATCTGCACTGCTGATCTGTGAAGATAAGACAACATTCATGTGAAGCAAACACACGTACAAATTACACTTTAATCATTTGAAGATCATATTTGCCGTGAGTGACTTTGGTACAATACGACTGTGATAACTGTGTGCGGCTCTTGTATTACATGTATTACCCAGATTTCAAGAATCATTCTGCTGAAAATTATTGTGGTTATTTACGGTTGGAATAAATTTGGACAGTTTGAAGTGTCATCTAAGGTAACATGTAAAACAGTACCTTAAAAATATAGCATTTCTGAAACAACTTCCAATTTCCAAGAGCACGCCCGATGCTTCGTTCTTGAAAGGGAAAGGGCAGCAAGGCGTTTGCTCTTTTTGTAAAAGGGCACCTCTATGAGGAAATTGTAAATTTTTATTGGAACATTTCAAGGGGCACCAGGGCAATGACCAGGGGCATTAAGGCAATTGCCTCAATCATGAAGCATTGGGCCTGCTACAGTTAAGATTCAGTGAGACTCTCAGTGAGAGCATGGAGGAAGGAATGGTGATACAGGGATGTCAAAGAATCAGTAAAATGAGGTTAAAGTTACAGCGATTTTTACATGCACAAACCAAATTGGGCTTGCACTCATACTGACTGAATTATTTTTTACAAATGCACATCGTCCGTCTCCATTACTGATTACAACATCAGCTATCAACACCCTTAGACCTTTCTTGAGTGTCTATCTAGAGGAGAAGATGAAACACATCACAATAACCAGGAGTGTCAGGGAGTCATGTTGCATGTAGCGCTGATGCTAATAATTAAATTCTTGTCTTGAGAGAGATCTTCCATGGTCCTTCACTGTCTCTCCAGCTGCCTGTCACTCGACAGACTGAGGCCCCGGCCATCTTTGATACTGAGTCAACTCGTTCATGAACACCTTAGAATTTGATACACCTCATGTGCATGTGTGCAGCACCGGTGTTCCGACATTGCTTTTGTAAAAAAAATTCCGCCTTTCCAGAAGAGGCATATGGTATTTGGTGACTTAGGTCTGAACAATTATGTTGATGATTGATGACTTAACAATTTTGATGACGTATGAGTGTATTTTGTTGAAACAATTTGGGAAAGAATGGTTTATCTGATGAAACCGTTGGAAAGGTGTTGTTGGCTTGAGATGCAGTATTGGCAAGAACTCTTGCAGATGAGTTTCAGAGCTCTCCTATGCCCTAATTGAAGTCTTGCAATCCTTCTTCTGGTTTGGTGTGCCTTGCTGGTTCAAACTGCAAACATACCACTGCTTAAAAAATGCTAACGTTGTACTCTCTACCACAAATTTGATCCCCACAACTCTTACAAAAGGCAATCTTTGATTTGTTGTTTTCGTCATGATATCAAACGTGTGTTGTTTTGTCAAAATGGTCTGTTTTGAAATACAGCAGATTGGAACTTTTTGCTCGTGAATTTTTCGCAGATGAATTTTCCCACCAACTGCTTATTGCCACCAACTGCATGTTGTAAGTTTAAACTTAAAGCCGTTCTTCAATGTGGCCAAAGAAATGCTATTGTTGCTCTTGCCATTACAGTGCAGAGTGTGTCTTTAAGTCGTATTTATTCTGAGTTCATTTTATTGTATAATAAGCACCTTTAATCCGGGCATTTATACATTGCCCACATGTTCCCAATCAGTGGAAAGCTCAGGTCTGATGATAGAAACTATGAATGATTGATAGCCGCGCTGGATTTATGACGGTTAAGATGTCTTCATTAAAAACTACAGGGCCTCCATGATGTTTATTTGCAGAGCTGCAAACAAACCATGGATTTTTAACCTATGGCTAACTGTTTCATCAACATTGAATATTGACCGCAAGTAACCAACCTCCCTTGCCTGTGGTTTGTCAGCTTTCTCCCGATTCTGTTTTTGTTTTTTTCATAGATCTTGAAAATGTGAGTTGTGTCCAAGCATCTAGATCTATTTCTTCATTTGTAGTGATGTACCTGTAGAGAGTCTGTAAATCTATTTCTCCTACACCCTGGTAGTTTAGGAAGTTTTGTCGCCAGGTCAAGAAGAGACTGCAGTCCATTTTTTCATGAATTTTCATTTTTGTAGGTATCATCAACATCCTTGGCCTCTCACAGGGTTTGCCCCTAAATTACTTAGAAACTAGCCTGCAGGACCAGTTAACTTGCTATTTCGCTAGTCCGCCGGTTGGTTTACCGGTCCGTTTATTCATATAAAATAGGGATCTTTTTCAACACTGAACTGGCCAGCCAGACAATGTGGACAGAAGTTTGGCTGATCCTTGGGTGCTACAATGTAAAGCCAGGGGCCCTATTACGATTTCATAAGAACTGATAAGCAGAAAATTTTGCGTGCTAAATTTACTAAGCAGATATTACCATGCATGCCTGATAGTTTGCTCTTGTAAGGGCATACAGTTTTCCTTATTAAAGGGCACCTGCCTCTTCTATGAGGACAATTTGAAGTTCTTTTGGAACATTTCAAAGGGCACCGAGGCAGTGACCAGTGGCATGGAGGCACTTGCCTCTGTTGCTTGCCTCGGTGACGTACCGGGCTTGCACATGTCTGTTTTGTCTGCCTGTTTTTGTTTTCTTCTTTTGATCTGAGTTTATTTCAACTAAGTTCTATCCTTTGGATACATTCTAGGAAAAGGGGAACCTTTGATCGGTTTGAGATTTGCACAAATGATAAACTCAATGCCTTTAAGATTATAGATCTACACATTGTATGCACTGAGTCCACGCTATTATGGTTTTTTTGTGTGTGTGTGGATTTGAGAGAGCTCCACTTCATATTTGAAACACAAACATATTGTGCATGCCTTCTGGGTATAAGATAAATGATCTTAATGTAGAATCCGAAAGTGAAACTCATCGGGGGAGCTTGATCAATCCAAAGCTCAATCCAACAATTGCCCAAACCACAGTTTCCGGGGTAAAGTTTGCTTGTACTTCCCATAGTTACTTTTCGGTCCGCACCTGTTTTCAGTTTAGGCGTTGTTTACTCAATATTTTGCTCAGCTCAGATTTGAAAATCCCCTCAAGTATTTCAAATCCTCGGGTTTTGTAAAGCAACTAGGATTGGCAACAACAAAAGAGTCGGTCGTGCTTCAAGGATATCACGCTGGGCAGAGGAGTGATAAACCAGTATCCAGAGTAATACAGTTTCTCGCTCCATATTTCCATTGAAAATCACAGAGAAAAGACATTCAACATTTTAGAAACTTTGTTCAAGTTGAAGAAAGTCAAAGGTGCTATATATACAGGATGGGTAGAACTGTCAAAGTACTCACAGACACTGTTCATGTTTTGTGTGATCAACCTTTGTGAAATACATGTAACAAACCTGTGAAAATTTGGGCTTAATCTGTTGTGTGAGTCAGGAGAAAAATAGTGACAACAATCTTGCACAATTTTCAGAATGTAAACACATTTTCCTTTGGTTGTAACAACCCAAATCAGCTGAATTGCATTTCATGATGGTTTTCAGATACCATTTTCTTGAATATGACTTCATTTCAGAGAGAAATCTTTCACAGAAAAAAAGTGTTCTAGTATGAACTTCATATTATCAGTAAGCTTTCAGACTAAAATTAAACAATGATGTTTTTTTATCCAGGACCAATCCTATAGATGTAATACCTTTAAACTTTCAATAGATGTCTGGGAGGGATGGGATTTCAATTACAGCCATTTCATGGTGCAAGCTTTTTGTGTGTGAAGGAAATCTAGTACAAGCATGCACTAAGTAGAAGCCTGGTCGGAGTTTATTATCTTCTAAAAGTGAAGAGTGTGTGATTTTAAAACGACAGTTTGCTGAAGCAGTTTGTTCAAGTTGAAACGTAACATATCAGGGTTCTCCTCATGCACTTGACTTAGCTAGTATATCGGGTCAATACATGCAATATGAGTGCTGTTAAATTTGCAAAATGCGTAAAATAATAATAATGATAATAATAGGGGGTTTTTTTTCAGATCAAATTCACAAAAGTCATCAAGATAAAACCATTTTGATTATTGCATAGATAAACACCAGATAGAAAACATTCCGAGTCACCTTGTTTCAGCTCAGCGTGTTTTGGTCAAACTTCTATAATTTGGGTCCAGATTCCAGAAAATCATAGGGACAACCCTGAATATTACTTTGGGGGCTTTTTGTAACAAATATAGCAGCATTTTATTCTTCACATGAGAAGTGCAGTTGAAATGTGTTTAGATAATTTGCTGAAGTTCTGCCCTGTCTTTGAAGCCATGATCTGCAAAAAAAACACCAAAAAAAACGGACCTGAAAGGGGTGTGTTTGGGGGGGGGGGGTGCTCTACAAGATGGTACCTGGGAAAAACTTTGGAGTATTATTGTTGAAGCAACATACATATGCACAACAATTTAGTGAGTAATGTTCCCATTTGAAGACTGACCAGTAGTGAGAGTAAACCTAGTCATATTGCAACCTGGATTGCTATTGTTGCGATACAGGTGGAAATGATTTGTCATTTGCGGTTTTCTACAATTTCCTGTCGCTTGATGTGATCTCTTACCCCACTGCTAATGGGAAGGATAGCTGCATCATAGGATATATTGATTTTCACCTAATTACATAATCCGTCCCCCGGTTCTGGGATTTTCATGGGACATGAGTGATGAGTTGGTGGGGAAAGGCATTTACTGCACGTTGAGTCCCTGAGTGTATAACATCATCATCGTTGTACAAGCCTTGTTAAAAATGCCGGTACTTCATAATACTCCTGCCTGTGGCTCTAATACACCTGGATTCAAAAATGTAAATTACTTTTGTAAAGCATGTTCAAGGGCTTTGCGTAGAATGTCGTGGCTTAATGCTGCTGTGTGTGTATTGGGCATGGTTTGGAATCAAAGATCTGATGAAAGCGATAGAAATGTTCTGAAGGTCTGTTTAAAACAAACCCCAGAAGTACAGACTGTGCAAAGTCCCGCGCGTATCGAAAACGAGAAAACAACTCATTGGAAGACGTATGTTTTTCAATGAAATCCAATCTTTTTAAATTCTGTACACAATTATTGAATCAAAAAATACTCCTAGCAATATCTTATAAATACTACAAATAATTTGTAAAAGTTAACATTGAAACAAAGTTTTGGGACAAGGATGGTTATTTTTTTGAAATTCTGTTTGCCAATCAGGCCCAATTTTGTTTGACCATTACATACATGTAGGTCTAATGATAACATGAATGCTAGTTGGGTGAAATTCTTAATTGTTTACATGTGTCGAGTCTTATTTCTGGTTTTTGTTTTCATATATTGTACTTAAATTATACTTTACGAATAGTATAGTAAAAACATTTATAGCTATACACATTGCTAAACTTCAGTAGTTTGAAAAAACAGAATCACACACACATAAAACTCAATATGGTTGGGACCGACCATGGAGGAAAGAAATAGACTTGGTCCCAGAAGTTTGCACAAGTGCGAATCTTGCAGAGTCTATTGAACCCGATAATTTCTACAATGTGTGACTTTTATGAGCTTTTATTAGGCACATGGTGTCCTTAGCTCCTAACCATGGAGCCATGGAGCTTCATCCATGCTCCTAACAAAGGCAGTTTACTAGTAAATAAACTGCCACAGCTTGTTATTGTTTATATACACGATGTCAGAATGGCCCCGTTCCCACTGGATCCACAATTACGAGATCCTGATCCCGCAAAAGGATTAGTCGCAGACGTGAATCGCGGTCGCGTTCCCACTGGAGTATGATCGCGCATTGATCTCCCTTTTGAGAACGGAAGTGGATTCAAAGTTCACCAACGCAGGTCGACCAAGTGGGCAGTGCGCAGGCGCAACGTATCTATGGCGACCACCACACAGTGTGGGGTGGCTCCTCTACTACGCGCGCGCGGCAGTCGCCATTTTTTTGTCATGATAGTACATGTACTGTATACTGACTACTGTTGACCGACATGATGGACTTTCTTGTGCCATTTATTTTGTTTTGCCATCATCTACGTCTTCAGAATAGTATTAGAATATCAGCTTTTTTGGAGCTTCGTTCTCGACATCGAAGACATTGTAGACGTCGGAGAAATTTGAGGTTCTTTATCTTGTTTTTGATTTCCTTGGTTGTTCTGTCGAAGCCACTTTCGCCCATCTTCCTCACAATTACCTGAAATACTGTGCTATTTCTCACGGTGCCGTCCAGTTTGTTTTGAATTTCTTGACAGGCCCAGATGTCTAAAAAAGTTCCCAGCTCCTCGTCCGACCATAGTTTGCCACGCTTCTCATCTTTTTGGGAGGTTTTTTGTGACGAATTTATGGGACGTTTATTGCTGGGCGCTGCCATCTTTAAAGAACGTGCACATATGAATACAACGCATCCAAAATTGAAGCGTAGGTGTTTATTGGGGCTTGCGTTGTACAGAACGTGTAGTTGGTATCGTCACGTGACGTCAATAATGCTTTATGCTTTACTTGCAATTCATGTCACCAAATGCGTGGTGCTTGCTGGGAATAGAAGAAAAAAGAACACCATTTTCGCGCCATTCGGGCCTACCGTACCGGATGTTCGCCCTCAAATTGCGGGGTCTGATCGCCCTTTGCGTTCCCACTAGACTTTTGATCGCCCATTAATCCAAAAGGGCGATCAGATCCCGCTTTAATCCTACTCCCGAGGTGGATCAAAATTGCGGGGTCTGATCCTGATCGCCCTCGCGTTCCCACTTACGCTTGATCGCCCTTTGATCGCCCTTTTCGAGAAATTGCGGGGTCTGATCGCCCTTTTCTCGAATTGCGCGATCAATGCGGGGTCCAGTGGGAACGGGGCCTAAGTGACTGATCCATGGTCCTTTCTTTATGTTCAGAGGGAGGGAAGAAACTGTTTGTGTCCAATAATTCGTCGAGTGTGTACAAAATGTACAGTTTAATATCAGACGCTTGATTCACAAAGTACCAGTACCTTGTTAATGTTGTAATGTACCATGGAAGAAAGAATCTAATTTCAAATAACATGCTTTACTTTTTTAGGGCATGGCTGTTCCCACACACAGTGAAATTTATGTTCCGTATACAATGCAAAGCTTGCATGATGTGTACAGAAAGGGTAAACTAACATAATTCACCTGGAACAGGGATGACTGGCTTTTGGGAGAGAGTAGTGTGTGCACAGCCGTGTTATTTTATACATTGTAGATCTACAAGGCTTATTTTTGTGTTTGTACAAAGATGAGAACTGTAGTGTAAACGAATAATGTTATTTTGCAGCACACAAAAAAAAAAAGGCTGTCTTGGTAGATCTAGCAAAGTGTAATTGTTGAGAAGACAAACACTTTAACATTAAGGACTCAGTCGGGTTGGCTTAGTGGCACAAAACAAGTCTGCTAATAACAGTAAGATTTAGCCCAACGGTTGGCCTTAGCAAGCCACCCTGTTAAAACCACACTCCATATAGATGGCTGCTGAGGATTAGTGAGTCATTGTGTACATTCTACTTCCAGTGCATTCCCCTTTAATCCAGGACTAATCCCAGGATTTAAGATCAGCTGTGATCTGAATTGCTAATAATGTTCTTGAAGGTTAATGATACACACCAATTCTTAAATTTTAATGAAATTTTCTTTCAACTCCACCCCCCTCCCCCTTTCTGCAATGAAAAAAAAACAACGTTATTGTGATCGCAGAGACAAAGAGTTATTGGTTGTGTCCAGTGTATCGCATTGTGTGCTGGGCCACAAAACTGACAAACTCTTTTGAAACTCCGGACTTTGGGGGCTTTTTTTATAGTGATCGGAGATCAATGAAAGATGGCCTTGTACTGTTCACAGGCTTAGTTGATTTCATACAAAGAATCCCCACAGCCAGACAGTTCCACTGGCCACGAAGAATAACATCTGGTCCAGAGCTTGCCTGTAGACTCACAGTCACACTACCTACCAGATTTGTTTGACAAATTCGTGAAACTAAATATTTGTCTTTTGCTGGAACTGTGAGCTTTGACTTCCCTCTGCCTTGCTTTGCTTGGCACACCTTCAAAAAGTACAACTACTTTTGCAAAACAATGAGTCTGACATGTGTTTTCTTTCAAAATAGAGCAAGTTCAATTCGTAGGGTTATAAAAGGTTTTATTTAAGAGCAGCGACTTGTAGGTGTATACCGCACCTACTTTATGTGTACTCAATTCATGTACATTGTATTTGCCAACTTGTTGATGTTAGGAAACCGAGATGGCTACGCAAGATTAAAAGATCTTTGTTGGTGAATATAAAAATGACTTTCTGATATGCTTCGCACGATTTTCCTTGCCAAAATTGTAATCATCAAGTAATATAAACCACAAGGGAAACTGACTACGGTTAATTTAAAATAATTTGGGTTTAAATAAATATAATCATGTTAATTCTGTCATGTATGCCAAGTCCAAATGGCATGCTAAAAAAGTTCTACCTGTATTGAATACATAATTCGTTAAGCATGCGTGGTATTTTTTCTACTTTCTAATTTCTGATTTTTTTTTTTTTTTTTGCCCTAGAAAAACCAGCAAAATTGCTAGTAAACAGCCTGAAAAGTCTACAAAAGCCCATCACCATGTAGGTCAGCCATTGTACTCAATAAAATTGTCATGCCAAGGGGCCAAGTACTTTGCTTGTAATGTAAATACAAAGAAGACGAAATAAAAAGAAGAAGAGATATTAAGAAGAGCCTAATAAATACTGAGTAATGAAATGCAGCTGAATGTCTGCAGTATTTGGTAATGTGGGGAATGCCTTGGGTGTGTCACAGAACGGCAAGGTCAAGTTCAGTTTTGTCATGCACTCATTTTTCTTTTTACTACAGGTATAGATACAGTCCTTGTTTTATATTGTTTCCACTTTCATAGGGACTCTGTCTATTGGAAAAAGAGTGCATCACAAAACTGAATTTGACCATCGACGCCCCCCCCCCCCCCCTCCTCTTTAAAAGTGCATATTTCACTCCATGTTTTGGTATCGGTTATTTCTCTGTTCAAATTCATTTGTTGTTGTTGTACACACTGCCATGCAACATGTAGATTATGTAGCTGTGTGGAGCGGACTGTGTCTTTTCCATAGTGTAAGTGAGTACACAGAAGAGAATGCTGATTGATCACAGTGTTTGTTAAAAACATTTAAAGCAAAGTGACTCATTCAAGGTTTGCCCACTCATTACCACTCAGGGTCACTCAGTCGTTGAGTACCAACAGCAAAAATCTTTAAAAAAAAAAACTACATTTCTGTGAGCCTTTTGCTGGTCATCCAAGTGAGACGCCAGCCATGAATCACTGGTGCAGAGCGATGACTAGGTTAGAGCCATGGAGGAAAGGTTGAACCAGCAGAATCCCTTTCTCTATGGGCTATAGTATAAATGTGAAGTGCTGGTTTGGGTCGAGGCTACTGTGTACAGTTTGTAATTTGTACACTACATGGCACAATACACTACATGCTGACCTACTGCTCATTTGTTGGCCTGTAGACCGTGCAAGTCTCGTGCATATTCGGACCTTTTGGGGACCATTTTGGTCCCACTAAAATGGGCTGGAACATTGAGCCTCCTATATTTCAAAATAATAACCCCATTTTAGCCCCATCTCTCTCTGTGATTAGTTGCTGTGCCTCTCAATCAACGCGCGAAGGAAACAAGATTACGCACTTTAGCAGGTCCAATGTTTGAATATATGCGTGAGACTTACACAGTCTGTTACACAGTTTTATGACTCCCAAATTTACATACTGTTAATTTAATTCTGGTACTTTTTAACCATTCTGTAACACACTAAACTTAAAGCAACAATTCTGCAACGATATTTAGCGAAGTGTAATATGCTTTAAAAAAAAACAACACCAAAAATGCACAGATTCCAGTACCCAAAAAAGAGTAAATATTTCAAAGGGAATTTAACGCCAATTGGTGGCTATGGTTACGGCTATAACTGTTGCTAAGGGTGTTGCTACTTGTAAGGACGTCCTATAGGCTCAATACATGATGAGGTTTAAATCTAGCCATAGCCGTAGCTGCTAATTTGAACACGGCTTGACTTGGCAGAGAACAAGATTTGAAGATTATTTTGGAAACATGTTATGTACATTTTTAAGTACATCTGATTTAATGTGATAGGTTTTTCAACGTTTAACATTTTTTAAACACCAGATAGTTTTGTAGTCTTTCAAATGTAGTGTTAAGCCCTTTGTAAAATCTTGACGGTTTTTGAGAAAAATATATGCTGCATAGTAGGGCTCACCAGTCTGCAAAATAATCTCACAGTCACATCCATCTCAAAGTTGCCTCCTGTGGTCTTTGAAGCACAAAGGCCACCACATGTTCCTATTCAATCCCACAATGTAATAATATGATCTGCAATAGCCTGGCAGAACAATGGTAACCTCATGTAACAAAGTACCAGTTGAGCTGGACGTAATTCACTCCCATGGAGCTCTTAATTTGTCTGCATGTGGGAATTACACAGTAATATGGCCGACTGGCTGAACAACGACCGGACGTGAGTTACGCTTTCTCAAATTGCAAACAAGGAGCCTCAAATGCTGTACATGCAGGGTTTGCCCTTAACTGTTCCAGTGACTAGCAAGCAGGCTAGGACCAGTGAGCGTGGCATTTCACTAGTAGTCCACTGCCTTTTTCACTAGTCCATGTCATGTTAAATAGGGATAGATGTACGCTTCAACACTGAACTAGCAAGCTGAACCACTTGGAGAGAATTTTGACTGGTCATCTGGTGTTTTTTGGCTGGCGGACTACTGGTAAAGAAGAATACTGGGATACTTGTTCCTTGAAGAACAAAAAGGGCAGGAATCTTCACCCTTTTGTTGTCTGAATAAAGTATTAAAATGCGAAATTGTTGTGAGTTACTGCATTTCTAGTCAGTGGAGTGGGCTGTCAATCTGGTGGGATGAGCTATCTACTGCCCATTTCTTGGGATGTGTGGTCACAGTTACAGGCCCAGGGCTGATTTCACAAAGAGCTACAATGTATCTAGTAAGATTGATAACTGTGTATCAATCTTAATTGCTAAGTTACATGTGTAAGTGTGATGTCACAATACAAATCACCATGGTTGGGTTGGCGTACTGGTATCTTTCCTCGCCTTCTACCTCTGGGACCCGGTTCGAATCCCGCCGGGAGGCACTGTTTGGATTGGGTTTTCAGTCCCCTACCTGATTGTATGGGTTTTCCGTGGAATGTTTCTCTGGGGTTTTCCTCTCACTTCTAAATCTGAAACTTTCTTCCTTGTCTTCACTCTCCATGGAGTTCTGGGCTAGTATAGTGATTAAGTTCACTTTTCTGAGAGTCGTTGGCCTCGCAACCAGAATCAAGAACTGAAGTGAAATGAAATTAACATGGGCTTACGGAAGTTGATTCAAAAGAGGGCGCTATCAGACGACATGTCTACACAATTCACCATATGTGGAGAGAATCTCCAGGGAGACAGAATCTCCTGCCACACCGACAACTCTTCTCTTTACAAAGTGTAAATATGTAGCTCGGTATATATTTTCTAGGGATATTAATTTTCATAAATTTTCTGGTCGACTGGTCATAAAATTGAATTTTGCTATCGAGTACACAGTGCATGTCATCTTGATTCCAGTTGTGTATTCATGGACGACTTGTACATCAATTAAAGGACATATCTATTTATGTACATAAGGAAAGACTGGCATTACACCACGACGGCGTCATCAAATGTCATCTCTTTGCTACGCGATCCAAACAAGGTGTTCGATTACAAATGACAACTGCTTATAATCTCTGGCTGGTTATTCTCGTCACGGAAATGCTTGTCGAGAAGATTTTCTTTCCAACACAATTGTTTTTGCAGCGAGCGACGGTATTTGGGGATCCGTGATGCGCAGACATGGTCATTTATTGTTCACCTCCAACTGTCTATAAGTCGTCCTGCAAACATTCCTGGCTAATCAGTCATTCACAAATGTGTACTTTGCGGGGGTCGAAGGTCAAGAACGGTAATAAACCTTGGCAGACAGAGAGGTTCGTCAACAATTCAAGCAAATACAATCCACTCCTTGCTAGAGTACACTCATTGCTTTCAAAACCTCATAAAAGTAATTCGTGCAAGGGTGCTGTGATACAGAAAGGATTGTACCAACCAATGATACACTTATTATCACGTAAACATAGTTTAGACTATATAAACAAAGTTAATTGGTTTGTGTCAATTGTTGATCGAAATCTTGGCTGACTCCAAACAATAAAAACCATCATTCATTTTATGCTTGTACTTTTGAATGTAAGCAGTTGGGTGGGGGGGGGTAAAAATGTACTAATGGGGAAGCCATTTCCAGTTTTCCTTTGATGAAGGTACCATATGAATATGTGCACAGTCTCAATACTTTGTTTTTGAAAGGGCAAGGGCAGCAAGGCATTTTCTCCTTGCTAAAGAGCGCCTCTATATAAGTGAAGTTGTAAGTTTCTATTGGAACATACAAGGGGCACCAAGGCAATGACCAGGAGCAACAGGCAATTGCCTCTGTTGCTTCTATGAAGTATCAGGCCTGTGGTACATTTGTCCTACAATTTTGTATTATCATTCAGTCTTTTTTAGTTCAACAGAAAACTACAGAAAACTTAAGAACATTGTGCAAAGTGTTGTGTGGCAGACAGTTTCCTCTGGGTTTTTATTTTCAGACACAAAGTTTTCATGTCTGATTCTTGTAAACAAAATATCATTTAAAAAAGTTGTCTTTAAACATGATTGTTTTCGAAACAAACCTTATCGTTTGGGGTTTTTATTTAGATAAGAGTTAAACAATTGCATGGTGGCAGCAATAAGACATTGTTTTGCAGCGTCACTATATGTAAATTGGTGCTCTTTGGAATAAATGGTTGCGAGAAAAACAGGTACCCAACATTTCCAACAGTTTCCCGCCGACAATCAGAGCATGTTGTTCAAAACATTGAGTGTCAGGTTTTACAGAACCATACATGTTTCAATTAAGGAGATAATACAGGTCTGACTTTTCACTGAGGCCATGGAGGAAAGTTTCTCCAATACCCTTTGCCATTGCCTTGGTGCCCCTTGAAATGTTTCAACAAACATGATTTTCTTCATAGAGGTGCCCTTTTTCTAAGGAACGACGTAAAGGCCTTGCACTTCACAAGAATCAAGTATCAGGCCTAGGCCCAATTCCAAAAGAGGTGTTTAAGCAGAAAATATTGCTCATTAAACATTTTCTGCTGATCAAAAATAAGCAGGGTATCGGTCACAGCTTGTATGTGACATGGTGTTTTGACTGGTGACCTCATTCTGGTTAGCATAATGTTGTTGTTCTTAGCAACTTTTTGTGCTTAGGCAGCTCTCTGGGCGGTCGGGTTGGCGTAGTGGTATTTTTTCTTGCCTTCCACCTCTGGGACCCCAGTTCGAATCACGCTGGGGGCACTATGTGGATTGGGTTTTTCAGTCCCTACCTGGCTGTGTTTGTTTTACCGGGATAAAATTACTGGGGTTTTCATCCCTTATCTAAAACTGAAACTTCATTCCCTGTCTTCTCTCCATTGGGTTCTTGGCAAGTACAGTTAAGTTCACCTTTCAGAGAGTCCTTGGCTTCAAAACCAGAATCAATGAAATGAAATGAAATGAAACTGGGCCCTGGGTATAACTCACATGGTGTCACCGGAAATCTTTACCTAATAATAGTCAGTATATTAAAACTCGCACACTAAAAGTCATTCACAAATCTGGTTTTTGACCTTGTGGAGCGCCCTCTAATATCTTTATTGACAGAAAGCTGGGTAACTTCTCCACATGTGTGTACATGGAGCAGTTGTGCATGTCTTTTTGATTGAACATTTCACTAAAATAGCACTGCAGTATACCACATGGGCAGGCAAACCAATCATCACTGTTTGACGTTTGGAAAGGAAAGCTCTGACTGTACATGATCAGGACACTGTCTTGACATGTGGTGATTTTCAAGTTCTTTTTTTATGGTTAGGGCACAAGAATGCAATCACGTCGTTGTGGCGTGCCGAGTGTTCTCAGTCATAACTTTGATGTACACATGAACGTAACTGCTTAAAACTTATTAAGAGTATGACCATGGTGTGACCAATTCATGCTGAGAAGTGAGTCGAGCAGGGCATGCAGGCAGGCAGGCAGGATGGAGCAATTACAGTTGGCTTCTTTACACCCAAGGTCTTCTTGGAATCATCCATCATAACGCATTGTTCATCACTTTACCAGTTCCTTTGAACTGATTACTAGCGCATTGCTCAACACCACACACAGCGCTTCACATTCCAGGACTGAGTGTGCATTGTTTACTATTGACACTTTCGTTTTGACAATCGGAGACTAATCCCACGTGTTTTGTGTTAGGACACAATGCAGCAGATGATCATTTTGAGTTCACCTGCACCCACTGGTTTGATTGTATTAAAGACCGATTTCCAGAGAGGTCGATTATCAGAGACTAATAGGTTTGGGTATTTCTGGGAGCGGGATCAAAGAACGGTATTCTGTGAAAAAGAGCATGTATGAAAAAGAGATGTGGGTGCAGTGAACCTCTGAAAGAGGATGCAGGAGAAATAGAACAGTCTATTGCAAAGTCACTGACTCTCTTTTGTCCAGAGCTTTTGTATGTAGGTTAATCGGGATAGACGCATCTACTCTGTATCGACACTAAAGACAGGAACTGTGCATCGGTTGTGTACACACCAGACACAATACCAGATTGCGATTGGTTTTTATGATGGGTACAGCAGGCATGATACTCTCTCTCTTCTCCTCCGATTTCCGATTTTTTGTTTGCCTGCAGAAAAATTGTAATGAAATAGGTATGATATTCCTCCTACCTTGGTTCTGATTTCCGATTTTTTTATTTTGTTTTACCTTCAGAAAAGTCAGAAAAATTAAGATTAAATTGACTGAAAAGTATATTTAAAGCATATACCACAATGTCCAGGTACTGTACATCAGCCCTTGTACACAATAAAATTGTCCTACTTTCTTTAGAATGTACAAAAAGTAAAAGGAGATACGCAGTAGAAGTGGGGCTTGTTCTAATAATTGAATGTTTTAAAGTGTAAAATGGTTAGGATATTTTCCTGGGTTGAATGGAACATTCCATCTTCAAGGAATGAAAATATTCACTCCATTGCACGGCCTTCATTATTTGTTTTAAATAACAGTATAAAGTAGATCTTTGTCATTTGATTGGAGGATACAACTTTAAAAGAATAAAAAAAACTGTACAAGATTTTATTCTGGCATGTAACAGTTATACAGGGGAGTTTTGCACTGTCATATAACGTAAAATGCATGGTATATTACACTGTATAGCTTGCAAAAGTCTAGAAGGATTGAGCGAAAATACACAGTGAATAGTGTACCAAAATGCACGATTTATGATGTCATTTTGTGGTTTGGTTAAAATGTATGCCGTGTGACCATTAATCCTCCACTCAAACAACTTGGGTGTTATAATACCTTTAAAAAAGTAATTTATATTTGTCTCTGGCCTTGTTAATGTACACATTTGCATCTGGATAAAAACAATTATGAATCAGTTTCATTCATTGCCTTGAAAACAATCAATTTTTGTGTGGCCATTTACTCACATTTATTCGCTGCAGCTGGGAAAACAAACGTGCTTGTTCTCTGGAGTCTAAAATGGTAAATCAATCTTCGTTTACTGCCAGATTCTGTGTAATATTATTCATTCGGTGATTTGAAAATGTGCACACATTTAACTTTATAGTTATTTGCACAATTTGATGAGATTCACCAGATTCACCAGGATTGGAAGAGGTGACAAAATAGTCGTAGACAGTGTTCATGTTTTGGGGTGATCAACCATGACAAAAACCTGTGACAAGTTGGGCTTTAATATCCATAAGTGTGAGTCAGGAGAAAGCAGTGAGAAACCATGTGCTCAAATTTCAGCTTGTAAACACATTGTACTTAATTTTGGTTGTTAACAACTGAATTCAGCTGTTGCATTTTGATTAGGTTTTTAGATACGACTTCATTTTAGAGGGAAACACTCCACAGAAAAATTTGTTCTAGGACTGAAATTAAACAATAATTTTTTTTATCCTTTACAATCAAAGGTTGTGTAGAGAACATGGACTTTGTGAGTCAAACTGCCACTCGCTGACAGCAGTCCCTTGGAGGACTCTAAAATGATCTCAATACGAGACCGAAATTGACGGATTATGAAACTTTTCACCCCAATTCTCTACAGAGTTAAACCCAATCCAGTGTACACTGTTGCCCCGCATTTGTAGTTTTCATCAAAACAAACATCAATATCCCATCCAATATTACGTTAGAGCTTTAGAAGTTGACTTAACATGCCCAGGCCCGCCCCGGCTGTGCACTTTGATTTGGGAATAAAGGCTAGATTGATGACCACCAGTTTTCACGTTGACCTTATTGGAGTTGACATTTTCAATTTCACAGTGTTGTCAGAGCTGTCAACTCTTCCTGCCTCTGGAAAAAAAAAAAAAAAAAAAAAAAAAAAGGGAGCAGACACAATCAGTGTAGAGTTTGTCACATAATCTTGACCTGTGTGTTATTGTGGGGTGATAATAAAACGCATGGGAAAAGGTGACTGACATCGCAGTGTTTTGGTGGCTTTTGCTACGGTGAACTTTTGATCAATTTTGTTACCGGTGAGAGTTCAAGTTTATAGTCCTCACTTTACACGCCCTTGGGGGATTGCTTTGCCAACTGAAACAAGAGGTTTACTGCGTGCAATTTGTGAAACCAAGCGGCAGGCTAGGTTTGACAACTTGGGAGTAAAATGGGTCAGGACTTGTGGTGAAAGACGCTGGGTAGCAGAATGGTGTAACCAGAGGTGTGATTTCTCAGGATTTTTCTCACAATCTCCCAGAGACTTTAAATTTTCTTGAAAGAAGTAAAGCAGTCACACCAAAGGGAGAGATAAATAGTCCACGTTGTTTTATAAACCTGCGGTTTTGTATTTCTGGTGATGATGTACTACAGACGTCTTTCAGTTTCAACCTCCTGAATTTGAACATCTTGGAGGTTCTACTTCTAGGTATACATGTAGAATAAGGGGGAAACCCAGGCCAGAGATCCATTTGTCAGGATTTTTACACATATCCGTCAAATCTCATCCCTGTACAATACAGGAACTTCACCTTAAAACTGGCTAGTATTTTCAAAATTAAGTTGAATTGGTGGTATGTTTAATTTGATTACAAATTCAAATACCAGCACACATGACAGGTTAATGATCAATGGATATTGTGTTTTCTCAGCGGGTATGCACATCCCAAAACTATTCCATGCGCTGCTGTGTAATCATGTACTACCCACAGTCCTGTGCATAGAAATCCGTTAATTAATTGCAGTAAAGGACTGTGACACCAGCTGTGGTGTAATGAAGCTGGACTGACCACACTGTGTGTTGTTGGTGTGATAGAACCACATGGGCTGCATTAAGCAGTGGGGTTGAAGTCTCGGCTGAGCTGAGCAATACTTAGTACATATGTACATACCTAATAGTCTGTGCTACATGTATATCAAATGAATAAGAATTCCAATGGCAGGCAGCATGTCAATGTTCCAGTTCACTGGCAGGTCATATACAGCAAACACATCAGCTGGAAAACTACTTTGGATGTTAAAGATGTACTTTAGTTCAAGGAATACTTTTTGGTCGGGAGAAAAAAAAATATGACTAGAGCGGGACTTGAACCTGCGGCCTCTGGATTAATGTGCCGGCGCTCTACCATCTGAGCTATCTAGCCCCGATGTGGGGGGTCTCCTTATTTTGTCATTTTTATTTGGGGGTGCCAGTCTGAAGCATTCAACCTGATAGCCAGTGATAACTCCCAAGTTTACGATACAACCTGGGAAGCGACAGCAGAGGTATTGCTTTAAGGGGATGCAATTTTTTCTGGAATGCAAATCTTTCACAAGTGAAATTGCAAAATACGTGATCTTTAACCAGCCTGCAGTGTTGTTGTCATGTTCCCTGTGTCCACTGTAGCAATTATCACCACTGATTCTTTTTTTCTTGTTTTTACTTTGGAAAAATCTGAAAAAGTGTGATTACTAAAATGTCTGTATTACAGCCTTCACTAATTGAGGATGTAGGTCAGCCCTTGTACTCGATAAAATATTCCTACTTTTTTCCAAGGACCAAATATGCCTGGTAATAAGACATCACCAAAGAACATGTAGGCCTACAGCACATGTTTGTGGTCAATCAAAATGCAGAGGATGATTTTGTGCAGCAATTTTACACAGCAAAATATGTAGACTGAACATTAAGGTGTGCACAGTGCACGGTAAATGCTAAATATTGAGCAGCAAATGGTGATCTTTGAGTAGCAACTGATAAAATTCTGTGTAGCATTTTTTTCTAAGTTATACATGGGAAATCGTTCGCGAACATGTCATTCAAAGTCTACAGAAGAAGAGACCGTGTGTCCTTTTACACTTACACAAACTGTTTATTGTACATTTACGCGAGTGTAATCCAAGCTTAATAGTTCTGCTGATGGTCCTTGCTATTGACAAAAACACATTACCGCCTGCCTCAACTCACACACACACACATTCTCCTCTCGATGAACCAATGAAGTTCTTCCAAATTGTCGGTTTATGAAGGTATTATGAACCGTTCAAAGGACCCATGAAATCAGGGTCAGCCGAGTGAAATGAAGTAGTCGTTGTGTAATCTCGCCTGTCTAGCCAGAATGGTTTTCTTTAATGGAAGGTTTTTTACTTGTTACTTGGAATTTACAATTTCAAATAAGGGGTGGGGGGGAAGCTTTGGGCTATAGCAAACAAGTTTAAGCAGTTTTCTTCGAAAGTAGTTAATGAACACAAATTATGATTTAATGCAGTCAATTTCTCAATGTGAATGAGTTAGGTAGTGTTATTGTTTGCTTAGATGTTTCTTTTAGATGTTGTTTGTGACCCCTCTCCCCCCCCTCATGTCATAAGTGTTTACTCACAGCTCAGTAAAAGCTCTATTCTAATTGGCCAACTAACGATGTCAGTATGGTCCTTGCTCTTTGCTTCCAATGATGTAAATTGCATTGTGTGTAGACTTGATGCTTTTACGTTAACAACATGTCGCCATCTTCAAGGTAAGATGGTGATGAAACAATGGAAACGCACAGTTACACACGCAAGATTGGCAGATACGCAACCTAATATCAACCTCTGTGTGAGGGCGCTCTAATCTAGTGAAATCACTTAAACCAGGTCTACATATGGATAATGTATGTGAAGATTGTTTTGATTTACCTTGAACAAAAGTTTTGTCTGAAATGGAACATGTACAATTTTAATTTTGAAAAGCATCAAGTACATGTATGTATGGAATGTAGCTTGTAAATCAAGTGTAAGATACATTGTCTTATATCGATCAAATATTACCGACACCAGACACAGTCTTTAAGAAAAGTTATTATACAGGATTGGTAAGGATAATAAATGTCCTTGTTTAACGTTAGTCTGAAAGCTTACTGATGATGAAGTTCATACTGTAGAACCATTTTTTTTTCTGCGAAATATTTTCTGATGAAATGAAGTCATACTCCAAGGAAACTGGAACGGGAAACCTGTGAAAGTGCAACAGCTGATTTCAGTTGTTACAACCAAAAATTATGACAATGTGTTTACATGCTGCGGAAAATTGTACATGTTTTTTTTTTTGAACTATTTTCTCCCGACTCACTCAACATATGAAGCCCAAATTTTCACAGGTTTGTTCTTTCATGTAGAATGGTTGACCACACAAATTATCAACACTGTCTGCGACTAATGTTGTCAGCTCTGCCAATCCTGCATTGAAAACCTTTATTAACACCAAGGTATACTTCAGATCAGCTGAAGTGAACATTAGGTCACACTGTACATGACCCGTGGATGGGTCCTATTCTTAGAATGACTGCCAGGGTTCCCTCTAATATAATCCTCACCAGAGATCACTTCATGTGGCCCCCATGTTGTTTGCCTCAGCGGGGTCCATATCTTGCATCAATAAGACGCACCATCCGTTGTGAATCACATCAGAGGAACCTAGAAGCGTGAGTCGTCTTGTGAGACGGCCGAGGAGTCTGTCCCGCAGCATCCTCTTATCAGAGATGACCTTATAAAAATTGTTGGGCCAAATTCCGATCATAGTCGGCGTAGTCGGAGCCTGTTACTCATCATTAGGATGGTTCGTTGACTGGATGGAAGCAAGGTTAGCGACGATTCCTAAGATGTTTTCGGCGAGATCAAATTTACACGCAGTGCCCTGATGATGGTTATACGGAAGTACGAGCTCGTCAATTAATTAATATGCAGAATCAATTTTGAATTTCAATTATTTCGAGGGCTTTTGTTGGCGAGGATGTGAGATTCACGACGAGATTAAAAAGAGATGCCATTAACCTCCCTATTGTCTGTTGATTTGAATAATCGGAGAGAGCAACTATGCCAGCCTTGTAATTATGATATCATGTGGGGAACGCATTTGCATTACATACACTAACATGTACGTAAGCACAGCAGAGATTCTGTGCACCATACACAACCCTGCAACCGATACCATTCACAACCCATGAACTTTAATGATTACAAATGGTCATCACGGTTGGTCAATTCGCTGTAAAGTGTTATCGCTGGCAGGAGGTCACAGGGCTTGTAAATCTGCCAGTTCTCCCTGATCCTGCAGAAAGTTCTCTAAAAATAAACCAATCTTTCCACATTCTGAAGAACAAGACAAGTTTGAAAATATCCCTGAAACCTTTTTCCCTGTAATATGGTGAGTAGTTCTAAATATCTTCCCTGTACATGTATGTTCGACAAAATCTCCCTGATTGCAAGATACAAATGTTGGCAGCTTTGGGTTTGCCTTTAACTTTTTCAGTGACTAACCAGGAGGACCAATTAGCTTGCTGCTTCACTAGTCCACTAGCCTTTTCACTTCTCTATAGCTCATATTAAATAATGAAAAACCATGCAGATTTTTCAGCATGTAAACACATTGCCCTTAATAAAATTTGGTTGCAACAAGCAAAACAGATGTTGCATTTCTGTTTAGCTTTTCAGATAGAGGTTTGTCAAATATGAATTTAATTTCAGAGGGAAATATTTCACAGAAAAAAAAGGTTCCTGTATGAACTTCATAATCAGTGAGCTTTCAGACTAAAATGATTTCATAGGGGATTATTTCACAGAAAAGCTGGTTCTAGTATGAATTTCATAATCGGTGCACTTTCAGACTAAAATTAAACAATGATGTTTTTTATCCTTACCAATCCTGTATAATACCTTTTTGATAGGAAATTGCCAAAACAATGAAGACTGATGAGTCTCTCACAACATTCTCACACAGATAGTGCTTGGAGGCCCCCAAATAAACAGACACTCCCTCCCCTCCATCCCCAAACAAACAAACAAACACACAAACAAACAAACAACAAAACACAAACAAACCCCCACACATCATAAAAAAACAAACACCTGAAACATCAGCCCGCAAACAAAGCGATCACTTCAAGCACATTCATAACCAGAGTTTGATTGATTTTGTAGACAATACAAAATGACAGAGTTCACAACCGCCCATGACTAATCCCAGTCTCCATTGTGTCTCCCCCAAAAGTGGAGCATCACTTCCTGTGTCCTCAGATGTCCCCCTGCCACCAAAAGCCCCAATAAAACAAGGCTGTGGAATGTGTCAGATTTATTACCCAGTCCAGGCAATAGTGCAATTATCAGTCCAGTGTGACAGTCCCACCCCAGGGGCCATGCTGATCTGATTGGGATGATCAAGTCTGCACTCCTGGCTCTGTAATGATAACAACATACATTTATACCATACATTTCTGAGTTATGTGGTGCCTTTGTCCTCACACTTATTGGGCAAAGCCTGGAGAACATCACCAATACACAGTGCTTTATGCAAATTGGTGTCTGACTTGCTCTGTGGTAATTCTTTGTCCCTGATGGAAATTTATTAGCAAACCAATACAGATACATTGTTACCAAATGGATACACTTCTTAATTAGGATTTTATTAGTTATCATTGGGGAGACCAACAGCCCCTTGAGGATAATTTTGTTGACTTTTGGAGAGCACTTTGCCTGTGCATAAATTCATCACCATATAACAATGATACACATAGTGATAATGGAATTTTCTGGCTGATTAAGTTAGCTTCCTTGTATCCTTAATAGCCCAACCATAAATTAAGGCTGTCTTTGCCTGTTTGTGTACATTTTCAGGCCTGATACCTCATGGAGGCAACAGGGGTAATTGTCTTCATGCCCCTCATCATTGCCTTGGTGCCCATTGAATTGTGCCTGTATACAAATCTACATTTTCCTTTATCAATAAAAAAAACCCTGCCTTGCCTTTAAGGCCAAGTAAAATAAATACATCAGTTGATTATCCTGTTTTTTTTTTAAGAGGTCGATGAGGGCCTTTCAATTTTTCGAGAAAAGAGCAAGACTAAAAATTGAAAAAGTTCTTGCTTTGTAGAACTTAGAAGCCTAAACTATTTGTAAATTAGATCAATTGATGAAAGAACGAGTGCTTAGATGAAGCGAAAAATGCATGAAAACTTTTGTTTTTACTTGGCCTATTAATATAAAGTATCATGGGTGCATTTTACAACAAAACAGTCTTTGATATAGATGGGAAACCTGTCACCAACTGAAACGCAACTCGGTTCTCTGCACAAATGTGTCTTAGATTCACATACACACACAATAAGTCTTGGACCAATAATTTCCGCCAGACAGTCATCATGTGGTATTATTCGTGCGTGGAATTAGTTTGTGAGCGGTTCCTCACAGTAATTGGTCAGCACAGGGGAACAAAATAGTTGAGCCAAGCATGGAGCTTTGAGCCAAGGCAGCAGACCCAGGAGGAGTAAAAGATGTGATGGTTCCTGCGATTGAGTGGCAGCCTGTGTGCAGGGTGACCCTGGTGCGGGCATGTGAACAAGACTGGTGAACAATACGAACCATTACCCATGGTGAGGAGTGCAGGGAGCCAGTAATCTGGATGGGGATTAAGGGATTAATGATTGAGGATCCATGTTATGGGGATATTTTAACAATGGGGATTATAACACCGAATCATCTCTTGGTGTGATATAAAGTAAGGGGTACCTACATCTGCCACAAACCATTGCAGAAGGTGGGTGTTTATTGCCTGTAGACCATTGTGGCTGAAGGCACTTGCCTCACTCATTGACATCCACTGTAGGCTGATGTGATAGACTTTCAGTTTGAACTGGCACTTCTTCCCTTCATTATGGTTGCCGAATTGTCTCACACTTTTAGGACTATAAATACTTCACCATACTGCCTCCATGCCCTTGGTCATTTCCTTGGTGCCCCTTGAAATGTTCCATTACATGCAGGAATTTGAATTTCCCTCTACTTTGAGAAAAAATGCTGTGCCCTTACCAGAGCAAAATGTCAACATGTCTGGAAATTTACACGGAGGCCACGGAGGCCATGGCCTCTGTTGCCCTTAGTCTTGGCCATGGTGCCCCTTCAAAAGTTTCCCATAGACTTGAATATTTTTAAACTGAAGTTCCTTTTTCAAAAAGAAAATGGCAAGCCCCGTAACAGGCTTACAGTGCAACAACACAAGGCTATAACGAGCATATGTATGTAACATGTATGTTTTTTGCACATGTTTTGTACACAGCTCAGGGTGAAATCTTTGCCAGGGTGTTTACCCGCACCATGTACTTTGCTATTTATGATTGCTTCCAAACAGCCAAGGAGTTTGTACCCCTCAGGAATAGTCTGTAGAAAGGGGGTGACGTTGAGATAAAGCAGGGAAATAAATTGTTTTTTATTGGATGTAACACCTGTCTCCATTTATTAGAAGTTAGCGAACTTTCACAAAGCATTTTCTGTTTGAATTTTGACGTGTAACAGAACAGCTTTTAGATCTCGATTAAGCAGGCATGTGATTTTCCCTGATTTCAGGATTTTCTCAGCCTTTGATTTTTTTGAAAGAAGTCCACATTGTTTCCAAGTCTGTATTTCTGGTGATGCAGAGAGTCTGTAAACCTCTTGAATCGTAACATCCGGGATGTTCTGAGTCCAAAATAAGGAGAGATGGCTCGATTTTACAAAGAAGATCGATCTTAAGATGTGTATTGCTAAGCAAAATGTGATGACACAATATACAAATCACTATGGTGATATTGACAACTCATCTCAAGATGAATATTAGTGCTTCGTGAAATCAAGCTCAGGCAAGTATTTTTTTTCAGGTGTTTTCACATTGGACATCTCAATCGTGGTGCTGGAATGTGAGATTTGTACAAACCAATATTATTTGTCGGCAGTTTGTGGTAAGATCCGCAAACTGAAAAAAAAAATAGTAATTTGTTTGTAGTAGATTGTGATTAAAAGTTGTGAAACTTTAAATTATCTTGTCAGTTGTTCAGCATTTGCACAATTTCAAAATAAGCTTGTAATTTTCATTCAGGGCCTGTGTAGCGCCCCCCCCCCGAAAAAAATGCTGACAAGAAGAAGTTCTTCACCGCCCTCAAAAGACGTCAAGAATAATTTCCTTCATCCCCCCTCCCAGTGCTCCCCCCCCCCAAAAAAAAGAAGAAAATGATGACAAGAATAATTTTCTTCATCTCCCCATCATCATGTCTGCCTGAACCCCTTACATCTTTACCATTCAGCAAGTGACAAGTGAAGACATCCCTTGAGCAATGATTGAGTTCACTCAAGATGCGAGAGAAAACGGCATCACTCGGCCTACATACAGAGTCTACGTGGGGTACATACAATGCATCAAAGCCGTGGGAGAATTTCTCACTATTTTTCTCTTGGGAGATTCCTCTTGTACTAGGCACATTGTAAATAACAGGCTCTGAAAAACTGAAAAAACTGAGTGTCACTTTTGCCTTGTTGGACAATGTACATGTAGCGCGTCTACTGGGCAAACATGCTGAAAAGTGCAAATTCAAAAGCATATTTGCATTTTAGAGCAGCTATGCCTTGAGCGTTTGTAGGCTTGTGGATGGTCAGTTAGTTTAATTGATATGCTGGTACTTGTCAAAGGGTAAGGTCAAATGTCACAGTTTATGTTTGTCTTGGCATTGATGAGAAACATGGCGGGTATTGTTGGAGGCAAATCTGCCGCAGAAAGTAGAAGTACTATGTTAACAGTTCTGAAGGACACATCGGTCATTCATGAAAATGTTGCTTTAAGGCGAACAATGTTCCTGTTTTTACAGGAACTGACTCATGCTGTTAAAATAAACAATATTCTACACTCAGCGTAACTTTCAAATCATTGTTTCATTGAAATGTACTGCGGGTTCCCCCTGTGGAGTTTTTGATAATTTCTCTCCCTCTCATGCCTAGAATATTGAACAAGCGGTTAGAAGTGGGAACAAGGTATACCAAGGTGATGGTGGTGAACCAAACATGACTGGAGACCATATGTCCTTAAATTATGATATTGTCTGGCATGCGGCCCCGCTGAGTGATTTATTGACATACCTGTTTACCTGAATCTAGAGAGTAAAAGGTTGGGGTGCGACCCCTTTGATGTTGTGGCCCCTATGGCCACGTTTGAATCCCTTCCCAGGCTGTCAGGAGGATTGCAGAAAGAGCCATGTGGCCCAGAGCGAGGATTCTACCAGTCCTAGGCAAGCTCCACGCTGGCAAACAGTAATTCATATTCCAACTCTCAAATTATTTTGTTGGGGAATAAGGATGCCTCTGTACTGTCAGAGTGTTCCTTCTTTCAGGCACTACATGTACATACGGTTTGTTGCCCCCTCGGCTGCCTGGAGTTTAAAAGGTCCTCGCAATCTATACAAAGTAAAAGACAGAGAGAAACTTGTTGCGGTGTGGAATCCAATGATTATACAATCCCTGCTCCTACAATCCTCCAGAGATTGTCTGTAATACTTTGCCAAAGTTGAGAAAATAACATTTGAAGACACTGCAAATAAACAGCTCTTAAAACTGAGTTCAGTTTGCGAAAATCTTGCAAAATTGCAAACTGGTACATGGCACCCCTTGGTTGCTTGTTGAAACCCCTCAAAAAGTATCACAATACTACAACACATAACAAACTTTCCTTTAGCCTGGTTCATAATTGGTGTTCACACATTATTAGAGCTCTCAACTTTCCCTGATTCTGCAGAAAGTTCTCTGAAAACAAACCAATCTCTCCATGTTCTGAGGATCAAATTTGAAAATCTCCCTGATTATGGAAACTTGTTTCCTATTATGTTGATTGAACTTTCTATCTAAATATCTCCTTGATTGTTGGACACAATCTCCCTGATTGAAAAATGCAAATGTTGGCAACCCTGCATTATTTTATGAGCCAGAATTTAATGTTCCTGACTGTCACTAAAAAAAACAAAATTAGTAAGAATAAAATTAAACAAAATAATATTTTTTTAACATTTTTATCACAGTTCTAGAAATTGCTTTTTACATACACTCCATGGTCATTTGAGCAAATTCTTAAGTTTTGAGACTACAATTCATAAACAATTTCTCCACCTGGATTAAGCAAAGCTGCGTTTACGATTGCGCCGCAGTTCACCAAGTGTGACAATTTTTGAAGCCCAGGGTCAGCGAGACTATATTTATCCCATCCTCAGATGGCTTGATAATCGTTGAATGATAATCCACTCCAGCCCTTGTCTCCCGTTTACGGACTTCAAGGAGACAGGAGCTAAGACTTAAAAACGCCATCTTGGAAAATGACTATGACATGTGCTGTATCGTTTGGACATGAAGTAGAACAATTTAGTTACGGATGAAATGTTGTTAGTACAGCGCCCTTTTTGAAGTGAGCCGTGTCCGGAGCTGTGTACTTATATCAAGGATGCTAAGTGGGTGTGGTTCCCTCCCCCCCCCAAAAAAAAAATACTAAACTTTTCATGAAACAATGAAGTATTGGACCCAGTAGGAAATAATAATATTAATAATAATAGTATTGTTAAAAATAACAACAATCACATTGCAGATAATTTTTATTTTACGACGCACTCCATTATATATTTAAAAACGAAATGAGTATCGGGTGCCTGAAGGTTGCTGTTTTGATGTGTTGACTGTTTTTAATTCAAGTAAACAATCAAATTGTTGAATATGCAATGAAGAGTATAGTCAGTGAAGGTCGAGTGATGTTTGCACTTCATGTTTGTCGGAAAGGATGAACACAAATAAGACAAACCATGGAAGTCCTTTGTTACCCTCCCCCCCCCCCCCCCCATCCCTGCTTTCTCGGTCAAGTGAAACAAAATGAAAGTCCTCCCAAGTAAGGTCAGCTGCAGTGAAGGAATGCAGGCTGATGTTTACCCTAATACCACTGATTGGATCTGAAAAAAAGTCACCGCTAATTTAATTAGCGCAAGAACGCCTTGGGATATTGACAATATTAGATTAAGATTAATGATAGGGGGAGACATTTTTCTTAGTTATTTTATTACGATTGCTATTAATCTTACAGGGCCAATTTAAAGGTAGACAAGTTTGAACGGAGCTTTGTGTTCATTGAAAGTCTGCTCGTTTAAGCTGCTAACTCAATATGAATGCATTCAGCGCTTTTTTGGTTTTATCTGTGAGGCAGAAATCTCTATTGCTGCTCTGGCCTTTGCATATTAAAGATAATTAGACAATTTAAAATTTGGAATTTATAGGTAAATATTTGTCTTCTCATAAAGGACAATTAGTTATTTACTTACTCTGTATTACTCTGGATCTTGTTTAAACTTTCGTTCAAGCAGGGCTTGATTTTGCTTAAAGCTAAGATTGATCTTAAACCCGTATCAATCTTAATTGCTAAGCAAAGTGTGAAGTCACAATGCAAATCGCTATGGTGATACTGACAACTCATCTTAAGATGAATCTTAGTGCTTTGTGAAATCCAGCCCAGATGATAGCCAAATCAAGGTTGGATTGCCAAAATAGTCTGACCCCCCTTTTGATACAATGATAATGAGTAGTCATTATTGCTTAGAACTGCAGACAGGGTAGCCTACATGACAGATTAGAAGTGCACCAAATTGATGGTCTGTATACTGCACACACATTAAATTGTGATCAAGATTTATTGGCCATTTCAGATCAGTCTACCTTGAATAATTCAGACCTAATCAACTTATAATATCAGCTGATGACGGCCAAGCGTGAAGTCCGTTTTATTTTGTCTGTGAGCAATTAAGAGTATGTGTTCCGAAAAACAAATAGCATGGTGTTGTCAAGTATCGCATTATGGCCTAGAAACCAGGCCAGCTGCGACGATAAACTGATTTTTTTACAAACTGGGCCCAATTTCATGGCATAGCTTGACCACTGAATTATGCGCTTAGGGCGCCCTGTAACACAGGATTCTATGAGCTGTTAGCGTACACATGTAGGCTTCCATAGTAAGCAGAGGCATGAAATTGGGCCCTGCAGTCAATTTCACAAAACTTTCCGCATCTTTAAGTCAATTTTGTACAAGATTTCTTGTGTGAGTGGTGCACTGCATACGTTATTTATTATTTTGCGCAAGTGGACTAACGCAGTTGTGTAAAGTTGTGTTGGTTGAGGATTTGTAAGGAATGCCCTCGGTATGATAAAAATATGTTTGCAAGTTGAGTTTGCAGCCAATCTCATAAAACTTCACGCAACTGCGTAAGTCCATTTTGTGCAAGATTTCTTGTGTGAATGGTGCACAACTTCGTAATAAATGTTCCTCAAGTGGACTTACGCAGTTGTGTAAAGTTTCATGAAATCAGCTTCTGGTTTGTTGGTTGGGGATTTGTAAGGAATGTCCTCGGTATGGTTGTAATCTGTTGAAATGTTGAGTCCATGCTTCAGTGTCATTTAAAAAATTTTTTTTAACTGTTTGATTCAATGTGTTGAGCTTCAACTTCACGGGTCAGTTATTTGTCTTTCAGATTCACGCAATCATTGTAACGAAACAGACAGAATCCTTTCTACTTAAATCTGATTTCCGGTTCATTGTGCCCTTGGAATATCAGTGAAATATGATGTTATTGTTACATTTATAAACAGCTTGAACAAGTCTGTAAAAGACTTATAATGTATGTTTCCTGGGGTTTTTTTTATTGGTCAGTATTATGCTTGCTCTTTAGTCTAACAGCAGATTGTGGGTTCTAGTACCAGCCGTGGCACTTGTGTCCTTAGCAAGTAACTTTAGAGAGCGTCTCAAAAGTCGGAATGGTAGGAACGTTCTAATTGGATCAGATAAGTAGGCCTATTCCAGCGCGTGCTCATGGACCGTTCCGTTGGACCAACGTGATGAACGGAAACGTTTCATTGGAACATTCAAAATACGATTGCACAAATTCACTTGCGTAGGATTGCTCCTATACTTTTAGCGCAATGATGAGGTCCAGAGGAACCTTCTGGTGCTCCAACATGTCCAATGGATTGTGGGCGTGTGCTTTTCAGCCTTTTCAGAACGGTCCTTTCAGCCTAGAGCAAGCCCTAGACTTGTGAGATGTTCCCTTACCATAATTGCTCTGTCGTTCGCATGGGACATTACGCCGTAGGTCCTGTGTGCTAGGATTGGTAGTGTACGCAAATAATAAACCCATTAAACTTATCATGGAAGAGTAGGGGTAAACCTCAGGGTTTCTGGTTCACATAGCAAGCACCCTTTCTTACAGGATTCCTTGGTCTTGTGAGCTTCAGTAATTAAGCTAACTTAACAAGGCGTCCTTGGTTTCATTACCAGAAACATATACTTTGCATTTGTGAGGAGCGAGCAGGGACTCTTTTTAACAGGCACTGTGTACAGTGTGGTTGTGTGTATACTAGAATGCCAACGTAAACTTTGTGTGGAATACTGTAGAATATACCCTTTAAAAGTCCCACCCATAATTTGTGAGCCCAGCATAATGTACCAGGCTTATTACTGTCTAACAATGAATGGGTACAACTCAGTCAACTCAGGGAGGTGCACAAAAGACCCAGTCCAGGGTTGCATAAAAGCCTTGATAAGGCCATGATCCAGGCTGTTTATTTTGGGATAGAGGGACAGATATTGTGTTGTTAGTCCCACACAATGACCTCTTGAGCGACCCTTTCAGGTTTGGAGTGATGGAGATGGAGAATGGGATTGGCATGTTTTACGAGACTTTGTCTGGCAGTTAAGAGAAAACTAACATCCCCTCTCTATTAAAATGGTAACAGGGACAATGAACCGAAGTTTTTTTGTTTGTTTTTTTCAGACTGCAGGATGCTAGGGCATTGCCTTGTCTGTGTCGAACTGGCCTTGGAAATCGTGTCGCATTTGCCTATTGTTTTGTAAGCAGTCTCATTGATTTTATTGACAGTTTCAACTTTCATTGACTGCATTGTAAATAATAGAGCCTACAAAGGACAATTGCAATGACTCTGAACAATTACAGTAAAGATAAACAGAAGTTACAGATTACAACTTGTTAATTTATTTTAATAGAAAGGTACACATACATGTACTACAGCAAATTAACGTCACAGATAACATTCGGCACAAAGCAAATATTTTGGTAAACAGTTGTAAAAAATTCATTTCCGTTGTATAATCCAAAGGTCACAAGGGATATTTTGAAAGCAAGCTGAACCAAAGCCAAGACCAGGGCAATGGAGACATTTTGACCCTGTGACCTGCCCCTATATATTCCTTGGAAAGTGGCTTTGTCGGTTGGTTGTTTTTGAGGAATGACAATTCCAGCCATGTGGAGTGCAGAAACCCCACTCTGCTCTCTCAGTCTCAGTGATCATTATCTCACAGTAAGGCCAAATGTTAATCTGTCCCACGATTATAATTTAATTTTGTTCTCCTCACAAACAAGGCTAAAGATATTACGAGACGACTCGTTGAAAAAGAGGATTGGAGCATTCCTGTTGGTTCACATCTGCTTTGGATTTTTCAATAATAAAAAAACAAGTCTGAATATTAAGCATCTTGATTCTTGATCGAAATGCACTGCAGTCTCGTACAAATTTACTTTGCTCAATTTCACCAAAGTCGTGCTGTGTGTCACGTCGTCATGTACATAAAGTGCATGTATCAAATACAATAGGTCCCTCCTGTTCTTCCAGCCAGTGGCCTAGTTTGTGCTTGTACATCAAATTCTTCAATCAAAACCACCCGCAGTACCTGGAGAAGTCAAATTAGTTTTAGGTGCCTTATGATTTCATACTGAGTTTCATACTCGGACCTTCATGAAGCCCCTGCATTTGCATGTGTTTGTACATTGTGTAAGTGCTAGGGTTTTCCTTCTTCATTCCTGATCCTGTCACACACAATCTGACAATGACACAAAGTGCACAACGCACCCAGTAGCTACTCCACATGTCATCAGTTTCATTTCCATATCCCACCATATTTTCCTGCAGCCATTCTTTAAGTGGTTGTACATCTCAATGCGTCAGATCAGGTTAAATTTCCTGCTTGTTCCTTGGGGAAAAAAAGCCCTAATACTGCTGATATCACCAAATCGTGGTCAATGGCGTGATGCCGTCCCCTATTCATGAAATTTGAGGTGTCTTTTATTGAAGCCCTAATTGACAACATTGATTCTCATCACCATGGGATCCCTCTTCCCCACAAACTGAAAAGGTTGACCCTTGACACGCCCCGACCTTCTCACTGTGTGACCTGCTGGTTCCCTCCAGATGGTCCATTCCTGAGCATGTAGTTGTCTGGGAGTCACTTATTTCACAGATAATATATCGGTTTTTCCCATCAAGCGAAATAGGGAGAGATGGGGAGAGAGAGAAAGTAACATATCATTGCATTAAGTAAGAAAACAGGTGCCGATTTGTATTAAGGGCACTGATCCTTGAGAGATGGAATCCCATTTAAAGATTTGTTTAAACAAGCGGGCAGATCCAGGGGTTTCTGTTTTTTGAAATGCCACGCCATTGATCGGTCTGGTGTTGGATACTTGTTCCAGGGTCAGGTTTAATGGGCTGAATTTTGCTGCGCTAAAAGTAAAATTTCTGCCCGTCCACCGTCCACCATCCTGTGACACTGTAGTCATGACCACATCTCCAATATCAGCTACCTGATATCTGTACCTGTGTTTGGTTTTAAAGGGAAATTGTACACGTTATTGTAGAGTGCTCAATTTGTTTCTTTTTTTTGTTTGTATGTACTGTACAATGTTTAGTAACCTAAGTATTGAAATGAAGTCATTTTGGTTGATTGTGCCGTGCAATTTGTGTAAATATTACATGCAGTATTAATTTGTCCATACGCGTACACACGGCTCAAAAAATATCGGTTGGATCACTGATACTGAGTCCAGAATGAGCTTACCAGCCAAAATTCCATATTACATGTACCATTTGTGACTGGTATCCTGCTAATGTTTGCTTAGCAGTTAAATTGTTAAGCAATGTCTTCTCATCATAAGCTCTGTTGCCCATTTCATGGGGTCCCAGCTTGTACAAATGCATAAAAAGGATTGTCAGCAGTTACGCAAAAGAATACAATGTGGATGCACATGTACCACAAATCTGCAGAAATAAGTTAGTGGCCTGACATTTCGACCCTAGCAGAGTCTTTTGAAGGCTCTGCTAGGGTCAAAACGTCAGGCCACTAACTTATTTCTGTATTATAACATAGGTCTGTCTGGTTGGTAAGCAGTTTGCAACAGCTAATTCTATTTCCTCACACATATAATGGCAAGAACATGTACAAATATATTTCAAACTTATACAGAGAGAATAATTTATGGAGTGGCGGCATCAACCACCCTGGCGATCGTAATTAATAAATAATTGCCGATATTGAAACGCTTAGTTCTTCAAACCGTTGTTTTTGTTCGGTTGTTGTAAGCCACCATGTATGGACCATTGTTGCTGTAGTTTCCATTTCTGTTCACCTTTTGGCTGCAGTGAAATTTGTCTCTATCAACATGCACTTTTTTGTGATTTTGGCACAGTTCTCCAAAATTTCAGACCAACTACTATAGAGGCCTAATTTTTCTGTTATGCCTTTTTATTTTGTAGTGAAACACTTTTCCAAATATTGTTGCCCTCGCCTCTTTATACTCTCCATCACAAGAAACAGATGTTTATGATCAGAAGTGCAGAATGATTTGAACATTACATTGTGAATTCACTACTTTAGAATTCATCCTGCATTTCATGCCCATGCCTCATCCTACCAAGCACAGATCCTATAATACCGGCCGGCTACACCATGATGGTTTGCCACGTTGCCGTCACTGCACAGCCATACCCTCAATGCATACCAATGCTGCCCTGCCGCTGCCAAGCACCAGCGAGCCCCTTAATCGCGGCGTTCAATTCAACACGGCAATATCTGCCAGTGTCAATTTAGAATTGGCTGGTAGATTATTAGGCTGCTCTCCACTGTTCGCTCTCTCTCTCTCTGACTGGAGACTGTTTGCATGTCTAATTAGAGTGTTCATACTGGAGGTTTGGATAATGTCTGTACAGGTGCAATGGTGTTAACAGGGTGTGGCAACTCAATGCATTGAGTCCATTCTCTCATGCAGTTTATTTGTATCATTGTCGTAGTGCTAGCAACACAAACTCATTTTACAACTCTGTCAAGCTGAAAGTATTGCCAGGCAAAAGCAGCCTATATGTTTGTTTTTTTATTGCAAAAATCTGCAAGGAAATCAAGTCGATGCAAACTACTGTAGGTGGCAAAAAGCTCATCATACTTTTTTTTTCTTGAGCAAAGATCACTTCCACTGGAAAATGACAATGTGTATGGGGATAGTAATTGAGGGGCACTTAACTGTTACATTATTTTTTTAAGCATTCAAACCTTTCTATTTTTGGTGGCATTTTCCAGGGAGTTGGTCAATTCAATTGCATGGGTTAATATGGCGGCACAATTGGACACAAATTATGTGTCCATGTAGGCCTACTCATATTGTTATGTGTATGCATTCACCAAATTGTTATAAATATAGTGACATGCAGGATGGCATAGTTTTTTTAATCTGTTATTCAATTCAAAACCACTTAGATGGTATTAAATGGTTAGACTTGGGGGGGGGGCAGTAAGAGGGTGCCAGGTTGTTGAGTGTATAAATGGCCTGTGTTTCACTGGTAATATTCAGGGTCCAAAAAACCTTCTAAGCTAAATTGTAACAGAGCACCGGTCATAACAATGTGTGTGTCATGGTATTTTGGCCGGTTACCTGTTTCTGCTTGCCAATATTTGTCTGTGTTGACCATTGGGCCATTGATTGTGTCGCATGATTTTCATTGCTTAGCATTATCTTTACACAAAAATACATCTTTGGGTTTTTTTTTCCTGTTTTTTTTTTTTTTGGAGGGGGGGGGTTGTACATTTTTTTCAATTATCAAAGCATGTGTATGTACTTTTAGTGAGAATGGATTCTGACATTTTTTTTTAGGTTTTTCCTGTAAATATTTTGATTCAGTCAATGAGTAGATGAAGGTAGTTTGAGATGTTTACCAGTGCTTTTCAGACCATATCCTCTTTATTATTAATGCGCGAGTGATTAAGAATGACAATAAAACCCGCGTCAATGGACATTAAAAGACACACGTTTGGGTTCATGCACAGTTTTACTCTACCGTCTACACAACGAAATTAAAACATGCATGCGTGGATGTCGGTGAATGCGATACACTTAACGCAATACACGTATTTTGTACTTAATGGCTGAACTGAACTGAAACATACATGTACCAGTATATGCACAATTGATGGATACTATATAATTAGAGGTAGGGTGTACTTTTGGTAATTGCTCCACAAGTTAATGACCATAAAAACATACTTGGTAAAGAACACTGGAGAGCTGTTGATATTATGAAACATCGTTAGAAATGCCCCCCCCCCCTTGAAGTAATGTAGTTTTTGAGAAAAAGGTAACTTTTCATCCCAAAATTTGAATCTGAAAAAGGCTTCAGGCATGAACCCAGAACAAGACTTGACTTCACGAAGAGCTTAATAATGAAATTGACAAGTCGTCTTGAGATGAATCACAGGTCGTTCCTGAATTGGCGGCTATGGCTGCAGCTGGATCGCTGCCTCGTCATGTGTTGAAGTATAGGATGTCCTTAGCAACAGTTATAGCCGTAGCTGTATAGCCACAAATTCAGATATAGCCTTAGCGTATTGTGGAAACTGAGCCTTGTTACACATTGTATGTACCTTCATCAATTAAAAATTATTTTTTTTCTGAAAGTGCATGTACAGTTGGACACACTGTAAGCTATAATTCTTCCCAAATCACCCCCTTTAAAGTTTTGGTTTTGATTGTTATGCTAAGCTCTTGTAATGGTAGAGACAATGGGAAAGATTGAAAGGGAAGAATAGGAGACAGCCGATAGTAGTCAAAATACTGGGTATGGGAAACACTCTTAGTCTTGGGGGTCAACAACAATGGATTGGCGTACATGACCTACTGTATGCAATTTGTTTTTATAAGACCTTCAGTTTGTCTGTGTAAGATCAACTGGTCTTATGGTTTCAATTTGTTAATTGTCAAAACAGATTGACAAGTTTCATTTTTGATGTAAAAGGGCTAATGATAGCCGAGGGGGAAGTTAGTACATTTTAGTTATCATAATAATAACAACAATAAATCAATTTGTATTTCAGTCATTTCTTTGATCTGATCAAGCTCTGGAAATGAAAAAACGTTGAGATTGAGCCGTTCCGACTAAGAAATAAAATCCAAAATCCAAGGTTGGCAGCTCTGCATTCAAGTGTTCCAATGATTGTGCAGTCGTTGTCTTGATCATCACCCTTGGGTCGATTTCTGTGGAACACCCTTCCTCTTCATCTCAGACGAGATATTACATACTACATATGTACCACCTTCAAAACGTGGTTAAAAACTCGCTTGTTTGCATATATGTAATCTCTGAGCATTGTAATTACCTTGGGTGGGTGTGCTTTCTGTGTAATTAACTATTTGCATTTCTCATGTGCCAGGAGTGTCTTTTTGGCATCCATGGCGCAATACAAATGTCCATTATTAATATTTATCATAATGCATAGTGTGGGCGTACAATGTAGGCCTTTCATTTATGTTTGTCAGTGGTGCACATACATGTATGTGTGCTGTATACAGTGCAAGTATTTGTACCCGCAGTCACAGCCCTCTGATGTTTACAATATTATAAACAGGGCGGATAGCTTTGAGTTAAAAAATTGCGCTTCATACAAATGCACGGCAGAGTAGAGGCCCCTATTAAATGTCAGATACACATGTACCTGACCGTTGATTCATGCATTGATTCAACATTGTCGATATTAGGATCAATAGAAAGTGAAGAACGGGTTAAAGTCCACTGATAATTTCATATTCATCATACCGAGTAGGAAGCGTGGTGGTGTGCAGGTAATTGCACACTTCAAACCACACAGGTGAATTCCGACTGCCCTGAACCCCCCCCCCCCACCTCCTTTGCGATAATATATTGTCTTTGCTGTCGTTGAATAAATGAAGGCACATGTCTTGGTGCTTAGGAAGTCATGCATGTGTTGTCGTTGGGTAAATCTGATTTCTGAACAAACATGTCTGCGGCTGGCTGTTTGGTTGCGTTTTGACTCGAGGCGGCTGGGCGGCACACTGTGCATTAACGTTGGGGGTCATCCGATGGAGTTTCTGACATCCTGCTAGAGTCTGATGAACTGTGGCTAATTGAAAGTAAACAATAGCAATTTTGCAAAATACACGCTCGTTGTACAGGTGTAAGATTTGTATATTCGTATTTGATACATTAGAATTTAAAGGATGTAAATTTATTAAGATTTGTTAAAAAAAAGTTGAACACTATCATTAGTTAAACGTACAATAAACATACCAATAATTTAACGTTTTATTCAAATGATTTGTAAATATGTTTTACAGCTTTAGCAGCCATCATCAGATTTGTGTATTTTAGCAACAGTCCTACAAGATACTAACAACTACTAACAAATTAAGCCAATAAACAAATAAATACATACTGAACAGATTTTCAAAGCAATGAAATTCCTATGGTATGATCAAGGGCACAATATCATAAAACTAGTAAGCGCAGACAAATAACGCTGAGCAGAAACAGGTAACCATGGTAACTAGCCAAAATTTCCTTGAAGTGCACATTGTCTTGGCTAGTGCTCTGTTCAAATTTTGCTTAGCAATAGCATTGATTTTTGTTAACGAAAATGCTTTTTTCAGATTGAAAGTAATCAACTTACAGTACACATATTTTTTTTACATAATTGCCAGCCTTGTGTACTTTGGCTTTAAAGAGACTGTGTAGTCATGATCATAGCACGGCTGTGGCTGTACATGGAAATATGAACTCTCACCCTGTTACTGCACGCGTGCGTCCTCTCTCCAAGTCACATCTATGGAGAGAGCGTGCACGCGTTGTAACTGGTTGGGAGTTCAGAAGTCCATGTACAACCACATGCCTGCTTTGATCGTGACGACACAGCCCCTTTAAGTGAAACCTTCAACCAATCTAATAATGGTTGTTAACTGTCAATGGCCTATTAATTCATATCCTGTATCGTTGAGAAATCATTTTATGTTCCTGCGCATGCAGATCATCTTCATTAGCATATCAATTATTGTAATCCATGCCTGTTTATTTGGCGTTATCTTCCTGCAGGTGCTACGAAAGAGCTGGGTGCCTCGCTGACCAGGATGTGTATCCGCCACAAGACCATTGAACTGAAGCTCAAGTCTTTCACAAAGTAGGTTTGACATGAATAAATCTTTCTCAGGGGTAGCAGAAATGGGCTATCATCAAATAGACCCTGTAAAGTACAGTTTGCACATAAATATTTTAGGTTTTGGGTGAACAAAGAAGAATTGACTGGAACGAGATTTGAACCTGTGATCACCAAATTTAGGTGCCGTTGCTCTACCAACTGAGCTATCTAGTTCTATGTTGGCCGTCTACATTCTTGTTTTATTTTATTTATTTATTTATTAACTTATTTTGGGGAGGGGGGCATTCAGAAGTCGTTTATAACCTTACACTGCCAAGAACCGCAACACAATAGTTTTTTTTATACAACTTTTTCAGTTGATACAGAATTGAAGTATTTTTTGTCAGATAGTGTGCAAACTGGACAAAGTGTTGAAAATGTGAATTCTTAAAATATATACTGATTGAAGGCTGGAAAATTGCAGAGCAGATTTTTAACAAAAGGAAAATACATCTAGGCTACTGTTGCAATTCAAAACAAAAACCGTCGGAGGCAATACTTGTTCACCTGTAAATCTGGCCTAACCTACATTTTGTTCAATTTCCTTTTGGCGTGCATTCTTAAGAACTTGGGGAGTGCACAGTTGAAGAAAAGAACAGAATTTTCAGATTTTGAATGACTGTGACAGCATGACATGCTTACGGTATTACCTCAAGTCTGCATATTGTACATAACAAGCAGCATTAAGGCTTGTAAATACAACTTCCAGGCTTCTCACCCGGCTTCCTTTTTGGGTGCCATTAAACAAACTGAAAACCATTGTGCAAAGTTTTATGTGTTGGCAGTTTCCTTTTTTCTGTTTTTCCCCCCCTCCTCCAATCTAATTACAAATTTGCATGTACAGTAAGGGATACGATCTTAACACTGCTTGAAGTTAAGCCCTCCGCCCCCCCCCCCCACCGGATATTGTTAACCACATATGGAACATATTATTCCATATTCGTCATAAAGACAAATGAATCTAGACCAACATATGCCGTCAACCTTGAAGGGTGTAGACTTCCATAAAAGTAGAGCAGGCTTATAAAACTCTTGCCACAACAAAGTAAATATAGGGTTGGCCTCCCACTCCAGTCACTACAGTGTTGATTCAAGAGGTCATGGGTCAATCTCCCAATTCTAAGTCACCGTGCCCATTGATTGTGTGCTCAGTTTGAATCATGAGTCACGATTCTCGCTAAAAATACATATATGGGGTACCTGCAGAAAATAGAAAGTGAGGAAATGCATTCATGTACACATAATGTGGTATCCGGTATACAATGTTTGAAGTTCTCGGCTCTCAGCCGTGGCCGTCGGGTCTCACTCATTGTGTCAGATTTTCCTTAGTGACAAGCTTGAGTCCCAGGTCTTTAAAAAAAACAGGTTCTTTGTCATGAATCACAAAGATTAATTCACAGATCTTACTTTGTCTCTATTTAAAGTGAAACACGGCAACTATTTCATATTTGCAAACTACCGAACAAATTCTTTTTTCTAGCCACAACTTTTTGGGAGTCATTTTCCCTGTACATTGCTGTGCAGTGCACATTTTAGGCGGTGTGTGCACAATGACAATGCGCACATGGGGGAGATTCAAACTACATTATATCTTTACGAGTTCTCAACAGAAATACCATCCAACCAGCCTGAGAAGTTTTTCATCAAATGTGTTTACTCTTCTTTTTTTCCGTGACAAAAGTACAGTCGACTCTCTCTGTATAACAAGATCAAATGAATTTTTATAACAGGAACGTTGTTATAAGAGGACAGAAATACAAAGAAACACAAAGCACATATGAGATTCAGGACTTCAGAATGTACTTTTTATGAGCAGAACCTCTTGAGTCTTTATAACAAGCTGACTGTACGGAGAAATGGCTGAGGATGCATCAAACTCTGGTTTTGAGCCAGAGCGTGGGTTCACGTCCGGTCACGACACTTGTGTCCTTCAGCAACGCACTTAAATCTTTATTGGTCTGTCATTCTGATGGTACATAAAGCGTGTACATCTTTTGTGTCTGGGTAATGTAGAACACAAAGAAGGGTTTCACTGCCATTGTTTCTGGCATGATAAGCAAGCAATACTGTATGCGCCACCTCACCTTGTATCCCTTTCGATATTTCCTTGTTGAAGTGTTCTCGTAGACAAATGGTACATTTACCAAGTAATGTTTACGAGGGTTTTTTCTTGACCCAAAATGTATTTAGTGGTTGTTGTTTCATTTTGGCAAAATGAAAATGGCGTGTCATGGCCGGGCGGTCAAGAACACCAGACTCAAGCTCAGGTGTGTCTGATCAGCAGAGTGTGGGTTTCGAGTCCCGGTCTTGACATTGTGCTCTTAAGAAAGACTCTTACCTTCGGATGGGACGTAAAGCTGCTCGCCCTGTGTTTTGTGTAATGCACCTAAATTAACCCATTTATTTTTATCGCTAAGAGAAGGGGTTTACCCCAGTTTTTGTTGTTTGTTTTTTTGGGTGGGGGGCAGTAGCACAGGTAAACCCCGATGTTACATGAATGGGTCTCTAAATTAAAAAACTTCAAAAAGCTGTCTGGAAATAAATAAGGATAAGCACTTTAAGGCGCTCTTAGATAAAGCGCTATGTAAACACTAGTTGTGACTATTAAAATAAGAAATCTAGGGGGTGTTTGAAGAAAAATTGTCAATCTGTGCTCTGTATTTCTGAAGGAACTAAGTGGAGGATTAGGCACACTTCCTCAAAACAATAAAAAAAAAGTGAACAACAATAGCTGTTCCAACTATATGGGTGGTCAGGTTGGCGTAGTGGTATCTCTCCTAGCCTCCCTACTCTAAGACCGCTGTTTGAATCATGCTGGGGGCACTACATGGATTGGGTTTTCAGTCCCTACCTGACTGCGTGGGTTTTCCCTGTTATCTGGTTATAGCTCTCTTGTGTTTTCCTCCCATATCTAAAACTGAAACTTCCTTCCTTGTCTTCTCTGTATTGGGTTCTTGACAAGTACAGTGATTAAGTTTTCTGAGAGCCCTTGGCTTCACAACCAGAGTACGTAAATGAAATGAAATGAAATATGTAGGAACAGCTAAAAAAGACATTCAGGTTGTGCAAACATATTTATGACGACATTGTGAGAGTGAAGTTATTGAGTTTCATTCTCTGTCTCCATCTCTCTCTCTCTCTCTCTCTCATCCACAGTGCCATCATGGAGTGCCTGGTGACTCCTCTTCAAGAACGAATGGAAGAATGGAAGAAGATTACTACGCAACTTGATAAGGAACACGCAAAAGGTAATATTCATCACTCACCATGTGGGCTAATGGTGGTTGGTCTTATTACATAGTTAAGTCTTATTATGTACTCAGTCGATACATCCTATCTCAAAGTTCCCAAAAATAATTCTCTAATATATCTTTCAATATGACAGGTGGACACATTTTTTGGACAAAATTGTACATGAACACTGTCAAATTTCCATTATAAAATTGGTTTCACTGTTCCCATTTGGATACTCTTCTGGAAACGTAAACCAACCTGAGATGAACCTTATGAGTAATTCTGTGTTTACTCACGTTACACCATGTACACAGATTTGACCACAGAAGTCAGAAATAGTTTTTACTGTTCTCTTGAGATTTGATATATTACAGGGTTCTTTCTACCCTTACATCGATGTGTAGTTACTACTGAATACTCCGTGCTTTCCTGAGGCTATTAAACAATTTTTAAAAATCATAATTATTCTGTAATCGATGTGCAGGTAGCCAGGTAGGGGCCATAAAAAGATCAATAACTGAAAGTTTAGGGGTTTTTCTTTGACAATTGTGTTAAAGAAAATATTGGAAATCTAATTAGATTTTTAATTAAAAGTAGGAGGAAACAAACCAAAACACAGATCTACACAAAAGTTTGAAATCAGAAATTCTATTGGGTGTGTCAAATTTTTTTCTCAAAAAATAAAACAAAGCAAATGAAAGCATTTATTTAAAAAATGTAAAATTGAAAGTAATAACACATTGATATTTCTGAATGGCCTCTTAGAACATCTAACATGATTCACTTCTCAGTTAGTTGCAAATCTAATTGTATCAAAGTCACAAAAAACGTAAAATTAAACCATATTTCTGACTCCTGAGGTTCGCGTAAAAAAAAACTCCTCATGTAATTTGCCCCTCTGCATTTTAGGTACCCTGTAACAACAATATTAACTAAATATATTTGACATTTTGACTAGTTATTCCTCTTGTACTTCTTGAAGGGCCTCAATTTTTCTGCCATCCTGGAAACTCGATATCTTCACCCACCATCTCTATAAAAGGGAAAAGAAAAAAAGAACAAGATTAGAAATGCACATCGCTGATGTCTCCTTATAAAATATCGCTCCCCTCTGGGCAAAGTCTGGAATATTCACACCCCTTATCACATTAATCAGTCTCAATATTAATGTATGAGGCCATAGGGGGGATTTGGAGGGAATAAAACCCATCTCCTGTTCGCATCTTACCTGGGCAATGTGTGTTTACTTACGGAAAAGTTTTACATAAAGTATTCTCTGAGCTCAGATGCAGGCTTCTTAACATTTCCTGCCCAATTATGTATCTTTGAAAGAACAGGAAATATTGCTCAAGAAAAATTCCTGCTAAGTGCTAAACGAGAAGTACCAGAGAACCAGTCCTAGACTATTCAGATGACATTGCATTTTGGCTGGTAACCTGTACTGCATGCTAAGCATCAATCTTAAGTTCTTAGCATTATTGCTTATAAAGTAAATGCCTCTCAAAATTCTACGCAGTTGCCAATTTCTTACAGTTGCGAGACACACCTGTTTGCTGTGCTTTAATAGTTTTTAGCCAAATAAAACCATAGTCCCCAATTAGCTGTGAAGTGAAAAAGCTTACTTAACGCATTTGGTAATTTACTAAGCAAACTTAAGCAGGTTACCAGTCCCAAGGAATGTTCATCCCACCACTTTTTGGCTAAGCAAGATACTTAATAAATTTGTGCTTTATGAGATTGGGCCATGGTTTCCATCCAAAGTACTTAATGCTATTTTTAAAAATGTTTTAAAGTTTCTTATGGTAAGTTTCTCCCTCTGTGAGGAGTGATAAACCACAAGGGAGACTGACTGGTAACTTTTTTAACAATTTGGGGTTGAACAAAGAAAAACTGGGTGGTACCCTGGCTACTCAGCAGTTAAGGTTGGATGGCTTCTGACTGGCACCCCTGAACAAAGATATTGACAAAATTGGGAGACCACCAACTTTAGGGCTAGATAGCTCAGTTGGTAGAGCGCCGGCACGTTAAACTGGAGGTCGTTAGTTCAAATCCCGCTCGAGTCAATTTTTCTTTGTTCAACCAAAAATCAAAAGAACCAAACTGAGGCTCGAATGGAACACAGTCTGGTTCCCTTTTGGTAACCCAAGAACTCACTGCCATTAATGGCTGTTGCACACAGGGAACAAGATGCTTTAAGGTTTATCCCTCTGAGGTACGTTCTTTGCCCATCTCAAATGACTAAAGTTCCCAAGCTAGTAAAGCAAACTAAACCAGAAGCTTTTTAATGGATTATCGGCAACTGACAAAATATGGTTTGTGTAAGAGTTAGTACAAGTTGGTCTTGCAGGGTTGTATGTAGAGATTACAACAGTAATAAAATAATCTGAATTAGAGACGAAAAAGCCACTGTATCTAGCTGTTTTTTATCCATGGATCTGTATCACGCATCGCCCTAGGGACCTCTGGATGACCATTCTGAATATATCAATCCTGACTATCGCGGTAAATGAATACCTTGCTGAGATTAAGACTAAGAGTCCGTGAAATCTCAGCCGAGAGGGAGAGTGGGTTGCGCTAACTTGTGTCAACCCTAGGCCTGGCATGGGATGAGAGCTCCCTCGATGGCCATTACTGTTATATGAACTTGAGTAGCGTTCGTACTTAATATGTGCATTTCATTTTTTAAAAATTTTTTTCCCTTCTTTTTTTCCTCCTTTTTTTGGGGGGCAGGTTTACATTTGCAGCTTTCAAGAAGTTGCCAGAACAAACGCTTTGCAAATGATGTTGCCACATACATGTATAGTGCATGTTCATGCTGTAGTTTTTGTCTTTCTGTTAGATCAAAATGGCATTTTCGATAGATACTACACATATATAAGTACACACGTATTGGCTAAGCCCTTTTCAAGCACACTGCAGGCCCAATACTTCAATGAGGCAATGGAGGCAATTGCCACAATGCCCTGATTCTCGCCATGGTGCCCTTTTAAAATGTTCCACCACAAATGTTCATGTTGCACATGCCTTTTACCAGGAAAAATTGCCCTTGGCTTGGAATTTTGTTTGTGAAAGTGCAAGGCCATTCTCATTTTGTAAAGGATACTTTCATGGCAAAATTTGTGGGAAACTTTGGGAAACTTTGAAGGGGCACTTAGGCCAAGACTAGGGCAATGGTCTCCATGGCCTCTGTGTAATTCCAGGCCCGCCTGCCCTTTAAAGAATGAAGTATCACCCAACTCACACAAGGGGAATTTTCAATTTGCACGATAACATTTTGGGGAGATTTTAACGCAACAATTATTGTGGGCACACAAGCTGCATCAGATGCATTCATGTTGTTAATTGCAGCCAGAGCAATGACAATACTGTGAAGTTAAACACATGTTGCTGTTTTTCTATCATTTGATAATCAGTTAATGTGACCAATAGTGCGGTTTCAGATACTTTAACATTGATCATTACGATAATGTGAAACTGCACGCTGAGGTCATTTAAATGCGTTTTTCAGCTGTCGCTTCGGTTTTTGATGTTTTTAATGTCTGTTTCCTCGAACAGATTACAAGAAAGCCCGGCAGGAAATCAAGAAGAAATCGTCAGATACAATGAGACTACAGAAGAAAGCCAGAAAAGGTATTTTTCAAGTCAACAAAAATGTATTTCTTTTTTTTTAGAAGTACATTTTAAAGGGTTTGCACAACAATGGTAAGATTGAAAATGCAAAGGTTTGACAGATTTGCACATGACTGACATGGTATAAAGATGGTCATGGTCAAATATAAAAGAGCTCCCAAGGCACGAGTTCACTGGGCGCCATTTCAATGAGCAACTCTTTTGATGCAACAACAGATCAGTGCAGACAATGACCATTGCTACCAATGATTTACCAAAACATTTTGCTTGCTGAAATGGCGCCCATGCGTACTTCATGTTCCAACATAAGCTCCATTAACCCATCTTGCGCCTTTCGGCACTCTATAATCTTTGGTCATGGTGGAAAACTTCCCTTGAAACAGTTTTGCTTTAATTGCTACAGTTTTTCGAGGAATAGACCATTAGTTTTGATCTTGCGAGTCCAAAACCTGAAGATTTGAAGACAAATTTTTTTGGACTCCGATAACTGATTGAGCTTAAACATTCACAGGTTTGTTATTATTTTTCATGTATGGGTGACAGAAAGTGCAGATACTATCCATGGTGCTTTAAAAAAGAAAGAGTCACAAAGTATAAAGAAAAATTAGTTCATCTCTAACAACAAAATAGTTAACAAATGAAGCTGATTGCAGGTAGATTTCTTTGAATATCTACACTGAATAAAAATGTATGCATACTTCTGAAACCTGTTCAGGCTGTTTGACAAGAACTAGATGCACTGAATTGAAAGGAGTGTACCATTTGAATTTGACTAGAAAGCATTGAATGGGAATGTTTTTGACCGTGATGACCTCTGATGCCATGGAAATGAACTGATTGTGTTGGATGTGGTTTCTTCATGAGCCGCGCAGGGCATGTGGTAATGTAATGTGCCACATTCTGCTGCTGCCACCCAATGCCAATCACTGTACCCCAAGAGGGGTTTTTACAAATCAATCGAAAAGACTTTTTCATTGTGGTCGAAATGCAGCTAGCGTCTTGCTAATAGTCAGACGTAGCCATCTTGTTTTTTCTCAGTGACAGCGTACACTGTGCGGTTACATGGATGCATAATGTGCAATGTACTCGACATAATGTCAAATGGCATGCATCGCTTGTCAGAGAGAGAGAGAGAGAGAACAAAATGCCACAGCCTGTGTGGACAACAATCAGACTTAATTTATTACATGTAGCTTCACGCCAAATTCAAGCAGCTTTAGAGGCGGGGTATACTTTTGGTAATTGTCAAAGATCAGTATCCTCTCTTGGTGTATCCCAACATGTGCCTAAAATAACAAACTTGTGTAAGTTTGGGCTCAAATGGTCATCGAAGTTGCAAGAAAATAATGAAAGAAAAATACACCCTCGTTGCATAGAATTGTGTGCCTTCGGATGCCTGAGAAGGGCTGCATGCCTGAAGCTTTTCTCGGATTCAAATTTTTGGGTGGGAAATTACCTCTTTATCTAAAACTACATAACTTCAAAGGGGGGTCGTTTCTATCGATGTTTTGTAATATCAACAGCTCTCCAGTGCTCTTTACCAAGTAAGTTTTTATGGTCATTGATTTTTTTAGTAATTACCAAAGGTATACCCAGCCTTTAATGCAGTATGCATCGAACATTGAGAATGGTGATACTGGAAAGTTACACCATGACAGTATCAACATGTGGCAGCCATCTTTGTCAGATTCCTTATGCACATTAAGCGATAATGTGTAGTGAATTTCATTAGAAGTACAAGCACCAGGCTATTTTTGTTCTAGTGTCAGTTTCACCCTGTGGATTTGTATGGAAGAGAAACAAAACGACCGGAGATTGTGCTAGTCTCGGGCATATTCAAACATTGGGACCCGTTAAAATGCGCAAGTTTGTTTCTTTCACATGTTAAAGCATTGTACATATACATGGACCAAGTTTGTTCCCAAAAATGTTTGAATACGTGTGAGACTTGCATATTCATTTTAACCAAGCTGCTCAGTTTACAAACTTGCTTAGCACTGACAAACCTACCTAAGCAGAACCAGGGAAGGAATGCTTTGCGTAATGAGAGACTTTAGAACTCTAGGTGGCAGCAGACTTTCCATTGTTTACGTAAGATGATCAGGCATCATCTGTGAAAATTTGTGAAGAGAAAAAAATAACTTTAAAAAAAAACATTTCTTTCGCCGAAAATTGGGCCATGAAACTTTAAGTCATTGAAATTATTCAGACAGTCAGCTACCTGATTCCCGTTGTAATTTCTGAGTAACCATGGAGTTTCCCCCGATCGCTTTATCCCTCGAGAGTGGCTCCCTGCAAATTCAACAAATACGTAACTCGGTTGAGTCAATTTATCTGCATGACATTTTGTAGGAAAGTCGTCCTTACGAGGAGTCTGATTGTCAAAGGATGATTTAGTCCTTCGTGACAGTCAACTCCCTCAACTTCCAAACAATTCCTGTTGTTCGGACTTTTCCCATCACTGTTTTTTTTTTTTTTTTTCTGAAATAAATTGGCAAGCTGCCGTCTCTCCATCATCTGTAATCACTGGCAAGCTTCCTTGTGGGGTTTTGTTGCTGAGACAAATGCAACTTGATGCGCTTAATGCCTCTTACCAACTGATTGAAGTTTTTTAGTCTAATAACTGTGTTTTAGTGTATGTGTTTTTTTAACTATTGTGTTGTTTGTGTATTTTAAATGTTTTTTCCCCTCCTGTCCTACTAACCGCCCACTCAAGGCAAGGAAGATATGTCGATAAGACATCACAATGAGAAACTAAGTATGTCCTTCTGATTTCACGGTCTTGTGTCAATCTTCCTTTCATTTTGATTTGGGGAGTAAGGGCAGAAATCCATGTGTCCGCCATGCGTTGTGCATAATGCATTTACGGCAGTCCTTTTAAATTTTAAAAACGCGCCAAGCAATGCTCTAATTTTTACGGATAAAGCAATACACAGTATGGATAGAATTATATACGTTGCTGGTTGTGTACTTTTATTTGTAGGCATTGCGCAGTAATGCGCATCACGCATCACGCATAACAGACACATGGTTTTCTGGACTAGTTTGGTTGATCGTTTCTCTCAGACGTTTGTATGCTCTTCTTCTCGTTTGTGTTGTTTTATGGTCTCTGCTGTTTTAGGGTGTAATGCCACCGAGATATAAAATGAACTTCACTTGAATAAATACTAGCTCTGATTTTTGTAGACATTAATGAAACAAAACTGTGTCTTGTAAATGTTGAACATGGTGATTGCTCTCTGTTGACATGGTTGATGCATGTATCTAGCATTTAAACATGAATTATAGGAACTCCGATTAATTACTTTACATTTTAAAATCCTTAAAGAACTGAAACAACTTTCATTTATGTTTCTTTCACTACCCCTCCCCCCCCCAAAAAAAAAAGAAGAGAACAAAGCAAACAGAACATTTTTAAGTTGTTATTAAGAGTGCTGCTGTTACTTTTGATCTGGACCAGGAGTGTGAACTCTGAGGATTTTTTCCTGATTTTAAGATTTCCTCAAAACCTTCTTGAGCTTTGAAGTTCTTCTTAAAAAGAAGTAAAGCAGTTACCGAACGGAGAAAGAAATAGTCCACATTGTGTCCAAACCTGTAGTTTTTTATTTCTGGTACACACAACTGTCTGGAGGTGCACAGAATCTGCAAACCTCCTGCATTGTAACATCTGGGAGGGTCTGGGTCTAAAATAAGGAGAAACCCAGGCCTGGAAGCCATTTTTCTGAAATGTTTACATTTGTTAAACATCTCCACTGCTTGACACAGAGAGCTGCTACATTTCAGCAAATTTCTGTTATACGGGCATGAGATTTATCAGGATTTTTTTTTAAATTCCCCTGCACCTCAAGTTTTTCTTGAGAGAGGCAAAATTGGCATCACAGAGATGAAATACACTGCCCTTGTAATGACCAAACCTTCAAATGTATGGATGAAGTCATGTTGAGAGTCAATAAACCTGCAAAATGTAACGACCTGTACATTTAGGGGTTCGTCAGGAAATACACGCCAATAGGAAATTTTTCTCAATTTTTCAGGAGCTTTTATTTTTATACAATCTCACCCCGGTAATAATTCTTACAAAAACAACATCTCGGTGAGAATTTGTGGCCATCTTTGTATCTAAACAACTGCCTTGTTAATAAAAAAATAAAAAGATGAAATAGTTTTCTGCTTCGGTGAATAAACTACAAATGAGAATCCTTTCCATCGGACTATTTTTAGTGACCCAAGTTCCACTTGCATCAAGGGCAGGTAGCACCTGTCAAATAGACAGCTGGATAAACCAATGACATGTAGCTGCAAATAACTGCATTTAGAAACGGAGAACATTTGGCAGATGGGATCTTTGTTAATTGTTGTTGTTTTGTTGTTTTTTTGTTTTTGGGGTTTTTTTTTTTTTCATTTTATTTTCTCATTCTCCTTGTGGAAAGTCATTGTCTGGATCGAAATGTTTGAAAATCTTTCACTGCACCACCTCTACATATGTCATGTATGTATCTTTTACTTTTCCTGTCTGATGTCATTGTCATTTGTGAGCTCTGTTAATAATAAATAAATTTTGTTAGGGAAATGCATAATTGTTGTGTGTTGGGTTCTCTCCCCCCCCCCCCCCCCCCCCCCGCCCCTAAAGGTAGTGGTCTTGCTCAATAATGATTGGAAAAACAAATTGATGATTTTTTAATGTGGAATGTTACAACTGTCTTTCCTGAAAATTTCAAAATCTCATTGCACAATGTACATGTGTCTAATGCTCGGACTTCATTTTAAAACCCTGTGCATGTATACACTACCTGGTACTCAGACTTCATCCAGTATGTGTCTAGTATCCAGACCTCAAATAAAAACCATTCATGCATTCACTGTACTTGGTCTTTTTCCCAAACCTTGGCTTATGCTCCCTCTGTGGCTCCAGGCTTCATGTGATGCTGGAAGTACCGTGCAAGGTGTACAATGCTACAAAATTGATGACAGGGCCCAAGCCGGAGCCCAAACCACGTTTTGGGAAAAGGCCATGGTACTCAGACTTAATCTAGCATATGTGTCTTGTCCTTGTACCCAGACTTCAAAATCAAAAACCTTTTATGTATTCACTGTACCTGGGCCTTTTCCCAAACTTCGGCTTGGGCTCTGGCTCTGGCATGGGTTACCTCTGCCAATTTTGGAGCAGTGTGCATTTTGCATGGTGTTTCCATCATCAATCGAAGCCCGGAGCCGGAGGTTTGGAAGAAGCCTCTGGTACCCAGACTTCAATTAAAAAAAAAAAAGCGTATGTGTCTAGTACCCAGACTCTCATTACCATCTTGCTTATTACTAAAAGACCAATGTTTTTTTAATGACAGGTAAAGCAGATATCCAGTATAGATTAGACAGCGCCATGCAAGACGTGACTGACATGTATCTACTCCTTGAGGAGGCAGAGAAGAACGCAGTCAGGGGAGGAATGATCGAAGAGAGGAGTCGATTCTGCACGCTCATTAGCTGCTTCAAACCCGTCGTGGTAAGATCTTATCGAGGCCAATTAAGACGAAAACTACACCTGTCATGCCTGTAGGTCAACTCCACGGCTTGCATTACATCGTCCAGAAGTATCAGAAACGCCATTTTGGCAGGTCTTTTGGGAATTGATATGTTGCAATGTGGTGCTGGTGCCAACAGTTGTCAGTATGCATGTATCAGGTTGTGCGAAATCATTCAGAAAATCAGGTTGTTGTGACTTGTATCACTTTTGTTGTGACTTAGTAACCCAGGAATTGCTGTCTGTTATTAAATTTCCAGAATTTAAGATGCTAGGTCCGATTTTTCCAGAAAACTTAGATTTAAATTATGAATAGCTTCTTTTATAGATTCAAGAAAGTTTTAAGCTTTCAATTAAGATATTGCACAAGAAAATCCACCAATGATATGTTGTAGTTAATAAAAAACTGGAACTGAGTTATCATCGGAATCCCGAAATTATCTCACCTCCATCGGTCATATAAAACAATCTTGGACGGTACATGTATTTTGTGCATTGTCTGCGACATACGTGAAAGTTTCTGTATTTTTTTCATTTTGAAACAGCATCATCTGTCTAAGTACGTTCAGAAAGAAAACAAAACAAACAAAACAAACATTCCTTTCGGCGAAAAATCTGTCCATGGTGTCAGACTGCATGTAACTTAAAGAATAAATAAATGGGGCAATGTGCCAAATATTTGCTTATTCCTTTTGCTTTTTGATTTAGTACGCATTGACTATTGACCCGAGTCACCTGACATCATCACATGATAAATCTTGCTTGCGCCATTTTGGGAGGCAGATTCCTCTCCGTGAGACTGCAGTGCACATGATTAATAGCGAGGTGCGCATAGTTTGACATGCTCTGTATCTTTACATGCACTTTAACTTCATAGTTAGCAGACCATGGGCAGACAGTAGGCAAAGGGGCAAGGGGTGAATATGCATTTACAAACTGAAGTTTGTCCAGATATACATTTCATAGTTGATTCAAAGAACTCCAGGTATCATGGTTATTCATGATCTGTTTATAAATATTCATAACTTGGCTTGTTGCATATTGATGATGTCTGTACAGGATGAAGAGATCTCCATGTTGTCTGAGGTCACAAGGCTTGAGGCAGTTATGGGTGAGCTAGCAGAACAAGGCAAGGATCCCTACGTCCTACCTCAATCCAGCGAGCAGGTCATCTTGGATGTCAAAGGTCAAGATATCAAGTGGGCGTATCAGGTACAAAGCGCAAAGACTCTCTCAGTTATTGCAAATTGTCATCTATCAGATTTTAACCCATTGTGGAGTACCAAAACATATGGTGAACGTAGTTTTCAGTTTGCTGGACCTCATTTATGGAGCAATCTCCCTCTTCACATCAAACAAGCTACCAACGTCTCACATTTCAAGACTTTTCTCAAAACATTTCTGTTCAATTCATCGTACATGTAAATTTCCTTTTGTTCTCCTGAGCGCTTAGAGACTTTCTTCTGAAGGTGTTAGGCACTATATAAACACAGTTGTTATTATTATTATTATTACTTACCTTTTGCACACAAAGGGTTTGAGTATCAAGGTAAAGCTGTAAGATCGACTGGCTTTTTGCTCGGAAAGTTCCAGTGGATGATATTTTATGTGAATAGAAACTTTTGTGAGTGCAAAAAAAAAAGAAGGAAAATAGCAACTGGATATTGAACAAATCAGACTTTGAAAAGAATGAATATTTGACAATAAGTGAAATTAAGAACACTTAAGTTAACTTGACCACGTACAAAAGTTGTCTGATAATTTATGTTTCTCCCTTGTTGACAGACCCCACCTGGTTCCCCTTCCCAATCATCTGGCTCCCGGAAGTCAAGTATGTGCAGTCTAAGCAGCATGACAAGCTCGGACTCCCGTTCAAGTAGCTCAACCAATTCCCATTCGCCGGGTACCAACTATGTCCGCCACCGTAGCATGTCTCAGCCCAACAGTGCCTACCGACTCTCCAGTGTATCTTCACAAGATTCGGGTTTCACGTCACAAGATATGCTGTTCCCTAATCAGCCCGGTACCCCGCCACAGACTGTGCAGGAAGAGAATGCACAGGTTAGTGTTTTGATCTTACATGGCAGTTGGTGTCCACAATGGCCTCAAATCAGATTGATGCCATTGTTTAAACCAAACAACCAAAGAGAGTTTTAAAACATACTAAATTGTGTCGTTTCCAAGCCCATTGCACTTTTTTTGTAATAAATACATGTAACTGAAGGTTTGAATAAAAGTTGGGTTTTAAAACTTTAAATTATTTTGTATTTTTCATTAAAACTCTCCGTGAGGAAGTGAGGAAAGATTAAATGTAGAACATTTATAAGTTTCTTGTTGTATATGAAAACTCTCATTTTGTTTTTGACCAGCAGGCAGCTCTCCTTCAAAGTGTGCCAGCCCCGTACGAGGTCGAGCATCAGTCTTCCAGTGAATGCAGCACCCCTTCATCTCCAACTCCACCCCCTTCATCCTCCTCTTTTACCCTCTCCCCATCTCAAGCATCGCAAGGTTTTGCCCCACCCCCTCCCAGCTGGTTACTCAACTTCAGCCAGTCAGAAAAGATGCAACGGCCGAAGAGTATACCCACTCCGATAACGGCCTCGTCAAATCGGCCGCCGCCTCCTGTCGTTGCCGATAAACCGTCTCCGAAACGGAAGAACAGCGCTAGCAAAGCAGGAGGAATGACTTACGTACCCGACTTCAACACTCCCCAATCAAACCAAAGTAAGTGTGGATGTTTTTGTTCATTTTCCTAAACCGTTAGACTGAACTTGTAACTCTCATAACCAATTAACCGATTTTAAACTATTCCAATCAGAACTATGAGCCCATCTGTAAAAGAAGCAGATGTCAACACACTTTCAAGATTTAAAACTAGAACACTGTTACCCAGTCTTTACAGTCACAAAACCACAAACCACCGTGGGGCCATGTACACATTGTAGGCGATTGAAAAGAATGTATTACATTTGTAGGGGATTAAGAAAAGAGACATTCCACCAACAAAAGGGATGTCATTTGTTCTCTCTGGATAGTGTCTGGGGCTAACATTTTTATAAAGAAAAGGAAGTTCTCTTTTCTTTTCTTTTTCGGCTTCATTTAAGCATTAAGAAAATTAAAAACATATTTCACGGCTTGTTTAAGGTTAAATGGTTAATCGATTAAACGGTTAATCAGTTGAACATCCCCACCCCTAGTGGTTTTACACCCTGTTCCCCCGAGAGAGTTTTGTTTAGGAAATTCTGGTCTCCATCAGTACTCATTTAGTTTGTGGTGATTTCACACCCAAAGCATTGCACTCTGGTCAGATGGACATTTCAAGTCCTTTGTGGTGATGTTAATAATAATAATACGCAGATTCTAATGTTAGCGCTTTATCATGCCCGAGGGCGTGTCAACCTGCTCATTATTTTGTTGCTTCAAGGTATGCGTAGCTATGTCTGAAATCAAGACCCGTTTGTTTACATAGCACCATGTAATGGTTTACAAGGTGCTGTGGCGCAATCTGCAGCCAACCATACCTTAAAACACTGGGGCAAACCCCTTCTCTTAACGATAAGTGTACTGGGTTCTTTTATGTACATTACACAAGACACGGGACCTATGGCTTTACGTCCCCTTTGAAGGACAAAGCAATAATGTTAAAGTGTCTTGCTTAAGGACACAAGTGTCAAGACCTGGACTTGAACCCACACTCTGCTGTTCGGAAACACCAGAGCTTGAGTCCAGTGCCCTTAACTGCTCGACTACGACATGCTGTTTTGAAGAGTTCAGCAACATGATATTCAAACCATTAAAGCCAGGGATATATGTTTTGGTGGATTTCTTTAAGAGTTATTTGACCAGAAAATGTCAATGTTAAATGAAGAGCTCCTGCGTTTATGGAGCAGATATTTCTTTTTGCATTGATTTACATTCCTCTCAGTTATTTTTGTACCGGTTGTCCATAGTCAGGTTGTAATTTATCGCCTCAAGTCATATTCCAAGTCAGGTCTGGAATTACACAGCGGCCTAGTTGCAGTGTTAAACTCATCTTGACTTTACTTCGATTTTCCAGAGGGAATTCTCCCCTTCTCAAAAAAAAAAGAAAGAAATAGCCCCCTCCCCCTACAAGGATAAAATTCCAGGACGGCTGAGTACTGAAGATGCAGACTTCAAAACCATTGGAGAATCCAGCATTAACGGAAATGTAAAAATCCCCCTGGACTTAAGCCCAAAATCATAGAGTTGGAAAATACAATGTTGCTCACCAGTACCCTGCCTTGTGTATTTTTTGTGATTTTTTTTTTTCCATCTACCTATTCTTCAAGGGATACTGACTGGGTAGTCAGTTTCTCTTGTGGGTGTGAACTTGGGTGTGATCCCTGGCTACACAGCAGTTAAAGGTTGCATGGCTTCTGACTACCACCCGAACAAAGATATTAACAAAATAGGAAGATCGCAAACATAATGCTAGATAAGCTCAGTTGGTGGAGCACCGGCGCGTTAATTCGTAGGTCATTGGTCCAAATCTTGCTCTAGTAATTTTGTCTGTGTTCAACCCCAACTTATTTTTTTCTTCAGCGGATAGTTTTACCAAATTAAGAAATTTTGGCCTCAGGGCAACTGTGATGCAAGCCAGGATATTTGACTTGTTGAACTGGAGTGTGTTACTGACACGTAGATGACAGTTACATTGATTTATGAGCACGCCAAGTCATTGTCTGTGTAATGCATACATGCACGTCTTCTTAGACCAGCTTAATATTGGATAGTCCAACCGGCGTCAGTGTCTTAATTATTAACTACGCTCGTATATCTCAGTTTTGTCAAAGTGAAGTGTATTTTATTTTTCTTATTAGAATTATTATTTTTCATCTGAAGGTATGTTAATTTTTGTCCAAATGATGTCTGTTGTACGAACAGCTGTATAATCATATGTTATTATGTAATTTGATCGTGCATCGTATTCTATGGTTCTGTTTATACTTTTAGTGTCATAGACCAATGTGCCTTTTGTTTACATCTAAAAAGCCCTCTGTTGAAAGTACTTAGCGCAACATTTGTTTTGTATGAACTTAGTTTAGAACTTGCCAAGTATTTTATTTAAAAAATGTGTTTGTTCATTTAGCATTTTGTGCTGTATACGGGTGCACTGAGTTGCACAGCGCCCTCTTTTGTTAGGTGACTGAAATGTAAACAAACTCACGGTGAAAATGTACCTCTTACAAATCTACAGGAGTGCTGCAAAAAAGTTGGGTAATTCTATTCTAACATTCCACCATTTGCAGTAAAAAGGTTCCTACTCTTAATACATAAAAATACTATACTCTCATTGGAAATAAAAAACAAACCAAAAACGTGAAATAAAATAAAGGTCCCATAAATCAAAGAGGGTCTGACCCATGATGACCTCCTAATCTAATATGCAAAGTAAGATGCTTGCACACACCGCCAGGCAAAAACTTATTGTTTTGGTTCGACCGTGATTTTTGTGGAAAAAATTGCCATGACGAAGTTTCTTGACTCTGCAAACTAGTGATGTAATTTCCTTTGTTTTTTCCTTCTCCTTCTGAACCATCAGTTGTGCCTCGTCCTGTTTGTGCCAGCGGCCAGCAGTTATCGAATGCAGAACTATACAGACAACGCAGTGCTACTCTACCAGCTAGGAGGCACACACATGTAAGTATCAATTGCGGGTGATTTTTGTTCGTCTTTTTTTACAATTGATGACAGGAAGCTTTGAGTGTAACTTCAATTTTGAACGAAACTGATACCTTAACACAAGACTGCATTTTTGTGATAAATAGAAAAGCAGTAACTGTATAACCAATCTACTGGAATATCAAAAGTTTCTTTTCAAAAATTTGAAATAAAAAGTCACATCCTCTAAGGTGCTTCCTCTTGCTGTGACTTCCCAGGTTGTATCAAAAAACTTGAATGTGATCCCTGGCTACATGGCAGTTACAGGTTGAACGGCGCCTGACTGGCACCCTCAAACAAAGAATTGTTACCATAGGAAGACTGCCAACATTAGGGCTATAGTGGGTTGTGCACCAGCAAGTTAATCCTGCGGTCGTAGGTTCAAATCCAATTTGAATCTAGTCACTTTTTCTTTGTTCAACCCAGAATCTTTTGAAAATTTGTGACATAAATGTTTTGTTGAAGTTTTGTTCATTGTTTAGCCATCTTATTGACAGTACTCTTAGCGCCCTCTTGTGGTAAAGCATGAGGCCTAGGGGTTGTTTGGTATGTGGCGGTCACAATATTCATTTATGTATGTTTGATTAACAGAGTTCCATGCCGTCAGCGCTGTATTCTTTAGAGACCGATGGCAGTACGAGTAGTCACGGGTCATTGAGTAACTCTAGTGGATACAGCACTCAGTCTACCACAGGTACTGCAGGATCTGATGATATGCTACCATCTCAAGGTATTGCAGGCGTTTTGTCAACATGATTAAAGAGGGGCGTTCAATGGCAAACTCAGTTTTGTGAGGCACTCATTTTTCAACAGATAAGAGTCCTCATGAAAGGTGGGAAAAACAGGGGCGGCTTAGGTTAGTTAAAACTTTTTGGAAGCAATTGGAATTCAGGATTATTAACGGTATGTGATAATTTTCTTCTCAGATGGCAATGTGGAAACCTACATGGACAGGTCAACAAGTGGCTATTCAAACACGACCGAATCCATGTACACGACCACCCCAAACCAATCGCCAACCAGACGGCCGATGTCCATGGCATGTATACCCACAGCGTCAATGGGTGAGCCCACAAGTAGAAACATCGCTACCACACCGGGTGGATCCTTACGTAAAAGCAAACCGCCCCCACCCGTCAGGCGCACGCCCTCCGGGGGGTCTCTGACCGGTATGAATATAATTCCTGAACCTCTGCCTAACCAGGGTGTAGGGAACCGAGGGGAAACTGGGGACGGGCACTGCGACCCGTCGGGGGTGTTTCGACGCCCGCACACCCCTGCGAGGGTACGGAGCCAGAGCACAGTACAAGCTCCATACAACTCGGAGTTGCAGCAGCCAGTGACTCAGCCACAGGGGCGGGTCCATCGAAGCCACAGTCTGAAGCTCGCTGGTGATGTAATGACAGGTGATATGGCTAGGATGAACTTGATGGACAGCTTGAATGCTAAGTTAGCACAGAGGACTCAGCCTCCACGGACTGGACAGGACACTGGACCCCGGCAACAGAAACAGTTCGAGCAGCATAACTATGCACAGCAGCAGCAGCAGCAACAGTATCAACAACCTTCGCAGCAGTATCAACAGCAAATGCACCAACAACAGCAGCATGCTCAATACCAGCACCAGCAACAGTATCAGCAAGACTACCAACAGCCTCAGTACCAATCGCAGTATCAAGATCCCAGCCAACCGCAGTCTCCTCCCTATTCACAATACAGCCAATCACAGGATGGATACCAGCCAACAGGCCCCTCCCAACAAAACTACCCCTCGCCACCAGCTCAGAATACTTCGCAGAGCTTCCAGCAGCGTCAACAACAAGTGAAGCAGCAGCTGCAGCAGCAACTGCAGCATGGTCTCCCAGTGCAGGGTGGTCAGTACGCAGCTCCGCAGAGCAACCAGCTACGACAACAGCAGGACGTTAAGAGAGGTTATACAAGCCAGGGGGAGCAGCTGCAGCAAGCCGCAGCAATGCAACACGACGACAGCGATAGTTCCGACAGCGACGTTGGCGTTGGTATTCTTGGTGAAATCAAGAAAGGAGTGAAGCTGAAGCGTACAGTCTCAAATGACCGGTCTGCTCCAAGAATCTGATCAAAACCTTCTTTAATTTTAGAAAACTAAGAGAAAAATGGGTCTGTTTTAACATTATCAGCTTTAATACACAACTTTAAGAATTTGTTGAACAAAATGAAAGTGAAGTTGAAGGACATTACTGGAAGATAATGCAACAAATGTATTGGAAGATGCTTTATTTATAAGCAAGCTTTCTTCGGCTGCAGCTTAAAAAATGCACCACTGCTGTGTGTAAATGTGACCAAGTCGCTTGTATCTATTTATGAGGCTCTCAGCTTTTTGGAGTTACAAGTTAATGGTCTGCACCATGTAATAATACAGACAAAGTGTGTCATATTTATCAGAAATCTTGCATAAGGTTTGGCAGCTGTACCCAACAGCTGTTTTAAACAAAGCAACCCAAAAAACACCAACAGCAACACCATATTAAAAGATGCACAATAAGCTACTTGAAGGTTGATTGGAATAAAATTTGGTGCAATGTATTGCCAGGTCACAAGACATTGAAGTCCTCGGCAGTGTTGCTACACCACTGGGTTCGGGTTGAGATTTTGACACAAACATTTTTAACAATTCAAGTTAGAGTGTGATGAGGCAAATCATTGTGTCGGATTTAAAGTGGCAACATCGTTATGAACACGGCCTGTGGTTGTACATGAAATTATTAACTCTTACACAGTTACTGGACGTGCATGCCTCTCTCTACATCATACCTATGGAAGGTGCTTGCGTGCATACAGTAACTGGGTGAGAGTTCATAATTCTGTGCACAGCAACGGGCGTGCTTTGATCATGACGACACAGTCCCTTTAATTCCGAGGTCTAACATGGGCTCTTAACTTGTAGCTCCAATCCCAATAAATGCCATCAAGTACATTATTAAAGATACATTTTAACAACAGCAATACTGCCAGTAAGTATGTATAGCTTTAGATGTGAAGAAAAAAAATTAATGAATTACTCAATGTTAGGAAGCTGAATTGTTTATATATACGAAGTATGCAACAGTGAACGAGTTGTACTAATGAATTAATTAAGCCAGTATTATAATAGCTAGGAAGCTTATTTAAAAAAAAAACCATGTACTTAACGATTGAGTGTCGTTGCTTCTTCCACAGATTATGTTTGAGATTATTCTAAGATGAACCAAGAATCACAAGATGTAAACAAAACAAATCAAATAGTAAACCTCCCTTTTTGACCAAAAATGGTACAATCACAATTTCTTCACATGTCTTTGATTATTATTGGTGCTTCCTTTTAGATGGATTTTCCTAGTTTTTACCTGTTTGTGATAAAAAATGTATTTAAAAAAAAAAGGAATTCAGGAATTAACGAAGAACATGCTTTTGGATGGAAAGTAAGTAAATTTTTTATAATTAGTTTGAACTTGTAGTTGGGAAAAAATGTGAAGAGAAATGTTTGTTGCATTGAAACATACGAAGAAACGATCGATAACAATTTATTTTCTCTTTTTTTTATTAGGAATTTTTAGCTTTCTAAAAATGTTTAACTTGCCACATCTTAGCTATTTGAATAAACTACTGGCCTAACCAAAACAAATTGATAACTTGTAGAAATTTTGTTACAAAATTTAAGAAAAGTATGATTTTTAACAACTTGATTAAGAATAATTAGAATTGTACACATTTTTGTTATATTAGATTAATGTTGTATTCCTCCGTGGCTTTGAGAAAAGGTGCAACATTGGTAACTATGGAAATAATCAAGTTAACTTAAATACCTTTCAAATTTGTCATAATCCATCAACATCAGTTTTTACTGGATTTGTAAAATGACACATGGGTCGTAATCCGACTGGGCATACGGGACTATACCTGGTTTTACTATGGTGAAAACACAAAGTGTCTGTTTCTTCAAAACGAGAAAAAAAGACAATCTATAAATGGAAATGTTATCTGCCAAAAAATAAATAATAAAATCAAAATCAGTGAACAATACTGGAGACAAACATTCTTTCCACTATAACCAATGTAGTTCCTTCTCTTAAAGTTACTCCTTGTTGAAATAGATGTAAGTGCATTTGATCTGTATTTATTATTTTTTATACTGCCTGTGTACAGCCAGAAAGGTGTTGTTTAACTTTCATAGGTAACTTTAAAAACTTTTTTTTTGAAGTAATGCTTAGTTTAAATATGAAAAAAGTATAAAAATCATATTGAATTTTTTTTTTACTGTGGTGGAAACTCTTTGACCAAAAGAAATCTTCTTTTTATTTTGTCGGTAGTGGGATAGAGCATCTGAAGTTTCTACTTTAGGGTTGATAAAAGTCAAAATCATCTCAAACTTTCGATGTGACTTTGCTCTTTTCTTTTCTATTTGTCAGAACAAATACTTTTTAACAGTTGATTCTTAAAAACAATGTTATGTGCCTTTACAAAACGTTTATAATACATTTTATTTCTGACAAACACAATGAAAGATATTACAATTGTTTAAAAGAAAAAAGGCTTTATTTTGAGTTTTTAAAAGTCTATTGATGCATTCTACAGGTTAAAGCTTGAAATGCCCTGAGCGTGAACTGAAATATGAAACATTTTGTAAAAGCAAAAGTGAAACACGATTTGACCCAATAGACCTTTATCATGGTGTAGCCATCTCAGAATGGGAGGGCAATAGTCTGACCCCATTGTGATGTACTAGAATCAGTTCTCCTTATTGCTATTGGAGGCAGGGAATAAGACAAAGATGGAGGCAGCCTGATGAAGGTTTATTGCAGGTCAAGGTGTTTTTATTTACTTAGGGTGCTGTTGTTATGATAGACCTATTCCCCAATCAATGGTTTACTGAATGAGAGATTATTATGGATTCTACATTTTTGGATTGGAAACTTTAAATGGTGGTAGAGCAACCCTGATATTAATGTTTACAGTGACGCCATGTGATGAAAGCTGTCTTTTTGTATTTGGGTGGTTCTGACAAAAGAACTCGGCGTTTATCCTGTAGACTATCGGAGTGCAGACCGCATTGGCTGATGTCACATATGGCTAGAATCTGCCTAGTGGTCTGCCATTTTTGGGAGTCAATTTTTATTTGCAAGTAAAAGTATGGTGCACATCTAACCCAAAATGGTACAACCAATATGGTCGATGAGGTCAGGCGAAATGGGCCAATATTGATCGAAACCTTAAGTTGTTGCAAAAGTGGTTCTTTACGGATCCACCCGACCGGGGCCCAATTTCATAGAGCTGCTTAAGCAGAATATATTGCTTAACAATTCTCTCTGCTAAGCAGAAATTAACAGGATACCAGTCATAAATGGTACATGTGACAAGGTATTTGGGCTGGTAACCTTATTCTGGTAAGCATAATTTTGTTGTACCCAGCATTTTTCGTGCTTAAGCAGCTCTATGAAATTAGGCCCAGGGCTTAATTTGCTGCTTCAGCTCAAAAAATTATGCTTACCAGAATAAGATTATCAGCCAAACAAACATGTCACATGTACAATCTGTGACTGGTATCCTGTTCTTTTCTCTCTCTTTTTTTCTTTTTCTTGTTTGCCTTGGCAAAAAGTTGTTAAGCGCATTTTTCTACTTAAGCAGCTGTTGGACCCTGGGCCCAATTTCTTGATGATCCTTCCCGCAGAATTCTGTGTTTACTGCCCATAGGAGAACATGCTTCACATGATTCTGTTCAAATGCCATGAAATTGGGTGTCACTATACAAACATTATATCCTATTCAATATTCTATGTTATGGTTATTTTTGAGACTGCTACTCCACTTTCATTTCGGTGAACTTTAACTGAAGTCGTATCGTTGTATTATAAATGCCCAACTCTTTTGTAATATTGGATTATTTTGTAAACTGAACTAACTGTTGTTAGTTAGAGTATTAGTTTGTTAATTTGTAATTAACTTTGATAACTAGCTGATTAACCATGGTTTCTGACAAAATAAGCTTTGTACATAAAGCATGCCGGGCTATTGCTGTTGTATACACTGGGAGTGGTTCTTTTAACTTTTAATTAAACAGTTAGCTATTCTAGTTAAACTGAAGAAAGTTTCAACAAACTCATGTCATTATAATCGATGGTTTGTTTTGTTGTTGTGCGAAAATGGAGACGTTAAAAAAGTATTTTAATAGTAAATTTTATTTATTTGAATGGTATATGCACAGCGACTTTCTGGTCTTTCTGAAAAGATTACAGTTTCTGGCGACCCACTTTAATCTTCCCCTATTAGTAAAAAGATCAATTAGGATAAATTGATTAAAAATAACTACTATTCGGGAGGGGGGGGGGTGTCATGGAATTTTGTTGGTTTCTCAGAAAGTGGATTATCAAAATAGTTGATAGAATTAATTGTTCATTTAAAAGTGTTTTTACATGTTTATTTATAACTGGGGAGGAGGAAAAACAAGGTCAGAGAGAGGGAGTTATTGTAGTATTTATTGACGGAAAGGGATGGCATTGTGTGGAGAAATGTGCGTTTCTATCTCGGATGTGCCCCCCCCCCCCATTTATACCAGTTATCCTCAATTGTTAGTGAGAAAAAGGAAGAAACAAAACCCATTCTGGGCCTAATCCTATTGTTTCATGAAGCTGTTAGGCAGAATATGCTGATACTAAATTAATGTATTTGCCTGTAGGAAAAACAATGCGGAAAACCAGTTGCAACAGGTTGAAGTATGTGGCATTTTAACTGGTAACCTGTAATTGCTAAGCAAAAGTCTTTTGCAAAACCTGAGAAAACAAAAATAAAATAAAAACACAGGGCACAATCTCTTAGAGCTGCTCAAGAATTAAACAATTAGCTAAGCACAACGAAATTATGCTGAACAGAATAAGGTTACCCTCCAAAATACAATGTTTTATGTACCATTTTTGACTGGTATCCTGTTAATTTCTGCTAAGCAGGAAATTGTTAAGCAATATTTTCTGCTTCAGCAGAGAGCCTATGAAGCTCAGGGGGCCACAGGAAAGAGACAAGTTCATACTTTTACCAGTAAATACTCCATCAGTCCAGTGAGGCAAATTTTTGTCTCCTTTTCTACGAAAAACCAAACAATTTTGACACCATGAAAAGTCAACTAACAGTTGAGTATCTGACTTTAGATGCTGTTGTTTTACTTGTCACAGTTTCATTGTTTTTGTCACCAGGGTAAATTTCCAGTCATTGTTGGTTTTTTTTTCCTCTTAAAGTTTAAACGTTTAAGGTTTTATGTTTCAGAAGTAACCTTGCTTTTTATTAGTCAGCGGGATATATATTTAGAAATAAAAGTGTACTTTTTGTTTGAAATGTAAGTTATTTGAGTGCTGAACTAGAAGTAAGAGACATTTCTGCAAGTACATGTTGTTGAGAACAAAGCATGTTGTAAAATAATAAAGTTAACGTAGTTGGACCAACAGTTATTGTGTGTCTGGTTTGAGTTTGTTCTGTTAATCATTGGTCACACGGCTCACAAAAAAACTCAAAGGAAGGCACTTTTAATTATCGGGCAATTAAGTCTGTTTTGGGTGTGGAGAACATTACTTTTTTTACCATAAAAAAATACCAAAAATAGTACACCATGATTTAAACCCCGGTCCTGTGGTTTCGGAGTACGTCAACTATCCCGGCCATTACGCTAACTATTTTCGGCAAAACAAGCATTCCCTTTAGATATTACAAATACAATTAAGCTACTTTTATAGTAAGTTAACAAACGACAAACGACCTTACCCGGATTCTAACCAGGATAAGTTCATCTCCGTCACACAAGTTACACAAGCTACATCACATGTTAGCACATGATGCCTGATGTAGAATTAGCTCGTTTCTAACCATTTATATCAAAACAAAACAAAACCAAAACATTAAAGATGGGTTATTTTATTATAGTCGCCTATGGCCTATATACGCAACATTGGTTCTTGAGTGCAGTATTTAGATATTGATATACGCCGCGTGTGCACATACACGTTTGAAATTGAACCATGCATATTTCGCAAAGTTTGAAGGGAACATAACTAGATGGTAACTACTGTGTAATAAAGTTATTTTAAGTTTCCATTTAAATATTAGTCAATATCTATATTGGTTTTTGCATCATGTGTTTTTAAATGACCTCGGAAAGTATCGATTCAGCGACAAGGAATGCTTTTGGGTTAAAACTTTTTGGGGAAATAGAACTATAGCTTTTGCAAAAAAAGCCGTTTCCTGTTCACTCCGGTGACCGAAGACCAGTCCCAGCCTCAAGATCCAGCCTCAAGTCCTGTGCAAGACATACCCAAGACACCCGGAGCCTCGTTTGACGGCACCGACTTTCTGGAACTCTCTCCATCTAGCACTGAATCTTTACCTTGCGGCAACATATCATTGATCAACCGCTTGGAAAAAGATTTAGAAAACGCTATTCCAAAGATTCCAAAAGTCACAACGACAAGGAAACAACTGCCATCGGCAGACTTCGACCTTATCAAGGCCTTGGCTGTGAACGTATCAACCCTCACAACAGCCAAAGCTCACATTGATAAACAGTTGGTTTCCCTGTCAAAAGCTGTCAAAACGAAAACACCTCCGGCGTACATCAGCTCACAAGCAAGACCACCACACCCCCACCGGCTTCTGTCCTACGAAGAATCGTTCAAAGATTCTTGGAAAACTCTTGAGACCCGGGTGTGTGTTATGTTTGCAGAGCTAACACTTGACCAGTACACCAAATTCAAGGCCGACATCGAGACAAGACTGGCGGAAGCAAGAGAAACAGCGGCAGTCAAGATCAAGAACCATTTCAAGAACGAAGAGTTGACCACAGCACAGAAACTGTTCAACTTCTTCGCAAGATCAAGACAACAACCGACCAAAGGCTTGAAGCGAAAAAGAGAAGAGAGTCACTGACTTTCCCAAACCAAACGGTCTTTTTCAAGACCACCCCAACTTCCAAAAAGAGATTTTACCACTGTTGAACTGTGTAATAACCAATACTACTTTGCTTCACATTAGCGAATATTATTATTTCTACCAATCTAAATAAACTTCACAATAAACAATGGCTAATCGTAAATACAATAAAGGAAAGTCTCTCGCACGAAACCAAAGAAAAGCAACACGTTTTTCCCGCCATTGCTCAACCTTATCCCAACAGAGACAAAATTATCTGTTAACTGATTTGGCTACACAAAGCGAACAATTCATAACAAACCTATCCGATGTTGATCTTTCTACACATCAGAAAATCGCATTGGGCAAAGGTCTCAATTTCGTTCCTACCCCAACCAAACCTACACGCCGGTCTCTTTTGAAAGACATACAAACTTTCAATCGTAGGATGAGAGTCGCATACCTTATGCACAATAAGACTTCCAAAACTCAACCCTTCAAACCACCTTCCACGTGGCTTCCCAAATCAACATTTAACCTCAAACTTGAGAACTATTTGGAAGCTACACAATTTCAACTTGCTCATATTCGTTTAAAACAACAAACAAACAATATGACCAAGAACCAAAGATCAGCTCTATCACAGTTGAAAAACAACAACAAAATCGTGATCAAACCATATGACAAAGGTAGAGGAATCTGCATTATGAACCTCACTGATTATCTAGCCGTAGGCTACCGCCATCTTAGTTCCCAGCACTATGAAGAGCTAGAACAAGATATCACACATGAAACAAGTCAATTGGTTCACAATGCCCTCACCAAAATGGCCAATCAAAACATCATCAACCACAAAACCTATAAGTACCTTGACCCCCTGACCCAGAAAGTGGCGTGCCCGACTATGTACTTCCTACCAAAAATACACAAAACTCCACCACCAGGAGAAAAATTCATTGGTAGACCCATCATCAGCGGATGCACAAGCCCCACAGCAAAAATTTCTGAATTCGTGGATTATTTCCTCCTTCCGATAGTTACTTCGCAACCCACATATGTCCGCGACACAGCAGACATTTTGCGGAAACTAGAAGAAACATCATTTCCACAAGATGTACTTATTACCAGCATTGATGTTGTCTCAATGTACACAAATGTCCGCCAAACAGAGGCAATCAATTGTGTATGCAATGCACTCGACCGAACAAACCATCAATATGCCATTAACAAACCACATTCTTCACACATCCGTACTCTTCTGGAACTCATAATTGGAAGAAATTGCTTTCAATTCGGAAATAAATATTTCTTACAGAAAGTCGGTTGTGCTATGGGCTCTACAGCCAGCCCTGAAATATGTGACATAACCCTTCATGATCTCAAAAATCAAATCCTCCAAGAAGCTGACCACATCCACACTTGGTGGCGCTATAGAGATGACATTCTCATAATCTATGGCGGCAATATTGAAGAATTCAAAAAATTGTTAACCACCATGAATCGAATGCACCCCACCTGACTACTCAGTGAACTATCTTGACCTAACCATATTCAAAGGTAAAAGGTTCCGTGAAACAGGTATACTAGACACCAAAGTCTTTACCAAGCCCACGGAAACCTACCAATACCTTCATAAATCCTCATCCCATCCCCCACATGTGTTCAACGCGTTCATATACGGAAAAACCCTCCGTTTTGCAAGAAACACAAACAACATAGAGGATTTCAACGAAAAAGTCGAGATTTTCAAAAACAAACTCACAACAAGAGGTTAAACCCATGATGAAGTAAACACACAGATACAAAAAGTATCACATCATGAACGTGCTAATATGATTCATAAAAGACAGGAAGTACAACAAAACTCAAAAACACCTCTCGTCTTCACAACAACCTACAACCCGGCGTTATTCCACAAGGATATTTCACGAGCAATCACCAAATTCTGGCCTCAAATTCAAAGCGATGACACACTCGCGGAAATATTTCCGAATCCACCCTTCATTGCTTAAAAATATATATATATATATACGGGAAATGATCATCAGAGCAAAACTATGAGCTAACATGACTTCCGAAAACTAGTTATTGCTACTCAAAGGATCTGCAAAAATATCCTTTTATCTCGAAAAAAAAAAACTCCGTTCACTGCCGACCAACATGGTCAGAAAAGGTCACATTTTCTCGGTTGAACTATTTCCCCAAAACCTCTCTGTTAAAATAACACAAGTGGAAATAGCACAGCACAGTTACCATATTTGGAATAGTATTAACACAACACTTTTTTTCAAATTACAACAAGTCAACAGATACAGCGTCACTGGATGGGATAGCACCAACAATTTTTATCCTACGCTAGCGTAAGATTTTGTCGGAGGTCGGGACCTACTACAAAATTTCGCAAGGTTTGCGAAATTTTCGCAAGGAATGTAGGCGATGTAAAATATTACTGTCCTTTCACACGAAGCCCAAATTGTAATTTTTTACAAAAAATTGTAAAATTTTGCAAAGAATGTTCGTTTTTTCCGTCGTGTGAAAAGGGCTTAACAGTCCTGCAAAACAGGTTTTGAATGGCGTCGCCCTAGCTTAATTTTTTAGTCTCATTAAAACTGTAACAGATGGTTGGGGTTAGATGCAGTCTGGTTTAAGTGTTCCCTGAAACATCAACCCCCCCCCCCATTGCTTTCATACTTTAACACATTAATTTCCTCTTGTACAGAATTAATCCCCCCCCCCCAAAAAAAAAAAAAAAAAAAAAAAAAACTAGACATTCAGTTTTTGTCTACTACAAAAACAAGATGTTCGGATTGAGTTATTAGCAGGCAAATATTGAAAGTAAAAAAAAAAAGATATCCAAATATGGACAGAACCTATTTCAAATAAAGCTTGATATTATCTAATCTAATTTAAACTTCCGGTTTAAACAGGAAGGCAGGTCAAACCATGTCACTAACAAATAAAACGAACCCTTACACGTCAAACTTTCACAGGCATGCAAAGATTAAATCATAAGAGCTGTGGTTCTCAATATTTACTTTTAACAAGATTTGGTAAAACTGCCTCTTTAAGGTGACGTCATGTTACAACTGATGACGTAATTTTTCAAGGAAAATAAAATTTGTAACGTCTCAGCTTGAGGACATCCAAAAGCTCAGCTCAAGTGAGAATGTTATTATGTAGATGAAGCCTTCAAAATTGACATTGAAGATGACGTCATGTAAAACCTGATTTTGTCACCGTAACAGTACCTAAAATTTACCTGCCGCTAGAGGGCGCTCTTGTACTTTAATGATGCCATCGGTCTTATTTTTAAAATCAGACCTTTTCAGACTACAACTTCATACAAAACGACTAAAAAAAAGTTGCAACTTTTAAATAACAAGGCACTTCCGGTTTCAACCGGAAGTAGAGGTCACGTAATGTCACGCATACAATTAAAATCGAAGACCTATACTACCTTCGTATAATCCCGCAAAAAGCAACCCAGGGGCTTGTGTACTTGATTCATACGAAATTTCAAAGATTAAAATATTAAATGACGTATATCACAGAGCGAGCCAATATTAATGTCCCAGAGCGGGATAAAAGCATGAACAGTTATTTGATATTGCGCCATCATGCTTGCGGAATGTACATGTACTGCTTACGTTTCCGTTATGTGGGACTATGCGCACAGGCTTTGTGGACTTTGAACCTTATGAATAATGCAGCCGAACAGCCAGCTGCAGCGGTTTTCCTTACGTGGGTTAATACCAACGTTGTCTGTAACGCCCGTTTAGGAAAAGAAGTTATGGTCATAATGGTATCATATGTGTGCAAAAGTAATGAGTTTCCATTACGTGGGACTGTACACACATGCTTCGTGTTGCACACACAGGCTTCGTGGACTTTGAACCTTATGATTCATGGTGCTTAACAGTTGGCTACAGCGCTTTTCTATGTACAAAGATTAAATGCGCGTTAATACTAACGTTGGCTGTAATCACCCATTTAGGACCAGAAGTTAAGGTCATATTGGCGTCATTTCTGTGCAAAAGTTTCGGAAGGATCACATAACTACAATCTGATGTAAATATTGTGATGAAATGATCGGTAGTTTTTGAGATATGAATTTTTAAAATATTCAACTTCCGGTTTAAACCGAAGTCAGGGTCAAACGAGGTCAAACTCTGTGAATCGTTTTTAGAGTCATAACAGGTCTATCCGATGATGTATAGATTGTGAAAATCCATTGTGTAGTTTTGGAGTTATGATTTTTTCAAATATTAAACTTTGATTTAACGTAACTCAACACCTGATGACGTCATCATGACGTAATTGGAGCGGTTTCATCTCCCAATGAATATCTAACTATGTGTAAAGTTTCAAGTTCATACAAGCTTCGGAAGTATGCCTTTGTTTGCGGAAACTCGACGGGAAGAAGAAGAAGAAGAAGAAGAAGAAGAAGTAAAACTAGACATAGAATTTTTGTTTATTACAAAAATACGGTGTTCGGTGGAACGTTACATGATGACGTAGTTCAAAAACATTGAACATAAAAAGATGAATTTTTATACAATGTGTTGTTTTGTATAGTTCAAATGGGGTCATGTTGGGGTCAGGTTTGAACCGGAAGTCAGTGTTGAATGAGGACACACTGTATCTCGTTTGTTAAGTCTTAGGAGCTCTTTCTAATGACGTTTACTTAATACAAATACAATGAGTGGTTGAGGAGTTATTAATTTGTTAATTATTAAATTCATCTTCCGGTTTGAACCGGAAGTCAAGGTCGAAGGGCATAACATTTTGTGTATCGTTTCTTCACTTGTTATCTACCTTCCAAATGATGCATAGATTGTAAAAATCCAATGTGTGGTTCAGAAGTTAGGATTTCTTGAAACATTAAGTTTCAACTTCCGGTTTGAACCGGAAGTTAAGGTCCAACGGTCAGAATTTATGTACCGCGTGTTTAATTTATCAATACCGTTCAGACGACGTATGGATTGTAACAATCCATTGTGTGGTTAAGGAGATTTGAATTTTTCAAATATTACACGGACTACCATTATTTGGATGTGCAATATACAATGAAATAGCGAGCGACGCCAAAAGTATTCCTATATGTGGCTTTACAGTTTCAATACAGACATGTTAACTTAAACCACGCGCGCAATGTACATGTGGCTGTATGGACGTGTAGCGAGACTACACGTGCATCGTACACGTGCATCGTACACGTGCGTGGCTGGTACAGGTTTGACATACATTGTATTTACGTGTAGGACTACACTACCGTGTGTTGTCGTACAAGGTCGTTCAACAGACACATGGGCTTTGACGTCAAGTTTGAACCAAATGCAAAGGTTAAAATGTTATTATCTCTGTGCAAAAGTGTCGGCAGGATAACTCATCTATAATCTGATGCAAAATTTACGTTAAAATATTACGTAGTTTTTGAGATATGAATTTTTCAAACTTTCAACTTCCTGTTTGAACCGGAAGTCAAGGTCAAACGGGGTCATGTTGTGTGTAGCATTTGTTGACCTTTTGACGACCAATCCGATGTTGTGTAGATTGTAAAAATCCAACATGTGGTTCATGAGTTATGATTTTTTACAAATATTAAACTTTGATTTAATGTTATTCCATACCGTATGACGTCATCATCACATCATCATATTTGTGGCCTCTTGATGATAATGTTCAATTGCCTTATGAGTTTCAATGTTCAAATCAATTTCAATTTTGAGTTATGACAAAAATTTGAATTTTTTTACGAAAAAACACAAAGGCAGACTTTGACCTTCCGTTAAGACCGGAAGTGAAGGTCATACGATTATGGCGTAAACTTTTCAAATGTTTCCCCAATCTTGATCTATCAGATGCCCAATTTTGAGTTTCATAGCTTTCAAATTCACGAAGATACAGCACATAGCAAATGGTCAGTTTTCAACATTAAAAACCTTGTCAAGACGTCATCAATGTCGTCATCGTTCCAAAAAAGTGGTGGTTTCATTTACTCACTATTGCCTATGTACTCAGTAAGTTTTAAGTTTGTATAAGCTTTACTTTTGTTTAAAATTGCTGGAGAAGGTTCAGAGGGAAAGAAGAACGCGAGGAAAAAACTAGAAATAGAGTTTGTGAACAAACTCACGGTGTTCGGTTGAACCATGGACCTCCACGTAAATTGATGACGTAATTCAAAAGAAGGTAAACTCTGTGTACAAGTTTTTGCTTTCCTCGTGCTTTGAAAGTAGATGCAAATATTGTAGCTTTTGTTAATCCTCGTTTACAACTTTTTCAAATTTGAAACTTCAACTTCCGATTTGGTCAAATGTTGTCAAAGACGAATGGCTTTCGTCGAATGGCTTTAAAATTATGTGATGTCATTAAAATACCAATTTACGTATTTTGATCATTGTTATTCCCAAGTTTGCTATGTGAAGCCTTTCTGTTGTATGTGATTTGTTCACCTGAGTCATTTCATGTGGAACTCAGCTACTGGAATAAACTCATTATAGTTCATAGCTCTATGGTTAGCTCAAGTGTTTTTACGGCGGCGTGCTGATAAAACGAAATAGTGGGGAACCTCCATATTCTAAATGTACTCATTGAATATTTCCTAGCTTAGTTTTAAATAAGTGTAATATTAGTGGATCCCTCGATGTGTCCACAGTTCCATGTAAGTAAACAAAAGCTTTAAAAGGAAGAACATTGTGAACAACCTCTTTGTTGATGGCCGTTCACACGATTTAAGCCAAATGATTTTAGTGAGAGTTTGATCCTAGCGGGATTGAGTGTCAAAAGTAACGTTACACAATCGGACCTATTAAATAATAATAATCAGTGACGTTGCAGGTTTGCACGGAACGTACTAACATCCATTCTCCATTTCATAAACCTTTGTAAAAGCGCAAGCAAGTATTAGTAACAAAAGGACGCCGTCGCACACAACATTGGTACCATTCGAACATTGATAGCGTTGAAAACGGAATGGTGCATACAGCCCGATGCTCCGCCTGCGCAGAGCATCAGAGCCACGTGTACACACCCTCTACATCGTATTATGCACGTTATGTACAGCCACATGGACTTTTCTTTACGCGCACTTTTATGACCAGAGGACAAGGTCAAACTGGTGCCATATCTGTGCAAAAAATGGAGCAGGGTAAACGAGCTTCAAACTAGCATTTAAATATTTGAGAAAAAACAGAAGTTCTTGAGATATAAATTTTTGAAATTTTCAACTTCCAGTTTCAACCGGAAGTAAAGGTCAAATAAGGTCACGTTTTGCACAACATTTGTAAATCATTACAAAAGCTGTTATGTTATGCAAGTATCTTGTACGTAGCATTTTCGGTTCTCAAGGTATGATTTTTTGTATTATTTAACGTTTATTTAACGTAATTACGTCATCAATGACGTCACCATTCCCAAAAGGTTGCGGCTTTGTCTACCCACCAAGCTTGATCTTCATGACAAGCTTCAAGTTTATACAAGCTTTACTTTTGTTCAGCCAGCAGTTTTATTTCAATTCCTTTGGAAACGTTTGACCGTGCAAAATAACTTTGTGAAATTTTGAACTTTGAATAAATTACTGTAAATTTACCTCTTGGAAAAGTTACAGATCAAAGAAGCACACAAGTGGATGATTTCGGACTCTCCATTAGCATGGTTTTATTGAGGAAGAATCTTAGAAGACAACTAACAGAAGCATGAAGGCTGAAGATGGCTCATATTGAAAGCTGCATGTCCAGTTTCTGTGTTCCACTCCTTCCCAGGCATCAGACTCTTATCCTGCCATCAGACTCTGTTCAATATGTTTCATGATCACTGTAGGGCCTACTACCAGTTGATAGCAAATCAAGATGAAACTGGTAAAATAAACAAAATTCAAGACATAAAACATTTCAAGATTGGATGGTAACAAGTAGAAGGTGCGCATACTGTTTTAGAAGTGAACAACTTATGAATGAAAACCTTTCATCGAAGGGTTGTGAAATATTTATGCTACAATACGTAGTTGGCGGAACACTTTGTGTCAAATCTAACCATAACAGAGTCAGCAATCATACAAAAATGCCCAATTCTACCCCCTCAATGATCATACTAAACATTCCTTAGTTTTAAAACCCTCACTACTTGATAATTTAAGGATAATCTTTATTAACATAACTGTGCATTACATACGGAACACACGATCATTCTGACTGAAAAGCGACGATGTTGAAACGAAGCTTACCGTTTTATTCACCGTGTCGCACCGAAAAACACTGCCCTGAGTGCCGGTCTGCAACCCCCTTGACCAGCTGATGTCACGTCCGGACGTGTCCGTGCAATCTCGGTGTGTGATCAAAACATTATCAATGTTGGTCCTTTTCTGCCTGCATTTTCTCATATAATAAATGTCATACCAATCAATGAAGCTGGTGAACATCTCAGTGAAACTTCGTCTTCAATTCCATATCACCGTTAAGCCATCAGAAGGGCGAAAAGGGAAACAATTTGACGCCGAATATAGCACAGGTTGAGAGGAATTCATTTCAGTAGCGTTGCGCCATTGATAAGCTTTCGTTAAAAGTTCGATGAACTGTGACATGTCCAAACGTGCACAGAAATCATGCCATACTTCTAGCCTTTAGTGAAGGCCACGTGGTACTGGAGTAAACACAGCACAGCTTGTGGCAACTGTTGTTACGTTGGCCTGTTTTTTGCTGCTTTAAATTTCAGGCAACAAGCCTCTTGACATAAGGCTAGCACTCCGTTGCACTGGAATCAGTCGCGAGTTGTATGCCACATGCCGCGTTAGGTATTGGATCGAGATTTTAATATTTGAATGGCCAATTTCACTTAGAAATCTATCTCAGGTCTAATGGGGTCACTCTTTGAATGTGATTTGTATAATTCGGCCGGAGCTTTTTTTATGGTGCAAGTACCTTTCATGTAGCATTTATGGTTCTCCGATTATAATTTTTTTTAAATATTAAACGTTGATTTATTTTTATGACGTCATCGATGACGTCATCAAACCGAAACAATTTGGGTGTCATATACATACTACGATCTATATACATAGTAAGTTTCAAGACAAAACCCTTCTTGGTTTATGAGAAAAAAACGTTTGAAATCTGAATTTTGAACTTCCGGTTTCGACCGGAAGTAAAGGTCAAATGGGGTCACACTTTGTGTAAGATTTGTTTAATACTTCAAAAGCTTTTAAATGGTGCAAAGATCATGTATGTAGCAAATATGGTTATTGAGATATGATTATTTTAATATAAAACTTCAATTTGATGTAACTACGTCATCGATGATTATTTTGTTATGTACACACTGTGATCTAGGTATATAGTAAGTTTCAAGTCCGTACAAGCTTTAATTTTGGAGATAGCAAAATAATAAAAAATTCGACCTCGTCTACGTTTTTCGTTGTGACGTAGCTATGACGTCATATATCATATTTCTAGGATGCTCATGAGCTAAACAAAATATTATGCATTGAAAGTTTGATCATATTTTATTTCACCTAGGCTCCAGAGCCCCAAATAACATAATTTTTACTTTAACTTCCGGTTTCGACCGGAAGTGAAGGTCAAATGAGGTCACAATGTGCATTCCAAATGTAAAACATTTCAAGACCTTTTATATGCAACAAAGATCTTGTATGTGGCAACTTGAGTTCTCAAGATATGAATTTTTCAATTTATTAGACGTTTTTTAAACGTAATGACGTAATCGATGACGTCATCAACCCAAAAAAGATTCTGTTCCGTCTAGACACCAAAGTCTAAGTGCATGCCAAGTTTCAAGTCTTTACGACCCTTACTTTTTGCGAAAGTTGCGAGAGAAGGTTCAGTGGGAAAGAAGAAGACGAGGAAAAATAAACAGTACAATAACAATAGGTTTTCGGGCGGAATGCCCGAACACCTAAAAACAAAAAACATAACAATAACAATAGGTGTTCGGCTGTTTGCCGAACACCTAAAAAAACAAAAAAACCAGAACAATAACAATAGTTGTTCGGCTGTTAGCCGAACACCTAAAAAAACCTAAAAAAACCTAAAAACATAACAATAACAATAGTTGTTCGGCTGTTAGCCGAACACCTAATAACAATAACAATAGTTGTTCGGCTGTTAGCCGAACACCTAAAAATAAAAATAAAAACATAACAGTAACAATAGTTGTTCGGCTGTTAGCCGAACACCTAAAAAAAAAAAAACCGAACAAAAACAAGAGGTTTTCGGCTGTTGGCCGAACACCTAAAAAAAACTACCCTAAAGAATTGCTGAGATTCCAATGAAGAGTACATTGTGCCTCATATTGAGCACGAATTGTTCCTGATGAGAGGTGCTTTCAAACCATGGTAACAATACAAGACTACGAGGAGACATCTGTATGAAAAACCAACTCCCCATTAAGCTCAGGGGTCCAGTGGGAACGGGGCCTTTTAGAGCAATGCTGTAATTTGAACAATCAGCTAATCACTGCCAGTCAGTGGCGTAACCTCACACTTCGGGGGGGGGGGCAGGGGTAAAGACGTATTTGTGGGGGCTATTTTATGGATAAAAACATTTATTTCTTCTCTTTTTTTATCTCACTTGGGGGCAAAAGGTTGGAGCGGGACAAGAAGTGGAGCGAGGTAAGGGTTTTTATGGGGTGAGTGGTAATACGACTGGATTTAGGGTCATTTGTGCACGATTCTAGCCCCGAGACACCGAAATCATTCACGGGAGTAAATCGTTGTTATGGACAGTTTGGCCGCCATGGCCGACCAGCCCATTGCAAGGGATCGTCAAACTAAGCAAATAACACAAATTGAACACTGGTTTCTCTAACTTCTAGCGCTTAGTTTGTTTATTCAAACACATTATTCGTATTTACAGAAGGAACATAATTTTACTAAACAGTAAACTGAATGCTGAACGAGTCTGTTGCACACCCAAAGGACACAGACCACGAGACGACGGCGCACGTACATTTTATACTGGGATGATCATAGTGTTACATAATTCCGATGGAAATATTTCAACCTCCACACAATAGTCAGGTGTACAAATACCACTGATGAGCAAGTTCGGGTGTTAACCTTTAGTGAATTTACCGTTTAAATCATGCATGCGTGGTCTGTGTTTCACTCGAACGAGTAAGGCGATTGATTCGTCAGGTATGGCAACCAACATGGTGACTTTAAAGAATCGAAGAGAAAAACATGTATTGGATAATCGACATATTTCATTGGCAAAATCCTACCATTTATCGTTAAACCAATGTTGTGTGTGATTGGAAAGGTTTAAAAAAAAAAACTCTCCCGATCACTTAACCAAAACGCCATCTTGACAAAGAAACGTATTACTTCATAGAGGAACAGTGCTCCGGAGCTAGGTTGATCCAGTTGGACTAGCTAGTTCAACCGTGCAGCGTTCGAGAGATCGACTATGGTTAAGTCTAGAAAACTCTAGTCAGCCACCTGAACTTGCTCCATGGTAAAACGAAACAGTAGTTCAGGGTGCCGAAGAGTCGTTACAGTGTTCTGCTAAACTTGATGTAACTAGAAGTGCTGGAGGACTTGATTCCGGTCTCAATCTCGGACATCATAGGGACTCGGAATCTGCCTTTGACAACGGGAACTCCAACACAGCACTGGAAGCTTGCGAAATATACGATATTTGTCTGGATATTAAAAGGCCCCTGACATATCCAGTGTATAATAATGAAGTCAAAATATAAAGTTCTTTTTGTTTTCATGTAGTTTAATACCAATTTGGACCAGTAAAAAACAGTTGTTTAAAAATAGTGTTTAAGTCTGAAGTTTTGCAATACTTTTGATACGTCAAATAATTGTCTGCACAGGTGCAAGCAATTCCACAGTAATCACACTTCGCTGCGCATACGCATGAAAAGCAGTTTCAATCTATCGGAAAAAATTATAAATGACACTTGTAGAAAAAAACCCAGTTTGTTTCTTCAGGTTGTATTAAAGCATTGGAGCGTGCTGGAGCTATACCGTATTATGAACGTAGAGACAGAGATGACAAAACATCAACTTGAGTGAACTCAAACAAGCATCAAAGTTACAAGCATGTAGCATTCATTTCAAAAACCCTATAATCATACAGCATTATACAATCATAGCCAACATGTAGGGAAAAAAGTGAAGCTTTTATGCTTTTCCCTATGACAGACAATGACTTGGGCATGACAAGGACAACAACAAAACGAAGACAGAGACCAGATAGATACATGTAAGATGACTATAATAAAAACAACTTTTTTTGTAAGAATCATATGCAAGTATAGGCTATATGTATAAATACAAAACAAGTTTATTTTAGTATACATTCAACAAATGATGTTTAAGTTGTATTTTGTTTTTTATACACTTTCTGGCCCATAATTTAATTGCTCATTATACATTTACGTCATAGTTTCGTCTTAACGTAACGGTATTGTCAAACGTCATCAATTGGATTTTCAGGGAAAAACTTTTGTGGTTGATTAGAACCATGACAGGTGCAAAACACTGTAAGATAGTTGATATCTCATATTTCATTTCCCAAACCTATATTTAAATTGTAATGATTACTATGCATTTACGTTTTCCTGAAGGAAAACTATAATTACAGTTATTCTGTTTAGCTGTCGATGATTTAATTCAAATGTCCGCCAATTAATTGACGGGAAACAATTCGTAGGTTATCAGGGGTAACCCCTATCAGGTTCTCTTTCATTAATCGGTTGCCGGATGGAAAATAATGTTAAATGTTGTTGTGGTTCTGCTATTCCCCTAGTAATTCGTTTCCTCAAGCCCGAGTAATCAATATTCCTGTGTATTTGATCCATACACCCAATTAGTCTGAACGTCTCTCTCTCCGTCACTATTTGTGTCACTCCCCCACCTTTACCTCCATCAAGTCATGAAGCAATTTTTCTTGTCTGCCCCCATTCCTATCCGAGCCCACCCACCACCTGTTCCCTACATGCAGTGTAAAGTTAACTGTAGTGCAGCCGATTTCACGAAAGTAGTGCGTAACTTGCGCCATGTCGTAAAGTTACGCCATGTAAATTTTGCGCAGCTGCGCCACTCCCTTAAGTTGCGTTTCACGAAACTTGCCTTAGCAGCGCACTTTTTTAATAATTTAAATAAATAACAAACACCGTGGACGAGGCTAATGTCAACCTTATCAACGACTGTTGCCTGAATCCACTGGACAAAATGCAACGGGGCGGCCATTTTAAATCACGATCTTTTTTACACAACATGTGTTTATATAGTAAAGTATCTACTGTGTCGGAATAAGATGGCACAACTTGGACCACTGACTACGTTGACATGCTTTATTATGACACGTAAGTCCGTGAAAAAAACTTATATTTATAGAAGGACTAGTTAAAGAGTTCAATTATTAATAGTATCAATCACTCGCTGCTTTTCATGTTATTTTTAACAGACAAATGTTTCCAAATTTACAAACACTGACGACGAAAGGACGGACTTGACTGAGTTGGTGCGATCGTGTGATGATACGTGTTCATAGACAGTCATACATGCGGACATGCCGTCTTGTTTGTTTCAAACTCAACTATGTTTCTTAACATTTTGTTGCTTAATAGGCCTACATGTACTGTGGCCTTAGTTGACTTTTAGCTGTGTTTAAATTTGTTTGAAGTAAACGCTTATACACCGTGTATAACGTGCATAAAAATACATATTTTGGGATTAATGAGAACTTCAGACAATTGTCAATAGTACAAAATACCGAGCATGGCAAGTGGTAAAATATAACAATTATAAAATAGTACCGTAAAGCACTACTAATACTAGCATGACTGGTGTAGTGGTAGCTAGCTCAAAATGGTACATTTCGGCAGCAAAATATTCTCAATGGAATTAGTTTAACTTGTCGACGATTGTTAATGCACAATTTAAACCATGGTTGAGTTGTTTTGTTTTATTTTGGTGTGTTGTGTTTTTTTTTTTTGGGGGGGGGGTCCAAATTATTTAATAATTGAATGTCGCAGTCACTTTGCAACTATTTTTCCCCTTATTTTTTTTTCTTCTTAAAACGTGGTTTATGTTATATAAGTTTGTTTTTTTTATTATCTGGTGAAATAGCCGGTTGGAAAATGGGGCTTAACTATAACAAAACCAACCACCATATCCCACACTAATTTGTCAACGATTATCCACTGAAATTATCACCTTAATTTTTTTTTTTTTATTCTTCTCATTTAATATTTAGATTAAGCTATACTAAAAAATCGCAAGAGAGGGAGAGAGAGAGAGAGAGACCCATAGGAAACTGATTTCATGTCAATAAAAGTATGCACAAATGAAGAGCATTCAAGTCGGCTTTTCAATTACCAGTGTCTTCTTGGTTCTTGGTTGGTTTCCTTCAAAATACTCCATGAAAGAGATTTGACTTCCATGATATCAAAGGAGAAGAACACCATTTATTCATGAGGTGTGAAGAGGTAAAATTTAAATATTTATAAACAAATAAATAATAATTATGAGACGAAAGTGTTTATGGTTGCATTTACAACTGACGATCGCCAGTTTTAAATGACCCGCAAAATCGTTGCCGATTTAGCCAATTATTTCCTCCAAAAGACCGTTTTTAAAAATCTTATAGTACAAATAACTTAAAAACCAATGGCTGACGAATGTGTTTTTTTGTTGAGTCCGCTAAAGAAAAGAAAGAGAGTGCAATATCTTTCGGTAAACACTGAAATAACGTCGCTGTCCAAGGATCGCGTAGCCTACCCGGGCAAAACACGTTGTGCCGTTGGCAGTTGATTATTACTTGCGCAATAAAATTGAGTGCGTAAGTTGCGCCACTTTCAGATGTGGCGTAACTTTCGTGAAATTGATCTTAAACTAATACAGGCGCAACTTACGCCATAAACGTTGCGCAGGTGGACTTACGCCATGGCGTAAAGTTTCGTGAAATCGGCTGCAGTTGATGTGTTTTTCTTTATTTTTTGCTATATTTTATCATTTTGTTTAATTAGATTCACTTGTAAAATATCTCCCTCTGGTTTTGCTCGAACTCCGCCCATGTAACCACTGAACTATCCACAATACAGGAAGTTCAGCCAGTATTGTTTGTTGTGTCTTGTTGCAATTTTTTTGCGCATCATTTCCGTATTTACCCCTTGAAGGCAATTTTTAAAATGTTGTTTCTGTGAATTAATAAGCAATGATTTTGCTCAAGAATTTTTATTACGTTGGGATGGGTGGGGGCACATGAACAACTATATTTTGCGTCCCGTGCCCGTCTTGCCCCCAAGGTCAAAGGCTGCTGTATTGCCTTCAACGAAAGCGTTGACAAGAAATCTGCGAAGTCATGTTTGCACTCGTCAATTTCTTGTTTTTCTACACACATAAGTAACGATTTGGGGAAAAGAAATACTATGTTCAATTGGACTAGCATGGTTAATAGGCGGAAAGAACACAACTTTCTTTGAAACGGAAACATTCTCCAGATGCACAGCAAATCTATTAAAATTGGACTATTGGTCAATCATAGGATGTGCTTTTCCTCCTGGTTCGGAATAGCCAACGTGTCAGTGTCGTCATGATACTATTAGGTCATTAAAATGGCTGTTATACAAAATAGGGGAAAATGCATGTCATTTTCGACTTGTTTTATTACATCGAATTTCATGTGCATTTCCGTGAATAATTAGCGCATCACTGACAATTCAAATGTCTATAAAATAAGGGGATCGCGCATCTCTGAACCATAACCATTTGCTCTTGAGTAGTCAGTTGCATCGAAACAAAGCAAACGAGACTTCAGCTAGCCAGAACTTCACGGTAGTTTATCTCAAAGCTTTGAAAAGTCCAACAGTTTGTGATTCACGATGGTTGCATACGCAAAGCAGGTAGCTTCGGGAGTCCAGCTGGTGTTTGTTCTGTTTCTCCAGCTCTCAAAGGCTGCCTCCATTCCTGTGAGTATAACTATCGGAATTTGGTTTTTAAAAATATTGGTTGATTTTGCATCTGCTTATAGGAATGATGTAAAATTGGTTTGAGAAATCTTTCATTTTTTTATTTTTTTATTTTTTTTTTTAAGTCAGTGTAGGCCTACTTTTATTTAAAGCGTGACGTGACCGAACAGTTTTGAGCATCAAACTCAATTTCTAATGACTGAGTCATCAGAGTGTGGGTTCGAATCCCGGTCGTGACACTTGTGTTCCTTGGCAAGGTACTAAGCTACAATTGCTTCTCATCACCCTAGGAGTGAATGGGTGCATGCGAGGGTATAGAGATAGTTGATGTGAATGATTAGCAACCTGCGCGCCATTTTGGCTGCCATTTTGGCTGCCGGTGCTGCATACTCCAAAGGAGTTGAGATAGTTTCAAGAATGATTCAGGTCCAACGAACAGAAGTGGTAGTAGTGCAGGGCGCTTTAATGCAAAGTTTTAAAAAGCGCATAATACAAATTCCTTATTGCTATTATTATTACTATTTTTATTATAAACAGTGGATCCAAAACAATTATCTCGAAGTGGGTCTGGCTTTTCCAGAGGCTAGAACAGCAACAGCTGATTGTTTACTGCGACCTGAAAATCTCGATTCTTTCAAAATAAACATTTCCATGATAACTCCACAGCTAAGTATATATGTTTTAAAGGTAGGGTCATAAATGGGTTAGTACTCAAAATATCAATGACCATCAAAGTTTACTTGGAGAGAAGCACTGCAGTTGTTGGTGGTACCATTTTGTGAAGGGATTCCCTTTCGAAGTAATATCGGGTTTGATGATTTTTCAAAACCAAAAACATTTGAATCTGAAAAAAATCTGATTCATGCATGCACCGTTTCCCAGATTTGTGAGGGCTGGTGTCCGTTCTCGAATGCTGCAGCCAGATTTGCGGTTGGTACCCGCTGTCACCTCGCTAAACGCGGATGGCTCCGACCCCATTCTTCGACGTTCTTATGGGAAAAAAAAACAGTGAACGTTTGTTGCTGTTTTCTCAGCAAGTAGACACTGTATTTAGCTAAAACTTTCACATGTCACTGTGATCTATGACGATCTATGACCCTTTCTTATAGGCTATATTATAATGTTCGCCATCATTCAGAGGTTAAAACTTATAAATGAAATTTAAGATACCTTTTTTCGGACTAGTTTTACTGGAAGTTCTCTGACACGTCCAGACCCGGGGTAGTGACTGTGGTGATATGAATATTGCATGGTCTGTTGCAATCTTGCTGATTGGACATCAAGGCCGTGACTGGGCTGAAAGGGCCGGCTGTATTCAACCAAACGTCAGCCCGAGCTGCGATGAGTAGAAATTTCCACTGGACGTTATGGGGGGGGGGGGGGGTACCGGTAGGTGGAAGAGTATGCAAATGTGGGGGGTGGGCTGTGACGCAACGACAACCTGGTAGATAGTCCACACGTGATCATGTACATTTTAGATGACTGTTGGTTTCGTTTTTTTCGTTTTGTTATCTGGTTTTTTTTTTTTTTTTGGGGGGGGGGGTATTTTCGTTTAACGCAAAATATTGTTTAATGCCAAACAAAGTTAATCGTTTAGAAATGTTGTTTTTCCGAACCCTTTTACTCCAATCAAGAATAAAAGAAGTACGTATTTGTGAACACTTTTTGACTTTGTAACTTAACACAGATGTTAATCTCAAACACAGGTCTTAATTAGTTTACAGGTTTTGCACAACCTTTGCATTCAGAGTCTGCTCAGCCTGACTGAAAACTCATGCTAACAAACTATTGTGTTTCTGATGCAAAAACATAGGATTCGAACCGGACACATATTATTCGTTTATCGAGATTTCTTGATATTTTTGGATTGATAAAACCTCACTTAAGATTAGATAGGTCTAAAAGCGAAGTGTTGTTTTACTAACAAGGTTTCACTTTCAGATTCCAGATTTCGTTTTCAGCATTCAGATTGGATCAGTCACCTTATTAACCAAAAAGTATTAATGAAAACGTTATGATTAGCAAATATATGACCGGAATATGCAAAAGATTGAAGCAGTAACCTGAAACTAAAGAAGTTCTCTTTAAATCACAGTATGTTTTAACCACAACCGCCCCCGCAATCTCTTTCAGATCAGCGAATCTACTGCGATAGTGTCACCATCGGAAAACGTGACGTCATCTCTACTTTCTAAATTGATCAAGTTGAAATCCTCCACTCCGGAAGTTCCATCCAAGGTGAGGTCATTTTGTGGTCAATTATTGACGATGAACGGAAGTACTTAAGCTGTGACTTGAAATGCCAATAGCTTATCCTGATTTGAAAACATAATACCAACACTGCGTTTCCGCATTATTGAACGGATGGATATCCGTAGACTGTTTTCCTATGTTGTTAAACTGTGTAAGCAATTTGCCTGGCAGCGAAAGGTTTTACCATCCAAAATGCTATGATATTACCTTTCGTGACTTGCACCATGTAATTTTTTTCTCTCATCTGATAAATTCACTTAAAATAAAGACAAAACTCGGGATTAGTCAACAAGACAACTTCAATTCATCTGGAAAGCTTACTGATTACAACAATCATAATACCAACTTTGAAATATTGTCAAATTTTGAGATAACGGCATTTATGAAGAATTCACGATTCATCGTTGCTTATTTTGATTGCCACAATGGAAATAATAAGCACAGTAATAACAAACAAAAAACGTGCACAAATTAATTTCCCTGTCAGAACAAAAACTATTGTCGAAATTGTTTACGTGTAAATCCCAGCCAAAATGCTTGGGCCACGTGACAATAAACATACCCTACCCCGTTCCCAGTCCCTCCCCAACCCCAGCTGGAATGCAGATCGGGCAGTGAGAGCCAACATTGAAGGGGGGGGGGGGCAAACGGGATATGACTGGAACTGATAAGTGTTTATGTCTTGCTGACCGTCTGTCTTAACGGCCGTCCGCCTGTCTATCCCCAACTCAAGCAAACGCTTACCGGGGTTTGCCTCCTTCTCACTAATGCTGCCCTGTTGCTTTTATATCTCATAAGCGTATTCCGATTGTATGAACATCTTCATCATGTTAGATAATTGTGAAATGGTAATAAGTGTTGTTGAATCTACCTTTTTCAATAACCCCCCCCCCCCACCCCCGCGAGTGTACAAGGTTGACACAGTGACATAAATTAAATCACGAGGTTGACACGGTGACATAAATATTGTGTACTTTTTGTTGCTAAATTTGCAGCATGATGTCGACAAGAGAAACGCCTTGCGGGATCGATCCAAGCGATGGCCCAACGCCACGGTCCCCTTTGAACTAGATGGTGACTTCAGTAAGTTCGAGTACAATCTTTCCATCTACCAGTTTTTAAATAGAAAATGTAAGGTGGCCCTGAAGGGACACGGCATAATTACAAATATGTGCGCATACATAATTTATGCGATGTCATGAAATGTTTTGACACCTAGCACTCTTGTCAGCTGAAACTTTCAAAGGTGACTTTGTTATATTATTTGATCTTTATTGACAAAAAATAATTTATGACCCTAGATTTAAAACAATCCCAATTTGTTTCTTCACAGATGAAACGCAACAACAATCCATATGGACCGCAATGGAGCACTTTCAAAACAAAACGTGCATTCGGTTTATTGAGCGTAGCAATCAAGTCGACTATGTGAGAATTGAGCTCGGGCAGGAGTAAGTAAACATACACCTTCCATGATTCTGAATAAAATCTGAAAAATTGCTTTGGCCTTGGAGTGGGACATTAAGTAGTCTTGATTGGTGACGCTGCTTTTTGTATTAGCCACCGGTAGAGGGCGCGACAATAACTGTTTGGGAGACTGACTCAGAAGGACTGGGCAAGTCTATAGTTCCTTTTGATCCAGATGTTCGTGTGATACAGATATCTCTTCTCCAGTAATTCGTGTTGCGATATCGCACTACGTTAAACAAAATGAACGTCGCCAATCAAGACTAGACATTAAGCCGCACAGGTACCGTGTTCTAGGATTGGTTGCGCATGTAAAATAACCCGGCCACGGTGTTTCTGGTTGACGTAGCAAGCACCCTTGTTTACAGGTTTCATCAGGCTTTAAAACTGATATAGTAACGTCTTGAATCACGACTTTACTATAGTTTTGATGTCTTTGTTGTGTTTGATTGTTTCTAGAAGCTCGGGCGAAGTTGGTCGCCAAGGTGGTGAGCAGCAGCTGACACTGACTCCGGGTAATTCCCTTCAGCTGAGGGCCGTTTTACACGAGCTGATGCACACTCTGGGCTTCCTTCACGAACATAACAGACCAGACAGAAACAATCACGTGACAATCGTGTGGAGGAATATACTAGCGGGTAAATTATCCAACAAAACAGTTTACTATTATTTTTTATTTGTATTTGTTTAAATCTTTAGACATGCAATGAATAAATGGTGAACAGGGGGGGGGGGGCTGTCATGGAACAACAGAAGTATAAACTGTCATCGAAAGATGTGTACAACCAGACCCCTGCCGACAACAAAAAAACATGTATATTAAAACATTTTATTTAAATGGATTTCTACACAAACTATTTTAAAATTACACATTCAACACCTGTTAGACGCAAGAGGTTCCTGGCAAAACATGAATTGCTTTTCAGTGTTTTCACTCATGAGTCACAAAACCGCAGTTCGATGAATTTGCACAGATTTGATTGGCTGATGAGAGACCACCCATAATAAATAAACTTACCCTTCCCTTACAACAATGGTGTGCTTTTCCTTTTGATCACGTAAAGCGACTCTTGTTTTTTGGGGTTTTTTTCTTTCAGGACGAAGACGTGATTATAAGAAGGAGAATGAGACCCTTGTTGACCTCCTCAACATGACCTACGACTACACTTCTGTAATGCATAATAGTGCCCATGCTGACAGTAAAAATAACAAGATAACGATCAGGCCGCATGCGCCGTTCCAGAACTTGGGAATGCTCAACAAACTGAGCGACAAGGACATCTTAAGAATCTGGAAGTACTATGACTGCGGTGAGTTTTGTTCCGTATTATATGTTTAGGCAGTTTTGGGGCAGTTCTCATTTTCTCTCTGCAGTTTGATTGAGCGTGTTTAGAATTATGTCGTCACTGAAAGTAAGTTTGCTAACTAAACAACCATAACATTATATAGGCCTATAGGCACTAAGCAGCGGGAAAAGGTATATGCAACAAAATTCACGACATATATATTCTGTTTGCACAAAGTACAGTCACACGCATATTATTTCCCATCAAATGTGTCAACGACATCGCGAAATATGACTAGACACGTGCCATTTTAACCATCAAATAACTGGCAACATAGGGAAGTGAAGTGGGAAACTTTACTTGAGCAAACCGTTGTAAGGGGGTCAGCAGAGTACGGGCTTCGTCTTGTTGGATTATCGGTTCTGAACTGTTGGTTTACATATAATGACCTGATGAATTTGTATAGTAAAGATTGTCGAATTATGGCAATATATGTGAGATGTGGTGGTTCACACTGGCAAAGATCCAGTTCCTTTTCGAACACATTTAAACTGGAAGATCAGAGCTGCACCCGAAACGTCGGGTACCATTGGTTTATTTTAGAACCATCACAATTTGCATGAGATTATTCCATGGTGTTAATGGAGGGGCAAGGGAGCAGGGAGTCATTATTTGTGCAAGGGTTTGACTCGATCCTTCTTTGACGACCCACACCCCCTCCCCTTCACCTCCTCCCCTTCACCTCCTCCCCTTCACCCCCTCCCCCTTCACCCCCTCCCCCTTCACCCCCTCCCCCCTTCGCCCCCTCCCCCTTCGCCCCCTCCCCCTTCACCCCCTCCCCCTTCACCCCGATCCACCACTGGCAAATACTGCCTAGGCCATGGTACTATAGCCTGATGCCTCAACGGAACCATTACACAATGGGATTTTTTGTAGCCTGCCCTCTTGTGACTTTTTTCTTTCTTTTTTCTTTCGTTTCAGAATGCGTTGACAGACATGATAAGTGTGGCGAGTGGTCATCGTCTAATAATAACCAGTGTACGAGTCGTAGAAACTATATGCTCATGCAATGCCCTAAAAGCTGTGATATGTGCCATTACCCTACTCGGCACTAACGTTTTTAGTTAATATACACAAAGGCATTGTCTCTGGAGGAACCTCCACATATGTAATTAGGGTAATTAGCCCCCAAATATATTCCCTTATTATTCCCCATGTTTGATATAAGGGCAGAGCAAATCAAAGGATAAACCTACATGATTATGGTCACACTGTCCTATAACACTAAGCACATCATCGAAGGCATAATCTCCATGCAAAAATAAAGGGTGGAGAAGCTTTCCGATCCTAAGTCCAAACCTACTAGTTATTCAACCAATGGCAACAAATGTCTATCTTAGCTTGGAGTGACGTGGGACCATTATACACAAATCATGAATATTCATCGTGAGGAGGTTTTTCTCACACAGAATCGTTTTGTACTATTGTTTGTGGTTATCTGGCTGGAGCTGACGTCAGGTCTTTTGACATGCACGGTTTAGTAATATAGTGTCATTTTTTGTATACGAGACAGTACAATAATCATAACAATAATTAGCTCATTGACACAAAAAAGCACAATTAATTTAAATGATATCTTTCCAAATGTCCACTAAATTAATCTACCTCCTTGTGTTACCTATATGTAACATTAACAGGAAAATTTAAATTTAAAAAGAACAAGATTAGTTGTACACAAGTTTAGTAAATCATATTTACATACCGAAACTTATTTATTTTATATCGTCCCTCACAATCATAGTGGAGAACGTTCTTTATTTATAGCTTGAGCGGAGAATAAAATGCTCAACAGATAAAGATTAAGCGACATGATTCAAGCACACGCAAAATGTTGTTTACAAAGTAAACACATGTTTTAACATATACCTCTTAATTAAAACTTGATTTAAGTGAAATATAGTACTAAACATATTTGTATGAGTAAACTGGCAATCTTGTGTATTATGCAATATTAAATATGTTATTTATTTCACATATATATATTGAATCACGGTGATTAAATTACATTAAATAGTAAACGAGTAATTAATTTGGTTTAGCTTTTACTGAAAAATGTATTTACTAAAAATAATATATTTTATAACAAAAATAATATATTTAATGTATTTGAAATAACAAATTTGTATTGACTCATGAACCGTTTTTAAAATAACATACTTTTTATGTGAACTTACCTGTCGTTTCTTTTTGTAATAAAATAACGCGTTGAAACTGAATATTTTCACAGACTTCATCAACTGAAATATTGTCATTTTGAACAGCGCCCTCTGTCTATCTTCGGGCGCTGATCTACTGAATCCAAGATGTAAAAATATGAAATAAATTCAATACTTCTGGTATGTTTCATAAAGTTATAATAAAAAATATTAGAAGCTCTGGGTGGTGTGGATAGAGTAGGAAGTAACTGTCAGTACAACAATGTGTAAACCTCTTATGAGAGAAAAGAGCCGTTTATGTGACCTCGACGTTTCGCACAGTACTCTGCTCGTCTCCAGGGGTTCATATCGGCTCTGAAAGTTGACTATTAAATAATAACTTCCGGAGTAAGAATGAGTTATTGTTCACTAAAATGTATTTGCCAACACCGGGGGTTTGCATTAGTATACTGTCTGATTGGTTCATCTTGTCTGAACTTTTGGTGTTGTCGACGAATGACGAAGTTCCACTTGAACGGAAAAACTGTTTTAACATCTAATGGGAAAATACCTCACAACTGACCTGTTTTAATTGAACAAAACAAATCTCAGTTTGTAATTTGTGTGCAAACTCAACACAGTTTTCAATGTGGTTGTTTCATCGAAACCTCTCTTCACACTAACATCTGTAGGCGAAAATGACAAGAAGTCAGAGTACGTTAATGCCAGTTTTCCCTCCTGAGCATTTGCACTTAGTTACTGTTTGACCTTGGAGCTGTGGGCTGTTATTACACATTGTGATTTATAATAATTCACTTAATATGAATAACCAGAACTGGTTTTAAAGTCTAAAACACAATTCTTTGATCCACTCCCAAATGGGTTTTATTCGCAGGGAAGGTTCTAGTGGTCACAGGAACCCCAAAACAGTTTGCTTCGTGACCTTCGTAATTGACCTCTTTATACATCCGCATACATCTAAAATGGGGACCTTTTTTACTCTTTCAAGTTGACAAAGCGAACAAGGAAAATAACCGCGTTTGTGTTACTTTTGATCCAATAGCATACTTTAACACACTGGTATACCGAGAAGACAAGATATTTTTTTCAGGATGAGATAGTGGGGAAAACAGACATGTTTCTATTTTGACACAGTTCAAAATAAAGTTGGTGACACCAATGGAAATAAGTTGAAGTTACTGGGTTTTTTTCCGTGGATAATTCTGTGCAGTTTTTCCTGCACAGGAGGTTTGACATCTGGACTGGGGAGATTCTGTTGCATGGTTGTTTATAGTTGGATGCTATTTATGTAAAGTGGGAAGAGGAAGAGCAACAACTTGCCGTGAGCTTTGAGCTTCAAACTAGCTGTAAAAGTAACCTCGAATCCCAGGCATCATTTTAGCACCCCATTAATATTCAACAGTGCTATCTAATTCTTGAACACTTTTGACAGGAAGGGAACTGCATTCCGCTTGGACTTGAAAACCTTCATAACTCTAACTGTGCTCTAGCATTGACATCTTCCCATACGATGACAATGTCCGCCAGATCTCACTATCACTGCCTCGTAATCTGCACTACACTCCAGGTAAGATCATTATTCGGTATTCTCATTTAATTTGATTCTTTCTGCCCAGAACTCACCTTTAACACATAAACACCTAACTATAGAGAAGCTAACAAGATTAAGCTTTGGATGAAAGTAACAAGTTTCCTTCGAACGAAGAGCCTCTTAAAAGGAAGAAGGGTCTGGCCCAAATTATCTCTTAGGAGTAGAAGGGTCTGATTTCAAGCCCACGGCGGAATCTCAGTGTTACACTATAGGTAGACCATTCTCAACCAACGACGTGATGCTGTCAGTTCATACTTTACACTTTCCAGGACATCGTGACAGCCACAGCTGTTGATATATCCAGGATTTTCACCAATGGGGGGAATGGGAGGGGTGTTTCTAGATAAGTAACCACGCCCTCTCCGAGTTGAGTGTGAAATGCAACACTCAACACGAATAGTAGGACTATAGCAAAATGCAGTAAACGGGAAGATCGTTAGCGTAATATGTAAAACAGAAAATGCTTTTCGAAGAGTTTTGGAGTTTCGCCCCTCCCCCTCCCCCAGCGATTTGATACATTAACTGTCAAGGATTATTTACAAGGACGAAGAAAAAGAAACAGGAACAAAATTGCCCCCCCCCCCGAAAAAAAAAAAATAAACCACAGAAAGCCAGCCACTCGCTTAACATATATTTATACTAACCGACAAGGGTCATCAAAGGTTTAAAAATAAATGAACAAAACGCTTAAAAAAACGCAGAACAAACAAGAAAAAATTATTGTCTCCCCTTCAGAGACTTTACGAGAGTGTCATACGCAACATTTTCCTTAACGCATCTGAAAGCTACCTAAAACACACACACACTCACACACAAGTTTGTAAATGATATAAAACCGAGGACATCCCATGCTGTGGACTTGGTTTTGTACACGAAACAAACCGAGGACTGTCCCCGATATGTCATTTTCCCGGATCCCTATTGCTAAAGTCCTCGGTTTGAATGCGTAGACATGTTCACACACACACACACACACCCAACCTTACGGATCCGGTTTGTGGGGTTCTGCTATTGTTGTTCTATTGTTCCCTTTTCTAAAGAATTCCCTTGTGGGGCCCTATTGTTCCTATTGAAATTGCCTTGTGGGGTCCATTGTTCCATTGTTAAAAGTACCCCGTAAGTTGGCATGTGTAAGGGCACCCACACACACACATTTGGGGCCGTTACACACACATACACATTTGGGGCCGTTAAGCGGGCCGCTAACCAGTTGTAAGCAAACTTATATTCAACAATTTTAATTTCAAGGGAAAGATTTATATACTATGCCCGATATGTGACAGAGGGTGTGTGTGCCCCCCCCTAGTGTTTTAACACACTCACTTCCTCGTGTACAGAAATACAATTCTACGAAGAATTCCTAAGATTCACAGAACACAATAAAGACACAGTTCCACATATCGAGCACCAAACTGGAAAGATTGTTCTGAGCAAACCTGACTCATGTTTGATAATAATAATATTTCAGGAACTGTTGACTTGAGGTTTATACCTTGCCCTTGAACTTGGCCAGAATGCCTCCACGTGTTTCATAATGATCACACAGATTGCTACTATAGGTCTTTCCTCATCCGTTTCGGTTGTAATACTAAAAAGAGTTCATGGTGATTCGTTTACAGAGTCTCGGTAAACCACAAAAACCTTCTAGGAAATGAGCTAAAGATTTTTAAAATAGATCTCATGTTACTTCAGAAGTGTAGTTAAAGTGTCATTAATAGGTAATGCTGCCATGGACATAGGTATCTCACAGTAAGTTTTTTTTCTGTATTTGTTTCGGCGAGTCTTTTTTCAGGGGGGGGGGGGAGAACCTCGAAAAAAAAAATTATTTATTTTTATTTTTTCTCTTGCTTTGAAGCTATAGAGCTTCAATGATTAAAAAAATATATATATATATAAATATTTTAAAAACGGACAATAAAACATCAATTTTGGGATAATGATGCGATAACGTGTGGACGCACTTACACTGAGCTCTCAGAAATTTCATGTTTTAAGCTCAAAATCCTACCTTCCGACCTGCTGAACCCATCCAATCTTGTTAAATAACATCATCGAACAGCCTGAGCCAACATCCAGAACCAATAATGCCTAGTGGACGAAGAAAATTGCCAAAGTCTACATCACCGGATCGAGAGGCACCCATTTTGTCACCCCAGTCGGGCCCCTCCACTGAGCCCCTGGAACCCCATGGGGACTTCCAGCAGTTTGTCCGGGGTGCCCTGCAAGAGATCCGTCGGGGACAAGTCGACCTTAATAGGCGCATCGACAGCATTGAGGCAAACTTCAACACAGCCATTGAGTACCAATCTAAACGCGTGGATGAACTTGAATCGAAGATCAATGAGCTTGAGAAAATGGCTACCAAATGGGCTCAAGCTGAACAGCAGTTAGCTGAACATGCTGAAAAACTTAACAAGTTGGAGCGGTTTAGCCGTCGGAGCAACATCCGAGTGATTGGATTCCCTCAAAACAAGGACGAAGACTGCCTGGACCTCTGCAAGCAGATGCTAAAGGACAAGTTTGGCCTCCATGACGTCAAGCTTGAAAGAGCCCATCGGGATGGTCCCAAAACACCGGGTCGTCCACAACATCTCTTGTTTAAACTTAACTGCTACCAGGACAAAGTTACCATTCTTCGTCAACAGCGACAGGTCTTGGCCGACACCCACTACTTTTGCACCGAGGATCTGACCCGGCAAGATCTGCAAGAGAAACGCCGTTGGAGTTTGGAGGTGTCCAAGGCCTACAAGGAAGGGCACAAGTACAGGTTTGTGGCTGGCAAGTGGCGGAACAACACAGGGGGTCTCGCTGCATTCTACCGAGTTTGATACTCCCCCCCTGCCCGTACCCGTAGCAACGCCAGACTCTTTTCATCACGCTTCCATCGCATTACACCTTCATCAACATTTCATTTCTTTGCTTGCTTCACCTACCGGATAACATTGTGCTTGCTACCTCCATGTTGCTAGTAATTATCACTTTCATTTGGTTCTCCATTGGACAGCTTTGTTTAAACTCAGTTGTTTGTTTGAGGTTCCATTGCCAGAATTGTACTCATTTATTTGAGTGTGATCTAACATGTATATTTTTTGCTTTTCTTGCTTGCATATGCTCGATTTCCTTTCTGCATTTTATTTTATTTAACATCAGCAATTACAGACCTATCTCCATTCTTCCTTGCTTTTCTAAAATTCTTGAGAGACTTTTCTACAACAGACTCAATCATTTTATCTCTCGCTTCCATCTTCTTTCTGACTCTCAGTACGGGTTTCGAGCTAAACACTCTACAGACATGGCGCTTATTCAATTTGTTGATAAAGTGTCCACTGCTCTAAATAATAAATTGAGCACTGTCGGTGTCTTTGTTGATCTTTCGAAAGCATTTGACACCATTGATCACTCCATTCTCCTTGACAAACTTAATTTCTACGGCATAAGAGGTGTTGCTCTCGAATGGCTTTCTTCGTATCTTGACAATAGACAACAGTTCACTTCTTTTAAAAATCACAACTCTCCTTGGCAAGAAATTCATCATGGCGTTCCACAGGGTTCTATTCTTGGCCCACTCCTCTTTCTGCTTTATATTAATGATCTGCATTCTTCTTCTTCCCTTCTGTCTTTTACGCTATTTGCAGATGACACAACTATTGCTTTCTCTGACTCCAATCCGGCTAATTCTTTAAATATTATGAATGCCGAACTTCTTAAAGTCTCTTCCTGGTTTAAAGCCAACAAACTTTCCCTCAATGAACACAAAACTAAGTTCATGCTCTTCAGTAAATCCTCTCATCTCTCAGAAGATATTCCTATTCTTCGTATCGACAATAATCCTATCCTTCAAGTTCACTCCACAAACTTTCTAGGTGTCATTATTGATGATCAACTCTCCTGGTCTGAACACATCTCTTCCATTACTAAAACCATTTCCCGCAACACTGGTGTTATGTCTAGACTTCGTGCTTTTCTTCCTCCCAAATCTTTGGTATTACTTTATAATACCCTCATTCTTCCATATCTTAACTATTGTAATATCATCTGGGCACAAGTTTCTAAAAACAAACTCCAATCACTAATAACCACCCAAAAAAGGGCCATCAGGATATGCACCTTATCGCATCCCCGAGAGCACACCGCACCTCTTTTCGCACAGTTACACTCACTAGCACTTGCAGAAATTAATAAACTTCATACGGGTATCTTCATGTACAAATTTACCCACAACCTTTTACCCACCTCCTTTTGTTCATTCTTTACCTCTGTCCGTGACACTCATGGGTATTCTACCAGATCACATAATAAATCACACCTTTATGTGCCATTCACCCGCTCATCATTCCACTTAAAAACACTTCGTTTCTTTGGGCCGCGTCTTTGGAATGGTTTAAGCCAGTCGATTAGATCACAATCATCTGTGGGTCGATTTAAACGCACTTATAAAAGAGCTCTCCTCTCCCAGTATTTGACATAGTTTGCCTTCTCACTCTCATTTTACTTTTGCTTAAGTTGTCAGCAAACGCTTTTTTACTATTACTCGATTTCTTCTTATTATTGTTATTATTGGTATTATTATTATTATTATTATTATTATTATTATTATTATTATTATTATTGTGCAATTAGTATTCTCATCATTGTTGTCTTCATCATGTCTGTCTTTATTCTATTTGTCTGTCCGTTCGTTCTTGTCCCCGTTTATTGTCTGTCCCCAGGCATCCCTACATAAGCCTCGGCTTCCAGATGATGCCTCCATACTCTATTTATTTATTTTTCTCACCCTCATTAAATAGCTTTGTTCATTGGTTATTCCTTAAAAACATTGTTTGTACTCTGTTTTCATGAAGTATGGAAATAAATATCAGTTTGAATGAATGAATGAATTTCACATTTTTGTTAAAAAAAATACTTGAGCCCTAAATATGTGTTATTTAAAGGCTCGTCTTTTCATTTATTTGCTGAGCAAATAATCCTAATTTTGAGCTTTGACAAAAAGTGTCTGTTTTTGGTTAATGGAGTTTTACATTTTGTATACGCTGCAAAACAGTACCACCTTTTTTATATTGTGCCTTTAATTCCGCTATGAATAGAGGCAATTGTTGTCTACGTACCGGTACTGTAAATCCGAATGGATTTCCAATACGTCACTTAACAGAGATGATTTGATTTTAAACTACTCTGATTTGGTTTTGGAATCATGGGTCGTAGAGTTGGACAGGTGTATCAATTTAGGTATATTCCCTGATAACCAGTTTTGGGGGAACTTGGGCAGAATGAGGTAGAATCATAGATTGGTTTTTGTCAGCGTAATGCTGATTTATAGGCCAAAAGTTTTAATAAAGAAGATACAATAAAAGTCACCTGTGAGAGTTTCAGCAATACAGTGTTTGCTAAGGCCATCTTCAGAGTTTAAAACATTTCCAACTTTGTATTTAATTTCTAATCACTGGGGGGCAGGATGCATACTACCATTACCAACTGTTTTTATAACAAGTAGGCTTTCGGATAAAAAAGACAGTCCATTTTATTATTATTCCGGGTCATTACCAAAAGTGAGGCCCCACCTTTAACTACGTAGTGGTAATCCAAACATTCACAGTACGAGAAACAAAAGCTTCTCTTACCACCAAATTAGTGACAATCTCAGAAAATTACCCCAGCAGTTTGCGAGTAGAATGTTTTTGATTGATGAAGAGTGAGGCTTGGACAAAACAAAGACCGTACAGAAGTGTTTGACCTCTTCCACCTACGTCACATGCGGCTAAAGCTACTGTCTGCCAACGCTCACAACCTATTGCGAAGATGTGACGTCAGGTGACTTGGCGAGTCACTTCTCATCCGGGTTTCTCAACTTCCACTGTATTAAGGCCCTTCGGAACAATCTTACAGAGCCCGTTGCAATTGCATGTGACGTCACAAACTCTAAATGGTTCCCTCGATCACTGGGCAGCTGGAGATGAAGACCTGTCATTATTGGTAGAGTGGTTCCCTGTCTTTATCCGCAAGGATAGAGACAGGTACTGGTCTTAAGGCCCAATGATTTCATTGGATACATCACGAAGCGTCGTTTTGTTCTGCGAGTGTCCGTGTGAAATGAATGCTAGGTCAAAGGTACGTTTGGCAACATCCGGTCTGGCTGGTATCTGGCGTTGTTCACGAGCCTCGAAGTGTGACGTCAGATGTTCGGCTGAGAGTAGTTCTGCGTGGTGTGAACCATACACACACGGACTTGAATTGTATGTTGGCATTGTTTGACTTTCAGCGACCGCGGCCTATTAGGGGGTCAATACCATCTCACCAAGTCTTCCCCCTGCTAAATAAACTATAAAAACAATATATATATAAAATAGTAATAATAATAATAACAGCCTAATAATTCCATCGCAAGAACGTTTAAATTAATTTAACCATGACCTTCAAAGCCTTTGGCCCTGAATTTTTCCAACCGAAAACCGAGCTGAAAAACCTTCTTTAGCCGGACTCGACCTATTTGTTGTTTATAGCAAAACATTAAATGCAAATGTATTGGAAGAAGACTATGGCAAACTGAAGAAGAAGCCGATTTACTTTTATAACTGAACTGAAAAAGAAATGAACTCAAACTTTATTGTGCATGGACATCTAAACTCCCCCCCCCCCCCAATTTTACGGGTGTTGTTTATGGACCCCCCTCCCCTGCAATTTTCGCTCGGTCCCACTGTCACTAACCCCTGGTAGGGATGTACTGAAAAACAACGGTGCTTCGCTACCAAAAGTGACTACTTTGCGTGCACGCTTGTTAAAAACTTCCGAGCGCTAGTAGGGTGCCTCGCAACATACTACTTCAAACATTAGTAGCCTAATAAAGATCAATGGTCCCGCACCCAACTAGCCCGAACATCTATAACAGTTTATAGTCTCTTGAGGGCGCACTGCTGCTCCTTCTCAAACATCAGCAACATGCTGTTGGAGTTGGTCGAAAAGTTGGATGGTGGTACGCGTATTCCGCGGCGACGGGAGGGAATAAGTTAAACTCTGTTTGTTCAGTCAGGTATAGGGAGGACTGTTTAGTGCCTGATAAAGACATGGCTGCTGTCGTTCACCAAAGGAACAACCAGAAGAAGCTACGACTGACATCACCAAGGCTCCTGAATTACACAGCAGGGAAATGACCGACTCCTGGCCTCTGCAGCTGTTTTTGGTAAGTTCAAAAATGTACAACTTACAACACACCAACCGACAGACACGGTGGCGACAAATTTGTGCGACAAATTTGGCAAAAATTCATATTTTGTTATAACTAGTACTTAGTAGTAGAAGGTACGATTATCTGTAGCGTTGTCTAGACTTATGCTAGAGATAAGGACTTGTACATGATGCCCTGCGGAATCCTAGGGCATATACGGGAATTAACAGAGAATGCAACATTGAAGCACCCCGTGTAATTACATTCTGCTGCTGCTCAATAAGCTTAATCAATTGCAGCTTTCGAAGTAAAACATTTAAACTCCATAAATTTTTTTTAAAAAGTCTACGTTTTGAGAGACTTATTCAACGAGTAGGTTAGGTAACCGTAGGCTAGCCTAAGTGACACGTAACGTAAGATTCAGGTCTTTTGTATGTATTTTTCAATGTTTTCAGATCTTTTATTAATTGTAATTTTACTATAATTGTAATACCACTACGTACATATACCAACACTATACAAAATTAAGACCAATGAAACATGTAGTGAGCGTAACCAATAAGTTAATCAGTAATAGAACGCAGCCTGCAGAGTTGTTGTTGTTGATGTTGTTGTTATTAGTTGGGGGTTTTTTGGGTGGGTTTTTTGGTGACCTCTTCTTGATTTGCCATCTCTCTGGCGTCAGTGTTTTTATGTAAATTTCAGTTATGCCCTATGAATAAATGGATACCCGTCATGCACATGAGACCGCGAGTTTAGGGCCGAGTGATAGCCAATAGTTTTTGAATTGCCTATGCAGACCAAATAACTGCGATGTCATACTTCAAAATCAAGTATAGGGGGCCTACCAACCAAGAATGCTAGTACGATTTGGCGGCTGCAGAACTGCGGCTGGAGCACCGCGTAAAACGAGCATTGAAACATAGGCTGCCCTGACGCTCTATTTGGACGCCTTGTCATTAAGACAAATGAAGCTACTCTCAAAGTAAGATGCATGTAATAAACGTAGAGGGAAAGTCTACACTCAAAATAACGACTGTTACATAGAAAACAAGGCATTTGCAATTATGAAAATTCGCTCATTGTGAGTTACAAACTCGTCTACTAAAAATAAGGATTCAAGTATGAAGTATCGAAAAAGACTATAATAACTAGTGGTTAACCACATTCATCATGAAGGTAGCAATAACAATGTTTACCAAAGCGCATATAGTATTGTGAGATCAGGATATTCCAAGTATTTTGGTTAGCAAGCTGAAAATACTACTCATAATGAAAAATAACATGTGCTCCCCCTTTTCATATCAAACGCAATATCTTCATAATAGGAAATACTTCATGTTTTATTCTTTAAAAAACCTGCGGTGGGGGCAGTTGTCATGCTTTAACATTTCCCATCGTTTTAGCCACATCTGGCACACTCTAGTCAGCTCATGTGCCACGATATCCTAAGCTGGACCATGCCACATTTTAGAGAGGGGTGTCAATCAACTTGGTCAGTGATGTGGTCAGAAGGGGCTGGACAAAACTCTGTCAACATCCTTTGTGCGCACAATTAGTATGTCAATTATCAATGATAGATATGAAACCAAAGTATACAAATTAATTAATTAAGCAAACAAATAAGCTTAAATCAACAAAGGCATTACATGGCAGTAATCAACACACTTAAAAAAAACATCGTTAAATCAAACCCTCGACCAAAAAGCTTAGCAGCAATGCTGACAACGTACCACGAGGGCGTTGCAACCAAATAGGTCCCCTAGCTGCCTTCAGGATTTCAATGCAAGCTGTTTGCTAAACAATGCTTAGTACACAATTTAACTTTTACAAATAAAGACATGTAAACGTTGAAATTGTATAACTCATCCGGATGGTAAAGTTGATCACATTAAACCACCAAAGCGTTGTGACATTCACTCGGTAACTACGGCACATTAGATAAATATTCATTCGTACAACTTGCACGGTTAATTTATTTCTTATGAATTATCTACTTCCACCCAATGATTTGAAATGTTAACTTAACTTTGGCTAGTGAAGTTGCCGCATGGATCATACATTAAAAACCATAAAACAGTTGCGACTTTCATAACAACTTCTTTTGTTAGTTGTTTTATAGATATATTATTAAAAACCAGCACAGGAGATCTGCTTTTATAAGTAAATTCTTATCTACCCAAGCTCTAATTAGCGTAAGATTTGTGAGGTAAATAGTAAACATTTAAATCCACGAGAACGGGAAGTATTTTGTTTATGACATTCTCTCGTTAGATCGAGGTCTTAGAGGGGCCAATCAGCTCGATTTGAAAAAGAATACTAAGACTCATCTTAACATTATGGAAAGTCACTATCTTAATAGTGATTTGTAGTGTGACATCACATTTTCCTTATCAAATAATATAAATCCACATAATTATTAAGATCAACCTTCTTAGCTCGCTGTGAAATCGAGCCTGGAACCACACGGCTGCCACCGTTGCCTATTGCAGGTATTGGTTCCCCTGTCAGAATGTTCCTAAATATCCTAAGATTTCCCAAATAGAACGGAAACGGCATTGGTTCTGATCATTCTAAAACTTCAGGCCCGTTTATACAAAGTTAACAATTCAAGTTTGTAATCCATATGTACTTTTGGTGATTATACGTGTCTGGTAGTTGTTTACATGGGCGGTCGTTTTGCAATGACCAATTTATAAGAATTAACTTCTGATATTTACAACAATTGACTAACTTCACAAGGCAAAACACAACGTACGAAGCCACCAAATTTCAGAAACTTTAAAATCCATAGTGTATTATCCGGTAATGCATGCAATTTCTCACATCACACTAAGCTAACGTATATGCTACATCATTCACATAACGGCGATGTTTTACATTTATGATATTTTTAGCAAACATTGTTAGAAATTTGCCATAAAAGTACTGATGTGTACAGCAAGTTTCAATCAATGGAAGCCTGCTGAAAGCCTGTACATTTAGACACTTATTTGTAGATTATACTTATTCTTAAATACAGTCATAATTTGTAACAACTTACCAAGAGCTGCCAGTCTTTCCATGTTCTGGTGATCTAACTTGAAAATCTCCCTGATTATATGGGGAAAACATCCCTATTATATTGAGTGTATTTCTTAATATCTCCCTAATTGTTGTACAAAATCTCCCTGATTGCAAGATACACATGTTGGTAGCTCCGCTAACCAAATAGACAAATAATTTATCCGGCTTTATAATAAAACGCATTACGTGTAGTTTATACATGTATAGGAATAACGCTAGGCTACGTTCTAACATTCTACGGGAATTTTAGTGTCATACTAAGTTAAAGTTAAACACTATACAATGACTGCACGACAACCAAACCATACGCGGTGCTATTGTATATTAAAATTACCCATACTACAGTCAAATAAAAATAATATATAAAGCATATTTTTTGTTTTCATATATGGGTATAGTTCACATTTTTACATGAATATGTCATATTATTCTTAGATACAGCAAAGTAATGATTTAGCTTTCGACCTTTTAAAGTTTGAGTATTTTGATGCACAGTAAACACCGTATAAGTACTGAAGAAGAAAAAATATATATATATATTTATGCTAATTTTCATTGTTGTTAATATCTCCCGGATCAGAGTTGACCCGGATTCCTGGTCCCGTGGGGCCTGACCCATTCATTTCTGGGTCATTAAGACCCAGAATGGATCAAACTAACGCAGAATCCGACTTAAAATCAAAATTTTTAACCATTTTTTTGGTCAGCTAAACCCAGGAATGGTTGAGGCCTCATGATTAACTCTGACCCGGGATATTTTGCAGTGTAATGAAAGTTAATAATACATAAATGACCAAAATATAGTTTTTTTCTGACACATTTTACAGTTGAGGCATTTTTAATTAATACACCAACGTAAATCATAACGTATAGTTGTCAAATAAAGCACAGCATGAACCGTAACGTGAAACATCACGTGAGCCACCACGTGAATATCACGTGCGTGAACCATCACGTGAGCCATCAACGTGAACCATTAACGCGAATCTTTACTAGAAAAGAGTGATTCAAGATCTGAGCTACGTCGGTATATTTCATCCTTCATTGATGGGTGTCGCTTCTACAATCATCAATTAAGTGCTATCATGAGAACGACCGTTATCTGTTCTTTTTAGCTCCCCGATGTTGTCGTTTTTATTTTTGTTTTGGCCTAATGACGTTTTCTCTTGATCGAGATATTTTAATAAACAGTCATGTCATTCCACGGAGGCCATAACACGTCTGCTGCCCATGGTGTTGTCAATGGTGCTCATTCAAAATGTCCCGAAAGACCCTAAGATCTTGAAAGGAGAAAGTCAAGGTCTGAGCTATTAAAATTATCCTCCCTTTGATGTGTTCTACCAACAATCCATGTCATCGCTTGAATAGTCTAAATGACGGGTAGAAGTGCAATCAGGACAAACTAGACAACCGTCTGAATCATTTGATGTATCATCTTGACAGAAAACGTGACCTTCCGGACACCTCATCCACCCATCAACAGCAAACGATAATCTAGCATCCCATCGGTATTCTTCGCATTTCTTCCTGGCTAAATCAACTGACGTTTTGATTGTCTGGAGGATGTCTTTATAACGTGGGCATGTACGGATTGGTGTCTGGCATTTAGGGCACAGGGCTGGCTGAATCTGCACAAATCCTGTCGCAGAGGTCTGGAAACCTGCAAACATTTCATCAAGAAACCGTGTTTCACAAAGATGTCCACATTCTTCAAGATAGATGAATGTTTCCTTCGGACGGATGGGTCCCGGAGGATATTTGTCAGCGACATCCTTTTTGTGACAGATACGACAAAGAGGAGGACAGGGTTCACCGCAAACACCAACACAGAAATGATTGCAACGAAGCTTGCTGGTGCATGGAAAGTTGCAAGGAGTAGTATGTGTTTTATCCATATTGCTCTGGTGCTTACATTTGGAACGCTTCGTGGATTTTTGGGATAATCCACTTGACGACTCACTGCAAAATACGTGTGGTGAACAGACGCCATGACCGCATCTATCCGAGCACCTGTGTCCACAGAGAAGCAGAGTTCCACATTTGTTATCGCAAACTTTATGCTCTCCACCAAGTCCTGCACAGGAACCACATACTCCGGGACATTTGTGACCACAACGAAGTACATGGCCGCACGGTTCCCGGCAACTAGTGGCTGTTGTAGCATCAGATGCTTGCCAGCAGAACAATTTGATAACATGACCACAGGGTAAATCCTTCTCGACTGTTTCCTCACATACTTTTTTAGGCCTAGGTTCTGTTCTTGTGGTCAGACTCTCTCTGTGGCAAGGGTCTTCGCAAAAGTTGGGACAGACATGACCACATGGTAAAACCTTGTCACATTTCTCTGTGCAACTGATAAGTCTGACATTATTGCAACAGTGAGTTTCCACTTTATGACCACAACCAGGAAGGGTCTTTTCCACAAGCTCGTCACACTGTTCTGAACTAAGACACGTTTCACTGCATACTTTTGGGCATTTATGACCACACTTCATTATCTTCTCACATGGGTTCGAACATTCAGTAGATCCTTCTTTCTTGTAGCACGGAAGACTCATAAAATGCAAACAGTCAGGTAGCTGCTTGTTTACGATAACTTGACATTTCTGTTTTACAAGTTCATTTCCAATCATTTCTTCTTCATCGTCACTGGATGTACATTCTTCACTTGGACATGGCTCCCCGCATTTGTTTGCGCATTCATGGCCACAGGAAAGAATCTTCTCACAGGGCTTTTGGCATACCAGTGATTCAACACTTGCACAGCATTGACTTTGTAAGACGTGGCCGCAAGAAGGTATATTTTTGTTCACAAGCTCTAAGCATTTGTTTACATAGAGGTCATCTTGTTCAGATGAACTGTTGCCATCACCACTCCAGTCATCAGAGTATGCTTCTGTCTTCTTAGCATTGCTGTTTGGACATGGATCGCCACATCGGTTGGGACACTTGTGACCACACAATAGCACTTTGGTACACTTTTCTGAACACACGACCGACTCAACGTCTCTATAACAAGGAAGTACAACACTGTGTTTGCAGCCAGGAAAATTCTTTCTCACAGAGCGTTGACAGGCCTTAGCTGGTGAGTTTCGAGGGCTCTTTGTTGGGGCGTCTCTTCCATCAGTCGGGCAGGGTTCATAACATTTATTGGAACACGGATGTCCACATGTTAACTTTTTCTGACATTTCTTTACACATTGGTAGGAGTAGAAATCCTGGTAGCAAGGGAGCTGAACAGAATGTCCACAAGACGGCAGGTTTCTCCTGACTCTCAGTTTACATTGGCAGGGAACGCCACATTTGTCAGTACACCGATGACCGCATGATAACTCCTTGTTACAGGTCTCTTTGCAAGTTAAAGGCGCAACATTAGTATGACAAGGCACTGATACAGTATGATCACACCCAGGAAGCTTTTTAATTGTGGTTTTCGTACACACCATTAACAGTTTTCTGGTAGTATTACAGAATACTTTTTGGCCGTAAAGCTCTATATACATGTGCATGTATTCACCAATGGAAGGATCTACTGTTTCCTTTGGGCATGGCTCGCCACATTTATTAGGACATGGATGCCCGCAAGTTAGCGGCCGCTCACATTCTTCTCTGCAGAACTTTTGAAAATGACCAATACTAGCAAGCTTCATGAAGACGTCAACCAGCTTTTCTCTTGGACACGGCTCCCCGCACTCTTTAGGGCAACGATGGCCACATTCCAACGACTTGTCACATAGATGAGTACATCGCATCGAGTCAGGGCTTTTAGCGCATTCCATTAAGATGACATGACCACACTTCGTAACGCGTCTAGAAACTTTGACAGTACACTTTGTAGTGCATACATCACCACACGCCTTTCCACATGGATGCCCACATGGCAGTGACTTGGGACATGGTTCTGTACAAGTGATTGACTCATACCAACGGCATTTCACTGGAATCACGTGACCACACTCGGGCATCTGCTTGGAAACCTTGACAACACAATAAACAGTGCATGAATCACCACACGCCTTGCTACATGGATGTCCGCAAGGCAGTAATCTACGACATTGTTCCATACAAGTGACTGACTCATACCGATGGCATTTCACCTGAATAACATCACCACATTCTGTCATTAGTTTCTGTACGATTGTCGAACATGGTCTGCAATTCTCATAGCATTTCAGAGGACACGCGTGTTCCTCTCTTTCGCACATCTGTTCACATGGCTCTGTACACTTGTACCTTTCATGGTCAAGATCAAAGGGATGGCAGTGTAAATGACATATGTGATCACACGGAAGCCTATACCCACATGGCTCGCCACAACCTCCGTCTTGAACCTTCTTGAAATCTCTGGCCGAAGCTACCGTTGTTACTACTCCATGATTTTGACAAACCAACGGAAGTGAGGAGCTGATTTTCTTGTCATCTTCAAAGGTGCTTAGTATGTCACTCCAGATTGAAGACTTTCTCAGAATGCTTGCGTTGCCAATACAATAGAAGCCCATTCGAGCTCTGGACAGCGCCACACATACTCGGTTTGAAGTCTTCAGGAATCCAATGGAGCCCTCTTCGTTGCTACGCACCAAAGACAAAAGTATGATGTCATTTTCTTCTCCCTGAAAATTGTCAACCACAGACACCCGAACTCCCTCGAAGGTTTCTTTATCCATAAGTTTTTGGAAACTGGAGAGTTGCCCCAAGTAAGTGGTAAGAATGGTAATCTGCATTGGATCGTATCCTTGATGCAACAAGTACCTACACAATTCAACAAGGAACTCGGCTTCATGCTGGTTAGATTTGGTTTTGTTGTCATCGGCTAATCCATCTTCAAGCTGATTATGATCAATGAAAAACATGTTATGTGCCACTCCTTTGATGTCGTCAAAACCCATTACAGATTCATCGTCATGAAGGTTGTCATAAAAATGTTTCTTCATGAGTTTTGAGATTTCAGGACGCATACGATGCTGATGGGTCAGTGTTTGGCAAGGCACGCCATTGTTGATCATCCTTTCAAACAAGGAGGTATCCAAGTTGAAGACCTTGGCCAGCCGATAGACGGTTGGGTTTGGCTTCAACTGTCGATGATCTCCAATCAGAATGAGATGCTGACATTTCGCAGTCAGGGCGGTGATGATATGAGCTTCAAGAACTTCAGCAGCCTCTTCCACTATCACGATACGGGGACCAAGAAGCTGCAGCACCGACTGGCATCTGGCCGCACCTGTTGTAGTCATTCCAATCACTCTTGCTTTTGAGAGAATTTCTAAATCTTTGCTTGCATTCATAACTTCAATTTCCTTTGAAAGGGTGTCATAGCTCATGCGATATTCTGTCAGCAACTCCTCCCGCTCTTCAATGTACCTCTTTACCCAGAGTCTGTAAAGCCGCCAACGATCGCTTAACGTCAGACTCCACACATTTCTGACCCTGGAAGCTTCTTTATCGCTCATCGTGTCAGCCTTGATCAACTCTTCTTGAGGAGTGGAATTTATACCACAGCATTTCTTACATTTAATGCTATATGCTCCATCGAACTGCTCTCGTTCGTCGTCAAAACTACTCGTGTCATCTTCATAAACGAGTCGGCGGTCTTGCAGTATATGATTGATTTCATCATCTAGGTCAATGAACTCATCTTTTTCTTCTTTTGAATCTGAAAGATCGGAAATATCACTTTCATCTTCGATATCAACTACGTCCAGCCAGTTGAGAAGGTTTGTTGTTGGTTCTGCTTGTTTCTTGGTTTTCTTTTGGAAGCCCTTTCGATGTTTGTCAGCCATTAAATGTGTTAGTGTCTCGACTTTAAGTATGACCGTTTTTGCACAAGCTACATCTGAAAGTATACATCGAACTTCTAATTTTGTTTTAAGTAGCCTTGTTTTAGTTTTTTCAAGCTCTGTTAAACATGAAGGATTTCTAGGTAGTTTTTTAAGATGAAAAAGATTCTTCTCTTTTAATGCTTCACTTTTGCTTTGGCCTCCAACACGAACTACGTTCCTCTCGCCGAAATTTAGAACTCCCTCCAGAAACTGATCAAGAGCATGGTTTGTGTAGCACACCACAAGAATTGGAGATGCATTTGTTGTCGTATGTATATTGTAGAGAAGTAATTCGATGATCTTGAGACCAATGTAAGTCTTCCCCGTCCCTGGTGGACCTTGGATGATGGCAAACTCCTTCGTCAAAGCTGTCTGCACAGCTACCTTCTGTGACTTATTAAGATGTAGAGCCTCTGCAGCCGGCCAACTTTGTGGATCTAAAATTGACACATAGGCAGCCTTTGTATAGGTTTCCGTCATACCCTCATCCTCAAAGACGTGATCAGTGCCAACAACCAATGATCGTAGGTCATATACATCAGAGTAGTCTCCGCTCAGATACTTGGGTGTCTTAACATAAGAGGATACGTTCACTATGTATCTTTCAAAAGGGAAACTGTCACCTTTCATCCTTTGTAGCCCTAGTAAGACGTGTCGATAGGCTTCAAAATAAGCAACTGATTCGACCATGATAAAGGTACCTGTGGGCTTGGTATTAGTGTCGGTAAGAAAACAAACATCAACTAGACCTTTTCCCAAGTCCTCGGTTTTCCTATCTGCCACGGACGCAAAGATGTTGTGCTTGAATTTGTCTTTTGTAAGACAGACAAATGAACCATATAACAGACGCTTACCGGTTTGCCAGTTGATACGCTTGAGACCTTTGACATCAAACTCCAGGGTGTACTGAAGACCTGTTTTCCCCATCTTCTTACTTTGAATGGAGACATTGCGGTATACCCGAATGTCTTGATGACGACTGTTTGCTTCAGAGAGAAACTCTGTGATACCTTCCCGTAACGGTGCTACGAAGTCCTCTCTCAGCAATCTAAACTGCACATCAAGATAATGTTCGACATCTTGGTATCTTCCCTGTGTGACGTTCTTTCGTAAGAATGGCTTTGTTGGTTTCCGAATCTCTGAGCTGTCGGGGAAGATTGGAATATCTCTGAAGTTGTTGGGTGGTTGCCGTGCCTTAATTTTTTGTTTCATCTGATAAGCCTCGTCCAGAGAATGATAACATTCCTTCAACTGCTGTACCTTGAATATGTAATTTTGGCCTTCGGGATTGATGTCAGCACAATCTGATTCAGCCAAAGACACAACCTTCTCGAGAAGAATCAGAACCACGCCCACTTCACCATAGAATTCGGGCTTGTGTGCTAGAAACACTTGAAGCAAATTTATAATAATTGCTATATTGATTGCAAGGGTTTCACCTTTTCCACTATCTTGATCCTGTGGTTGTTGTGTGGACAAACCTACTAAGTATCTCGTCAAATGTTTACTGAGGAATCCTTCAGACTCCATCATACTGAATATCATATGAACATCTTGTTCAACTTGTGGGTTTACATTTAAATCACAAATGCACGACAAAACACCGAGTATTAACGTCATTAAATTATCATTGAATGAGTCTAGATTGAAAAGTGCCAACCATTCGTCTTTTCTCCTCAAAAGCTTGGAGAGAATTTCCAGTGGACTGGCCGTCAGCAGTGTCTTGAGTTCTTCCTCTGACATTGGGGGCGTCTTGGGATTCTGCTTTACTTGAACTGGACCTGTGTATTTCCCTAAATCCGAACGATTGTCGCTCTGTCCCCGATGCCATTTAGCTTCTTCCCCAGGGATTGGAGGACTCGTTGGAATGGAGGTTTTTGCCTCACTGAAACCGAAACAATAACAATATTCTCAGCATTTTGGATACTTTTTTGTTTTAAAGATTCTGCTAATGATTTGTAACAATATGCACCCCGTTCAGTGGCGCAGCAAGAGGTGTGATTCGTTCCGGTTTAGTGAACACATACTTTGAAGTAAAGACGGTATGATTATTATTGCTATTATAAAGTATTATTTATTTCAGGGTAGCCCCATAAGTATGAAAACACTGTTCTCTCTGAGCGTCCTGTAATAAATAACGAAACAAGGAAAATGACATGAATGAAAAAAAAATCCATAAAGCAACAGGAGCAATCTGAACCATTTTGGGAATAAAAGCAAAGAAGAAAAACGTTTTGTTTTAAGGACCAGACTTAAAGAGAGACGCAAGAAACAAGTCAATGACTCAGTAAACGCCAGTACATGGAAGTGTATAGGAAGTCAAGGTCTTCAAGGCAGTCATTGATCAAATCAACTTGGATGTCAACATTGTATTTACGTCTACTATTATATCCAATGTTCTTTGATTTCTTCTCTTTTCTTGTTTATTTGTTCAGTCTTTACATACTTTTGTCGTTGTTACGTAAACACGTTAATGTTATTCCTTTGAACTAAGTCTTGGTTTTCTTATTTGAATAAACAACCTTAAAGAATGGATGAATGAATGAATTCCATTCAAAATAAAATACTTTACTTTCCAATTAAGATGACGTTTTCATTTGGAGACTCATTTTTGTCAAAGGTTTTCTGGAAATTCTGGCTTGAAATATATTTTTCCGGGAACAGATAATTTTGTTTGTAAAGCTTATACTAAACACTACTAACTTACCCATTGTTTCTCAGTTTACCCGACCGTCTAAAAAAGTCACGAGTGATCCCAGAATTCGTGTTGCTGGACTGTACCGTTATCCCTTCGTCTGCTTTACGTTGAGGGTTTGATGTTTCTTGACGGTCTATTTGAGTCAGGGAATGATCGTCTTTGTCCGAGTTGTTCCTCCTCCAAGACGTATTGCTTTCCTTTGGTCGAGCACCCCCACTTGCTTCCCTGTTGACGGGCCTCCAGAAGCCAGCAGTCGGAGCAGCGGTGTGATTACTTGACCGATTCCACGTTAAGTTATTCCTGTCGGACTGTCCGCCCGGAACACCTCGTGATACCCTGTCATCCCTCCAGGACATTTCATGTCTTGTGCGGAGAAAAGGATGACCAAGTCGCCTGGTACCCGACAGTTCCTCTTCTTGGTCGCCGGGTAATGGACCAGTAAACTCATCAGAATCTGTGTCGCGATCCATAGCTAGAAAGAGAGACACAGATCAAATTAAAAATCATTTCGAGTCACTGAAGTGAAGACAATAATTTAAAATAGTATTCTTATCATTTTGTGGCCGAAAAGGAAAAAAAAAAAAAAACATACAACAACAACAAAACAAACAAACCAAAATTTAGCTGAAACTGATTCAGAGATTGTATTCCTTATGGGTAAAAGTGTCAATGAGAGACTACCTGCCCAAAATTATTTCTCACATTAAAAAAAAAAAGGTGGTTCCCTAAGGTGAAGGATGATAATATTTTTTAAATGAGACATTATTTTAATGTGATTAGAACATCGTACATAATCAACAGTTGTTTAATACAAATACCTACAATATCGGAATAAAGAAGATCATGATGGTGTACAATTATTTTCCTACTGTTTGTCCTCGAACATGGCTGATTGACTTATTCAACATTAAAGTAAAGAACATAATTACTTTGCACAAAAATCACTTTGATAAAAAATGCATTTAAATTGTAGTCATTTGGTTCTCAGTTTGTTATGATGTAGGTTTATTTTGAATCCCCCCCCCCTTCCGAATTTTCCTGCTGTCGAAATTGAGGCTATTTTTATTTCAAGTTAAACTTTATTCTCGCATTAACCAAAAAATAAGGAGGGGGTGGGAGTAAACTTTATGTTTTTGTTTTTACTTTCATGTAGAGGCACGGGAAGGCGGCTGGTCCTCTATGGGTCATTCCGTGCCAAATCACCATAAATCATCCGTAGTGTACAGACCATGCCTGCAGAAGTCCAGGCTCTGTGGCTTTTTTTGTAAACAAATGCTGCCACTAAATTGCATACACAGCAAATAACTTAATCTAGGCATATTTACTATTTTTTTTAAGGTAAGGATGTTAAACGAACTATTTTTTCTCCCACAAGTAGACTGGATACAAAGTATTATTAGGAACAATTTGTAAATTTGTCACTAATATCCCACGTTATCAAATAACCACTTGAAAAAGGTTTGTTTGGCATGTTTACAGGTGGACCCAATATTCAGACCCCTGCCAAGTACCCATCAAAGGCGTGATTGGTCTATCCTTTAATCAGGTCACACATATGCATCTAGTTTATAACCAAATGTAATATAAAAGCAATCAGACATTTTACTTAGGCACTAGGGGGTCTCAAAAATGAAGAAAAGTCATTACGCAGGCTAAAATGTCCGTTTTTAAAGACCTATACCTTGATATACAAATGACCTGTGCTACTTTTGACAATATAATTTAGTTGATGGGATACCAGACACCCTTCAAGATAGTTTGTAGCTATCTATGTTAACTCCATTTGTAGATACAGACCTCTAAAAATGCCGAAAACACAAAAAGTCAATTTGAAGGGGCTTAATTTGAAGGGGCTTAATTTGTTAGGGGGTCATACCTTTAAAATGTTGAGGAGTAGGATTCTAAAATTTGCGTGTGTTCATGGCACCCATAGGGGATTGTTTTTAAAAAAAATGCAAAATCTGAGACGGAGCCTGCCAATCCATCAGGTGAGTTGGCACGGAATTACCCCTATGTAAAAGCAGGACGATCATTCACCAAAACACCACACAATCAACATCCACACGGAGACGTCTCTAATTATATAAACTGATATCCTGTAACTAATTTAGTCTTACCAGAATATATCACACAGTACAAATACTGAAATAGCAGTACCGAGATAACACAGCACAGCCACACGGGCCACCCGAGTGGTTCAAAAACCAATACAAGTGTATCTCAACTAACTCAATGAACCAAACTTTGACAAGTAAGGATATAAACCCGCACATTCACAACAGTGAACCTATAGAGATCGAAAAGTAAATACACTTACACCCACACACACGCACACCCAACCTTACGGATCCGGTTTGTGGGGTACTGCTATTGTTGTTCTATTGTTCCCTTTTCTAAAGAATTCCCTTGTGGGGCCCTATTGTTCCTATTGAAATTGCCTTGTGGGGTCCATTGTTCCATTGTTAAAAGTACCCCGTAAGTTGGCATGTGTAAGGGCACACACACCCACACAAACAACATTTTAAACGGCACGTAATATTTTCCCAGCAACATACAACAGACAAAATTTGAATGACAATAAGTTTCAATATTCAGAAGGTCGAACAATTATACAATTATAAAGAGTAGGCCTGCATAACTGATCATGCGGAAAAACATCCAGTCTCTAAACACCATTATGTATATTTTTTCGGCTTGAGCTGGAACCGGTTATGTGGGACTTCTCTGTTAAGTTCTACAAATTAAGTAATGGCATTTTGCCACTGTCCCAAGATATTAAAAAAAAAAAAATTGTGCCCACCAATGGTCACCACCACTGCCAAGACACCTACATGCAATTATTTACAGTTCCTAAATACAAGGGAGACTTCTAAAACTAAAAATACTGAGGCCCAACTGCATGGTGGCTACCACTTTAAACACTCACAGAAGGAGAAACAAAAACACCTCCTGCCACCTCTACATTTAAAAAACAGCTGCTCCAACTGAAACTTGCTCAAATACTATTGGCTCAGACTCTTCAAAAATTAGTGTCTGCCACCTCAACTGAATGCGAAAAGGTAGGCTACTAGGGTCAGGTGAATGTAACTTATTAACTCTTTTTATAACAGGCTTTTCACAAAATGGCAGTGAATCTGTTATTCAGTGTAGCTTCAAAGCTATCCACTATACACGTTGACATGCGAAATGGCTCAAATCTTCATCTTCTTCACATACAAAATCTGCAACGGCACTGATTATATTTTTTGCTAACGCACTATTTAAAATTCAAAATATAATCTGGCAAAGACATTGTTGGAATAAAAATTAGCAGTGCACGCTCAAAAACATGACTTGTCAAAATACAATATGAGGCCTAAATCATTGACCTCTGCTAAACCAGTCTGCATACAAACATATTTATAAAATATAAATACAAGTTTAAAATTTGTCTAACCAAACTGTAGACCCAAAAGTATAGTTGCAAAGCAAAAATGTCCAACTGACATAAACAAGTTACGCAATAATATGCCAAATTAATTTAAACGAACAATAAGTATGCACCCTTTCAAAGGGTGTTTGCACTTGTATTAAATGTTTTTTACAACATTGTGGTTAGTTGAAAACCAAAAGTTACAGGTACACTAACATGTGAGGTGTGCAACAAAATATAGGCTATGAGTTAGAAACACTTGGTCAAAGCACATGCCTACAACTGGCTCTACAATTATGTTTCTAAAAAATAAAGACTCTAAGATCCACAAGAGACAAGTAAAACACATCTGCAAACTAGCTTGGAAAAAAAATGTCAAAGATTACATGTAATTCTACAAATATAAATGTTTTCATTACATTGCCTTCATAAAATGTACTAAACGGTACACACATGATATAACTCCGTCTTTGAAGTCACCAAGTCATTATAGTTAGGCAAAAATCAGATGCTGACCGTCACATCCTTTGTTCGCGACGGAAACGCGAAAACAAGGAGAAAACCTAAAAACCATGGTTTAAAGGGTCTTTTTACGTTTGGTAATTACTTTTAAAATTAATGGCAATACTAACTTACTTGGTTAGAAGTACAGCAAGCAGCTTTCAAAAACATAACAAATTTTGAGAATAATTTTCATTTCGAAGTAATGTGGTTGTGAAAAAAAATATCAGTTTTTATCCCCCAAACTTAAATCTGAGAAACGTTACTGTCAGTGAGCCCTGGGCCTTTCATTTAAAAGAGTAACGATGACATTATTTTCAACAGTGCCCTTTTGTAGCAAGTGAAACCTGTTGCATAGTTCAAAAAAGATTAAAACATAAGTTACGAACACATATATATGTGTTTGTTATCTACAACACTGTACATCCAGTTGTTTGTTGTTGTTGTTGTTGTTTTATATATATATATTTTTTTTACCGTAAACGGCTACTAATCGCAAGTTGTAGCAATTCTCTTAATATAATGCTTTGGAATGAACTATCCCGTCGTACTTACCCTCAAATACAGTGTTATTGGATCTCAGTAGTCATGCTGACACATCATGACTAGTACGAAGCCATTGATGTGAATGTAGACTAGTATCAAAACCTGACTTCGATACGGCAACTCACTTTTGGTTCCAGCCATATCCATCCGCGGGTAGGCCTATCATAATGTTGTTTTTTTATAATAATAATTTAAAAAAAACAAAAAAACGTGTTACTGTGTAAAGCATGATTTGTGGGTTAAAGATGAACCCTGTCAATGAATGCCACACACTCCTGCCAGTGCGTGAACAGTCTGGTTTTTTTTAATCACAGATGAGGCTTGTTTATGAGCTTACGAGAATCAATTCTCATCGATGAAGTTATTTCATGCAGCACGCAATTTTAAGCAAATACATCAATTGTGAGGAAAAAAGGGACCGTTTTTCCCTGGACAGCGTACCCAAAATGCCCTAGGTTGAACATTAAGTAGGGCACACTATTTGAGCATTTTCCAACAGTTCCTAAAAGCCAAGCCCGTCAAATCGAATCGATTCCCAGCAAATTCTTGGCGGATGATTTTCTTACTATTTTAGTGTGGTGCACCTTGAATTTAGTTGTGCTGACTGAACCATTGCCAGGGTGTGTCGCAATAGTACCCATGTCTTTTAAAGTCAAAGAACAGAATAAGTATTTAATGACATTGTATGTATTATACACTAGTAGCTCGCTTATTGCAAACTGGTCATAATTATACCATCAGTACCAGTCCTCAAAAGGAATCAATTCCCAGACAAGGCTTCCAAAGCAATAATTGAAGACTTCAACAAAATCATCGTTTGGTGTTTAAATCACTGATTATTTAGTCCGATGAACAAGCCTTAGAATCCTTGACTAAACATGCACCCCCCCCCCAATTTGCAAGGTCGTGACCACCAAATTAGAAGAATTTTTTTAGGTTCAGTTAAATTGTGTGATCATTGAAAAGTAATGAGTACCCCCTTTAAGCTGTAGTTGGTTGTGGGATTATTTTATTGGGTGTTATTAACTAAACATTGATTTGAAAAACAGTTGTTATTATATCTAGTGGGAAGGCTGTGAATTGCAAGGTCTGTAAATGTTTCACACCATACACAAGGTGACTCACTATTACATTTTGTATGTATGTGTGTTTCGATTTCCCTGTAATCAGACAACTGCGATGATGCAAAACATTTTGATTTGATACGTCAGACGAAAAACTTGCGATAAAAAATGTTCTTTATTTTAGATATAAATAATTCTTAACCTTTAAAAGAAATATTAAAAAAGCACCAACCCGCTAGTGTTCGAACCCGGATCTTGCAATTTTCAGAGTCGTAAACTAACCAGTTGCGATAACTGGTCAGCTCATAAAGGGTCCTGTATAAAAAGATATAAATAATATTTTACAATAATTTACAGTTTAATAAAAGTAATAATAACAAAAAATAATCATAAAACATGCTGCGATTCGAACGGGGTTTTGGACTTAGCACCACGAAGTACTCATCGTACCCAGATGCGCTGACTGTCCTCCTGGTGCAAAAAAAAAAAAAATAAATTTTGTTTTGTTTATTTGAGAACATTACTCTTTTTACCATAAACAAAAATACCATACTACGACACCATGATTTAAACCTCGGTCCTGTGATTTCGGAGTACGTCAACTATCGCCGTTGCGGTAACTTTTCTCGGCAAAACAAGCATTCCTTTTTAAAGATGTTACAAATTAGGCGTCTTTTATAGTAAGTTAACAAATAGTAAGTTAACTAAACAGGATAAGTTCATCTCCGTCACACAAGTTACACAAGCTACAGCACATTTCAGCACCTGATGCCTGATGTAGAATGAGCTTGTTTCTAACCAGTTATATCAAAACAAAACAAAACAAAACCTCAACATTAAAGATGGATTATTTATTATAGTCGCCTATGGACTATATACGCAACATTGGTTCTTGAGTGCAGTTTTTAGATATTGATATACGCCGCGTGTGCACATACACGTTTGAAATTGAACCATGCATAATTCGCAAAGTTTGAAGGGAACACATTTAAGACAACACTACCCTAAAGAATTGCTGAGATTCTAAGCACACAACGAAGACATAATAAAGAGTACACTGTGCCCCATTGAGCACGATTCGCTCTTTGCACGGATCCGCCATTTGCATACAGAGTCTCAACTTCATGCTTCATTTATATTGTACTTATGTACATGTCTGGATGAAAGTGTCATTATATTACCGTGACAACACAGAGTTACATGATGCTTCTGTTTTAGTGTTGTCCACAATTTGAGGCTCTACATGCAAATGGCTGACCGTGCATAGGAACGCGCGTCAGTTCGCCGATTTGATCACAACGTAACCCGTTCGCGTGATAAAACGGCAAGAGTAGGTATGTGTTTTTATTGTGGGTTTCGGCCATCCCTACAAAAATCAAAATTAATTGAATAAATAAAAAAATATTGAATAAATAAATAAATCCACAAATAAGTAAATACAAATATAATCATCAGAATTTTGCACTTCGGAATAAGATCGAATGGAAGGGGTGGGGGTGGTTGTCTCCTGAATACATAAATGGAATTAGGAATGGCCATTCAGCCTTAATTGTGATGATCCCAGTCCAACAAAAAATCATTATTTTCTTACTTGCCCTCCCTCCCCTTCCCAACCCTATCCCAAAATATTTTATCGGGCAATCAAGACTCAGCAAGCCGCGACGCATTTTTTGTACACAATGTACAGTACATGTACATGTACTTTCACATGTACTTTCACATGTGCATGTGTATGTACATGTACATGTACATGTACAGCACATAATTTTATACATGTACATGTACTTTCACATAGCACTCAACGTCCAAGTACGCATGTGCAAGGGGAAATGTAAAGTTTATACTACGCACATTTATGTTAATTGCCCACGTTCTTCCTGGGAAAAAAAAACGCCAACCGCCAGCCGTTGCGATTTAGAAGGGGAATTCCCACAGATGAGAAATCAGCACAGATTTCCGGTTGAGGTCGAAGCAACCAACCATACTGCATAACAGATGTCGAGTGGGAAATTAGCTGCATACCCCGTTTTTGTTCTAATTCCCGTGGATGAGAAATTTTAAAAAAGAGTGCCAAAGGTTGATGTCATAGCAATCCACCTGACATGACAGACGTCGAGAGTGTGAAATCGGCGGCATACGCGGGTTAATTTCAAAGGTACAGAGGTGGGTTTTCAGTGGGATCGCGGGGAGTAAAACAATCCTGGTGTGTCAACTACTGAGATCTAAGTGCACCGTGTTGGAGGGTAAGTTAGCCCACCTTCTTGGGATGTTTTGGCTCTCTTTTAACATCGGTTTTATCGAAGTCGTCATAATAGCCCACCATCTTTACATGTCTAAAAGGTTATACATGACAAGGCTCACCAAAATGACGAACTCGTCCAGATGTGATGTTTTGAAATGGGAAGAAAACAACTTTTACAAAAAATAACATTCCAATTCGTCGTGTCCGAGGACCGCCATCTTAGTTATGATTGGCTGCCTGCTGATCGTGAGAAGTCGGGGCATCTGGCTGATCTGCCATGCCATGAATATGAATGAGGTGAATTTGATGTATTTACAATACATCAGCCTCATTATCAACCATCGACCGAGGTCGAGATCAAAACAACTCTGACACTGTGGTTTATCCGCAATAGCTCCTGCCAGTGCCAGGGGTCGATTTCACAAAGAGATAAGACTAGTCTTATCTGAAGTTAGGACCAGTAACTGGTCTTAACTTAGGACTAGTCCTATCTCCTAGCATTGCCTAGGACTAGTCCTAAGTTAGGAAGGGTTTTGTGAAATCGACCCCAGGTCTTATTGCAGATGAGTTAATTTGTTCTTCCAAAAGGCAAATTGCATGCCTATTTTCCCCCTTTTTATGCAGTCTTTGAGAACTAACAATAGGCCTTGTATGCTTGTAACCTATACAGTTTTAATTGAAGCTACTTATTTATGTCATAAAGAGGTGGCGGGAAATTGTTTGTTTCTCCTTCCGTGAGTTTTCTAAGGGTTTTTCACCATGTAGTGAATTAAAGGTAGGGTCTTCTACTTAAGGTGGTCATGTTGGTAATCATCCTGCGAAAATTAGGTTGGTTAGAACTCTAATCAAAATATGTTGACTGGAATCTTGATTCTCCAAGGGTTCCTTTTGGTGATTCGTTTGTGAATGCTGCTGCCAAAGACGCGTTTAGTACCACTTGATCAACGAGGATGAATTTGACATTTTTATATGGAATTACATTACAGTTTTTAAACTGTTTTCTCAACAAATAGACACAGCTGTATTCAACTAAAACTTTCGCCTGTGACCTTGATATCTCTATTATTAATTTGGTGTCTAATTTTAGTTTACAAAAACAAATTTGTATCCCTACCTTTAACTGCGGTATTGTATCTTGAACCAATCAAGCTTTGCCAGAATGCAAAGGCAGGGAAAACGGAAGTGCGCCCAGCCGCCTAGTAAACCGGATCTTTACTTTATTTCATGGTTGCCGCAATGTAGGGAGTTGGGTTTCCCTTAGTATTTTCAATATGAATTTCACCTTTAAAGTTGCGTGTACCGTTAATGTGCTTCCGTAGGTACCTATCACCACCGTTTGTAACCCTACGCCGAATTGAAGCAGTATTTTGATAACTATTTTATAAACTATATCTGTAGATCTACAATATAATTAAGTTACATCAGTATTTCACAAGTTCTCAAAATAGGGTTCTCGTAAAATCAATCATGTATAATGTATACACTAATCATGCATTGTTGTATTCTTTGCCTACTGGCGTTTGAACTACTTGTGGGTGTGATTATGGCCTGCGAACAATATATGGAGACGGGTTGGGCTTTACAACGTTGCACTTATAGAAAGTGCCTGTTACTGTTTACAACTTCATTTTAAATCTCTACCATTGTATTTTAATTGTCTGCTGGGAGAATTTTATATTCAGGGAATCTTTCGGCGAGTCTCCTACTTCATCATTGGGTATTATATTTTATTGAATTAAACAATCTTAGTATACGTCAAGGTTTCTCTGTGAAGACAATGGCGACCTACATTTGTACCACATGCGTTGTACACACAAATAGCAACCATGTAAACAGTAATGACGGTGGTTCACTATGAGCAAGTTCGGGTGGGCGACTAGAGTGACAAGACTTACCAGAAACCATAGAGCACAGGAGATTGACTAGATCGACAATGCACTGAGACATGGTCGATCTAGTCAACTCGAGAGCTACGTCACACAGTCTATAGTCACTCTAGTCGCCCACCCGAACTTGCCCTATGTAGGTATATTTCGTTGCAATAGAGTCTATACCGCTACTGTCTGTGTGGTAGTACAGTTGTTGTCTCCAGTAATCAAACGTGATTTGTTGCATTGCCAAGGCGTATTTTTACCTTACATCAAGCTTTATAGTGTAATGATCGAGTTGATGAAAAGTAGTATTGGAGGTGGAAAGAGTACATTGGGTTTTACTTCGTTTTGTAGTTTATGTAGCCGAAGTATTTACTGTACCGTATAGCTGGTGACAGAGTGAGCTTCCATTGGTGTGCCGTTGGGGGGGGGGGGTAATTTCCGTTAAAATTAAAGAAACTAAGAGTTGAGTAACACCATTGGAGTAGATGTATCTTATCTTTCAGCAAGATGAATCGAACCGCCCCTCTCCTCCAAAGGACTCGGGGGAAGTCACTACGTCAGAATATTTAGTGGTCATTGGTACAGGCATATTTGTGGTTCTTGACCCAATGCAAACTGATTTAAAACATTATTTAAAACATTATTTAACAATTTATTAATTTATTTATTTATCTAATAAATTATTTATTTATTTATTTATTATTTATTTATTTATTTATTTATTTTTTATTTTATTTATTTATTTATTTATTATTATTATTATTTTTTTTTATTATTAAATTTGAGCTCCAGATCCAAAGTGGTTGGGAGTTTGAGTATACATTTGCTGAATGGTTGAAGTCTACTTTAAATCATAAGGATTTCAAAAGTACCTAATATGACAGTGTAACTACGTCACCGCGAAATATGTACATTGGGCCGAACAAAAAATTCTCCAAAATTGTTCAATATTAATGTCAGTCACAACTAACTAGTTGTATTTCATTCACATTACTAAGGCGTAAAATATATGAAAGTGAAAGAAAAGCACATTTTAGAAGGCAGCTGAAACAAGTGTTTGTCGCAATTTCTATTTCAAAATGTATAACATACCGATTGGTCTTTAAATTCTAAAGTGCAGCATACATTTTTTTATTTTTTTTTATTTGGTTTATAACCCTGAGTGGGCAAGACATGAAACCGAATTCACAAAGAGATAAGATTCATCTTAAGATGAGTTGTCAGTATTACCATAGTGATTTATATTGTGACATCACACTTTGTTTATAGCAATTGAGATCAATTGGCAGTTAAGACCAATCTTAGCTCTTTGTGAAATCGGCCCCTGGTCCCCTAACTTTAACCGCAACGATAAAGACAGGCACTGCCGTACAGGCCCAGTTGTTTCAGTTGATAAACTTGCAGTGACGTAAGCTTTCAGTATCTGTATGATGAATGGTCGGCTCCGAAGAGACGTAGTTTTTCGTTTATATCTGCAGTAAACTGTACTACCGATCGTCTGCTGCTGCGTGTGTATAATGTAATGCGTGTACACGTGTGTTTAGACTACTAATCTCCATCAGTGAGAATAGGATGCAAGGTCAAAGGTACATCTGGCAGGATCCTGTCAGTCGCTCAAGGCTGGTTATATAGCCTTATTCAAGAGCATCAAAGTGCGACGTTAGATGTCCAGGCTGTAAGTGGGCGAGCTCAGAACCCTACGTTGAGAGAGTTGTGACAACTTGCGATCAGAAGCCATTTGTGTGTACAATAACGCATGGGCGAACATATAAGGTGCCAGAATAGTCTGACCATTAGGTTGTCTTGCAATTTGAACCGAAAAAAATACGTCCAGCGACCACATGACCAAAGAACTGGTCCCTTTATGTTGCAATTCTCTTAATGCATGTACAAAGTTTTGGGCAAGCCTTGCCAACTACGCCCTCAACGTTAAAATACAAAAACATTAATCCAGATCATCAGTGTCCAATACGGTCTAGTGGAATTTGACAATCTTCCTGAACATTTTTGGGGGAAATAAAACACGCCCACTCTGGAAGAACATGTCAATCACGAATAAACGCTTACGTCACAACATTGTAAATCAATCGATCGTTAAGTTGTTATTTTGTTTAGGTGAAAAGAGTGGCAGCGAAGTCTGAACCGGGCGTTTAAAACCCATAGGGCCATGGCCCTGCGATGAAGGACCAAACCGAAGACGAGGTCTTTCATTGCACGACCACGGCCATTCATGGATCATTTTAAATATTCCAGGTCAATTCTGATCCGGACATGGGTCAGACCCAACGGATCCAGGTCAATTCTGATTCAGGTTTTTAAAAAACTGTGTAACCTTACCTGGTGATCTAAAGACTAACGGCAATCAATGTGTTTTATACACCTAAAGGTTTATGTTCCCAAAACGTTTGAAATAAAACAAAACTAGGAGAGTGATTTTCGATTTGTAAAAAAATTGTGGCATTTATTATGGAAATTTATTTTGACTGCAGGAAAATTTGAGAGCTCGAAATCACCCTACATCATGAACAAATTAGAAAACAAAGTTTTTACATCTGCATTACCCTTAAAATTAATAGAAAGCCTTTATTGTGCAAAATTGGTAATTTGTAGAGTTGTACATGAAGTCAAAACATCGATTCAATTGCGAGTGTTAGCCATGTTTTATTTCTCCAATTCACCTTATTTCATCGTGAACTAGCATACAGTTTACCCGAAAGCTGAGCAAGTTATAAACGTTCAACTTTGGGCAAGAGTTTGTTTTCGGGGTTTTTTTTTTTCTTTCTTTTTCTTCTTCTTTTTTGTTTTTTTTTACAATTAATTTGTTAAAATAGTTTAAAGGTAGGGTAACAGATTGGTAAATACTATACAAAAAATATGTTTAGAAAGTGGACATACAAAATTACTGGGTGAGAAGTACAACAGCTGTTGACAGTATTATTTACTGTGAGAAAGGATTCCCTTCAAGGTAATATGGTTTGGACATTTTTGCTCCAAAAACATTTGAATCTGAGAAACGGTACCATGCAGGTCTTGCGTACAGACAAGACATATTTGCGTAAGATGCACAAGATGGTAGTGTGACAAAAATGAACATAAATTTCAAAGGTTGTAAAAATAAATTTCCTTTCATTTGAGACAAAACACGAAATACTTTGAAGACAGTTTGGTCCAATGACCCCCAGATTCAATTACCTTCCCCAAAAAATCCCCACGCCCTATCTGTCCTTACCTTTTTATGGTAAAAAATTACACCCATAGGGCCTACCTACCATCAGTTGATTTTAACTTCTTTCCAATTTTTTTTTTTTTTTTTTTTACTGATTTGCTAAATAAATATGGCTTATTTGGGGTTACTTCGTTTCTCAGGTTTTTTTTTAGGGTTGGTGTCCGTTCGTGAATGTCGCATCCAGAGATGCAGTTCTTATTCGCTGTCATCTCGCTAACATGACCGCTTTATGCCTAGCGTCTTAGCAAGTAAACACTGTATTTAGCTTAAACCTTCAAATGTGACTTTTGGAATATCTTTCTTCATAAATTTGTTTAGAAATCAGCATGACATTGAGAAGAAGAAACAAATCTGTGACCCTATCTTGAAACTCATGTAACAATTGTCCCTATTAGATCTTGAAGGAGTCGTTTGATTTTCCCACCTCCACTTTTCTTCCAGCCTTCTTACAATTTTTAACACTCTCTCCCTCTCAGTATTTTTGTTGTCATTTACTTTAACCCAGAGGTGGGGGGTTGGGGGGTTGACAAAAAAATGAAGAAGGAAAACAATCACTTTAATCAGTATGATCTTCTTTCTTTCCGATATTGCAGATACATTTAGTACATTGTATATTGATTCTTTTTATTACGTTAAACGTCTCGAATTGGGAGAAAACAAACAGAAATAGAGAGAGACATAGTTTCAGGCAGGTAGTCTCTCCTTGATACTCCAACCGATTAGAACAGTTTCAGCTACAAGTATTTCCTTTTTGTTCACAGGTCTCTAAACTATCGTCTTCACTCCAGTGTCTTGAAATATTTCTTAGTTTGTTCTGTGTTCCTTTTCTAGCCATGGATCACGAAACAGATTCAGGCGACCAAGAAGAGCAACTGTCGGGTACCCGGCAACCTGGTCATCCTTTTCTCCGCACAACAGGTTCGGCTTACAGAAACAGCGATAGCTGTTCATTGGGTCCAGAAACAAGACATGAAATGTCCTGGAGGAATGACAGAGTGTCCCGGGGTGTTTTTGGCGGACAGCCCACCAGGAATAACTTAACATGGAATCGATCAAGTCACACCGCTGCTCCTACTGCTGGCTCCTGGAGGAATGTCAACAGGGAAGCAAGTGGGGGTGCTCGACCCAAGGAAAGCAATACGTCTTGGAGGAGGAACAACTGGGACAAAGACGAACATTCCCGGACTCAAATAGACCGTCAAGAAACATCAAACCCTCGACGTAGAGCAGACAGTCAGAGAGAAGGAACAACAGAACAGCCCAGCAACCCGGATTCTCGGACCAGTCGTGACTTTTTTAGACGGCCAGGTACACTGAGAAACATTGGGTAGGTTGATAGCTAACGAAACATACAGCAACATAAATGTTTTTTGTAGCAATGCAAACAAAATATTCGCTTATCGAATAAATTAATTTCAAGCGAGCAAACGTTTGACAAAAATGTGTTTCAAAATGGAGATATTTTATCGTTAATAGAAAATCAAGTATTTCATTTTGAATGAAATTTATGCGCCAGTTCTGTTAGGTTTATTATTCAACAAAAAGTAACACAACTGTAGTTCAAAGGACTACTATTGACGTTTACATAAAATATTAATCTGCAAAAAAAAACCGTGAATACTGTACAAACAAATTTGGTCAATCATATTTACTTCAAACTATGTTTTCTGCAAACATTGGTGTGCCACTGAACGAGTGTCATTATTAATGTTCAAAATCACAGGGAGAACTCATTCAAACTAAACAATGTCTCCTCAACAAATCTTAACCACTGAGAAAGCTGTTATTGTTTCGGTTTCAGTGAGTCAACAACCTCTATACCAACGAGTTATTCAAACCCTGGGAAAGAAGCTAAATGGCGTCGAGGACAGAGCGACATTCGTTCGGATCTAGGGAACTACACAGGTCCAGTTCAAGTAAAGCAGAATCCCAAGACGCCCCCAATGTCAGAGGAAGAACTCAAGACACTGCTGACGACCAGTCCACTGGAAATTCTCTCCAAGGTTTTGAGGAGAAAAGAAGAATGGTTGGCACTTTTAAATCTAGACTCATTCAATGATAATTTAATGAGGTTAATACTCGATGTTTTGTCGTGCATTTGTAATTTAAGTGTAGACACACAAGTTAAACGAGATGTTCATATGATATTCAGTATGATAGAGTCTGAAGGGTTCCTCAGTAAACATTTGACGAGGTACTTAGTAGGTTTGTCCACACAACAACCACAGGATCAAGATAGTGGAAATAGTGAAACCCTTGCAAAAAATATAACAATTATTATAAATTTGCTTCAAGTGTTTCTAGTACACAAGCCAGAATTCTATGGTGAAGTGGGCGTGGTTCTGATTCTTCTCGAGAAGGTTGTGTCTTTGGCAGCATCAGACTGTGCTGAATTCATTGCCGAAGGCCATAACTACATGTTCCAGGTACATCAGTTGAAGGAATGTTATCATGTTCTGGACGAGGCTCATCAGATGAAAAAAAAAATTCAGGCACGGCAACCACCCAACAACTTCAGAGATATTCCTATCTTCCCCGGCAGCTCAGAGATTCGGAAACCAACAAAGCCATTCTTACGAAAGAACATCATACAGGGAAGATACCAAGATGTCGAACATTATCTTGATGTGCAGTTTAGATTGCTAAGAGAGGACTTCGTAGCACCGTTACGGGAAGGTATCACAGAGTTTCTCTCTGAAGCAAACAGTCGTCATCAAGACATTCGGGTATACCGTAATGTCTCCTATCAAAATAAGAAGATGGGGAAAAGAGGTATTCAGCACACCCTGCAGTTTGATGTCAAAGGTCTCAAGCGTATCAACTGGGAAAAGCGTCTAATATATGGTTCACTTGTCTGTCTTACAAAAGACAAATTCAAGCACAACATCTTTGCGTCCGTGGCAGATAGGAAAACCGAGGACTTGGGAAAAGGTCTAGTTGATGTTTGTTTTCTTACTGACACTAATACCAAGCCCACAGGTACTTTTATCATGGTCGAATCAGTTGCTTATTTTGAAGCCTATCGACACGTCTTACTAGGGCTACAACGGATGACAGGTGACAGTTTCCCTTTTGAAAGATACATAGTGAACGTGTCCTCTTATGTTAAGACACCCAAGTATCTGAGCGGAGACTACTCTGATGTATATGACCTACGATCATTGGTTGTTGGCACTGATCACGTCTTTGAGGATGAGGGTATGACGGAAATCTATACAAATGCTGCCTATGTGTCAATTTTAGATCCACAAAGTTAGCCGGCTGCAGAGGCTCTACATCTTAATGAGTCACAGAAGGCAGCTGTGCAGACAGCTTTGACGAAGGAGTTTGCAATCATCCAAGGTCCACCAGGAACGGGAAAGACTTACATTGGTCTCAAGATCATCGAATTACTCCTCTACAATATACATACGACACCAAATGCATCTCCGATTCTTGTAGTGTGCTACACAAACCATGCTCTTGATCAGTTTTTGGAGGGAGTTCTAAATTTCGGCGAGAGGAATCTTGTTCGTGTTGGACGCCGAAGCAAAAGTGAAGCTTTGACATCGATGACCCTTTTTCATATCAAAAAACAACATAGAATTCATTCGCGTTTGACAAAGCTTGAAGAAACTAACACAAGGCTACTTGAAGCAAAAAAAGAAATTCGATGTACACTTTCAGATGTAGCTTGCGCAAAAACGGTCATACTTAAAGTCGAGACACTAACACATATTATGGCTGACAAACATCGAAAAAGCTTCCAAAAGAAAACCAAGAAACAAGCAGAACCAACAACAAACCTTCTCAACTGGCTGAACGTAGTTGATATCGAAGAAGAAAGTGAAAGTTCCGATCTTTCAGATTCAAATGAAGGAAAAGATGAGTTCATTGACCTTGATGATGAAATCAATCATATACAGCAAGACCGCCGACTCGATTATGAAGATGACACGAGTAGTTCTGACGATGAACGCGAGCAACGGGAGCAGTTCGAAATAAGGAAAAATGCAGCATATAGGATTGAATGTAAGAAACGCTGTGGTGTAAATTCCACTCCTCAAGAAGAGTTGATCAAGGCTGACACGATGAGCGATGAAGAAGCTTCCAGGGTCAGAAACGTGTGGAGTCTGACGTTAAGCGATCGTTGGCGGCTTTACAGACTCTGGGTAAAGAGGTACATTGAAGAGCAGGAGGAGTTGCTGACGAAATATCGCATGAGCTATGACACCCTTTCAAAGGAAATTGAAGTTATGAATGCAAGCAACGATTTAGAAATTCTCTCAAAAGCAAGAGTGATTGGAATGACTACAACAGGTGCGGCCAGATGCCAGTCGGTGCTGCAGCTTCTTGGTCCACGTATCGTGATAGTGGAAGAGGCTGCTGAAGTTCTTGAAGCTCATATCATCACCGCCCTGACTGCAAAATGTCAGCATCTCATTCTTATAGGAGATCATCAACAGCTGAAGCCAAACCCAACCGTCTATCGGCTGGCCAAGGTATTCAACTTGGATACCTCCTTGTTTGAACGGATGATCAACAATGGCGTGCCTTGTCAAACACTAACCCATCAGCATCGTATGCGTCCTGAAATCTCAAAACTCATGAAGAAACATTTTTATGACAACCTTCATGACGATGAATCTGTGATGGACTTCGATGACATCAAAGGAGTGACACATAACATGTTTTTCATTGATCATAATCAGTTTGAAGATGGATCAGCCGATGACAACAAAACCAAATCCAACCAGTATGAAGCCGAGTTCCTTGTTGAATTGTGTAGGTACTTGTTGCATCAAGGATACAAACCCAAGCAGATTACCATTCTGACCACGTATACAGGACAACTCTTTACCTTTATGAAACTTATGGATAAAAAAAACTTCGACGGAGTTCGGGTGTCTGTGGTTGACAATTTTCAGGGAGAAGAAAATGACATCATACTTTTGTCTTTGGTGCGTAGCAACGAAAAGGGCACCATTGGATTCCTGAAGATTTCAAATCGTGTATGTGTGGCGTTGTCCAGAGCTCGCATGGGTTTCTATTGTATTGGCAACGCCAGCATTCTGAGAAAGTCTTCAATCTGGAGTGGCATAATAAGCACCCTTGAAGTCGACAAGAAAATCAGCTCCTCACTTTCGTTGGTTTGTCAAAATCATGCAGTAGTAACAACGGTAGCTTCGGCCAGAGATTTCAAGGAGAAGGTTCAAGACGGAGGTTGTGGCAAGCCATGTGGGTATAGGCTTCCGTGTGATCACATATGTCATTTACACTGCCATCCCATTGATCTAGACCATAAAATGTACAAATGTAAAGAGCCATGTGAACAGATGTGCGAAAGAGAGGAACACGCGTGTCCTCTGAAATGCTATGAGAATTGCAAACCGTGTTCGACAATCGTAGAGAAACTGATGCCCGAGTGTGGTCATGTTATTCAGGTGAAATGCCATCAGTATGAGTCAATCACTTGTACAGAACCATGTCCTAGGTCACTGCCATGTGGGCATCCATGTGGAAAGGCGTGTGGTGATGTATGCACCGTTGAGTGCAATGTCAAGGTTTCTAAACACGTTACCAAGTGCGGTCATGACGTCATGATGGAATGTGTTCAGAACCCCGACTTGATGCCATGTACTCATCCGTGTGACAAGTTACTGGTATGTGGCCATCAATGCCCCGAAAAGTGCAGCAAGCCCTGTCCAAAGGAAAGATTGGACGACGTCAAGATAATGCAGCATGTAAAAATGTTTCATAATTTTGCACTATTTTGCAAAGAGAAGTGTGAGCGGCCATTATCTTGCGGGCATCCATGTCCTAATAAATGTGGAGAACCATGCCCACAGGAGACAGTGAAATACACTGGATTTTCAGTAAGAAACCTTTCCATGAAATGTGAGACAATTACAGAGAAAACAATTCCCGAGTGTGGTCATATTGTAGCAGTGCCATGTTATACTGATATGGCGTCTTTTTCTTGTACAGTGACCTGTAACAAACAGTTATTATGTGGTCATCGGTGCACTGACAAATGTGGCGTCCCCTGCAAATGTAAACTGAGAGTCAACAGAAAGCTGCCGTCTTGTGGACATTCTGTTCAGCTCCCTTGCTACCAGGATTTCTGCTCCTACCAATGTGAAAAGAAATGTCAGAAAACTTTACCATGTGGACATCCGTGTTCCAATAAATGCTGTGAACCCTGCCCGACTGATGGAGAAGACGCCCCAACCAATAGTCCTCGAAACTCATCATCAAAGGCCTGTCAACGCTCTGTGAGAAAGAAGTTTCCTGGCTGCCACCACAGTGTTGTACTCCCTTGTTATAAAGACGTTGGGTCGGTCTTGTGTTCTGAAAAATGTACCAAAGTGCTTCCTTGTGGTCACAATTGTCCGAACCGATGTTGCGAGCCATGTCCAAGTACCAATCCTACAGACGGTGAAGACGCCCCAACAGAAAGCCCTCGAAACTCACCATCTATGGTCTGTCAATGCTCCGTGAAGAAGAAGTTTCCTGGCTGTCAACACAGTGTAACCCTGCCCTGTTATAAGGACGTTGAATCAATTGCGTGTCCTAAAAAGTGTACCAAAGTGCTATCGTGTGGCCACAAATGCCCCAACCGATGTGGTGAGCCATGTCCACGCAGTAATCCTACACTTGAGGAAACTTACTCTGACTGGAGTGACGATAGTAACAGCTCATCTGAACAAGAATCTCTCTATGTCCGTAAATGCAAAATGTATGTGAACAAAAAGATACCTTCTTGCGGTCACGTCATAGAAAGTCAATGCTATAAAAGGGTTGAATCACTGGTATGCCCAAAGCCCTGTGAGAAGATTCTTTCCTGTGGCCATCAATGCGCAAACAAATGTGGGGAGCCATGTCCAAGTGAAGAATGTGCAGCCAGTGACGATGAAGAGGAAATGATTGGAAATGAATTTGTAAATCAGAAATGTCAAGTTATCGTAAACAAGCAGCTGCCTGACTGTTGGCATTTTATGAATCTTCCGTGCTACAAGAAAGAAGGATCTACGGAATGTTCAAATCCATGTGAGAAGAGAATAAAGTGTGCTCATAAATGCCAAAATAAATGCAGTGAGACGTGTCTTAGTTCAGAACAATGTTACGAGCTTGTGGAAAAGACCCTTCTTTGTGGTCATATGGTGGAAATTTATTGTTGCCATAGTGTGAAGCTAATCACTTGCACAAAGAAATGTGATAAGGTTTTACCATGTGGTCATGTCTGTCCTAACTTTTGTAAAGACCCTTGCCTCGGAGAGAGTCTGACCACAAGATTCTCAGTGTTCTACAGAAGGCCCAAAATACAATGTGAGGAAACAGTCATGAAGGATTTGCCCTGTGGTCATGTTATCAAATTGTTCTGCTGGCAAGCATCTGATGCTACAACAACCACTAGTTGCCGGGAACCGTGCGGCCATGTACTTTGTTGTGGCCACAAATGTCCCGGAGTATGTGGTTCCTGTGCAGGACTTGGTGGAGTGCATAAAGTTTGCGATACAAAATGTGGAACTCTGCTTCTCTGTGGACACAGGTGCTCAGATAGATGCGGTCATGGCGTCTGTTCACCTCACAAAATTTGCAAAGGGTCGTCAAGAGCATTTTCAAGAGAATCCATGAAGCGTTCCAAATGTAAGCATCAGAGCAATATGGATAAAACACATACTACTCCTTGCAACTTTCCATGCACCAGCAAGCTTCGTTGCAATCATTTCTGTATTGGTGTTTGTGGTGAACCCTGTCCTCCTCTTTGTCGTATCTGTCACAAAAAGGATGTCGCTGACAAATATCCTCCGGGACCCATCCGTCCGAAGGAAACATTCATCTACCTTGAAGAATGTGAACATCTTTGTGAAACACGGTGTCTGGATAAAATGTTTGCAGGTCTCCAAACCTCTGCAAAAAGCCGTGGGAAGATCCGGCCAGCCCTGTGTCCTAAATGCCAGACACCAATCCGTACCTGCCCTCGTTATGAAGACATACTCCAGACAATCAAAGATTCAGTAGATACAGCCATAGAGAAATGTGAAGAAACACGAAGAAACACATTATCGTTTGCTGTAGATGGGTGGATGAGGTGTCCGGAAGGTCACGTTTTCTGTCAAGATGATACATCAAATGATTCAGAAGGTTGCGTACTTTGTCCTGATTGCACTTCCAATCGTCATTTAGACTATTCAAGCGATTCAAGCGATTGTTGGTAGAACACATCAAAGGGAGGATAATTTAAATAGCTAAGATCTTGACTTTCTCCTTTCAAGATGTTAGGGTCTTTCGGAGTATTTTGAATGAGCACCATTGCCAACACCATGGGCAGCAGACGTGTTTTGGCCTCCGTGGAATGACTTGACTGTTTATTAAAATATCTCGATCAAGAGAAAACATCCTTAACAAAAATATAAAACCAAAACATCGCGGAGTTATAAACAACGGGTAAATGAACGGTGGCGGCGTACGGCATACTTTCTCATAATTGCACTTAACTAATTATTAGATGTGAAACACATCAACAAAGGATGAATTAAAGGTAATAATATCGATGAAGTTCAGATCTTGAATTTCTCTTTTCTAACAAAGATACGTTTTGGTTCACGTGGTGGTTTACGTTCTGCCTCATTATTTTGACCAATCAGTCAGACTCAAATGGTAGAGCGCTCGCTTAGCATGTGATAGGTACCGGGATCGTTACCCGAATCTTCCACCATTGGGATTTTTAGAGAGGTTAAACAGACATAAAAATAATTGAAGAGCGACAACATAAATTCATGGTCTAGAATACTTTATCATAAAATAAAACAGCTACATGGCTACGGAAATAAATTAAACAGCAGACCCTGATAGTTGTTGACGGCACAACGCCCAAGACCCGTCTGCCCCAAATAATGGCAAGCTGATCCTTAAGTTGAGAACAGTCATTGCTTATTACGAAGAGTCGTTCAAATTGTCCGACTAGCAAACCTGATGAGGCGTAGTAAAGAATTTAAGGAATTTAAAACACTTCACCAATGCGCCACAACACTGTTAACGTTTTGATTAATACGTTGTTTAAAAATGTATTGGATGTTTTAAATGAAACTTTATTCGGGTCAGAATTGACCTGGCTTGTGGGTCTCAGGGGGCCTGAACCATTTTTGGATCAGGCTGACCCGGAAACTTGTTTAAAATGGGTTTCCGAGTCAGACTGTACGCTAATTTGATCAATTTATGTGGCATTTTGACACAGATTCCAGTTCTAAATGCCCCGCGGAACCAGGAATCCCGGTCAATTCTGATCAGGAAGATATTAGCAACAATGAAAATAAGTGGTTTTTTTGTTCAGTACTTGGAGTGTTCACTCTGCATCAAAATACTCAAACTTTAAAAGGTTGAACGCTAATCATTACTTTGCTGTACCTAAAATATAATATAACCTATTCATGTAATGTGAACTTTACCCATATGAAAACAAATTATATGCTTTATATATTATTTTAATTTGGCTGTAGTATGGGAGATCTTAATAATACAATAGCACCGCGTATGGTTTGGTTGTCGTACAGTCATTGTATAGTGTCGTACTAAAGTATGACATTAAAATTTCCGTAAAACGTACACTGCATTATTCCCGCGTTACGTATAAAACTTCACGTATTGCGTTGTGTATGGGTTGTGTTATAAAGCCGCATAAATTATTAAACCTTTTGGTAAGCAGAGCTGCCAACATGTGCATCTTGAAATCAAGGAGATTTTGTACAACAATTAGGGAGATATTTAGAATTAAATTCAACATAATAGGGAAAATGTCTCCATTATTGTAAATATACCAGAAGTTCAATTTTAGGTTTTCTCTGTCAATGAAATACGACAGCCCATAATAATTTTAACAATTACCAGGCATGGGAAATCACTATATGTATGGATTACAATACTTGAACTATTAACTTTGTTAAAACTGGCCTGTAGTTTTTGAATGATCTTAGAAGCAAGACCAACGCCGTTCATTTTGGAACATCTTAGGATACTTATATAGCAACATTCCGAAAGGGTCACCAAGATCTGCAATAGGCAACGGTGGCTGCTGTGCATGTTTTTGCTGAGCAAAATGTGATGTCACAATGCAAATGACTATAGGAATATATTGACGACACATCTTAAGATGAATCTTTTTTTAATTCCTTGTGAAATCGTGCAGATTTGCCCCTCTTAAAAAGACCTCGATGTTGTCACGAGAGACCATCAACAGAATAATCTTTGAGCTTGGTGAAATTTGACTTGTGAAATCGGCGAGCCGACAGGCCCCTCTAAGGCTTTGACGAGAGAACGTCACATACAAAATGATTCCCAATCTCTTGGATTTAAATTTTCACCATTAACCTCACAAATATTACGTTAATTGGAGCTTGGGCTAGATACATTTATCTACAAAAGCCTTTTTTAAGTGTGCTGTTTTTTTAAAAGTGCCCAATTTCATAGAGCTGATTTATAATTAAACAGAAAATGTTGCTGAACAATATTGTCTGCTAATGGCAGAAATGGGCAGGATGTCAGTCACATACTGTACATGTGACATAGTGTTTTAGCTTGTAACTTTATTTTGGTAAGCATAGTTTTGTTGTGCTTAGCTACTTTTTGTGGAGCGGCTCTATGAAATTTGGCACAGATCTACTAAACACAACTAAGAAGTTGTTATGACAGCCCCAAGCTGTTTTATCCTAGCTGTTTTTTAATGCATGATGTATGCGGCTTCTTTATTAGCCAAATTAAGTTTACAAGTACGTATTTTAAATCAGTAGTTGGAAATAGATCAATCCTAAGTAATAAATTAATCATGCACGTTGTACCAATGAATATTTATCTTATGTACTGTTAAGTATTAACCGTATTATCATTACGTTTTGATAGTTGAATGTGTTTAAACTTTACCAGCGGAACGTGTTAGGAAACGTTACATTTAATATGTCTTTGTTTTTAAACGTTCCATTGTGTATATCAAGCTTTATTTGTTGCATTGGTGTTTTCATCATGACATTAATTTGCCGAAATCGGTAGACTTTATGCAATACAAGAACTTGTATCGAGAAGTTAGGTGAGACATCCTACTTTTGCAATATTTTTAAATTGTTCTTAATTGAGGATTTTGTTAATGGTGAAAACGAACAAACGGGGTTATTTTTAGTCTTTTCTCTAGTTGTTATAGAGAAAACTAATATCTCGTATAAGTACAGTGCATTTTGTCATAATTTAGAAAAAGGTATTTGGATGTTAATGCCAATCATTGTAAACGTTATTCTAGTGGTCATACTTTTCGTAATCTTTTATTGTGAACAACTCAATATTTGCCATAAAATACCAAACTTCCAACGCATTTTTGAATAAGGGAACTAAAAATGCGCTTTGTTATGAAATATACGATAATAAGGCTTTTTTAAAAGATATCAGAATATCAGATCGCCTTTCACTAGTTGTTTACTTATTTGCTGTTATTTACTTTATTTTATTTTTTTCTGTTGGGCACTTAGATATAATTTCACATGTAATTTAAAGTACTTTAATATAATTTAGTTTTGTATTTTTATTTTACCGAAAAATATGAACATGTTAAACAGGTACTTGGGCAAATATTTTTTAACGGAAATGCTATCTAACTTTGTTTTTAATGTGTTTGTTAATCGTTTATATGTTGTTTACTTCTGAATTTGTTTGTAATTATCGATCTAAAATTTAGGCCACAACCTCAAATTTATGAAAAAAATAGAAACACTTCTGCCGTTGAAGGCGTTCTTCAAAGTGGCAATACTTAGACGTCATGTGTGGGAGTTTATTTTGTTAAACCCCCGTACTGTTACAAAGCGGCCATACAAACCGGAGCTCCCACACAAATATGACATCACATGAGTGATGACGTAACAGGGCTTGTCGCGAATCTGAAGAAAAGCACCGGGGAAGGGTATTCAAAATGATTGTGCGGTCTCTTTTTTTTTATCTGTTAGGCCGTGTCCGAAACGGCGACTTCGGCTACAGCCACGGCTAGATCGCACGCGTCTGCCTATTCTTCAACACTGGCAGACGCGCTGATCTAGCTGTAGCTGTAGCCGAAGTCGTCGTTTCGGACACGGCCTTAATATCTGTTTAATCTCATGTGAACTCAATTTCCTTATTGATTGAAAACACATTTACATGAACTTCAGCAAAGATTACTTGTTGCCGTTTTCAAGTAGATCTTCAAAGGGAAAGTATACGTTTGGTATATTCCTTCTCTCCTTAAATTAATGGCAATCAAAACTAAATGGTTAGAAACATACAGCAGCTTTCGATGGTATGACGCATTTTGAGAAACATTTTCACCTCAAAGTAATGTGGTTATGTAAAAAGATATCAGTTTTTATCCCCCAAAATTGAATCTGAAAAAGCGTTACTGTATTCCTGTTAGAGATTATTCTTCCTAGTGCGTGAACATATAACCGCTCCAGATTTTCTGCGATCTCAAAAAACGCGATCACCGTTTTTCACAGGTTAGTTTTATGGTATACATTTACATTTGTATAGGGTTAAAACAATTAAACGGTTCAAAAAACCGAAGGTATACTTTTCCTTTAAGGTTTTCTTCAAAACAAACGTGAGGCATCTCGTTCTTTTTGAGATTGCATTCAATGTTCGTTACAGTTAGTAGACAATCATAGGCCTACGGTTTTCTTTTTGAATAACCGACAGTCAGAGACTTTCAGATGCAAGTTTTTTTGTTTTCCGTAGTCCTAACAGTCGTCATTTTAACTGCGCGAACGAAGGGAGTTTCTTGAATTATAACACCCCTTACAAAAATTCTGCCTTTTCATTGGTTTAGAGCTCGTCACATGATATGTCTTAGTTTTACTAGAAACCTGGCGGCCGTGTGATAGTCGTTTGCCATGGAATAGTCGACTATTACATGGCGCGCGCAGTACCCAGACGTCTTTTTTACCCACCTCGAACCCAATCAGTTGTGCATTTGTGTATCTGAAATGCGCGTACGAACGTTACGTGTACGAGGATGATAAATAGTCTGTTGGGGGGTGTTATAAAACAAATATTGACTGCTTTTACTCGTGCTATGGTTAAAACTCCGACTCCCGAGGTGATCCCCGGACCGTTCCATTTTCCCGAAGCGCAGCCGAGGGAAAATAGAACGCTCCGGGGATCACCTCGGGAGTCGTAGTTTTAACCGTAGCACTCGAAGCAGTCAATATTTGTATAATATCCACCCCTCGTGAACGGATGCAGTGTTTGCACCCAGTCAGTTCCACAGCGGCTTTACCGGCGAAGTAAATTGGCGAATCAGTTATTGTCCAGTTTCCAACATTTTCGGTGGGCATCACACGTCGTAAGAAAACTGAACGCTGTGAGAGTTTCCCTTGTTTCTGGCGTTTTCAAGCTCTGCAAAGCATGGGAAACGGTAGTGCAAATTTCCAGCCGTTTCCAGACACCGTAAGTTATGGAATCGGTGGGTGCAATTACGCTTGTCAACCGGGCTTTAAGCGGGCATTGAATTTTCCTCATCAATTTATCCGGTGTCTGAGACAAACTTGTCCCCCAGAATATCGTCCCCCATTTATAGGGAACTGACATGGGCTGAAGGAGGTTGATTCAGAAGAGGGCGCTATCAGATAAGGTTTGTACACCGTTTGTCGCATGGGGAGGGGGAGAGGGCTGCGGACCTTTAACCGAGCTGTCAGAAAACGACAGTATACGAGCAAGAACTGGCTTGGTTTCCAGCCCATATCGAAGCGAGTTTTCTTGTACGAAAACAGCAGTTATCGTACAGAGTGTCAGTCCATACTTTTACCCTAAGTATATTGTGCATGCATTTTTCTTAGAGTAGCTTCATGTCTCGTGGGGCCGTGTTTGAATTGGTGGATTCGGCAAATAAGACTGTTAATTCTCAATAAACTTTTCTAGAAACTTTCCAAATATTACATTTTCCTCATCGATTTATCCGGTGTCTGAGACAAATCTGTCCCCCAGAAATATCGTCCCCCATTACAGGGAACTAACATGGGCTGAAGGAGATTGATTCAGAAGAGGGCGCTACAAGATTAGGTTTGTACACCGTTTGTCGCATGGGGGGGGGGGGGGCTGCGGACAGCAATATTTTTCCCATATTACACGCTAGCTATGGGGCCACAAAAAGGCGTTCTGATTGGTCCGTTTCTGCAGAGGTCGTGCATTTTAAATAAGGTAACCTAAGGAAAGCGTTATTACACGTACTGGTGGTACAGGGCCCTGGCCTTGGAGCACAGCATGCGGTGTGTGTGGTGTTAATACAGCGGTACTTGGTATGACCCATTTCTCTATGGTAAGACATTGTGTCCGAGTGTGAAAATTTTGTTGACGGTGTCACGCAGGGTTAATTAATGGCCGAATTAACCAAAATGATAATGAAAAAAGATATCACTTCCTGGAGCAAGGGTGGTCCCCCTGTTCTGGTCAGTACTGGGGGATTTGAAGAATGTTTGGTGTGTTTATGTTTTGGGGCAATACCTATTGACACGTAGGCCTATATCATTATTGGGGAAGTCTCTATGACTTGTGATTTGTAAAATTGGCCTTTCGACAGTGGTTTGCATTAAATTTTGTTCGTTTACACGACTCAGAAACAACAAATAGTTGATACGTTAAAAGAAAGTAGATCAATGGAGTAAGAAAATTGGGCGGGAGATAACATTTCAGTTTATCTAGTTTTCTTGTAGGCCTACCTCTTATGTCTATTTTTTATTATCACCGAGTAACATTAGAGACACCGATAGGGCCCACAATGTAGTACCAGAGGAAGGAAATCCTTCCTCCATGGTAGTACCAAGTGCCGCTGTATTAACACCACACACATCGCGGCATGCTGTACTCCAAGGTCAGGGTCCTGTATAAAATACCACCAGTACGTGTAATAACGCTTTCCTTAGTTTACCTTATGTTTTGGGGCAATATCTATTGACACGTAGGCCTATACAATTATTGGGGAAGTCTCTATGACTTGTGATTTGTAAAAAAAAATGCACGACCTCTACAGAAACGGACCAATCAGAACGTTTTTTTTGTGGCCCCATAGCTAGCTTGTGGTACGGGGAAAAAAATCGCCGACGGACCTAATCTCTGGGGGAACAGAAACTCCTGCCACACCGGAACTGGTTTACCCCCCCCCCCCCACACATCACGAAAAAAACCGAAAGAAATACTCGTTCTACTGAAAAATCTTGACATACTACTAACCTAAAGAGTAGTAGTTCAAGATCCAGTAGGAATGTGGCAATTATAGCCCGGTATCACTTGAGGGCGCTCTGTAAAGCAAACCGGGAATTAGACTGGTGCGTTGTCATTGAGTTTCATAATCCCGTGCGCGTCGTCAGCCAACTAGGAACTACATAGAGAAGAGCAGACAACGTCTTACAATGTGCTCTGGCGGGATAGACCTCAATATTGAAACCTCTTTGAAAATGACCAAATTTAATGCGGTTTTTTCACTGCTTGCAAGAAGGAAAGGGACGTTTAATTCGTGCGCTTCGTCAGAAAGCACACACAAGAATGGAGGGTGTCCAGAGTCTAAAAACGACAACTTTTACAGGCGCTCTGCAGTCGGTAAGTTATAAACTCACGTGTTTATCCCACTACACGCTTTGCATTGCACCATTGTGCACGGTGTGAACCTGGGCTCGCTTTCACCAAGCCCTAAGATTCATCTTGGGGATGAGTTGTCAGTGTACCAAATGGTGATTTCTATTGTGACATTGCAATTTAGTTAACAAAACATTTTATTCGCAGTTAAGATCAATCTTTGCTTCTTATGAAACCGGCCACAGGACAGGGCCCAATTTCACGGCACTGCTTCCAACGAGAGACAGAATTAAGGACTCACTTCATCATGTTTGTAGAATCACGCGCTCCACAGGGCGCCGCATTATGAACAATTTTTACCCTGTTGTGCAGTGCCATGAATTTGGTCCCTGGTTCTTGATCTTAATAATGTGGAAAGACTCAAACAATAACGAAACAGGCTATGACTAAGCTTACTTTTTAAAAATAATATGACAGAAAAGTATTTAATGCAAAACAAGCTGTGTAAAACTCACTGTAAATGTGAATTGCAAGCGGGTGTATTCGAAGGTCAGAACAAACAAAGTATTACATGTATTATGATTGCTGCAAAGTTAAACGGATTTGAAGTGACTAGTATAACTGCTCTAAACTTAAAGGGAACAATTTCACAATTACTATCCAAAACCTTTCAATTTACTATCCAAAACCTTGTAACGCAGAGCCCAATTCCATTGAACTGCTCAAGCAAAAACCTTTGCTTAACAATGTTCTGCTTAGCAAATTGAACAGTCACAGACACTGTGAGTGGCCTGAATGTGATTTTACAACGTAAATGGAAAGGCTATTTTGTTGGATGTGATTTGGGGGCTAGAATGTGATTTTATAAAAAATATAAAAAACACATCCGAGCCAGAAATCACATCCATGCTCATAGCCCAAATCACATCCACTGTCTGGCTGCACTACCAAATTCACATCCACTGTCTAGTCCCTTGCCAAAATCACTTCCAAACCAGAAATCACTTCCTTGGGTAATTTCCACTTTCCACAATGGTACATGTGAGTTGGTATTTTTGAAATGGTAACTTTATTCTGATAAGCATAATTTGTCGTGCTTAGCAACTTTTTGGCCTAAGCAGTACTATAAAAAGTGGGCCTACTTTTCGATGGTATGTGTAATGCGTAACACAATTTCCCATCTGCGTCTAGACAGTCGTAAGTGGATGGCTAGTTGTTACGACACCCTCCTTTCCCGCTAGAAACAAACTTATAAAAAACTTAGTAATTAACAACGAACATTTCGGAAGTACTGAATTTTGTGTTCTTTCAGTGTACGAAAATGTAAATAATATACAATAGTCCTGGCAATGCACCGTTATCACGTGAACCAGTCACAGCAATGTTTATGGGTAAATAGTGCAATAGAAGTTGTTACAGGAAGAAAAGGTGCTACAAGACAAAGTTGCCCAAGGAAGTTCACCGTCTCTCTTGTTATAAAATCAATTTTATAACTGTGAATTTGGATTGCTGCATTCAAAATAAGCCCGATGTGTACGCACACCAAATTGTAAAGAGAAAACTAACGTTTTTCATCATTCTGAACGTGTATGTTTTATTCGTTTCTATTTAAAAGGAAGGTCTACGTATGGTGATCACTCTTAATTAAATTTAATGGCAAAAACACTTACTTATGTACATCAGCTTTCGATAATTTAAATTATTTCGAAAACCATTTCACTTCGAAGTATTGTGGTTATGGAAAAAAGACATGAGTTATTAACAACCAAAATTTGTGTCTGAGAAACGTTACTTTTTCGAATTGTGTATTCCCGTTACGGACTATCAATCATGCGTGGACAACCGCTTCGTATCTCAAAAACGCTACCACTTTTTGAAATGAAATCAATCACAAGTAAGTTTAATTGTACATATCTGCATTTATATAGGATTAAAACATTCGAACGGTTCCAAAAACCAAAGGTATGCGTTCGCACCAGTAGTGAATTATTATTTTAGGACCGTTTGATGTTTTCCCGTCGATTTAGACGGCATGTCAACTGTTCACTTCGCATTTCCTAATTTTGCTTACTGTCGTATTCATAAATCCACAATCCTCAACATTCCAATTTTGTTTTAGTATCACAAACCTTGATACTTAAAACCACCTTCTAAAAACAAAATTTAACACAAGATTGTTTTTCAATAAAGAAACTAAAATATATGAAATGCATAAAAACCACTATCATAATATATCGACTTTTGTCTACTGGGTTACACAAGATAAGTCATTAAGCGGCAAATTTTCATAATAAAAGTTACATTTAATAAAAATTACAATGATTAAACCCATTTTCAGGAGTACCTTCAAATTGCTTGGCGTTTCATAGTACACAAATAATATTCAACGATCAATAGTTGTACAATTGATTACTTTAGTATCGAAAAGCAAAATGATTTTAATTAAAAATAACCCCAATCTGCATTGTTATGCAATGTAAAAAAATCCTCTGTACAACCTTGCCAAAGGAGCGTCAGGAGAATAGAATCAGAAGTCGCAGAAACAAATGTATACAATTATAACCCTTTCTCATGCTGGATTACAAAAAAAAAAAATTAACTAGAAAATTATAAAAATTAATCATCCCAAACACGATCCATTTTACTGACGTTCCTTATTGTGAGCCATAATTAAATCTAAGATTTAGGCTCGGCGAAAGGAATTGTTCCTCTGCTAAAACAACGAATTGAGATGCTTATTGAAAAAATTGAAAATAACAACAACAAACAAGCTAAGGGTACCTTATAATGCTATCATCACTAGAACTACGTATCCAAACGGTAAACCTCTTTGTTGTTCAAAGCCTTATATTGCATAATATATGAATGTGACAGGTATAAAACATGCCCGTTAATTTTCGGTTTCATGAACTTCTAAGTCAATCCCTTTAATTGATTCTGTTGATATTTAAATTAAATCGAGCGCCCTCCACGTCAGGTTTCCGTGCGCTCCCATAATTCCATTCTGTGAAGACAGCTTGAACGTGTGCTTCATCACTGTCTTCATTTGACAGATTACAAGAAATAAAGAGATTTACCGAGCCTCACAATAGCGTCCTGACCCAATCTCTGAGTGTCACATAAAAATGAAATCGGAACTGATAGCCATGTCTGTTTTTAAAGCTTGGTCTAAAAATTGCTCGGATTGAATTTGGATGTCCAAAGCAATAAAAATGACCCTAGATCTTCAGTTTCCGCATATTAAGTAAATAAACTACTTCAGCATGAAGCTTGCGGTTCGAACTGTACTAACAACTGTCTAGTTACCCAATTTTTACTTTACTTCAACAAGCTGCATACATTAAATTAAGTAAATTTACATCCAGTCTGGTTATGTGGGGAAGTCTTAATCAACACCAAACAGAGTGTACATATTTAACAGATAAATAGGCACAGAACAAAATGCATTTTAAGTAAAAGATCAAATCACCTTCACAACAGTGTTTTCAAATTGGAGTACAATTATTTTACTGTTTTCAAGCTTCAGCTAGCTGTGTGCAAAACAAATATACGAAGAAATCCTTTTAAAAGTTGTAAGTAATTGTATTTTTGAAACTGTATCATATGTGTTGGTGTTGTTAGTATTAGTAAAGCACACTACAAAATAGGCCTTAAAATTATAGTTCGTAGTACAGGCAGACCTCTATATACAGTATTCAAGCCCATACCAAAATGTTGTGAGTGGGAATAACACGCTTTTAATATACTGTATACAATTCAGAATCTAATTATTTTGGAAAAATGTTGTCAGTGCAAATGTCGTTATGGGTAGTTGACCTGAGCTTATATAATGCTCATTCATTAGAGGAAATGTGATAATGTAAATGGAACGCACAATATGGTAAATCAGTATCAGAAAATCCGTTGCACATGGAACATTCAACATGGTATTTACAACAAAAAAAGTGCAATTGGGAGGCAACGTGTTCAAGTGGTTGATTACAGGACTTGCATCCCAAGGTTGTAGGTTCAAATCTGGCCAAGCTAACTGCTTATTTTCACAATGACTAGAACTATTGTCGTTTATAGTTGCCAATGAGTCCTGACTTATTGATCTGTACAATTCATAATCATAGAAGTTAAACCAATATTGTAAGAGACAAATTGGCTGTTGCCAGCTTGGCGTTTAGGCCTTTATCCCCTTCTGAAGTTTTGCCGAGCTGCATTGTTGGGAAGATCATCTAAACAAATAGACATACCTCACAAGAGGGAACTTCACGCTGATATCTTACAGGGCTCATATCGTTAGCCTTCCCATGTTTATAATTTTTTTTTTTTTTTTTTACACATTGGTATAGTTTTTGTATTGGTTTCCTCTTGCTAGTAACATTAAGACATATCATGTAACGCGTTCTAAACCAAACACGGGGCAGAATCTAAGTAAGGGGTGGGATGTTATAAATCCGCCTACACATTCGACAATATATTCTTTTTTTGCCTCTGTTATACGGGTTTGAAGGCCGCTTGTGATTGAGCACATGACTTTTTGGACATCTCATCCAACTTCCGACGACAATAGCAGATGTGCTGACGTCATAAGTGGTCCCCTTCTTTCTTTTTGCGCCTTGCTTTCTCGCCGAGGCAACTGAATCAGCGATAACCTCGAGTAGATTTTGATATCGTGGACACTTTCGTATTGGCAGGCCACATTTGGGACACACTGGCGAATTTATCTGAACGCATTTAGACGAACTTCTGAAACTTGCCATCATTTTGTCGAGAAACTGTGTTTCGCAGAGGTGATTGCAGTCTGGGAGGTAGATGAAAGTGTCACCTCGACGAACGGTTAGCTGATGAGGTAAACATTCAACCACTTTCTTTTTGTTGCAAATTAAACAAAATGGAGGGCATGGCTCGCCGCAGACACCAATACAAAAATGATTGCAATTGTTGGGATGTCTCTGCAGTTTTTTACTGCAAGGTAAGGTACAGGCATGTGGGAAAAGTTGACTCTTTCTAGTGCTGTGTCTGCATTGCTCCTGTTGCTCCTCACCCGCTGATGACCACATGTCGGAATAATCCTTGGTAGGCCTACGTTCAGTCTTTTCACAATCATCGCAATCCTTTGAGCATTCTCCGCATGTACTTTTGCAGGTGTGGCCGCAGATGAGCGGGTTCTCACATTTACTGTCACATGGCCCGTGACATGAAGATTTTAAGCAAATGCCGCATTTACCGGGGCATCTATGACCACATCGTAGTATATGGCTGCATGGCTCTGAACATACAGCGTTGCAAGGCTTGCTGCAGACGTTGGAACATAAATGACCACAAGGTAACACCTTTCCACAGTCTTCTGTGCACCTAATTGATTTGATGTTCCCTCGACACTGAGTTTCAACAACGTGGCCACAACGCGGAAGACGCTTTTCTACCATTGCTTTGCATTTGTCAGAATTCAGACACACTTCGCTGCACTTTTGGGGGCACTTGTGACCGCAAGAAAGAACTCGCTGGCATCGTTTTGGACACATCACAGTCGTCGCTTTTATACAGCATGGCAGTTTTACAAAATGACCACATTTAGGTAACCTTTTCTCGACAGACTCTTGGCATTTCCACGATGGCAATTCTACCTCAGTAACAGCACCAGAATAGAATGCCTGCCCTTCGAATTCGTCTTCGCTTGATAAATCTGCACGGTGACCTCCGCTAAGACACGCCTCACCGCATTTTCTCGAACATCGGTGACCACACGACAGAATGTTCTCACAAGGTTTAGGACATAAAAGCAGTTGATGGTTCTGAAAGCATGGAATTCTCATAATGTGGCCACAAAGAAGCTTTTTGGTGACACCTTCATGACATTTCATTGCGAAGGGATGTCCGTTGTCAGACAGACCGTAGTCTTCACCCTCAATACTAGCATTGCTATCAGTAGAAATTGGACATGGCTCACCGCATCTGTTAGGGCATTTGTGTTTACACGGTAGCATTTCAGTGCACTTTTCTAAGCATGCAACTGACTCGACGTCTTTAAAACAGGGCAGTGCCACGCTGTGGCCACATCCGGGTAGTTTCTTCGTTACGGAACGCTCACAAACAGTTGCTACTGCAGCGTTACGACGAGCTGAACTTGTGTAATTTTCATCCCCGCCTGGGCATGGATCTCCGCAGTTATTTGGACACTGATGTCCACATGTTAATACTTTCGGACATTTCTTGGTACATTTGTAAGTGTCGACTTCCTTGTAGCAGGGAAGCTGGAACGAATGACCACAAGGTTGGAGCGTTTTAATGACAATGAGAAGGCATTTGCATGGGTCGCTGCATTTCTGATTACATCGGTGACCACATGGTAACTCCTTCTTACAAATCACAGTGCAAGATTTCATCTGCACATCCCTGTAACACTCCTCAATTACAGTGTGACCACACCCAGGAAGCATCTTGCTCACCACGGCTGTACATATCAGTGGAATCTTGTAATCTTCAAGTTCAATATATTCACCATAACTTGTATCAAGTTCTGCTTGTGGACAGGGTTCGCCACATTTATTAGGACATGCATGTCCACATGATAATTTATTTTCACACCTTTCTGTGCAGAACTCATCAAAATGTTTGGGCCAAGAGTCATACCAGTCTCTTACGTCCAATTTTGTTTTAGGACATGACTTGCCGCATGTGTTTGGACATTTGTGCCCACATGTCAATGTTTGTTCACATTTTTGAGAACATCGCTCAAATTTTTTGCTTTCGGAACATTCCACGACAACTTTATGACTACATTTTCTCAAGGTTTTCGTGACCTTTACTTTACACGTTTTTGTGCATGGCTGCCCACATGAATTTGCACATGAATGTCCGCATTTCATTGTCTCAGTACATGGAACAGCGCAAGTAGCCGACTCAAAATCGTTACAATATATTTGTGATTCATGACCGCACTTTGGCATTGACTTCAACACCATCTCTTTACAGGGTCTGCCAGATTCATGGCATTCAATTTTACGAGAATGTATGTTTCTTTTGCATAACTCTGTGCATGGTATCGTACACTTGTACTTTTTATGATCACAGTCGTAAGGGTGGCAGAGTAAATCACAGACGTGGCCACAAGGAAGTCTGTAATTACACGGCCTCCTGCAACCTCCCTGCGGAACCTTGAATCTGAAGTCATTTGCCGAGGCAACTTCAGCCTGTTTGTCAGGGTGATTTTGGCAGACAAGTCGCAGTGTTGAGCCGATTTTATTCCTAGCTTCAAGAGTGCCAATAATATCCTGCCAGATCTGTGCTTTCTTCAAGATGCTGCCGTTACCAATGCAATAGAAACCCATGCGAGCTCTGGACAACGCCACACATACACGGTTCGAAGTTTTCAGGAATCCAATGGTGCCCTCTTCGTTGCTTCGGACCAAAGACAAAAGTATGATGTCATTTTCTTCTCCCTGAAAATTGTCAACCACAGACACCCGAACTCCCTCGAAGGTTTCTTTATCCATAAGTTTTTGGAAACTGGAGAGTTGCCCTAAGTAAGTGGTAAGAATGGTAATCTGCATTGGATCGTATCCTTGATGCAACAAGTACCTACACATTTCAACAAGGAACTCGGCTTCATACTGGTTGGATTTGGTTTTGTTGTCACCAGTCGATCCATCTTCAAACTGATTATGATCAATGAAAAACATGTTATGTGCCACTCCTTTGATGTCATCCAAACCCATCACAGATTCATCGTCACGAAGGTTCTTGTAAAAATGTTTCTTCATGAGTTTTGAGATTTCAGGACGCATACGATGCTGATGGGTTAGTGTTTGACAAGGCACGCCATTGTTGATCATCCGTTCAAACAAGGAGGTATCCAAGTTGAAGACCTTGGCCAGCCGATAGACGGTTGGGTTTGGCTTCAGCTGTTGATGATCTCCGATCAGAATGAGATGCTGACATTTCGCAGTCAGGGCGGTGATGATATGAGCTTCAAGAACTTCAGCAGCCTCTTCCACTATCACAATACGGGGACCAAGAAGCTGCAGCACCGACTGGCATCTGGCCGCCCCTGTTGTCGTCATTCCAATCACTCTTGCTTTTGAGAGAATTTCCACATCTTCTTTTGCATTTATAGCTTCAATTACTTTGGAAAGGCTGTCACAACCCTTTCGATATTCCGTCAGCAACTCCTCCTGCTCTTCAATGTACCTCTTTACCCAGAGTCTGTAAAGCCGCCAACGATCGCTTAACGTCAGACTCCACACATTTTGGACCCTGGAAGCTTCTTTATCGGTCATAACGTCAGCCTTCTTAATCTCTTCTTGAGGAGTGGACCCTAAATTGAAACCACATCGTTTTTTGCATTCAATACCGTATGCTGCATTTTGTCTTAAAACCAAATATTCGTCTTGCTTGCGTTGTTTGTCAGAAATACTCAAGTCATCGTCGTCATCGATTTGGCGTTCTTGCCGTATCCGATTGCTTTCATCGTCTACGGCAATAAACCTATCTTGATCTTGATTTGAATCTGAACGAACTTGTCGCTCTTCTTTACTTTCGATATCAACTACATTCAGCCACTTCAGAAGGTTTGTTGTTGGATCCCCTCCACTCTCACCGTCAATACCTTTTCGATATGTGTCGTCGGTCATAAACTTCCGCAGCGTCTCTACTTTATATATAACAGTTTTAGCAAAAGCTACACTTAAAAGTGTATATTGAATGTTTGACTTTGTGTTTTTTAGCTCCGATTTGATTTCTATGAGCTCTTTTTCTTGCTGATTGAGCTTCACATGGCGTTGTCTTCCCTTGTGGTTTCTGAAATTAGAAAGATTACGAGACTTGACTGCTTCATTGTTGCTTCGACCTCCAATGCGAATTAGATTCTTCTCACCAAAATTAAGAACTCCCTGCAGAAACTGATCAAGAGCATGGTTTGTGTAGCACACCACAAGAATCGGAGATGCATTTGGTGTCGTATGTATATTGTAGAGGAGTAATTCGATGATCTTGAGACCAATGTAAGTCTTCCCCGTTCCTGGTGGACCTTGGATGATGGCAAACTCCTTCGTCAAAGCTGCCTGCACAGCTGCCTTCTGTGACTCATCAAGATGTAGAGCCTCTGCAGCCGGCCAATTTTGTTGGTCTAAAATTGACACGCAGGCAGCTTTTATGAAGTTTTCTCTCATACCCTCATCCTCAAAGACGTTATCAGTGCCAACAACCAATGATCGTAGGTCATATACATCAGAGTAGTCTCCGCTCAGATACTTGGGTGTCTTAACATAAGAGGACACGCTCACTATGTATCTTACAAAGGGGAAATTGTCACCTTTCATCCGTTGTAGCCCTAGTAAGACGTGTCGATAGGCTTCAAAGTAAGCTGTCGATTCTACCATGACAAAGGTACCATTGACCGTATTGATAGTTTCGGTAAGAAAACAAACATCAACAAGACCTTTTTCCAATTCTGTCGCTTGCCTATCCTCCACGGATGCACAGATGATGTGCTTGAATTTGTCTTTTGTAAGACAGACAAGTGAACCATATTTTAGACGCTTTTCCCAGTTGATACGCTTGAGACATTTGACATCAAACTGCAGGGTGTACTGAAGACCTGTTTTCCCCATCTTCTTACTTTGAATGGAGACATTGCGGTATACCCGAATGTCTTGATGACGACTGTTCGCTTCAGAGAGAAACTCTGTGATACCTTCCCGTAACGGTGCTACGAAGTCCTCTCTTAGCAATCTAAACTGCACATCAAGATAATGTTCGACATCTTGGTATCTTCCCTGTATGATATTCTTTCGTAGAAATGGCTTTGTTGGAGTCCAAATTTCTAAACTGTCAGGGAAAATCGGAATATCTCTGAAGTTGTTTGGTGGTGGCTTCACCTTCACTGTTTGTTTGGTTTGCTGAGACTCCATCAGTGCATGAAAAATTTCCTTTAAATTATGCACTTCCGCCATCAAATTAGCCTGACGATCAAATTTCGGTGACGACGTCACCTTATCTAGAAGAATCAAGATCACTGCCATCTCTCCATAACCATTTGGTTTAAGTTGCAAATATACACTCAGTACTTTCAACATCACGCTTATATCAGGAGCACTGTTTTCATTGCCATCTTGACTTAATTGCATCTTTTCGGTTAAAGTAACTAAATACCTCGACATATGTTTGCTGATAAAGCAAGAAGATGCAAACAGATCAAACAAGATGTTTAATTTTAGTCTGGCATCCGGAACTGAGTCTAAATCACATATGCAGGACAAAACACGAAGTGTAAGGATAACTAGATCATCACTGAAACTTTCCTGGTTTAATAAAGATGACCATTTATCCTTCTTACTCACTAGCCAAGATAGTATGTCTGTTGGTTGTTCTCTGAGTAGTTTCAGCAATTCTTCCTCTGGGATTGGACTCACAGTCGGCCTGTGTTTAACTTGGACTTGGCCTTGGTACCACCCCGAGGTTTGAGGAGTGTCACTCTGCTTTCGTCCCGATCTAGGACTATCCACACTTGACTCACTGTGTAAGGAAATAATAGTAGTGTTAAATCTATCCCATTGTTAGTGTTTTACTACGTCGATTTGACTTTTTATTTGATTTTGAGACGCCTGTTCCTTTTTTACCAAACAATGATAAGTAATTATATTTCTGATCCAGGTAGGATTTTGCGTGTAGATTATTAATGCTTATTCGTGGAGCCACCACTCGATCTTTTTGCGAAACTAAGGGTGGTTGTAGAATTGCAAGAATAAAGATACACCCACCAACTACTGTGGTATTCGGTGTTTTGTGGATAGTCCAGACTTTTAATAATGTAACTTAGGACACATTGGCATATTTATCAAAGAGTTAAGATTGATCTTAAGTGAAAATCAATCTTAATTGCTAATTAAAGTGTGATGTCACATTACAAATTACTTTGTGCAATCGGCCCGAGTTTTTTTTCTTTCTAACCAGCCCAACATGAATGAAATTGACACTCACAAGTACGAAGGACTTTCATACATTAAACTTTATAAGATAATGCAAAGTCTCAAACCATAAAAGCTGAGGTGTGTTAAAATATGAGTTTTTTTTATTTTAAATATTGATAAAAAAATTGATAACAGACGAAGTCTTCATATGACTTTATTGCTAACTTGTTAGATGGGCATTCTGATTTAATTACGTACTAAGTTTTAAATTTTTTTGGACATGCAACAAACATGTTTTCAGCAAAAGATGGCGTTGTTTAGGATGATGACGCCATTACTCTTCCAGTTCCTTCAGCAAGCCTGGTGCAAGTTGAATTTTGACCTTAGCTTGTTTTGTCCTCAGATATGTAACAAGTGATCAAAGTGCGAAAACAAACAGTCTTCAGTCATATCATTACGTCATAATAGCGTCACTTCAAATATTATCAGTAAACACCGCTGGGTACCATCATGCCAAGTTTTGACTTGATCAAACATGTACATGTAGTTCGGTAGATACCCGACTTCAAAAAGTGCACCTTCAATGTAATACCACGTGACCCGTTATGACGTCATCAATCTACAACTTCACCCATTCGTAGTCTGCATAAAAATCATTACATACTACTTTTGATATTGTCTTTATAGGCTATAACTTAATTTTCACCACAAACATCAAGTACAAGTGTATTTTGGACTGTATAAAGCCTGCCTGAGGGCGATTTCGGATTTTTCAATTTTAAGTTACAAGGCACTTCCGGTTTCGACCGGAAGTAAATGTCAAATGGGGCGACACTCTAAAGATCCAAAGAGTACCTCAAGAGCTTTCTTATCGTGCAAAGATCTTGTCTTCAAGATATGCACGGTTGAAATTTTAACGGTCTGTTAATTTTAATGATGCCGTCGATGGCGACATCATCCTGAAAAGATTGCGGTTTCATCTACACACAAGGGTCTAAGTACATGTAAAGTCTTTACAACCTTTACTTTTTGCGAACATTACGAGAGAATGTTCAAGGATAAGAGGAAGATATCGCGGGGGGGGGGGCAGTACAAGAAATAACAATATTAGGCTGTTAGCCGCAAAACTACTAGCAACTGGTTTCGGCTGTTAGCAGATCACACACACCCCAAAAATGAACAGAAAATAACAATATAATCCAAAAGTCACCCAAATGTTGCTCAATTCGCCAAGTGTGCCGGGTGGATTAAAAAAAAACTGGGCGTATTGAACAACATATGAGGTGACTTTTGGATCAATTTGAAGTGAAAGCAGATCCTCGATTTTCAGATGTGAAAAAAAAAAATCAGCCTAGAAAAGATGTTATCAATGATTGCCTATTCACCTGACATTGACATTCATGGTCTATATGACAGGGATTATAAACCACAAAGTGACGTCTACACTTTTGTTTGCACACGCTCGTTGTAAACAATGCACGACCCGTGGGTTGATATTTCTTCTTTATGTGCTATATTTGGAAATGTGACGTGGGTACAATTTCTTTCATGTTCAAAGGAAGTGGGTAAGATAGTATATTATATACTTTGGGTGTTTTCAATAATACGTCAATTACGTCAACCGTGGCATTCCTTTTTAGTTGAAATAAAAAATGGTGTGCGCAAGATTGTTAAGACTGGAAATAAATATGATTTGAAACTTTGCGAGTCCAACCAGGTGAGGTTCGCCGTGATACCATGTGTAAATCTCTTTTGAGTAGAGGTGGTTCTTCACCTGAAGACGATCAGATCACACTGATCGAAACGTCGATTTGTCAAACCACCGGTTCTTCTCAGAACAACTACTTCAGATTTGCACATGGTCACAGCGGGAAAAAAATTACCTTGAAATGTGAGTCGAAATACTATACAGTGTTTGAGACTTTAGTAAAACGGTAATTTTTGGTTTCGAGAGACCAAACCCCGATGTTGGAAACGTTGACAATTAAAAGTCTGTGGTTTGTTCACTGTAATTGTTTTGTTACTCTGGTGACCGACTTAGCTTAAGCATTCACAGGTGTATGTCACTGTGTTGGGTCACATAAAGTCAGGAATACATGGTCTGTGACATTTATACCTTTTTTTGTCCGCGTGCTTGAAAAAAAAATGCGAATAAAATAAAAAGTTACTTACCCCCGGTAGCTCACTCTATCTGGTTGCCTTAAGAGGTCCTGTGAGACCTCGCAGCCGCCTCGCTGGAACTTTTCTCTTCCCGGTCCCGCGCTGTCTGCTCTTGTCGGATTTGGGGGCCCCTGACGGGTGTTAAAACCACCATATTGTTTCTGCTCGCCTCCCCTCCCCCAAGAAGATCTACCCTCTTTTGGTCGAGCACCTCCAGGGTGGCTATAACTTGCACCCCTGTCGAAGTTTGTACTTCTCTTTGAGGTGTCACTTGGAGTTAAACTTGTCTGTCGATTCTGAGAGTGGGTCCTGTCGGACCAACCACCAAAAGCACCGCGTGAACGTCCATTTGCTCTTCGTGCAGTCCCCTGTCTCCTAAAAGACCCCTGGCTTTGAGAGGCACGGTGAACGTTCGTGGAGTCAGCCTGTTTCTCGTCACCACTTCGACCATCCGCATCATCCTCCATATTCTGAAAAATACAAATCAATTCAAATTTAAAACTGAATTATTGAGTTTCACCGTTATCTGTCACTGTAATTAACCTGACTTCGTTGGGGTTCTGTAAGGAATGGTGAGTTTAAGTTCATGTTTTGTGATGCATTGGTTTTTCGAGAAAGACACCGCTAGGGTCGAAACGTCAGGCCATTAACAATATTTTGTACTAATTTTTCTCAAGTTTCTAGCCTCACGGTAAAATGGTGCTAAAATGCCTTATTTGAATGGGCCCACTCTTTCAGGAAAACAACAAATGGATGTCAACAACACATGAGTCTGTACATTCTAAACGGGAGTTCTTTGTTAGTCAAATTGTCGCCTTCGATGTCCTTTTTTGACTGAATATCATCCAAATTCCGGAAATATGTTGAAATGTGACGCCATTGTGTGTTTGGGGGAATTAGACAAAATTGGCACCGGAAGGGCTTCAGATATAAAAACGGCATTTGACACCGTTTTAACGTTAAGTTGGCGACTTGTCATTTTGCCCCATTTTATATGGACTCTATCTATTGGAAAAATATTTGCATCACAAAACTTAATTAACGATCGATTCTTTTACACGGAGAAAACACCCCTATTGTGCTGCCGAAAAACAATACACTCTTTTCATATAGGTCAGCTTCTCCAGGACGAGATCAGGAATCACTCATATTTTTTTATAGTTTCTATTCACACATCAAAGCCCACCTGTGGCTAAACGCAAACCACTAAAATATATATGTATACATGTATATGCACTTATTGTTGTCAACTGTGCTTCGTTATAGTCGTTGGTGTATTTGTAAGATCTTATGAACAACACATTTTGCAGTTGCACCATAAGATAATCAATAATACTTTCTTGAGGGTCCTCAGGGAATGCAGAACGATTTATCGATACATTATGTAGTAACGGAAGCACAAATCGTCAAGACGACTACACGACTTTGTTTTTAAATAAACAACGAGAGTGAAGGCTGTAAATAATTTTGGAGTAGATTTTTTTTGGTCAATTAATGCCATAGAGGCAAGCCCGGGTCAATTAACTATGGTTTACTAGTAGGTGGTTCTCCGGAGGGATTTAATATATCTTTCTAACAATAACAAAGGATTTAGCAATCCCCCCCCCCAACACACAATGATCGAGGAAAGTAAGATTTGTTTTTCCTTCTTCACCCAATGGGTGAATATTTGTTTTGTCTTCTTTAATTTTTTAGCTTGTTGTCCTTTCTCCCGTTTCATTTGGGGTCAAATTCCTGCAGTAGGTTGTCCAACAGAATTCACAATTTGCAGATGTAGCCGATGACATGTATATACTTAATCAAAATAATCATACTTATACAGGTGCCTGGGCCAAAGGTTTGAGCTCCCACCCTCACCTCGCTCAGTTTTGCATAAGATGCTTTGCATAAAGAGTGCACCCCAATTCAAGAGTCAATGGATAATTTCCCCTTTACGGTAAAAAGCTGTGAGACTTCTAAGCTTGTTTTTATTAATTTTATTTACACTTAGCATTTTGCATGGGTTTTTATTTGGATGGGGTGCACCCATTACGAATTACGGCAGATGGCCGAAACCCCTGAAAAGTCTCCGGAGAGGATCTTTACATTTAAACGGTTATACACTCCTTCCTTTAGGCTTTATTATTATATCTCCAAACACACCTGGTTGTGGAACATTATACAACTCTGGAAAATCCCGACAATCCTAAAATACTGGTGGTAGTCTCCCTGCATACTCCATGTACTGTACACACACGCATAAGACCACTATGGAACCGGATGCTATCCTTTGAACAGCAAACCACTGCATCTTTGAATACATACAACGTGTACGTACAAAGGCAAACTAAAATATTTTTAAAAAGTTGTTTTCACGGTCTTAACACAATGATAATTACCCAGCAAACATTATTATCCTCCCCATAGCAATTCATGATGTCTACTTACTTCAATGGTCGGCTTCAAAAACATTAAGAAGGCGATTTGGAGGTTTCTTGAACTACTTTTGAAGACCAAGACATCGGACGATGTGAAGTTCAACAAGAATAAAAACATGCAGTCTGTGCAAAAATACACAGTGTTAATACGTGAGAGTTTTATCAACCAATCAGGTCTTGCCAACCCACTGACGTACACTCTTTTTTTAAAGGGAGCACGAAAATAACAAGTTTAGTTGGGACAACTGTCAAGTTGGGATGTAACAGTGTCACAGCCACTGATTTCTATTATACTGTCAGTATAATAGAGATCAGTGGTCGCAGCGACAAGAAGAGCGCACAGCACACGGGCCACATACACGCTTTATCTACCCACGCGGGGTACCAGCCACGCATGCTGATGCACGGACCGCAGCCCACGCACCAGCAGCGCCCAGCAAACAGGGGAAAACCTCTGCAGCACGCAATCAACATTTCGTTACAATAGTGATTGACGATAACAGGAAGTATGATGATAGTAAAAACAATAAAGATGTCCAGCGAACCTCCAGTATTTTAACTCTCAATTTATCCATTCATTTAGCTTTGAAATCCATTGGTAAAACTAAACCATCCAAACAATCTCACTACTTACTATGATGCACTGCTGATAAGCTCATTTCAAGGAGCCATAAATCTTCTTTTTCAGATGCGTTCATTTTTATTTTTTATTTTCAGTCAACAGACTTTTAAATGCCTATGCGCTCGGGAGGAAAAGGGAATTTGCACTCGAGACAAAAGTACTAGCATTGGGACGGCTGCCACCGTGTAAGTAAACGTTTAAGTGTTTCAAATTGCAACCCATTCATGCTTCATTTAAATATAATCTAAATAGTTTGTTTTCTGGCCCTGCAATTACACCGAGCCACGGGGGCCATGTTGTTATGTTATAATTTTAGAATCTCCTATGAAAGTTCCTTTTGTTAATTGAAAATCGTCTTGCCCTCTCGATCAAACGATAAGGCTCTATCCCAGCATCCCGTGAAAAGTTCAAATAATGTAAAATAATGCCACTTTTAGCGTAAATAAAAACTAAACGGAACTCCTACTGCAAACTACTCAATTGGAATTTAAGACGAATCCGGTACTTAGTTCGAAACAATGACAATTTTGACCAAAGCCCAAAGCCCAATTTAAACGTTTCCTGACAATATGTTTCAAATTGATGTAGTTTGTTTTGTCTCTTTTTCATGAATAAAAAAAACCCGGAAATGTCTTTTGAATGTAGCTACTCAACTGAAAACGAAGGAGGGCTTGTTGAATTCGTTGTACTAGCTCAAAAGAAAAAGTGTACAGGTGATTCGCGATATCTGAATAAAGGACCCATACAGACATGTCCCGGTCATTGTTGGGAAGTGGCACTGTGAGGGTGATGCGGGTTGATTTGTCAAACAAAGGGCGGAAGCCATAACCGAAAAAAGGTATTTACAAAAATCATCTGTGGGCCGATGTTAAGATAAAAACAATTATGGAGAATAAAGTCTCCCATACGTAGCTTGTTTTCATTGCTGATAGTATTGACATGAGAATCAAAAGAACTAATAAAGGTATAAGGGGGTTGGGGGTCGGGGGCGGGAACCATGTAGACATTACCGACAATCAAAAAAATTTCCTTTAAATTATGCACTTCCGCCATCAAATTAGCCTGACGATCAAATTTCGGTGACGACGTCACCTTATCTAGAAGAATCAAGATCACTGCCATCTCTCCATAACCATTTGGTTTAAGTTGCAAATATACACTCAGTACTTTCAACATCACGCTAATATCAGGAGCACTGTTTTCATTGCCATCTTGACTTAATTGCATCTTTTCGGTTAAAGTAACTAAATACCTCGACATATGTTTGCTGATAAAGCAAGAAGATGCAAACAGATCAAACAAGATGTTTAATTTTAGTCTGGCATCCGGAACTGAGTCTAAATCACATATGCAGGACAAAACACGAAGTGTAAGGATAACTAGATCATCACTGAAACTTTCCTGGTTTAATAAAGATGACCATTTATCCTTCTTACTCACTAGCCAAGATAGTATGTCTGTTGGTTGTTCTCTGAGTAGTTTCAGCAATTCTTCCTCTGGGATTGGACTCACAGTCGGCCTGTGTTTAACTTGGACTTGGCCTTGGTACCACCCCGAGGTTTGAGGAGTGTCACTCTGCTTTCGTCCCGATCTTGGACTATCCACACTTGACTCACTGTGTAAGGAAATAATAGTAGTGTTAAATCTATCCCATTGTTAGTGTTTTACTACGTCGATTTGACTTTTTATTTGATTTTGAGACGCCTGTTCCTTTTTTACCAAACAATGATAAGTAATTATATTTCTGATCCAGGTAGGATTTTGCGTGTGGATTATTAATGCTTATTCGTGGAGCCACCACTCGATCTTTTTGCGAAACTAAGGGTGGTTGTAGAATTGCAAGAATAAAGATACACCCACCAACTACTGTGGTATTCGGTGTTTTGTGGATAGTCCAGACTTTTAATAATGTAACTTAGGACACATTGGCATATTTATCAAAGAGTTAAGATTGATCTTAAGTGAAAATCAATCTTAATTGCTAATTAAAGTGTGATGTCACATTACAAATTACTTTGTGCAATCGGCCCGAGTTTTTTTTCTTTCTAACCAGCCCAACATGAATGAAATTGACACTCACAAGTACGAAGGACTTTCATACATTGAACTTTATAAGATAATGCAAAGTCTCAAACCATAAAAGCTGAGGTGTGTTAAAATATGAGTTTTTTTAATTTTAAATATTGATAAAAAAAATTGATAACAGACGAAGTCTTCATATGACTTTATTGCTAACTTGTTAGATGGGCATTCTGATTTAATTACGTACTAAGTTTTAAAAATTTTTGGACATGCAACAAACATGTTTTCAGCAAAAGATGGCGTTGTTTAGGATGATGACGCCATTACTCTTCCAGTTCCTTCAGCAAGCCTGGTGCAAGTTGAATTTTGACCTTAGCTTGTTTTGTCCTCAGATATGTAACAAGTGATCAAAGTGCGAAAACAAACAGTCTTCAGTCATATCATTACGTCATAATAGCGTCACTTCAAATATTATCAGTAAACACCGCTGGGTACCATCATGCCAAGTTTTGACTTGATCAAACATGTACATGTAGTTCGGTAGATACCCGACTTCAAAAAGTGCACCTTCAATGTAATACCACGTGACCCGTTATGACGTCATCAATCTACAACTTCACCCATTCGTAGTCTGCATAAAAATCATTACATACTACTTTTGATATTGTCTTTATAGGCTATAACTTAATTTTCACCACAAACATCAAGTAAAAGTGTATTTTGGACTGTATAAAGCCTGCCTGAGGGCGATTTCGGATTTTTCAATTTTAAGTTACAAGGCACTTCCGGTTTCGACCGGAAGTAAATGTCAAATGGGGCGACACTCTAAAGATCCAAAGAGTACCTCAAGAGCTTTCTTATCGTGCAAAGATCTTGTCTTCAAGATATGCACGGTTGAAATTTTAACGGTCTGTTAATTTTAATGATGCCGTCGATGGCGACATCATCCTGAAAAGATTGCGGTTTCATCTACACACAAGGGTCTAAGTACATGTAAAGTCTTTACAACCTTTACTTTTTGCGAACATTACGAGAGAATGTTCAAGGATAAGAGGAAGATATCGCGGGGGGGGGGGGGGCAGTACAAGAAATAACAATATTAGGCTGTTAGCCGCAAAACTACTAGCAACTGGTTTCGGCTGTTAGCAGATCACACACACCCCAAAAATGAACAGAAAATAACAATATAATCCAAAAGTCACCCAAATGTTGCTCAATTCGCCAAGTGTGCCGGGTGGATTAAAAAAAAACTGGGCGTATTGAACAACATATGAGGTGACTTTTGGATCAATTTGAAGTGAAAGCAGATCCTCGATTTTCAGATGTGAAAAAAAAAAATCAGCCTAGAAAAGATGTTATCAATGATTGCCTATTCACCTGACATTGACATTCATGGTCTATATGACAGGGATTATAAACCACAAAGTGACGTCTACACTTTTGTTTGCACACGCTCGTTGTAAACAATGCACGACCCGTGGGTTGATATTTCTTCTTTATGTGCTGATATTTGGAAATGTGACGTGGGTACAATTTCTTTCATGTTCAAAGGAAGTGGGTAAGATAGTATATTATATACTTTGGGTGTTTTCAATAATACGTCAATTACGTCAACCGTGGCATTCCTTTTTAGTTGAAATAAAAAATGGTGTGCGCAAGATTGTTAAGACTGGAAATAAATATGATTTGAAACTTTGCGAGTCCAACCAGGTGAGGTTCGCCGTGATACCATGTGTAAATCTCTTTTGAGTAGAGGTGGTTCTTCACCTGAAGACGATCAGATCACACTGATCGAAACGTCGATTTGTCAAACCACCGGTTCTTCTCAGAACAACTACTTCAGATTTGCACATGGTCACAGCGGGAAAAAAATTACCTTGAAATGTGAGTCGAAATACTATACAGTGTTTGAGACTTTAGTAAAACGGTAATTTTTGGTTTCGAGAGACCAAACCCCGATGTTGGAAACGTTGACAATTAAAAGTCTGTGGTTTGTTCACTGTAATTGTTTTGTTACTCTGGTGACCGACTTAGCTTAAGCATTCACAGGTGTATGTCACTGTGTTGGGTCACATAAAGTCAGGAATACATGCGTGAAGTAGTTGATTTTTTAAGAACACACATTCAAAATCTTCGCAGAATGAAACGAGATCGTATTGTGGAATTCAAGCGAGTTACTCAGTCAAGACTGTTTACTTCGACGATGTGTTGACATTGTTCGAGATTAACAAATCGTGCATCCGGTTCGTCTTCGTTTCCAAACAAAAGTGTTTTCACTTCTGCTCTGTCACATTCACGACATTTCTTGGGACCTGGCTCCCCGCACAGACCAACACAAGGGTGACCACACTATGAGCCTCTTATAATACACCTAGGCCCAATTTCATCGGAGCTTACGGAAGCAGGGAATTCTTTGATTACGTCAAGCGTATTTCACGGGTTAGCAGAGAATTTTTGCTTGTGCGCGTGCGTACTCCACGTTTCTAGCCATCTTTGCTTACACAGCTAGCGCAGAAATTCGGCGCTTGCACGATAAGCGGAGAATGATGATCGTAAGCGCAGAAATTCAGCGGTAAACGGAGCCATGAAATTGGGCCCTGTTCTGATCACTGATCTCTAGTCAGTATAACAGAGATCAGTGGTTCTGACACTGACATTCCTGTATCACCCGAATGTGCTATGTAAGGCAAAACTGCACAAATTAGATTGGTTTGTCGTCAGGGAGTTGCATAACCCCGTACCCCGTAAATGAAATGTGCTGTGGCAGGATAGACTTCAATATTGAAACCTCTCTGAAAATGACAAGGCTGAAGGCGGTTTTTGTTAACTACTTGCGAGACAGGAAAAGGCCATCTAATCCATGCGTATTAGTCAGAAAACACTAACAAAAAGAGGTCTGAAAAGGCTATTTAGAAGCGTTCTGCAAACAGTAAGTTAAAACAAAACCACGTGTTTATCCCACAAGACATTGCGGGACCAAGTCTTGCTGCAGCAAACTTGGTTAAATATCTGTTTACGCCTTTGCCTCTAAGGCTGGTTGTGATTAGAGAAGGGCAACACCATCAGTTACCCAAAACAGGATCTTTGAATGAACTGGAAAATTACCTAAATTCTTAACTTTTGATCAGAGATTTTGATGGACAAACTTTGGAGTACCACACTTCTCCTTTGTCTATTTTGTTACACGCGCATTTCATGCTTGGGTTGGTAATTGCCGTGCGCACGTACGTACTCGCATGGGTTAAGGCCGGTTTATAGTCGGTCGCGCGATTTTCGTGCGATGGAAATCTTGCGCGCGATCCTAAGACTGAGGCCTAAAAACTGTGTCTTTTTATGATTGCGCGTCAAGATTTCCATCGCGCGACCATCGCGCGACCGACCATAAACGGGCCTTTAGGCTTTTGACGATGTTCCTGTACAGTCATTGTGTTGACGATTTTGAGGTGTGAAGCTATTCTACTGGTTTGGCAGATCCACAGGATCTGACCAATCGGCGTGAACGTAAGTGGAGGAAGCGACTTGACTGGTCATAAGCTAGATATATCAGCCAATGAGAGCACAATATTTGCAAGGCGTTGTTACATATTGGAGGGACTATTTTCTTGCTTAGCGTCACTTTGTCACAGCTTGTGATTTAAGTTAAAATTTATTACCCACCATCTCCCCTACAGCTCCACCATGGTAAGGGCGGGGTTTTGCAGAAAATGATAGCAAATAATAAAGGTCTTACAATTTCATTTGTAAGTAAAATTGTAACACGTAATTGTTTTGTTGTAATGACCAAGACATATAACCTTAGAGTGTTTACGATAGTACCATCCGTGTTTCGGTCAGGGAATTTAGGATCAGACTTTCAAAAATATTCCATTTAAAGGTTCACAGTGGGCACAAGTAAATGGTTCATCAGGGTAGGTGCCTGACATGCTTTGAAATGTATTTGGATCAACTTGACCCCGTAATGCTCATGGGTGGATACACCTATCCTTGGCGTGGTCACTTTGGGAAGTGCTGGTAGTCTTGTGCAAAGATTATAGAGCGCCGAAGGCGCAAGATGCGGAACTGAAGCTTTATCTATTGTTGGAACATGAAATACGCATGGGCGCCATTTCAGCAAGTGAATGTTTTGTTTCCCATTGATAGGAATGGTCATTGTCTGCACCGAAATGGCGTCCAGTGGGATTTCACATTTCAGCCAGAGTTCCGCATCTTGCGCCTTCGGCGCTCTATAATCTTTGGTCTTGTGTGGCCACTTTGGTAAAAGGGCTTGGTAGTCCTTTGGTGTGGTCACCGTAGGTTTGTTAGGGCGAGGTAGTCCTTGGTGTGGTTACTTAGGTTTGTAAGGGCGAGGTAGTCTTTGGTGTGGCCACTTTGGGAAGGGCGTGGTTATTTCTTGTGTGGCCACTTGGATAAAAGGGCTCGCTAGTCCTTGGTTTTTGGTCACTTTGGTTTGTTAGGGCGTGGTAGTCCTTGGTGTGGCAACTGATATGTTAGATGGATATAGTTGTCCATCGGTTATAATCCATGTATGTTTTGTTCGTCTGTCTCAGCCGATTTGCCCTTTGTGGTTTCTGGCACCTTACCATTTTACAAGTTGCTATTCTATAATGTTATTATTTGGCGTTTAATTCCAGGTTAAATCGCGGAAAATCACACTGTTGAATATAAAGCTTTTGTAAACAATTTTTAATCGTCTGAGTAAATACTATATTTGATCGTCTTCATCAAAACAAATTGTCTCATTATTTTGTATAATATGTTTTGGCTTAATACGTTTTATTTTGAAGAGCTTGGTATAACTATGAACAAATTTAAAGCTAATACACTAATAACAATCCTTTAAGGTTGATAGCTTACCAAAAACATCAGATACGCAAAAAGAAAAAAATGTGCAACATAAGTAAATGAAATCATCATAATGAAGTCAAAAACATTACTTTTGTAGTTACGTGAGTTTTTACATGATATAGGTAGCTTTCGGTAAATCCAACTAAGACTTCCGCACATGTTTACAAGTAGAGTCGCAAAGAAGTCATATTCATGTGTATTACTTTTGCCAGTGTCGAAATCTATTCATATCCATGATATAAAGAAACATTTCTATAAAAAAAAATTGTTTCGTAATGATAACCAAAAACATTAACATTTAGTATCAGAATAAGATAGGAAAAGGATATGCATCCGTGGAAACTTGATAAAATCATCTACAAACGGGTGAAATTCATACATTATCGGCATTACAAACACAAACTTAATTTAACCAATTTTCATGCATGTTTATGCTTCAAAATACACAATTTGAACCGGTATTCGTACAATATGCCTTTTGTGCTTTAAAATAAACATGGTAATATTAACTGAATTTCATATATTATTTTTCTTTAAAACAACTCACCATAGTATTAACCAGATTTTAATATCATGCTTAATAGGCAAGGTATACTTTTGGTTTTTACTCAACAAGTTACTGACAAAAATAAACTTACTTGGACAACTGAAGAGCTGTTGATCGTATAAACAGTGCAAGAAACTACTCCTTTTGAAGTAGTTTAGTTTTAGCGAAATGGGTAACTTTCACCCCCAGAAATTGAATCTGAGAACGGCATCTGAAAGCACACAATTCTATGCAACAAGGGTGTTTTTCTGGGGGGTTTTCTTGCAACTGTACGACGACCAATACTGGGCCCAAATTTTCACAGGCTAATCTTATGCATGTTTTGGGCAAACCAAATGAGGATACTGGTCTACGACATTTAGCAAAGCAGTATCCTGCATTTAAAATACACTATATAACATTAACCTTATTTCTTACACTATTATGCTTTTAAAATACATACTTCATCCATATTTAGGCCCATGCTCCTGGTTATGAGCCCTTCCACAGTATCATACATTTGTCACTCTTTTCTGTGCTTCGTCTCCATTAAAAAACGTTTATACTTGATAACTTGATAATTAAGTCAAAGAAACAGCCCCCCCCCCAAAAAAAAAAAAAAAAAAAAAAAAAAAAAAAAACTACTATTTCATTAACACCCGGAATCTGTTTGTACTATTAGGGCCTAACAGATTTCTTTTAATGTTCCAAACAACTGTATGTTTTTTAACATAGCAAAAACTAAATAACACGATCATTTTAAAATTCCTACATCAGACCCAACTTAAAGATTTATAATAACTGCATTCACCATAAAAGGGGCATAATAACCAGTTTTCAATTCTGTATAACTCGTCCTGGTACAATTTTAAAATTTGTCTTCCTTCCGTATTCATCAAAGTTTGCGGCCGATTTCTGAAACCTTAAGTCAAATCTGATTACTTTAACAATACAATTGAATTGAGAGGACATTTTTAAAAGATTTGTTAACAGTCGTATTTTTGAAATGTCAACACATGCACAATTTCAACCCACACGTTTGTTTCGAAATTACCTTCGTACTAAATTATAATTATCCTGACTTTTTGTTATGAGGTCCACCATTCGAAAGATGGGAGCTGAAGTTGTTTAATAACTTCTGTTCTGTTATTTATTTATTTATTTATTTTCACTTTTGCAAGAAAAGTGGCCCGCTGCATTATGGATGCACTTGTTTTGCATTTTGTCACTTAAAATCCAAGTAATATGCTTTGTCACAAAACGTATTGGCCCTCTTCCATGAGGCTGCTAAGAACAACAAATAAAGTGGGCTTGCCAGAAATAGATTACAATATGAAAATACTACGTCATGTGTTCTTTTAACAACTAGTTTCATGCTCACTATTGCTTTTAGCAGAAAGTTGTAGGCTCTATGACATTCGGCCCAGATTATAATAATCAGAATATTAAAATGAATCTTATTTGGCCATCTGTTTTCATTACTAAAACAAAATATACTCTTCTAAATGAGACGAAAGTTTTTAATACGAATTGAGTTTAAAGTATACTTAAAAGTTGATCTAGAAGACTACGGGTTGCGTATAAAAACTTTAAAGTAAACAGCGACAGTTTGAATTACTTCCTGGGCTATGGCCATCTAAAAATTAATTCAAATGTTTAATATTGGTTTTTACCAATAAAATCGAGCAACGCATCAATTCAAGTTTGAATAACTACAACCCCGTTTGCACTGCACTCGAACCCTTTAAGATTAAGACGGTAGAATGAAACAGGGTGCTCAAAGCGAGGCTTGCATCGGAGTGAATCGGAGATCAAAAACAATATTATTGTGAAAGTCCAGTGTCTATTCGAATGTTGGTTCCTTAAAAGTATACGATTGTGTGTCATTTTTACGTTACTGAAATATTAGATAGGAGCACGAGGTTACATGTTCCATGGGCCCGGTACTTGTTCGGTCATGGAATCTCTTCCCGTCTGGAATGAGTGGAAAAGCACCGAGTAGGCCTATAACTTCCTTTAAAATAATAGGTAAAAACGAGTTTCATTCATGTTTTGCAGTTGACCATGTCAAAAATGACGGCAGTATTGCAAGGTCGAAATAGCTGATTCCAGTCGCGGGTTTCCATAGATCACCGTATAAGGCTCGTGTCGATGACCCAAGAAGCTAGGGCTGAACCTTGTCCTGTTGTGAAAACCAAAAAAGTACAGTACAACATTAGTTTTCAGTCGTTGAGATTTTAAGCTGTGTTATGTGCTTTTGTTTCACTCGATCTTTCGGGTGACTGGTTCATTAACGAGCAGTTCCATATTTGAAGCTTTCTCGATGGAGGGAATAAGAAGTACAGTCAGAATTAATAGAAACTTTCCAGGTACAACCCTCTGGAAAAACTACTTTGAACGAGTGTTGGCTCTTCACTTGGATTTTCATATAGTTGCACATGTTGTTAATGTGCTTCCTATAATTTTGCATTTAAATTTTTTAGCCCTGTTGTTGAGCGTCTTTTTATAGAGTCCACTTGTGAAGACATTGGATATCATAAAATTTAAGTATTCGATTTAAAACGCAAACTCGAGGAGCCAAATAACAAATGCTAACGTAACAAATAGCGCTTGCGTTGGTAAACGTCTTTTTGAAATTAGATAAATTCTGCACTTACTTTCTCTATAAGTTCATCAACTGCAATCGGTCGTAGTTCTCCATGTTAGCTTGCTCTGACCATGCTGCATATCGGGCCCCATCCATCTCAGAAGCCACGGCATTACCATCCGCCAGTCGGTGGCTCTGCCCTCCGATATTGGCTTTGCAATCGGGGCATTTACCACCTTGGTTAGCCCCTCCACAGTCTCCAATGGCGTACACGTGACCGTTGGGACACTTGTACCAGTGCCCCTGTGTCAACCCCATGGCTTTTACTATCATTTTCCGCTCATCCTCGGATATGACGAGGCCGGTGCATTTTTGTTCCATCACCTTCAGAATAGCCTTCACAGTTGTCCTGTCGTTCTCACTCAGTGGCCTTCTACTCAGCAGTAGATCTTCTGCGGTCTTCCAACGTACACTCTTCAACTCTAAAGTTGGGAGCTTACTTTTGATTTGAAACAGACTAAGACACATTGAGAGTCGGTGTTGTTCGTTGCTGCAATCTATTAACTCTTGATCACTGATATATAGGCGAGGTTTCATCAGCCACTGCTGTAACCTTTTAAGATCTCTTTTCACTTTCAATTTCTCAACGAGGAACTTGTCATCAATGTCCTGATCCTTTCTCTTTGCTTTTTTTATTGCAACCAGAAGATTCAACTTGTTCTCAATGGATGTTACTTCCCCGAGGCTTAGTGGCGAATCCAACTGCGCTTCAAAGGCGTCTGCAACTCCCGTTGGTAAACTGTTTCTATTTAGTAAAATACCACGAACCTGCCGTCGTTTGGCTACAATGTCCAGTTTGTTTCCAAACAAACGAGCCTTGACAGTTTCGATGTCCTTGAGTGCCGCGTTGACGTAGCTGCCGTAGCGAAGATTGCGCCGAATGGGAGTTTTACAAACCGGACAAACCTTCAACTGAACCGACTGACCTTTTTCACTCTTTAAGCTCATCCACTGGTCAAGACTGTTAACTTCGACGATGTGTTGACAATCTTCAAGCTCAACAAATCGTGCATCTGGTTCGTCTTCGTTTCCAAACAAAATTGTTGTCACTTCTGCTCTGTTACATTCACGACATTTCTTGGGACATGGCTCTCCGCACAGACCAATACAAGGGTGACCACATTTGAGTCTCTTATTACAAGGAATGTTGCACGGCGGCCTGTTACAAACCTCACTGCATTTCATGCGACACACGTGGTGTCTACAGCGCCAAGCACACGGCTCCTGACAAGGCTTGCAGGGGTCGCCACAGCGACTTGGGCATTTACTATGTACACACCTATTCTGACACTTCTTGCTACAAGGTGGGCAGTTTCTCGTGCACAATGCAGCACATGCATGCCCGCAAACTAGAGTGCGATCGCAAATCTGAGAGCATTGCTCATGCAGCCGACCTCGTGAACAGGAGCCACAAGTGCCCTTACACCTGTGCGAACATTCCAGGTCTGTTGTGCATGGCTCTGGACACTTCTCGGGACCATCGCTGCATTTAACGGTCACCATGTGTTTACAAGGCCAGTCGTTGCGAACGGTAGTTTCAACACAGGTGACAGTACACTCTTGCCCGCACAACTTCTGGCATCTATGGTTACAGGCAAGTCGTTCGTTGCAACGTTCTTCGCAAGTGGCTGTGTCTGGATTCTGGTAACATGGAATCCTTTTCTGGTGTTCACACGGTAACATCTTGGCTACTTGTTTGTTGCATTTGCCACATGGAATGAAGCACAGCTGATTACATTTATGGCCACATGTCAATACCTTGTTACAGGGTTTCGTACATTTGAACTCTTTGTGCTCGAGATCGGTCGGATGGCATAACAAGGTGCAACTATGACCACAGTTAAGTCGGTACTCGCAGGGCTTGTTGCAACCTCCCTCGGCAACGTTCAAAAAGTCTTCTTTCCTGCTTACCCGGGACACTTTTTCAGGGTGATTATGACAAACCAAATCCAAGCTTTTCCCAAATATTCCTTTACTTTTGACTTCGTGTACGATGTCCCTCCAAAGTTCACTCCCATGAGCAAGGACTTCAAAATTGCCTATACAATAAAAGCCATGTCTGGCTCTGGACAACGCCACGCACATTCGGTTAGACACTTTTAAAAAACCAATTTGACCTTCCTGATTGCTACGGACCAAAGACAGCAAGATTATGTCATTTTCTTCTCCTTGGAAGTTGTCGACTACACAGACCCGCACACCACTAAACACAGACCTTTTCAAGAGCTTTCTGAAGTTAAAGATTTGACCAACATAAGTTGTTAGGATGGTGATCTGCGATGGTTGGTACTGCCCCTGCTGTATAAGGTACTTGCAGAAAGCTGCCAAGACTTCGGCCTCGTGTAAGTTCGACTTGCTCATCGAGTCATCCACATGCTGCTCGGCAATATCGTGATTCAAGAAAAATACATCGGAGCTGACTCCTGCAACCTTGGGGTATGCTTTGACGGTGTGATGGTCAAGCAGTTTTGGGTAGAAGTGGTGTTTCATTATTGACGAGATCTTAGGACGCATTCGGTGCTGCTCAACAAGGGTTTTACAGGGGACACCATTGTTAATCATCCTCTCAAAGAGTGAAATGTCTAGATTAAACTCTTTAGCTAGCCGGTAGACAGTAGGGTTGGGTCTCAATTGCTGATGATCACCAATAAGTATAAGATGCTGACATTCCGCACTCAGTGTAGTTATGATGTGTGATTCCAAGACCTCAGCCGCCTCCTCAACAACCACAATTTTGGGACCAACGCGATGAAGAACGTTTCTGTACTTTGCTGCACCTGTTGTTGTCATACCGATAACGTTCGCACGACGGAGAATAGACAAGTCCTCCTCTACGCGAACCTCCTTTAGCTCTTGGGAGAGATTTTCATATTTCCCTTGAATCATTTCCATCCTTCTTCGCTCCTTGCTGCAGTACTCGTACACCCAGTAGCGGTAAAGCTGCCATCTGTCTTCAATGAGTCTTATTGTCCATACATTACGAATTCTTTCAGCTTGTTCTTTTGTCATTCTGTCAGGTTTTCGAAGATTATGTAGAAGCATTTTCTTCATCCTCTTTTTCTGTTTGCTTTGAAACTGCCACTGCTGTGGATCGACGTTAGCTTCTTCCCTGTCCAGATCATTTAAATCAAGAACAACGTGATTTTCTTGTGGGGCGTCCTCATCCAAGTGGAAGGGATCGTCATCATCATCATCAAGAATCCGTTGCCCGGCTAAGATGTCTGCCTCTTCATCTAAATCTATCTCGTCATCTCCCACATCATCAGGTTCTGGTTCTGTTTGCCACATTGCTGCTGCAGCAGCTAGGTTTTGCTCATTCCCAGCAACGCGAAAATTTCCACCGCCCACACCCAACCATTCCAATATGCGAGACGTCTGAAGTGAATATCCCAAGTCAACCGTGAGAGTTGCATAGTGATCATTTGTCATAAACTGTTCGAGGTACACTTCACTGATTATCCCATTCATACTTTTCTCCACTTTATGTTGTGATACCTCCATGTGCTGGCGTAGGGTGTACATTTCCCTTAGGACATCTCCTGTTCGGTGATGAATTGCTCTCTGGACTTTCTTGCGTCGACGCTCCTCCCTCTTCAAGAAATTAAGATTCTTGTTCTTCATGTCCTCGCTGTTACTCCTACCTCCAACCCGGACGATGTTTTGATTGAACTCTAATATGCCTTCAAGAAATTGATCAAGTGCATGGTTTGTGTAGCAAACCACAAGAATAGGACTCTCATCATCTTCCGCGTTCCACACGGAAATGTTGTGCAGCAGAGCACGCACAATCTTCAGGCCAATGTATGTTTTACCTGTACCAGGCGGCCCCTGAATGACGGCTATTTCTTGCGTGAGAGCTGCCCGAACGGCTTCCAGCTGTGATTCATCGAACTGCAGTATTTCTGCTCGGGGCCAGCTTCCTTCTCTCAAAACTTCCACAGCTTTCGCTCGAGGATTTGTTCTCCTCAAGTTTAAACTGCGAAGCCCCAAAACGACTTCTTCATCTGCACTTTCAACTGTCAATGGTGACAGGTCATAAATTGCATTTCTGTTTCTATGAAGATACTGCGGGGGTTGCACATCGCTAGAGACGTCAATGATGTAGCGTTGAAGTGGCAGGCTGTTGTCTCTTACTTCCTGGAGACCCTCCAAGACATGACGATAAGCCTCGAAGTATGCAGAGGACTCGGCCATAATGTACTTATCCGATGATTGAATATTCGCAAGCTGTCCCATGTCTTGAAATCTCAAATCTACCAATCCTGTTTGCAGATGCTCTGGTTTCCTGTTGGCGACAGTTGCAAAGACAATCACCGTCTTAAAGTCATCATTGGACAAGCAAACCAATGAACCGAAGGTCAGCCGCTTTGTGGCCTGCCATCGTATCTTCCCAAACTTGGTGACATCGAAGCTAACACGATGAGTTATTCCCTCGTTGGTACAGATAGGAAAGTGAACACTCACATCATGGTAGATTCGAATGTCCTTCACCTTGCTCTTTTTGCCATCATCGGCCTGAAGTTGTAGATACTGGGCGATCCCAAACCTCAAAGGCTCCAGGAAGTCCTGTCGTAGAAGACGAAACTGAACATCTAGGTAGTGGTTAAGATCCTCGTATCGCCCGTGCACCACATTATGTCTCAAATATGGCTCAATGTCTGTGTTGATTTCGTCAATACTTGGAAAAATTGGGATCATCCTGAAGTCATTTGGCGGCGGACCCTCCTGGCCTCTTCTTTGACGCGTGTTCCTCAGGGATTGTTCTTCCTGTATATGCAATGACAATGTCTGAAGCTCCTCAAGCAATTCGTGAGTTTCTTCGCTCAATGAGATCCCTCTTCTCCCTAACGTCTTTGTACTTGCCTCAATGACGGTCAGCACAACCTGTACATCTTTGATGCTGGCCTTGACTCGTTGTACAAGAGATTTCATCAGCTTCAGTATGGATTTTATCTGATCTGATGCTTTACTCAAATAGCGGTGGTCTTGCTCAGTCATCATGCCATATATGTATTTGGAGAGGTTCCGGGAAAGAAAGTCGACGTCAACAACAATAGTAAGGACCCTAATAACAGAGTGTGGTGAGGTTGTACAATCGCAGACTTTAGCCAGCACCTCAATAAGTAGAGCCATCAGGTCACGACGTATCTCACGCTCGTTTAATAAACTCTCGAACCCCTTACCAAAGGAACTCAATTCTTGAACCACCTCCGCGGGGTCAGCCGACAGCAGAGATTCAAGTTTTTTGTACCCCGGAGCTCTCACTGGACGTTCTCTCTGATTTGTATGCTGTCGTGGAACGTCTGGGCGACCAAATTGGTTCGGGTGATCATTTCTGTATGGTGAGATGAATGAGTGAGGGATCAGCTAAAGATCATTACACAAGGAAACAATCATGTTTATATTGACGGCATTCACGTGTAATTACATGAAAATGTTCCCTCCTTTCTTAACTGCATGAATCTGTGCGTGTGAACATTTGTTATTCTTCTTTTAATAACATTCCAAAGCATTTCGCCAAGCCGACATAAAATAAATGCCACACATGTCGGTTTGGCTTTTACAGACTTGGCATAATGCGTAACCAGGTGGGGTTGGGGGCAGAGGGCAGGGGGTCGGAGCCCCACTTGAACCCTTGCCCACCCACCCCCCAAATGAGATATATAAAATGCACAAACGAATGGTTTCAAAAACCCCTCTCCCTCGTTTTGTCATTTTCCCCTCCTCCCCATGAAAATGTCTCATTACGCCACGGGTACCAGTGGATAATGAGAGACTTTGGAACGCTAGGTGGCAGCGGACTTACCTGTTTACGTAGTTCTGAGCACCATTATTGAGAACATTGGATTTACCTGGTAAGTCTGCTGCCACCTATTATCCCCAAAACCTCCAATTGGGAAATTTTGAATCAGAGATTTGTGTTAATGAGAAAAACAATAAATTAAAGGTTATGGCAATGAAAATGTTGTATGAAGTCCTTTCTTATTGCAACAAAATGGTAAATTTTTGATTTTCTTTTATAAAACTCTGACCTCGCATGGCCTTGTCCTCTTCCTTGACCACGCCCTTGTCCTCGTCCTCTTCCTTGACCACGCCCTTGGTCCTGTCTGCGGCCACGGACAGGGTTATCTGCATTATGTCGAAAACCTTGGCCCTCAAATCGTCTGTCTTGCCCGCCATCGTGATTGCCTCCCCGCCCTCGCACGCGGAAAGGATTTCCATCCATTCTTTATCTGCAAATTACACAAATAATAATATAAAATTTATTACCCATCAACTCATCCTGTGTTGGACCGGAAAGAAAGGTCAAAGTGGGGTCGTGTTTTTGAAAAAAAAGGCCAAATGTGTAGTAAGCTACAAGACATCACTCCGATTAGCCTTCTGATATGTGGTTCAGGAGAAATGTTTTTATTTAGAGCTTCCTGTTTGACCCGGAAGTAAAGATCAAAGTGGGGTCATGTTTTGAAATAAAATCTTACAATTTTTAAATACAATGTTACATAATGTTACATGTGACGTAGCTACAAGATGGCACTCTTTAAAAAGCGGTTCAGAAGATATGAATTTTGAATAATTAACTTTAGATTAATTTAATTTGACTACTGATGACGTCATGATGACGAAAACATGTTTTTCATACAATTTTTTGTTCATAAGCTACAAGATGGAATAAGACTTGCCCCCTACTATTTCGGAACAGCTAGTAAAATCTTGACGAAAACAATACCTTTTCTGACCACTATGTGGGAACAGCTAATAAGTGAGAAGAAAAAACCCTCGACGAAAGCAATAGCTGTTCAAACTACTATGTCCGAACAGCTAATAATCAATACCTGTATTGACCCCTTGCGCCAAGCGGAACGTACCTCCGCACAACGGGCATCTGAAATGTCCTCTGGGAGTTGAGTCCTTTTGTGTACATTTTTTATTGCCATGACAGACCAATGGCGGACAGGATAAGTGCGTGTATCCTCTCCGCTTTGCACAAGTTTGGTCAATATCTCCAAGATCCTCCCCCGACGACGCTCAAGACGCAACCAAAATTAGGTGTAGAAAGTAAGCCAATAAAAAATATAAATCTAACCAGTAGTAATAAAATAAAACATTAAAAAAATTAAAGAGCAAAAACAAATAAACAAACAGAAAGAGCCTAAACAGATTTCTCTATCCCCTTACACCAAAAATACCTATACTATTTATACCGTAAAAGAAATCCTTCAAAGACAAATTTAAAAACAGCAAAAGTCAGCAATTATATACACTTATGATGTTAAAATTAACATTATAACAGGTAGGGTCATAGATTGTTCTTTGTCAACGTAAATGCTGATTTATACGCAACATTATAAATATATAAAAAAATACAATAAGTCACATGTGAAAGCTGAATACAGTGCCTACTTGCCGAGATAACAGCAAAAGACTGTCACGGTATTTTCACAAGAATGTCGTATCATTCACGTTCATCAGCGAGAGGTGACAGCGGGTACCAGCCGCAGAATTCGCGAACGGACATCAATGCGTAAATCGTTTCTCAGTATCAAATGTTTTTCGATTCAAGGTAAACATGTCCCAAAATAGTTTACCTCGCACTAATTTAAGCTCACAACCATAGAATCTGAATTGAAGGGGGGGGGGGGTTGCTACAGTATAACTCGTAGAGACTTGAAATTTGTCATGTACTTAGACCTTAGTCTATAGACGAAACGGGAACATTTTCGGGATGATGACGTCATCGATGACGTCATAACATTACAAATGAAAAATAACGAGAAATATTGTAAATCGTCATATCTAGAGAACCATAAATGATAAATACAAGATATTTGCTTCATATGAAATTTCAACATTTCTTTTACAACTCTTACACAAAATGTGACCCCATGTGACCTTTACTTTTGGTCGAAACCGGACGTTAAAGGTTTTTTGGGGGAAACGTTATATCTTATAAACCAAAGATGCTACACCTTTAATCATTATATCATCTGAAGTCCCTTGAACAGTTCTACAAATCTTTTATTAGGCATGAGCCAATGTGACCTTTACTTCCGCTCAAAACCGGAAGTTGAATTTTCTTACATAAAGAAAACTCGTCATATCTCATGAACTATAATTTGAGACTTAAAACTTAATAAGTATTTAGATCTTTGAGTTTAAATATTAATATGTGAATTTTGGTTTGATAATGTCATCGATGACGTCATGACAATAAATCAACATTTAATTTTTTTTTAAATCATAATTTGAGAATCACAAATGCTACATGTAAGATACTTGCACTATAAACAGCTCTTGCCAAATTATGCAAATCACATACAGATTGTGACACCATATGACCTTACTTCCGGTTGAAACCGGAAATTCAAAATTCAGATTTTACTCTCATAAACCAAGACGGGTTTCGTCTTGAAACTTACTATGTATATAGATCGTAGTATGTATATGACACCCAAATTGTTTCGGTCCGACGACGTCATCGATGACGTCATAACAATAAATAAACGTTTAACATTTTTTAAAAACAGTCGGAAAACCATAAATGCTACATGTAAGGTACTTGCATCATAAAAAAGCTCCAGCCGAGTTATACAAATCACATTCAAAGGGTGACCCCATAAGACCTTTACTTCCGGTTGAAACCGGAAATTGAGATTTTCTGAATTATTCATGAGTTTGTTAAAAAATACACACAATCGTTCTCCTCAGACTTTGACATTTTTCCCAAGCTCGTACGGTCATAAAACTTGGCAACAATTTTACACCAGATGAATAGATTAAACAGAAGTTGTGATAACAACATGATGTCACAAAATAATTTATTGGGTAATTGACCTTGACTTCGGGTTCAAACCGGATGGTCAAGTTCAATATTTGAAATAATCATAACTCCTGAACCACACAATGGATTGTTTTCGACTACACGGCATAACAAAGGGTTTCTAGGACTTACCTAGCGCTACACAGTATGACCTCATTTGACCTAACTTTTGGTTCAAACCGGAAGTTGTAGATTTATATTGGAACAAAATCTTACTCTTGAACCACAAATCGGATTGATAAAAGAAATATCGTTCAATCATAATGTGATGACATCGATCACGAGCACCTTGTTTTTGTCGTAAACAAAAACTGAAAGTCTAGTTTTCTTCTCCATCTTCTTCCCTAGAACTCTTCTCTACAGCATAACTCAAGATTGGAATTAAATTCGACCTTGAAACTCAGACAATTGAACCTCAACATCAAGACGACACAAATTTGATGACGTCATGATGACGTCATCGGGTGTCGAATTACAAGGGGTTTAAAGTTGAAAAATTACCATTTTCTATTCGCTGTATCTTCGTGAGTTTGAAAGGTTTGATGTTCAAAGTTTGGCATCTGATAGACGAAGACTTGGGCAACATTTAAAAAGTTAACGCCAAAATCGTATGACCTTTACTTCCGGGTCGTTACCCTAAGTCGAAGTTTACCTTCGACTTTTTTCCTTCAAAAAGTCATGTTTTTAGATTTTCTACAGCAAAACTCAAGATTGAAATTGAACTGGAGGTTGAAACACATCAGACATTTGAACCTCAGTATCAAGACGACACAAACTTGATGATGTCATGATGACGTCATCGGGTATCAAATTGCATTAAATCAAAGTTTAATATTTGTAAAAAATCATAACTCATGAACCGCACGTTGGTTTTTTACAATCTACACTTCATCGGATAGGTCGTTCAAAGTTCAACAAACGCTGCTCACAACGTGACCCCATTTGACCCAGACTTCCGGTTCAAACCGGAAGTTGAAAAATTGAAAAATTTATATTTCATAAACTACGTATTATTTTAACATAAATTTTACATCAGGTTGCAGATGAGTTATTCTGCCGAAACTTTTGCACACAAATAATAGCATTTTAATCATCGCATCTGGTCCAAACCGACACTGTACACAGCCACGAACGTGTACAAAGCACATGTAGTTTTAGTTGACATGTACATGTACATGTACTACATGTGCGAATACATACAGCGTCACTCGCTATTTCATTGTACATGTACATCGCAAACGATAGATAGTCCGTGTAATATTTGAAAAATTCATAACTCCTTAACCGCACGTTGGAGTTTCACACTCCATACGTCGTCTGAACGGTCTTGATAAATTAAACACACACTACACAAAATGTGGCCCGTTTGACCTTAACTTCCGGTTCAAACCGGAAGTTGAAATTTCATGTTTTACAAAAATCATAACTTCTAAAGCACACTTTTGTTTTTTTACAATCTTTACACCATTGACAAAGCATATCAACTTAAGAATTGACACACAGAATGCGACCCAATTTGACCATGACTTCCGGTTCAAACCGGATGATCAAATTCAATACTTGAAATAATCATAACCCCTGAACCACACATTTGATTTGTATTAACTACACAGCATTACAAAGGGCTCCCAGGACTTACCTAGCAGTACACAGTATGGTCTCATCTGACCTAAGCTTTGGTTCAAACCAGAAGTTGAAGATTTATATTGGAACAAAATCTTACTCCTGAACCACAAATTGGGTTGATAAAATGAAATATTGTTCAATCATAATTTTATGACAACAATCACGAATACCTCGTTTTTGTAGTAAACAAAAACTGAAAGTCTAGTTTTTCTTGTATTCTTTTTTCTAGAAAATTCATCGTGTGGGCCAAGTTGAACAAACTTAAAAACGTTGCTGGGTCCATTGTTCCATTGTGTAAGATCCCTTCAGTAAGCCCAACAGTATACACATAAAAACAACAGGCAAAAATTAGTCTAGTGGCATGATGACGCATAAGATAATGCCAAGTATAGGAAACAAGTATTACATGTATTTTAATAGTAAACAAAGGAGCCACTGGTGCTCTCTTGAACTCTGGTCAGTCGAATCCGCTGAAATTACGAGTGAAGGATAATTTCGTAATCTATAGACGGCAAATGAAATGGCTACAAAAATCAACACATTTTTAATATTGGACTTACACAAATTCAAACTAAAGACCATCACTCTACATTCCCTTTTCATTATTAAAACACGAAATATGTGTTTTATAACAATGTTTCATGATATCATCACATGTCATGTTTTTACCTTTGCATGAATACGATTTAGTAAGCGTTAATTTTCTTGTTTTTTGTACTTGTAAAACTACACGATCATGTACGGTACCATTCCTTGTTTTATGTTTATATTATTGTTACAGTATTTTGGTACACGTCATCAAGGTTTCTCTGTCATGTAATATATAAGCATCATTGTACTTTAAAGGGCATGATACAATATTGGGAGTAAAGAAAAGACAAGCTAAACAAATGTGAAAGCTTTTACATATAAAAATAGACATAATACAACTTGTTTTGACTTCGCTTTGAGGGAAACCCTAATAAGTTTAGAAACTTAGACCGGTCCCAGTGTGGCAGAAGACTCTGTCGCCCCCCCCCCCCCTTACGACAACTGCGTACAAACTTCTTCTGATAGCGCCCTCTTTTGAATTAACTTCCTCCAGCCTTGTTAATTTCCCATATGGGCCAATGGGGGACAGAATCTCCAGCGGGCAGATTTTCCCATAGGACACCGGATACAAATTTTATTTGATCCCCCTCAATAGAGAGGCATAGGGGTGGTAGTCGGGCCAGCAAATCTTACACCAAACAAAAGTGTTGCTGTTTCGTTGATTTTAAGTAGAGTAATCACTGACTGGGTTTGACAGTCAATTCGCATGGGGCTTAATGCACGGTAGAAATATGAATGAAAGGCTTTTCAGTTTGTTAAGCTGGCAAAACAGCTGTTAAAAATGTACCAACCATGTCATGTTGTGGTTGACTATAACCACAACAAAACAACTGCACCAAAACATGACTACTAATATTTGAGTAATTCTTATTGTAAATTTAGTACAAACATGTGGCTGATAAATCTATCTTGGGCGCTAAGCTTCTACATCTACAAACTATGTTAAATCATAGCTCTATGGTGTGGCCAAATGCATGCATATGCGGCTGCTGCCAATTTGGAGGGCGGCCGGGTTTGTGGGTGGCTTTTTCCAAACCTTCGTTTGGTATGTGTTGGAAACACCGAACCAAAAGTACATTGCTCTAAAATTGACGAGGGAGGCCAAGCCAGAGCCAGAGCCCAAGCCGAGATGTTTTGGTTGCATATTGGTCAAGTTCGCAGCCGGGTTTTCGTGCCGCACTTTGTAGCAACGAAACTGCTATCTGCCAAGTTCGCGGCCAGGTTTTTGTGACGCTATTAGCCACGTTTTCGTACCGCACGTAATTGTTTTGGGGGGTTTTGAACATGTTATCTCTCTCTCTATCTCTCTCAATGAAGCGCAAAAAAAAGTTAATATCTAAAAAAAAAAAAAAACCATTTAAAACCCTGTATCCCCTGAGAACGATCACCTGTGACTGATAATGAAACCAATGCTATCTCATGTGAACTAAAAGGTCGCCATGATAGTAGTCTACTTGTGGCTAGACGTGGAAACGTAAACTCTCACCCAGTTACTACGCGTGCGCGTTGACCTTGAAATCATCGCAAACATAAAGCTTTAAAGGGTGCCGTCAGTTTCTGTCGCGCGCGCGCGTGTGCAGTAAATGGGTGAGATTTGAGTGTCTTGTCAGACTCGCTGTGATCACGACGACTATGTCCCTTCACTGTGAAGCTAGCAACCCAGAGAAAACATTTAAACGAGGGTGCTTGCTACATGTAAGTGGGCCAGAAGCGCCAGCTTAACCCCTACTCGTCCACAGTAAGTGTTCTGGGCTCTACTTCACAACGAGTTCAAATTTATCCTAAAGTGCAAATCGATCCTAATTGCTATGCAAAGTCTAATGTCACAATACAAATCACTAAATTACTGACAATTCATCTTAAGATAAATTTTAAGTGCTTTGTGAAATCGACCCCGGGCTTCCTTTATGAGCACTGACCAATCATATCTACACAGGACCTATCATGTTAATGCCCCCATCCGAAGGACAAATATTAAAGTTATAGTAAAATATTTTGCTCAAGAACACCGTGACGATCCACACTCAGAAACACCAGAGCTTGAGTTTAACCACTCTGCTCACCCAAGTTGTAAAAAACTGCTTTTGGCAAAAGGTGACGATCAGAAACCAGCCTTAGGCCATAAATTTGCTTAGTACTTTTCCCCCGTTACCCGTTTCTGCTTAGCAGTAGGTTTTGTGCTTAGCTACTTTTCCGCCTGGTGGTACCATGCTTCCATTTCAGTTTGTGACAATATATTGATACTCAAAAATTGATATACAATTGTTAGCAACATACGACAGAGCCCGTGCGCGAAAGATTTGATTCAGGTGGGACATTCTAGACGGTCCCTTGTCACTCATGTTGGCAGACTATACATGAACCATGAACTCATCACTGTTTACCGCCTTTTCGTTCTGTGTGGCAAACGCCTATGCTAGGCCTATATGATTCGACCATGGAGGAAGGAAAATACAATTCGACTCACTGACTCTATTATTGAACACTATCATTAACAACAAAGAGAACACCAAAAGTATCATTACAAATGGTACTATACATTACCGTAGGGTTGACGAGTCCTATACAGTCCAATTTTTCAGCACCTGAACAGAAATCAGCGGTTGCAATGTCTAACTTCCAGCAGCCGTGACACTCCCGACGAACGACCGAGAATGTAATGGCGCAAGCTATGTGGCGCACTTGGATCAACCCACACGATGACGTTGCGCAGGTGGGGGAAATCCCCGCTTGAGCAATCGCGCTGGAAATTACTAAAAGTAGTTCCGACCAATTGTACCTTTCGCAATGAGTGGACGTGTTACATGCAACGGGGATTTCCACAATGAGAAATTCTTCGTGAGATAACAAAAAACAAGTGCTTACGTGTAGAAAATGAAGTGATCTGTGCATGCACCCTTGCACTAATTCTTACCAATTCAGGGGTCTCCTGCACACTCTCTACCGTTTGTTCTGTTGCCATGGACCAAATCCACATGAGAATATTGTTTACAGTCAAACTATTGAGTTGTAGTTAACAATGTTTTGCTTGAGGGCTTTTACTGAATGCACTGCACCATTTACCGTTGCCAGTAAGTTCGCGTTTACACCCACACGTATTAGGCCCTAAAGCCAGCCTGTGTTGCATCATTACAGGCTCAGGATTTTGACATTATGTGTCAGTGCTGGACATTCTCAGAGAACTTTCTAAAAATTCAACGAGTTCAGAACACCGCTGGTCACCTCGTCTCGTAGTTTTACGTACATCTAGATTTCAACATTATTACACCCATCGTACAAAAACTCCACTGGCTCCCAATCCAATTGCTAATCGCGTATAAGTTAAATCTCATCACTTTTAAAGCCCTTCCATGGCTTATCGCCTGTCTATAATAATATCATGATCTTCTGCACAAATATATTCCTGTTCGTCCTCTCTTCGTTCTGCTGGCCAATCCCTGCTGACTCAATCTACTTTTCCCATTTAAATGCTATGGTCAAACAGCCTTCAACTTCATTGCACCTTCACATAGAATGACGTACCACTTCACATTCGCCATTTTCACCTGGCTTTTGTAAAAATAATGATTTATATTATTTAATTTCATTGTTTTATATCGTGTGTTGCGCATAGAGGCTCCTGCGTTATGCGCTTTTTAAGAAGTGAACAACATCAGTCGACCATGGGGAGGATCCTAAATTTCGTATGGCATGGGATTCCTGTAAATCTAACTCTGAATACAAGTATTCAGTCTTTCCTTTGAACCGAGCCGCACCTTCCAGAGAGAGCTGGTGCGTGCAGTGATAGTTGACTCAGTCCAGTCGGTCTATTTTATTTGCAAACGATTCATCGCATAATGTTATCAATGCGCATTGTGTGCGCGCAGTGCTGAACGACAGGCTAAAGAGCAGGGGTCTTGTTTTCTAGTCATCATCGACAGAAATAACCGCCGGCCTTGTGTACAGTGCGCAGACGTGCTTATTCAAGTCAATGCTGATTTCAGTGTCGTAAATCGGTGAGTAAGCCAGACATGTTCTTGTTAATATAAATAAATATATATAGTAATGTTTACATGTTCTTCCTATAGTGTATAGGCCTATTCATTGTTAAACATGATGGGAACCGAGTTTTACGATAAATGTGGGGGTGTTTTGTTTGTTCCCTTTTTTCTTCTTTCTTTTTCCCCTTTAAATAAGTCACTGTTACTGTGACGCTCATTGCCCAAACTATTAAGACACCTCCAGCGAAAACTTAAACCAGTCTTGGACGTCTCACTCCTTGGTATTGGTCGTGGACCAATGAGGTCTCGAACAGTTGGCTGGTCTCGAAACGAGACCGACTTTTTATCGTGAAAATTCCACGTAGCATTACCGCATCTAAAGTTCACTCTTAATACCATGCCCCCGCCGCCAATTTAATATAACCGATCTTGTATCCATAATAGAGCTACCCAGCTATACATTTGTGTGTGTGGGTGTGTGTGTGTGTGGAGTGCGTAAATGTCTATTATTGAGAGTTCGAGAGTTCGAGTCCTAATATTTACCGAGAATAATAATGTGGAGTGACGCACTGTATCTGAAATTTGCTGGTTGTAATGTGAAAGAAGTGTTTGCGTCAATACAAGACCAAATATTGGTAACTGTGCTTGACTTTTCCCACTTGTGTTATTTCATGGTGAAAACATTAGACCTCCATAATTACTAACGGGGAAGGAAGTACATGTAGTGGGGAAGAAGTTCAACGGAAAAGAGATGATCTGTTTTGACTGCGTCGGTCGGTCATGAGATAAGGGATTTTGTTGTCATTTTATTTCACTATGGACATAACTTGTCGCTGACGGGTTTTTTGTGCAATGGCTCTAATGGAAAATATGGTAACCTTTCTGAACTCGTCAAGTGGCCATTTACAGGGTGATTACATCATTGGTAGTTACTCCATGAAGGACAAAAAACCTAACCGAAAAGAAAGCACTGGAGAGCTATTGCTATAGTTTAAAACATTGTGAGAAACGACTTCCTGGTAGTGTGGTTTAAGAGATTGAGGTAATTTTTCATCCCGAAATTTGAATGCTGAGAAACGTTTCTCAGGCATCAAAAAACACTCGTTCATCAACAAGACAGGATTTCTTTTTCATTGTTTTCTTGTAACTCTGACAACCGATTTAGCCAGAATTTTCACAGGTTTGTTATTTCATGCATAGGCTATGATGGAAAACAACGAGTATTAAAAGGATACTGTTTTTGGGGGGGTTTTTTGGGGGGTTTTTTCCTGAAGAAAGCTAGTTTGGACAATTAACAAAACAAAACAACTCATTCGAGAGCCAACACTTTTCCAAAAAGGAACCTTATACATGGTTGTGAACCGCAAGAATTGAAAGTAATGTAATTCCAAGGGTATTTGGAACCACAATGGACATCTGTGGCTGATTTGAGAGCCAGGTTTGGTTCCTTATCAGCTACCTTTCTATTTTTATCAAACATGACCATGCTTTCAATTGATCATTATTTGTCAAAGAGTCGAGATAAATCAAGGTTATCTCTTTAAAAGGTTTTTCTTAAAAATAAAAATAAAAGTCTCTGCTGCCCGAATTTTTATTCACATAATATTATGATAATTATTGTGAAAGTCTTGAGGACTCGTCTCCCCCTCGGACCCTCTAGTCTTGGTCTTGGTCTCAAATTGCTGGGTCTTGGTCCTTGTCTTGGTCCTGGTCTTGGACTTACTGGGCTTGGTCTTGGTCTCGGCCTTTGTGTAAACTAGTCTTGACTATAACACTGTTGGGTTAATATAACCAATTTGTTTAGTGAGTTCACTGTGCATAGTCCGGGCAAGTCTCGCGCAAATTTGAACATTTTGGGGACTACTTTGGTCCCACGTACATTGCTTTATGAAGGAAATCAACTCACGCGCTTTAACAGATCTCAATGTTCAAATACATGCGAGACTTGCACAGTCTATTACATGGTGAAACATTAAAGTGCTCTTTTAGTTGACTATATATTTTTTTTCGGGGAGGGGAGCGGTTTAGTTTTAAAGTATTGGAGTACAGAATATGAAAAGCTGTGATTCGATTATGGAGTTGGTTTCAGCACTAAACAATGTTCTTTATTGTGAAATAATGTTGTCGAACAATCTTTTGACTCGGGATACACCGATCCATAATGTCAACTTAAGAAATACACTTCTAAGTATTAATTTATTTATTTTATAACGACAGATATTTGGCTCACTTTTTTTCTTCTTTTAATAAAAATCAATATGCCATAGGTCGACAGGTGTACAAATACATATTTTTATATATTTTTATATCTGAGACTTTGGCATTGAATTGTTTTGTAGTAGCTGTCTCTCTGCAGGCCTAGAATTTTTGTATTTGTATTAATTTGTATTTCCATTAAAGAGAGCAGATATTTACATTTTCTAGGCCAATTATATTTAGTTTTCAAGAGCAGTTATTTTGTATTTAAAGAACAGTTATTTTTTAGTTTCAAGAACAGTTTGTTTTGCAAGCAGCTTCATTTCCCCCTTTTTAAACAGCTCTTGCCATTAAACAATAGTAATAACTGCTCTCGAAAATACAAGATACTGCTCTCGAAAATAAAATGACTAGAAAAAGTACTAGAAATACACTGCGCGTCTTTTGACCTTTTATGGACCTTTCTAGGAAATTACCTTTATGACACGAAGACAAGTCAAGCACTCACCCCGACCAGGAAATATTGCCTTTGTTGGGCACACTGAAGTGATTGCCTACTGAACTGACCTTGAAAAGTAGAAATATAGCTGCTCTACCGAAAGTTAATTTTAAAGAAAAATAGACTGCATGTCCTATGACCAAACGTCACTCACATCACAAACATGCAGAAACAACATTATGAGTAGCCCTTTCCGTGACAGCTGGTGAATTGCTATATTTATGAATGTCCTCATTCTGGTTGCTATGATTTGTTTATATCAATATTTTTCAGAATATGGCAAGCCCATTAAAGGACGAACTCTACGGATACAATCTTGCCTCTAGCCAGCGTGACTACAGAGAGGGTAGGGTTGGTGGAGCTCGGCCAAAAACAAGAGGCACCGTTCGTCCGAGAGGTATAGGATTTCATCATCATAGTTCCAAAGAAGACTTAACTGGGGCCGATATTAAACATTCCCAAAGAGCTGACCGTGGAAGGGGGTGGGCCCGACAAGATTCAACAGGTCGCGAGAGACCCATCCGTGCCGCTGGTCGTCATCGCGATGATGACCGTAAGAGAACGAGGAACAAAGAAGAATCTGGAGACAAGTCATCTGAACACCAACCAGGTGGATACCAAAGACGGGCTGCACCTTTTTACAGTAGACCACAGCAGAGCGAGGGGCAGTCCTCCAGCATCCACAGGTCGAGCGATGTAAGCAATTCCAGTAGAGGAAACAAGTTCAGATCCAAGCAATCAACAAGTGGTTACCTCCTTGCGAAGGCCAAGGAAGGGTAAGTTTTGTTCCTCTCGATTAACCCTATAAGGAGGTTGTCCTAGCACTGCTGCCGATGTCTCTGAAAACAATTCTTTCCATCTTTTAGTTTCTCGACTGTCCTCGGGTTTTGACAAACTTTTACAAGCCAGTTCGCCCCGCCCTGTAATTTTATCATGCCATCCGTCTTCTGCATGCCTATAGTTTTCTTCTCTCTCTCTCTCTCTCTCTCTCTCTCTCTCTCTCTCTCATTGTGCCCTGAAAGATGGTTTATCACGGGCCGGGTGTTGTTGTTGTTTTGGTTTCTTTAGGGTGAGGGTCTGTGAATAGAAAGTACCATGAGAAACTCTCACTTCGCATGTTGCCCTCGACAAAATGTTAATGTCATATTTATATTTTTTTTAAACAGTAATGCTTCAGCCTTGATCTCAGCTAAAGAGAGTACGAATGTTACCCAGAAGCAAGGAACAGGAGTTGAGCAAGATCCGTTAACTTCTCCACCTAAACCTCACGCAAAGTGCAAGACAACAGCACCACCGATTCCGGAGGATGTACTCCAGAGTCTTCTTGAAGAGGATCCGTCAGATATTCTCAAGACGTTTGTGAGTAGAAAGGATGAATTTCTAGCCTTGTTGGGCCAAGATCAACTTACTGATGATGTATTTATGTTAACGCTGAAAGTTCTATCGTGTATATGCGATTTAGATTCAGTTGCAACTGTTAGAAAAGACCTAAATATTGCACTTAGTATGGTAGATTCTTCTAGCTTTCTTAGCAAGCACATGTCCAGGTATGTGGTTGGTTTAAAAGGCTGTGATAAATCTACCGACACTCTTGCATCTGAGGTCGAACTGGTTCTCAAAGTGGTTTCAGTGTTCTTGCAGCACAAACCGAGTGGTTGTGAAAAGGTGGGTGTGGTTTTGATTCTGCTAGAAACAGTAGTGACGTCTGTGGCGTTAGGCAATGAGCATTTTGATCCGCAGGGTGTCCTAATGAAGGAGGTACAGCATTTAAGCAACATCTTCACCCAATTGGAGAAGGCTCAACAGTCGACAAGAGAAAAGGCCAGGGAGAGACAACCACCAGATAACTTTAGATCTATTCCCATCTTTCCTGACGGTTCTGAGATTCGAAGGCCAACAAGGCCATTCCTACGAAAGAATATCATAAAGGGAAAATATGACAATGTGGAGCATTATCTTGACGTGCAGTTTCGATTGCTGAGAGAGGATTTTGTAGCACCTCTACGGGAGGGAGTTGCGGAATATCTCTCGGACACCAAGAGCCGTCTGCAGGATATCCGGATCTACAGAAACGCAAGACTTATAGACAAGGGAAAGTTGACCAACAGCGGCTTTGTATACACACTGCAGTTCGACGTGAGTGGACTTCAGCGTGTTCAATGGGAATCTAGTAAGCGCTTGATATATGGCTCCTTCATTTGCCTCACCAAAGACAACTTCCAGAATATTTTATGCGCAACGATAGAGAATCGAAACATCGAGGGTCTCCAGAAAGGCAAAGTAGAGATCCGGTTTCTTAGTGAGATTGGTAATACTGCTCCCAGAGGTCCTTTTGTCATGGCAGAAACAGCAGCATATTTCGAAGCCTGCCGCCACATCTTACAGGGGCTACAACAGATGACTCCAAGCACTTTCCCTTTCAAGAAATTTATTGTTGAAATTTCCTCGGATGTCGATCCGCCAGCGTACCTAGGAGATGATTACTACATTACTTATGATCTCAGTTCACTTGCTACCAGTCGCCGGTCATCTATTGATGGTTCAACAGAACATACCACTCAACATACTTTACGGGCACTTCAATATGAAGCAACTACCACTAAATACATTACCCGACGTACCACCCATATAGGCAAAACAGCCACAAGTGTACCCATTTTGCGGCCAATGATGTGGCCCTCAGCTGAAAATCTACATCTTGACGAATCACAGAAGGCAGCTTTGCGGGCAGCATTGACGAAGGAGTTTGCCATCATCCAAGGTCCACCTGGAACGGGGAAGACTTACATCGGGCTGAAGATTATCCAGATACTTCTTCGCAATACACCCTGGGCAAAGTCTTCTCCCGGATCAGATGAGTGTGAGTTGTTATCATCAGATGAGGAGGAAGAACACACCAATTCACCCATTCTTGTTGTATGTTTCACAAACCATGCCCTTGACCAATTTCTTGAAGGAATCGTTGCCTTCGGAGAGAAGAACGTCATCCGTGTTGGTGGTCGCAGTAGCAGCGAAGTTCTAAAATCGAAAAACCTCTCACAAATAAGACGGGACAGACCACACAGGCGTCGTCAACAAAATGTACGTGTTGGCGACCTGAAGCGAGAATTACGTCAAGCAGAAGTAAACGTAAAGACCACTCTATTAAGATTAGATCTGGCTAAAACTGTTATCCTCTGCTTTCATGAACTCAAAGACTACTTGAGTAAGGAGAACTTCAGAGATCTCATCATGCCGTGGATCAGGGGTGAGAACAGACTGGGTGCAACAACAAACCTTTTGCAGTGGTTGAATGTGGTTGATTCCACTATCTATGTTCCTTCACAGCCACGCATCTATCAGTGGCGGGAGACTGAAGGGAGAGAAGACCGAATCCATGTTGAGGACGAGGGGTATCGAATTCAACAGGAACGTCGCATTGACTTCAGGGGGTATCACGAGCAACCTAGTCAGACCGAAGCAGATAAGCTCTTCAATGAGATTGCAGCTTATGACTCCACGTGCATCAAACGATGTGGGAAGAATCAGTGCTCTACACCACATGCTGAACTTCAAAAGCAAGATTGTATGACAGATGAAGAGGTGAATGCAGTACAAAGTATTTGGCCTCTCAAGATTTGGGATCGGTGGCGACTGTATAGGCTTTGGACCAAGAGGTATGTCGAAGCACACGAAGAAAAACTAGACGAGTATCGCCAAGAGTATGAACAGCTGTCGAAGCAAATGCAAAGTGCAAACGATCAAGATGATGTACTGATTCTCGAAGAGGCAAGCGTGATTGGAATGACGACAACGGGTGCAGCAAAGCTTCGATCGGTGCTTCAGCTTCTTGGTCCCCGTATCGTGATAGTGGAAGAGGCTGCTGAAGTTCTTGAAGCTCATATCATCACCGCCCTGACTGCGAAATGTCAGCATCTCATTCTGATCGGAGATCATCAACAGTTGAAGCCAAACCCAACAGTATATCGGCTGGCCAAGGTCTTCAACTTGGATACCTCCTTGTTTGAACGGATGATCAACAATGGCGTGCCTTGTCAAACACTATCCCATCAGCATCGTATGCGTCCTGAAATCTCAAAACTCATGAAGAAACATTTTTACAAGAACCTTCATGACGATGAATCTGTGATGGGTTTCGATGACATCAAAGGAGTAACACATAACATGTTTTTCATTGATCATAATCAGTTTGAAGATGGATCTGCCGATGACAACAAAACCAAATCCAACCAGTATGAAGCCGAGTTCCTTGTTGAATTGTGTAGATACTTGTTGCATCAAGGATACAAACCCACGCAGATTACCATTCTGACCACTTACTTGGGACAACTCTTTACCTTCAAGAAAATTATGGATAAAGAAACCTTCGACGGAATTCGGGTGTCTGTGGTCGACAATTTCCAGGGAGAAGAAAATGACATCATTCTTTTGTCTTTGGTCCGAAGCAACGAAGAGGGCTCCATTGGATTCCTGAAGACTTCAAACCGTGTATGTGTGGCGTTGTCCAGAGCACGCATGGGTTTCTATTGCATTGGTAACGGCAGCATCTTGAAGAAAGCACAGATCTGGCAGGATATCATTGGCACTCTTGAAGCTGGGAATCAAATTGGCTCGACACTGCGGCTTGTCTGCCAAAATCACCCTGACAAAGTGGCTGAAGTTGCCTCAGCGGAAGACTTTAGAGCCAAGGTCCCGCACGGAGGGTGTGGCGGACCCTGTGAGTACAGACTTCCGTGTGGCCACGTCTGTGAATTACTCTGCCACCCATACGATCGCGATCATAAAGTGTACAAGTGTCAAAAGCCTTGCTTAATTCATTGTGACAGGAATGACCATATTTGCCCAAAGAAATGCTATGATAAATGTGGCCGTTGCATAACAAAGGTGACGAAAACATTACCCTCCTGTGGCCATGAAATTATGGTTTATTGCTTCAATTTTGACTCGACAACTTGTATCGTGCCATGCACCGAGATACTTGAATGTGGCCATTTGTGTGAGAAGTTTTGCAGTCAACCCTGTACTTTGAATTGTAGAGTTGATGTCAAGAAAACACTGTCTTGTGGCCATTCTCTCACTATGGAATGCCGTAAAGATCCTACAGAAGCTGTATGTAAAACACGTGTCTTGAAGGTACTCCCAATATGTGGACACGAACTATTTATGAGCTGCAGTCAGGAACCAAAACACGATGACTGTTCAAAACCATGTGAGAAGACGTTACAATGTGGCCATAAATGTCAACAGAAATGTGGCGAGATTTGCAAAGAAAAGTTGTCATCTCGTTCTTTGGAGAATGAAATTCGTCGGGGGTCACTGGAGTCGTTTTCCTCGTTTTGTTTAGAAAAATGTGAGGGCATTCTTCCTTGTGGACACCCTTGCCCCAATAAGTGCGGGGAGCCATGTTCAACTCCAGACATAGATGAACTTTACAGCTTCCTTTACGATAGAAAACGAAAGTTGCCTAAGACCAGAATTGCGACAAAGTGCGCTGCGCAAGTGCAGAGAAGACTTCCTGAATGCGGGCATTCTGCAGACATGCTTTGTTACCAAGACGTTGATAAGGTGCGGTGTCAGGCTGCTTGCACTAAGCTACTGGCATGTGACCATCCGTGTACCAACAGGTGTCATCAGCCTTGCAGCCGCTGCAACAAGAAAGTTCAGAAAACACTGCCTTGTGGACACATCGCACAGGTTCCATGCTTTCTAAATGTCCATCACTTTAAGTGCAACAAGAAATGCGATAACAAGTTGGCGTGTGGGCACCAGTGTCCAAATCAGTGTTGCGACCCTTGCCCCAGACCTGGATCACATCACCAATTCGTCCGAAGGGGTAAAACTAACAGGGGCACTAACATATCAGCTAGATGTGAGGTTTCCGTACAGAAAACGCTACCGACTTGTCACCACACCGTGCAGGTTCCATGCTACAGGGATACTACGTCTATGCGTTGCGCTGAGACTTGTGACAAAATCTTAGCCTGTAACCATCAATGTACGAACAAGTGTGGCGCACCGTGCAGATGCAAGCTGAAGGTGTGGAAAAGATTTCTCACTTGTAAACACAGCTTGATGCTTCCCTGTGACCGAAACATCACTCACAATGACATATGTAGAAAATGTAGGAAATAAGTTTTGCCTTTTAAAACATAAAACCCCAAATTACGGGAAGCGGTACAAATGCGCAAATGTTCATTGTGGATAGCCTATAGTCGAATTTAACTGAGGTTTTTTTTCTTCTCAGTCATCTTCAGCCAGTGAATTTTTTATTTAAATTGCCTTTATTTCCTTTTACACTAAAATCTTCAATAAATACGTTTCTTAGTTAGAGTGGTTGAATTATAATCCTTAAATGAGACAGGTCGACCCAAACAACATATTAATCTTACTCAACTTTTGTTTTGTACATTCTGGGCATTGCAAGTTGGGGGAAAAACTGGGGTGGTAAAAATGTCACCACGGGTGTCACTTATCACATGTAACTGGGAGCGGGTAACCGTTCGCCATAATATGGCGATTCGGTAGCCGTAAAATGCCCCCGACTTCACCCCGACGAGCGAAAAGGCCAATATTGACTACCACACCATCCAATTTTTTTTTTTTTTTCACAGCATATGTGCATTTTCCAACTTTTTTTTACATCTAAGTGACTTATTTACACGCCCAGCTAATGTGCAGGGTTGTTTGAATCCTTTATCTACCCAGTAATTGATATGTTTATCTTATTATCTAAGCAATGCCCCCCCCCCCAACTTTACCCCGACGACCCAATATTTACAACCACACCATCCAGTATATATTTTTGAAAAACTCCTGTAAAAAAAAGAAAAATTCTCTGGGGTCTGCCCCCCTCCCCCATTTAGATATGTGTAATGGTCAATTCTAGGATATCTCTGAATTTGACTCGCCCAAGTCATTAAACTTGGAGATATAGCTTAATTAATCATTGTGTGGTATGATCAATTGGACCTTCCCCTCATTTAAAAGGGTTCAGAATAAATATTAATGCGTGTTATCAGTTAGAAATTGTTTCTATGGGCCTACTTGAAGTAACTGATGAGGTGCTACATCGATAGTTTAGAGGTACAAATGACCCCACACCTCCAGAAAATGATAGAGAAATAAAAATAGGCACTCAGATTCATTCTCACAGAGTTGTCGATAGAAACCTGTTTTAAATTGTGACATTACATTTGTTACCTCTTCTTGAGGTGATTGTTTGTGGTTACGAGCAAAGTTCCAGCGAACGGTGGGCTATTTATTAGAAAAATAAGATTCAAAATTATCAGTTTCGTTATTGATTAAACACTAGTCTGGGTCTTTAGAAGTAATAACGCTTTAAAACACTTCTTAGAATATGTTCTTAAACCAAACAATTTTTATAGAAATATTCTTAGTAATCTTGTTGCGTTATTTTATATGGATTTATATAAATATTTTGGTTTATACCTGAAACTGATGTACGAAAAACAGGAAAAGTGTACGCATTTTGACTGCTTCAAGTTCGATGGTTAAAACTGCCGAGGTAATCCCCGAAGCAGCATGGGGGACGCTCTGGGCATCGCTGAGAGAGTCATAGTTTGAACCACGGCACGAGTAAAAGCAGTCAATTAAGTTATGTTTATAAGGTTTGGAGGTTTAGGTACGCAAGAAGCTGACGTTTTTGTTACAGTGTTTGCAGCTTGTAGTAAGTCGCATTTCTATATGTTAAAAGGCAGAATCCTTGTAAATGGGTGTTGTTATATTTTTTAACTTGTTAATTTCCTTCATATTGTTAATTGTACTTTCATCAATATTTCTACGTATTCACGTCCATTTATTTAGTTCAGAAGAAGAAAGTATGATATTTGTAGTTTTTCGAAAGTATTTGTATAAAACATAGTTTCAACCAATTCAAGTGAATTTCAGTCTAAAAGTAACAGGGTACATACAGATATACACTATTAAGGCATTTATAAATCGGCACACCAAGAACGTAGCGCCATTAGATTGGGTGTAAACTACTTTTGTTTTTTAATCATTGATAGCAACAAAGATGTTGATTCCATTCCTGTTGATTCATTTAATGTGTATTCAGTATTTCCTCGCATTGTGTTCTCTTTTGTATTCATTTTATTCCATCGTAGATTATTCTATATCTCAACTAATCAAGACTGACTATAGAAACAAGTGTAACACTACGGTCATATAATCACTGTTGTAATTGGCTACTCTGTAATGCACGTTTTGTAAGAGTCAAAATACAATGTTCAAAGTGTTCTGTGAACAGAGGGCGGAAATTAAAGGTGATAGGCCTATAGTTCCAATTGTTTTTATGCGAAATACAACAATGATGACCAATAAACATATATATTTAAAAATCAACGATAGAACCCCTGCGCAACGCGCAGCGCGCAAACACACACGCGCGTATTCTGTCCACCATATTGTGAGTCAAATCGTTATGCACACATGATTTGACTTCCAAATATTATGGAAAATGGTAGACGCGCATTGTTTTGAGGTGCGTTTCGCGTTGTGGAAGGGTCTAGAAGCAGACTAGGAGTAGTCAATATAATAGAGATCAATGATGATTTGCACATGTCGTCACTGACCGCCATCTTTGATGACAAACAATGGAAACGTGCAGGCGTGTCGGCGCTGCACACGACTCGCAGCCAATGATGGCCTTTCACGTGTGCACGTGTTATGAATGATGGCGGCCAGTGCAAGTAGTCTCTTACAGACAGGAGCCATAAACTAAGGGTCGCAGAATTAACCTTCCCGGGTGTGGGAGTCAACTTTCGTATTTAAAATGATATAGACTGTGCAAGTCTCTCGTGTATCGCATCGAACATTAGGACCCGTGAAGCACATGAGTTTGTTTCCTTTACACTCTAAAAGTTCTCACGCGCGAGACTGGCACGGTCTGGTGCCGTTTTTAAGTATTCCCCAATCGAGTTGGGATCAATTTGTATTTGATAACTTATAACACTTGAAATTGTAGAAAAGAAATAAAAAACCTGTTGCCTTAAAAATAAGTTTGCTTGTGTATCTTTTTTTTTAAAATAAAGACCGCTCCATAACAATAGGAGAGTAAACTTTTGGTAATTACTCCAAAAATTAATGCGAAAAAAAACTGACTTGGGAAGAAGCACTCCTGCTAGCATTTGATAATGTATAACATGTTGAGAACAAATCCCTTTTAATTCAAAGGAATGGGTTTTTGGGGGGAATCAAAAACATTCAGAGAAACATTTCTGCATAAAAATTTGCTAAGATTGTGAATACCATTTAGACCTATGGATTAATCCTCCTGCTTGGACATAAACGCTCCAGATTTTTTGCAGTTTCTCAAAAATGCTACCACCTTTTGAAATGAAATGTTCGCAAGTTAGTTTTATTGCATATCTAGGGTCAAAACAATCGAATGATTACAAAAGCCAAAGGTATACTTTGCCTTTACAGGGGGGGGGGGGTTACAATATTACAAAATTGCGCGGGCTCGAACGACCCTCTTGAGTCTATCTATCTATCTTGATTCTCTTGAAGTGATCTGCGCATGTACCCTTGCACTAATTGTTACCAATTCAGGGGTCTCCTGCAAACTCTCTACCTTTTGTTTGTTGCCATTTACCAAATCCACATGTGAATATTGTTTATAGTCAAACTATTGAGTTGTAGTTAACAATGTTTTGCTTGAGGGCTTTTACTGAATGCACTGCACCATTTACCGTTGCCAGTAAGTTCGCGTTTACACCCACACGTATTAGGCCATAAAGTCAGCCTGTGTTGCATCATTACAGGCTCAGGATTTTGACATTATGTGTCAGTGTTGGACATTCTCAGAGAACTTTCTAAAAATTCAACGAGTTCAGAACACCGCTGGTCACCTCGTCTCGTAGTTTTACGTACATCTAGATTTCAACATTATTACACCCATCGTACAAAAACTCCACTGGCTCCCAATCCAATTGCTAATCGTGTATAAGTTAAATCTCATCACTCAAAGCTCTTCCATGGCCTATCGCTTGTCTTTAATAATATCATGATCTTCTGCACAAATATATTCCTGTTCGCCTTCTTCGTTCTGCTGGCCAATCCCTGCTGACTCAATCTACTTTTCCCACTAAATGCTATGGTCAAACAGCCTTCAACTTCATTGCACCTACCAAGGGCGTCGATCGCTACTGAAAAGTAGGGGGACGGCGAGCAAGTCTTGAAAAAATACATCTTACATAATAGGCCCAAAATACCATTCTGCGCGTGGTCCATCAGAAAAAAAATGAAAATGTAAAAAACATTTCACCGTTTGTTCGCTATTCTTTTATTTGAACAAAATTGTAAAGAAAAAATTAAATAAAGAAAGTGGTGTATATTTTCATATTTTGTTGCATATTATTTCTAGTGAACAACAGTCAATCAAAAAGTGGAGGGGACATCTGATTTGATGTCCCCTCCAGTCTAAAAAGTGAGGGGGGGACATGTCCCCCCTGTCCCCCACCCATCGACGCCCTTGGCACCTACACACAGAATGACGTACCACTTCCCATTCGCCATTCTTTTCAGATTTTCACGTGACTTTTGTAACAATTGCTTATAGTTTCATTTCATTGTTTTATGTCATGTGTTCCGCACAGAGGCTCTTGCGTTATGCGCTTTTAAAAACCCTTAAAGGAGGGAAAGGGCCAATACAATGTACCGCACAAGGATTAATTAAGCCATATCTCCAAAATGTAATGACCTTGGGGAGTCAAACACAGTGATATCCTAGAATGGACCATTACACATATATGTGGAGGGGGGCAGACCCCAGAGTATATATATTTTGTTTACAGGAATTTTTCAAAATTTATATTAGATTGTGTGGTAGTAAATGGTGGCCCTTTCGCTCGTCGGGGTAAAGTTGGGGGCATTGCTTAGATAATTAGATTTTAGCTAATTAGGGGGAACTAAAGGACTCAAATAATTCTAGACAATAGCTGGGCATGTAAAGAGGTCACTTAGATGAAAAAAATTTTGGGAAATGGACAGAAAATACTTTTTATTTAATCTTAGATGGTGTGGTATGAACAATATTGATCCTTCAAAGCAGTTGCGTACGGGGGGGTAATCGCAATTAAGGGTTTTAAGAAGTGAACAACATGCAGTCGACCATGGGGAGGATCCTAAATCTCGTATGGCATGGGGTTCCTGTATCTAACTCGGAATACAAGTATACATCCCGTGTATGCTTCATAGATTCCCACCGTCTGACCTTTTGAACCGAGCCGCACCTTCCAGAGAGAGCTGATGCGTGCAGTGATATCTGACTGGTGACCTCCTCAGTCGGACTATTTTATTGTAAACGACGCTTCGCATAATGTTATCAATGCGCATTGTGTGTGACAAATACGCAAACAGGCAGTGCTGATGAACGACAGGCTTAGAGTCATCATTAACAGTATAACCGCCGGCCGTGTGTACAATGTGCGGACGTGCTCATTCAAGTTAATGCTGATTTCAGTGTCGTAAAATAGGTGAGTCAGGCAGGCATGTTCATGTTTATGTGTATATAAATATTTGTACATGTTCTTCCTTGTGTATTCAACTGTAACTGTGACGCTCATTGCCCAAACCTTGTAGACACCTCCAGCGAAAACTAAAACCCAGGTTAAGTTAATGTCGGTTGTCATTAAAATTACAGTTTCACATTCCCGGCGCCCCAATGACTAGATGTGGTCTCACGATGCTTAATGGCAACAAGCTCTAAAAACTCCCGGTCGGAATTGGTCCCGGTCCCGGTCCCGGGTCCCGTGGGGGTTGACCCATTCCTGGATCAGTATGACCCGGAATCTGTGTCAGCATGACCCTTTATAGATCAACCTACGCAGAATCTGGTCAACATTTCATTTTTAACCAGTTTCCACGAGCAGCCTAATCCAGAATGAGTCAGTTCCCCCCGGCACCCGGAATCCGGGTGTCCGGTAGTTTTTAGATTATATTATGATGAATGTATCGATGAACGTGGATTTCATAATGGTTTGCTTTTTTAATTTCTCCATTTTGGGGCCATTCAATTAAAAAAATTAAAAGAAACTAAAGCTAAATGCATTAATAAATATAAAGAGGTTAGATCTTGATTGAATAAACGGTTCAATTGAACAATATGGGAGTCTCTTGGTTAAAAATTTGTTTTTCTTAGTAATGGCTTTACAATTAAATCATCTTTAAAAGTACTATTTGTAAAATGCTATTAATAATATCAGTGTTGTACGGGTCTCCCCACCGGGCTCCCCCTTGAGACCACTTCCTACTGGTCTTGGGTTTGGTCTTGGTCTTGGTCTTGGTCTTGGTCTTGGTCTTGGTCTTGGTCTCCCTTCTTGGACGTCTCACTCCTTGGTCAGCCTAATGAGGACCAATGAGGTCTCGAACAGTTGGCTGGTCTCGAAACGAGACCGACTATTTATCGTGAAAATTGCACGTGGAATTACCGCATCTATTCACTTGTTAATACCATGCCCCTGCCGCCGATGTAATAACCAATCTTGTATATAGAGCTACCCAGCCATACATTGGTGTATTTGCATCTATGTAATGGTAATACCATAAGAGTGGGGACAGTATAACAAAGGAATACAAAAGGGACAATGCTGTCCTCACATTGGAATCCTTTGTATTTTTGTGTCCTCACATTTTTTCGTGCGCTAAGTCTATGGAGAGTGTTAAGTTAGAGGGACAAAGGAAAGTCCTCACATAGATAGCAATAAATTTATGGATGTATGTGGAGTGCGTATGTCTGTTATTGAAAGTTCAAGCCAGTCATCACTGGTTCACGCGTTTCGTGTCGCAGATGTTGTAGTACTTACCGAGGTTAATAATGTGCAGTGTGACGTACTGTATCTGAAACCTGCCGGTTGTAATGTGAAAGTTGCTTTTGTGTCAATACAAGACCACATTTGTGCTTGACTTTTCCCACTTGTGTTATTTCATGGTAAAAACATAAGACCACCATGATTATTTCAACGGGGAATCACATGTAGGCCTAGTTGGGAAGAAGTTCAACCGAAAAGAGATTTTTTTATTTATTTTATTTTTTTTTTTTTTTGACTGTGTCGGTCGGTCATGAGATAAGGGATTTTGTGGACATTTTTTTTTCACTATAAACATAGGTTATCGCTGACGGATTTTTTGTGCAATGACTCTTATGGAAGGTACGATATACCTTTCTGAACTCGTCAAATGGCCAATTAAAGGGCGGTTACATCATTGGTAGTTACTCCATGAAGGACAAGAAACCTAACCGAAAAGAAAGCACTGGAGAGCTATTGATAGTTTAAAACATTGTGAGAAACGACTTCCTTTAAGGTAGTGTGGTTTACTGAGAGGAAGGGGTCATTTTTTCACCCCGAAATTTGAATGCTGAGGAACGTTTCTCAGGCATCAAAGGTGCACACGGTCATAAAAAAAATTAGGATTTCTTTTTCATTTTTTTCTTGAAACTCTGACGACCGATTTAGCCAGAATGTTCACAGATTTGTTATTTCATGCATATGTTGGAAAATAACAAGTAAGGGTACTGGGTTTTGACAATTACCATTGATATAATGGACTTTTAAGATTCCAACCGAAATTTATGGGCCAATTCGGCAAAAAAATTGGGCTGTGCACCTTCAAATGGTATACATTTGGGGGACTCGCATGGTGAGATCGGATAGTGAATTCTTGGTGTCACAACTATGTGAACAAAATTAATTTCCTTTTGAGGAGTTTAGGCCCCATGGTTTAAGAAGAGCACTTCGTTTGTTAATGACATTCCCTGCCTGATGACTCTCTCCTGAAGCAAGTTGGTTAGGACAAATAACAAAACAAAAACAGCTCTTTCGAGAGCCAGCACCTTTCCAAAAAGGGACCTTATACATGGTTTTGAACCGCAAGATTTGAAACACATGTCAATCCAAGGGTTTTGGAAAGGAAGATACACATAGAACCACACTTGGGTATCTGTGGCTGATTTGAGAGTCAGGTTTGCTTCCTAACGATCATGCTTTCAATTGATCATTATTATTCAAAGAGTCGAGATAAATCAAGGTTATCTTATTAAAAGGGTTTTCTTATTGTCGCGGACAGGGGTATAGGGTGGTTCAACCGTGCTGTTGTGGTAGTCCGTTAACTTTTTAGAAGTTGGATGCCTACTCACAGAGATTAATTAACTCAACAAAGAAAGTCAAAACAAAACCAATTTTGGACCATAAAATGGTGATTTGGATTTATTTCCAAGCAAGTTCACATTGGCTGACGGAAGTACTATAAGTATAATGAATAGGAGGTTCTGAAAATAGTTCGACCTCAACTCCCTCGAGTTACATACATAATATCCTACTAAAATGATCACAGAAATCCCATTGATCCAATTAAGGGAAGTTAAGCTAACCGGTCTACTATATTATTAGTCTGATCCAACTCAATCAATCCAATTAAATACCCTTGTAAATATCCCTGAGCACCACCATCACCAAACAGCCAACCACTCACAAAATAAAAATCAGCGATCTGGTGCCCTTCAACCCAGAGAAAGAATTGAGCGGAAATGGCGTTGATTCCGGCCAGAGCACACACTAAACATTACTACGCGATTTATTTATTTATTATTAAGAAAATTGTTTTGTTTCCCATGATAGCAGAGTAATACAATAACATATAACATGTTAGAAAACACCCAGGTCAATTACTTTAATTTTAAAGTAATACAATGTTAAGAACTAATCTATAGGCGAACTCAGTTATTTAAAGTGGATGTCGACGACCTGTGACCCAAGATAGTGCTACGGCCTACCAACATGGAAAAGAGCCAAAATATACTATGCTAGTACGAGCATAGAGAGAAGCGGTCGGGCCATGACACAGGCTTTTCCTGTGTTGGCCCATACTCACGCAGCACGTACATACATTATGTAAAAATGTTTGCGCACAGGGTAACATGAAACGACCATACAATATAAATTTGGTCTCGGCCTTTGTGTAAACTGGTCTTGACTATAACACTGTTGGGTTAATATAACCAATTTGTTTAGTGAGTTCAATGTGCATAGTCCGGGCAAGTCTCGCGCAAATTTTGGAGACTATACTTTGGTCCCACGTACATTTCTCTATGAAGGAAATCAACTCTCACGCGTTTTAACAGATCCCAATGTTCAAATACGTGCGAGACTTGCATAGTCTATTACATGGTGAAACATTAATGTGCTCTTTTTAGTTGACTATATATATATATATATTTTTTTTTTTTTTTTATCGGGGAGGGGAGCGGTGAAGTTTTAAAATATTGGAATTCAGAATATCAAAAACTTGATTCCATTCTGGGGTTGGTTTCGACGCTAAATAATGTTCTTTATTGTGAAAGAATGTTGTGGGGCAATCTTTTGACTCATTCTGGTTACTATGATTTGGTTATATCATTATTTTTCAGGATATGGCAAGCCCATTAAAGGACGACTCCTACAGATACAACCCGCACAATCTTGCCTCTAGCCAGCGTGACTACAGAGAGGGTAGGGTTGGTGGAGCTCGGCCAAAAACAAGAGGCACCATTCGGACGAGAGGAAAAGGATTCCATCATCATAGTTCCAACGAAGACTTAACTGGGGCCGATATTAAACATTCCCAAAGAACTGACCTTGGAAGGGGGTGGGCCCGACAAGAATCAACAGGTCGCGAGAGACCCATCCATGCCGCTGGTTATCATCGCGACGATGACCGTAAGGGAACGAAGAACAAAGAAGAAGGTGGAGACAAGTCATCTGAACAACAACCAGGTGGATACCAAAGACGGGCTGCACTTTTTTACAGTAGACCACAGCAGAGCGAGGGGCAGTCCTCCAGCATCCACAGGTCGAGCGATGTAAGCAATTCCAGTAGAGGAAACAAGTTCAGATCCAAGCAGCCAACAAATGGCTACCTCCTTCCGAAGCCCAAGGAAGGGTAAGTTTTGTTCCTCTCGATTTACCCTAAAGGGAGGTCGTCCTAGCACTGCTGTCGTTGCTTTGGAACCAATTTTTTCCATCTTTTAGTTTCTCGACTGTCGTCTGGTTTTGACAAACTTTTAAAAGCTAGTCCACCCAACCCTGTAATTTTATCTTGCCATCCGTCTTCTGCATGCCTATAGTTTCCTTCTCTCCCCCTCTCTCTCCCCCTCCCCCCTCTCTCCCCCTCTCCCCCCCCCCCCCCTCTCTCTCTCTCTCTCTCTCTCTCTCTCTCTCTCATTGTGCCCTAAAAGATGGTTTATCACGGGCCGGGTGTTGTTGTGGGTTTTTTTTAGGATGAGGGTCTGTGAATAGAAACATTTGCAAAAGTACCACGAGAAACCCTCACTTCGCATGGTGTTAACAAAATGTTAATGTCATATTTATACTTTGTTTATAACAGTAATGCTTCAGCCTTGATCTCAGCTAAAGAGAGTACGAATGTTACCCGGAAGCAAGGAACAGGAGTTGAGCAAGATCCGTTAACTTCTCCACCTAAACCTCACGCAAAGTGCAAGACAACAGCACCACCGATTCCGGAGGATGTACTACAGAGTCTTCTTGAAGAGGATCCGTCAGATATTCTGAAGACGTTTGTGAGTAGAAAGGATGAATTTCTAGCTTTGTTGGGCCAAGATCAACTTACTGATGATGTATTTATGTTAACGCTAAAGGTTCTGTCGTGTATAAGCGAATTAGATTCAGTTGCAGCTGTTAAGAAAGACCTAAATATTGCACTTAGTATGGTAGATTCTTCTAGCTTTCTTAGCAAGCACATGTCCAGGTATGTGATTGGTTTAAAAGGCTGTGGTAAATCTACCGACACTCTTGCATCTGAGGTCGAACTGGTTCTCAAAGTGGTTTCAGTGTTCTTGCAGCACAAACCGAGTGGTTGTGAAGAGGTGGGTGTCGTTTTGATTCTGCTAGAAACAGTAGTGACGTCTGTGGCGTTAGGCGATGAGCATTTTGATCCGCAGGGTGTCCTAATGAAGGAGGTACAGCATTTAAGCAACATCTTCACCCAATTGGAGAAGGCTCAGCAGTCGACAAGAGAGAAGGCCAGGGAGAGACAACCACCAGATAACTTTAGATCTATTCCCATATTTCCTGACGGTTCTGAGATTCGAAGGCCAACAAGGCCATTCCTACGAAAGAACATCATAAAGGGAAAGTATGACAATGTGGAGCATTATCTTGACGTGCAGTTTCGATTGCTGAGAGAGGATTTTGTAGCACCTCTACGGGAGGGAGTTGCGGAATATCTCTCTGACACCAACAACCGTCTGCAGGATATCCGGATCTACAGAAACGCAATAGTTATAGACAAGGGGAAGTTGACCAACAGCGGCTTTGTATACACACTGCAGTTCGATGTGAGTGGACTTGAGCGTGTTCAATGGGAATCTAGTAAGCGCTTGATATATGGCTCCTTCGTCTGCCTCACCAAAGACGACTTCCAGAATATTTTATGCGCAACGGTAGAGAATCGAAGCATCGAGGGTCTTCAGAAAGGCAAAGTAGAGATCCGGTTTCTTAGTGAGATTGGTAATACTGCTCCCAGAGGTCCCTTTATCATGGCAGAATCAGCAGCATATTTTGAAGCCTGCCGCCACATGTTACAGGGGCTACAACAGATGACTCCAAGCACTTTCCCTTTCAAGAAATTTATTGTTGAAATTTCCTCGGATGTCAATCCGCCAGCGTACCTTGGAGATGATGACTATATTACTTATGATCTCGGTTCACTTGCTACGGGTCGCCAGTCATCTGTTGATGGTTCAACAGAACATACCACTCAATACACTTTACGGGCACATGCTGTTCAATATAAAGCAACTACCACCCATATAGGCCGAACTACTGCAAGTGTACCGATTTTGCGGCCAATGATGTGGCCCTCAGCTGAAAATCTACATCTTGACGAATCACAGAAGGAAGCTTTGCGGGCAGCATTGACGAAGGAGTTTGCCATCATCCAAGGTCCACCAGGAACGGGGAAGACTTACATCGGGCTGAAGATTATCCAGATACTTCTTCGCAATAAGCCCCGGAAAAAGTCTTCACCCATATCAGATAGGTACCGGGCTTTATTGAGAAATAAAGAGGAAGATCACAACAATTCACCCATTCTTGTTGTATGTTTAACAAACCACGCCCTTGACCAATTTCTTGAAGGAATCGTTGCCTTCGGAGAGGAGAACGTTATCCGTGTTGGTGGTCGCAGTAGCAGCGAAGTTCTAAAATCGAAAAACCTCACACAAATAAGACGGGACAGACCACACAGGCGTCGTCAACAGAATGTTCGTGTTGACGACCTAAAGCAAGAATTACGTCAAGCAGAAAAAAAAGTACAGACCACTCTATTAAAATTAAATCTGGCTAAAACTGTTATCCTCAGCTTTCATGAACTCAAAGACTACTTGAGTAAGGAGAACTTCAGAGATCTCATCATGCCGTGGATCAGGGGTGAGAACATACCGGGCCCAACAACAAACCTTTTGCGGTGGCTGAATGTGGTTGATTCCACTGTTAATGTTCCTAGACAGCCACGCGTCAATTCTCAATGGCGACAAACTCAAGTTAGAGAAGACCGAATCCATGTTGAGGACGAGGGGTCCCGAGTTCAACAGGAACGTTGCATTGACTTAGGTCAGTGTATCGATCAACCTAGTCAGACCGAAGCAGATAATATTGCAGCTTATGACTCCACGTGCATCAAACGATGTGGGAAGAATCAGTGCTCTACACCACACGCAGAACTTCAAAAGCAAGATTGTATGACAGATGAAGAGGTGTATAAGGTAAAAAGTATTTGGCCTCTCAAGATTTGGGATCGGTGGCGACTGTATAGGCTTTGGACCAAAAGGTATATCGAAGCACACGAAGAAAAACTAGACGAGTATCGCCAGGAGTATGAAAAGCTGTCAAAGCGAATGAAAAGTGCAAACGATCAAGATGATGTACTGATTCTCGAAGAGGCAAGCGTGATTGGAATGACGACAACGGGTGCAGCAAGGCTTCGATCAGTGCTTCAGCTTCTTGGTCCCCGAATCGTGATAGTGGAAGAGGCTGCTGAAGTTCTTGAAGCTCATATCATCACCGCCCTGACTACGAAATGTCAGCATCTCATTCTGATCGGAGATCATCAACAGTTGAAGCCAAACCCAACCGTCTATCGGTTGGCCAAGGTCTTTAACTTGGATACCTCTTTGTTTGAACGGATGATCAACAATGGCTTGCCTTGTCAAACACTGTCCTGTCAGCATCGTATGCGTCCCGAAATCTCAAAACTCATGAAAAAACATTTTTACAAGAACCTTCATGACGATGAATCTGTGATGGGTTTGGATGAGATCAAAGGAGTGGCACATAACATGTTTTTCATTGATCATAATCAGCTTGAAGATGGATTAGCCGATGACAACAAAACCAAATCTAACCAGTATGAAGCCGAGGTCCTTGTTGAATTGTGTAGATACTTGTTGCATCAAGGATACAAACCCACGCAGATCACCATTCTGGCCACGTACTTGGGACAACGCTTTACCTTCAAGAAAATTATGGACAAAGAAACCTTCGAGGGAGTTCGGGTGTCTGTGGTCGACAATTTCCAGGGAGAAGAAAATGACATCATACTTTTGTCTTTGGTCCGAAGCAACGCAGAGTGCTCCATCGGATTCCTGAAAACTTCAAACCGTGTATGTGTGGCGTTGTCCAGAGCTCGCATGGGTTTCTATTGCATTGGTAACGCAAGCATCTTGAAGAAAGCACAGATCTGGCAGGATATCATTGGCACTCTTGAAGCTGGGAACCAAATCGGCTCAAAACTGCGACTTGTCTGCCAAAATCACCCTGACAAACAGGCTGAAGTTGCCTCGGCAAATGACTTCAGATTCAAGGTTCCGCAGGGAGGGTGTGGCGTACCATGTGAGTACATACTTCCTTGTGGCCACGGCGTCTGTGAGTTACCCTGCCACCCATACGATCGCGATCATAAAGTGTACAAGTGTAAAAAGCCGTGCATCAAATACTGTGACAGGAATGAGCATCCTTGCCCAAAGAAATGCTATGATGAATGTAGACCTTGCAACGTAAAGGTGACAAAAATATTTCCCGACTGTGGCCATGAAATTGTGGTTTACTGCTGCAATTTTGACTCGACAACTTGTATCGTGCCATGCACCGAGATACTTGAATGTGGCCATTCGTGTGAGAAGTTTTGCAGTCAACCCTGTACTTTGCATTGTAGAGTTAAAGTCAAGAAAACACTACCTTGTGGCCATTCTCTCACTATGAAATGCTGTCAAGATCCTACAGAAGCTGTATGTAAAACACGTGTCATGAAGGTACTCCCAATATGTGGACACGAACTATTTATGAGGTGCAGTCAGGAACCAAAACACGATAACTGTTCAAAACCATGTGAGAAGACGTTACAATGTGGTCATAAATGTCAAAAGAAGTGTGGCGAGATTTGTATAGAAAAGTCGTCTTATCATGGTTTGAACTCGGCAAGTTGTGCCGTGCCATGCATGAAGAGATGGAAAGTTGGTCATTTGTGTGTGAAGCATTGCAGTCAACCCCGTACTTCGAATTGTAGAGTTGACGTCAAGAAAACACTGTCTTGTGGCCATTCTCTCACTATGGAATGCCGTAAAGATCCTACAGAAGCTGTATGTAAAACACGTGTCTTGAAGGTACTCCCAATATGTGGACACGAATTATTTATGAGCTGCAGTCAGGAACCAAAACACGATGATTGTTTAAAACCGTGTGAGAAGACGTTACAATGTGGCCATAAATGTCAAAAGAAGTGTGGCGAGATTTGCATAGAAAAGTTGTCGTCTCGTTCTTTGGAGAATGAAATTCGTTGGGGGTCACTGGAGTCGTTTTCCTCGTTTTGTTTAGAAAAATGTGAGGCCACTTTACCTTGTGGACACCCTTGTCCCAATAAGTGTGGGGAGCCATGTTCAACCCCAGAAATAGATGAACTTTACAGCTTCCTTTATTATAACAAACGAAAGTTGCCTAAGACCAGAATTGCGACAAAGTGTCTTGAGCGAGTGCAGAGAAGACTTTCTGACTGCGGGCATTCTGCAGACATGCTTTGTTACCAAGACGTTGATGAGGTGCGGTGTCAGGCTGCTTGCACTAAGCTACTGGCATGTGACCATCCGTGTACCAACAGGTGTCATCAGCCTTGCAGCCGCTGCAACAAGAAAGCTCAAAAAACACTGCCTTGTGGACACATCGCACAGGTTCCCTGCTCTCTGAATGTCCATCACTTTAAGTGCAACAAGAAATGCGATAACAAGTTGGCGTGTGGGCACCAGTGTCCAAATCAGTGTTGCGATCCTTGCCCCAGACCTGGATCACATAGTCAATTCTTCCCGATCCCCAGGGGTAAAACTAACAGGGGCATATCAGCTAGATGTGAGGTTTCCGTACAGAAAACGCTACCGAACTGTCACCACACCGTGACAATTCCATGCTACAGGGATACCACGTCTATGCGTTGCGCTGTGACTTGTAACAAAATCCTAGCCTGTAACCATCGATGTACGAACAAGTGTGGCGCACCGTGCAGATGCAAGCTGAAGGTGTGGAAAAGATTTCTCACTTGTAAACACAGCTTGAAGCTTCCCTGTGACCGAAACATCACTCACAATGACAGATGTAGAAAATGTAGGAAATAAGTTTTGCCTTTTAAAACATAAAACCCCAAGTCACGGGAAGCGGTACAAATGCGCAAATGTTCATTGTGGATAGCCTAGTCGAATTTAACTGAGGTGTTTTTTTTCTTCTCAGTCATCTTCAGCCAGTGAATTTTTATTTAAATTGCCTTTATTTCCTTTTACACTAAAATCTTCAATAAATACGTTTCTTAGTTAGAGTGGTTGAATTATAATCCTTAAATGAGACAGGTCGACCCAAACAACATATTAATCTTACTCAACTTTTGTTTTGTACATTCTGGGCATTGCAAGTTGGGAGAAAAACTGGGGTGGTAAAAATGTCACCACGGGTGTCACTTATCACATGTAACTGGGAGCGGGTAACCGTTCGCCATAATATGGCGATTCGGTAGCCGTAAAATGCCCCCGACTTCACCCCGACGAGCGAAAAGGCCAATATTGACTACCACACCATCCAATTATTTTTTTTTTCTTCACAACATATGTGCATTTTCCAACATTTTTTACATCTAAGTGACTTATTTACACGCCCAGCTAATGTGCAGGGTTGTTTGAATCCTTTAGCTACCCAGTAATTGATATGTTTATCTTATTATCTAAGCAATGCCCCCCCCCCCCCAACTTTACCCCGACGACCCAATATTTACAACCACACCATCCAGTATATATTTTTGAAAAACTCCTTTAAAAAAAGAAAAATACTCTGGGGTCTGCCCCCCTCCCCCATTTAGATATGTGTAATGGTCAATTCTAGGATATCTCTGAATTTGACTCGCCCAAGTCATTAAACTTGGAGATATAGCTTAATTAATCATTGTGTGGTATGATCAATTGGACCTTCCCCTCATTTAAAAGGGTTCAGAATAAATATTAATGCGTGTTATCAGTTAGAAATTGTTTCTATGGGCCTACTTGAAGTAACTGATGAGGTGCTACATCGATAGTTTAGAGGTACAAATGACCCCACACCTCCAGAAAATGATAGAGAAATAAAAATAGGCACTCAGATTCATTCTCACAGAGTTGTCGAAAGAAACCTGTTTTAAATTGTGACATTACATTTGTTACCTCTTCTTGAGGTGATTGTTTGTGGTTACGAGCAAAGTTCCAGCGAACGGTGGGCTATTTATTAGAAAAATAAGATTCAAAATTATCAGTTTCGTTATTGATTAAACACTAGTCTGGGTCTTTAGAAGTAATAACGCTTTAAAACACTTCTTAGAATATGTTCTTTAACCAAACAATTTTTATAGAAATATTCTTAGTAATCTTGTTGCGTTATTTTATAAGGATTTATATAAATATTTTGGTTTATACCTGAAACTGATGTACGAAAAACAGGAAAAGTGTACGCATTTTGACTGCTTCAAGTTCTATGGTTAAAACTGCCGAGGTAATCCCCGAAGCAGCATGGGGGACGCTCTGGGCATCGCTGAGAGAGTCATAGTTTGAACCACGGCACGAGTAAAAGCAGTCAATTAAGTTATGTTTATAAGGTTTGGAGGTTTAGGTACGCAAGAAGCTGACGTTTTTGTTACAGTGTTTGCAGCTTGTAGTAAGTCGCATTTCTATATGTTAAAAGGCAGAATCCTTGTAAATGGGTGTTGTTATATTTTTTAACTTGTTAATTTCCTTCATATTGTTAATTGTACCTTCATCAATATTTCTACGTATTCACGTCCATTTATTTAGTTCAGAAGAAGAAAGTATGATATTTGTAGTTTTTCGAAAGTATTTGTATAAAAAATAATAATAGTGACACTAATTTCCAGCAATATATTAGACCAGTTGAGTGGCATGAGTAAAGATTGGGTTCTTATTTTCGTCGACCCGAAGTGTATACTCAGCACTTTCCGTGTCCTAAGGGTGGGGGGGGGGGGGGTCCAGAGGTTGCACCGGATTTGATTCGAACCCACAGCCACCTAGTTCTTCAGCTCTGTCGGCAATGGAATGTATTCGGCTTGGTTGTCGACTGGTAGTTAAGACGTTCGCTGTGACGGTGTGTGGGTTCGAATTCCACCATGAGTAGTGTATGTGGGTTTTAGTCCCGGCAGCTCGGCTAGCGTTGAGCATGCACACAGTGTTTTGAATTATCACACATCACACGAACCAAACTCTGCCAAGATGCTCTAGTCTGCATCAAGTCGCACCTTTTCTCATTTTGATCCCCAGACCTGGATTTCACTCACTAACTCCATCAGAGAATCTGACTCTTGGTGCAAATTCAAGAAGTGTATCAAAAGTAGTTTACACCCAATCTAATGGCGCTACGTTCTTGGTGTGCCGATTTATAAATGCCTTAATAGTGTATATCTGTATGTACCCTGTTAGTTTTAGACTGAAATTCACTTGAATTGGTTGAAACTATGTGATAACCTGCAGGCGATTTGCTCATAGCTTCAATGGATTAGAGTGAGTTTCAGTCTAAAAGTAAAGCTTAAAATAGTGGGGCCAGATACAAACCACAATTATGTTCTTCAACGCTGATGTGACCGTACTATGATGAGTAGACTTGATGAAATTCGTTCGATATACAGTGTGAGAAAATAATTTGTGGCAGTAGAAACAAAAGCCCATTATAATTTATGTTACCATTGTTGATTTAGTTGTTATACTCTTAGTTATTTTACCAAACCATGTCATACGTTTTGGTTTTTAATCATTGATAGCAAAAAGGATGTTGATTCATTTTGGTTCCATTCCTGTTGATTCATTTAATGTGTATGCAGTATTTCCTCGATTTGTGTTCTGTTTTGTATTTATTTTATTCCATCGTAGTTTATTTTATATCTCAACCAATCAAAACTGACGATAAAATCAAGTGTGCCACTACGGTCATATAATCACTGTTGTAATTGGCTACTCTGTAATGCACGTTTAGTAAGAGTCAAAATAAAAAGTTCAAAGTGTTCTGTGAACAGAGGGCGGAAATTAAAGGTGATATAGTTCCAATATTTTTTAATGCGAAATATATACAACAATGATGACCAATAAGAATATATATTTAACAATCAACAATAGACCCCCTGCGCAACGCGCAGCGCACAAACACACACGCGCGTATCCTGTCCGCCATATTGTGAGTCAAATCGTTATGCACACAAGATTTGACTCCCAAATATTATGGAAAATGGTAGACGCGCATTGTTTGGAGGTGCATTTCGCGTTGTGAAAGGGTCAATAAGTAGTCAATATAATACTAAGATCAATGATGATTTTCACTTGACGTCACTGACCGCCATCTTTGATGACAAACAATGGAAAAGTGCAGGCATGTCTGCACTGCACACGACTCGCAGCCAATGATGGCCTTTCACGTGTGCACGTGTTATGAATGATGGCGGCCAGTGCAAGGAGTCTCTTACAGACAGGAGCCAATAAACTAAGGGTCGCAGAATTAACCTTCCCGGCTGTGGGAGTCAACTTTCGTATTTAAAATGATAATAGACTGTGCAAGTCTCTAGTGTATCGCATCGAACATTAGGACCCGTGAAGCACATGAGTTTGTTTCCTTAACACTCTAAAAGTTTTCACGCGCGAGACTTGCACGGTCTAGTGCCGTTTTTAAGTATTCCCCAATCGAGTTGAGATCATTTTGTGTTTGATGACTTATAACACTTGAAATTGTAGAAAAGAAATAAAAAACCTGTTGCCTTAAAAATAAGTTTACTTGTGTATTTATTTATTTTTTATTTTTTATATATAAAGACTGCTTCATAACAATGGGAGAGTAAACCTTTGGTAATTACTCCAAACATTAATGGCAATAAAAACTGCTAGCTTTGAAAATGTATAACATGTTATTCAAAGGAATGTGTTTATTGATGGGACTCAAAAACATTCAGAGAAACATTTCTGCATGAAAGTTTGCTCAGATTGTGAATACCATTTAGGCCTACGGATTATTCCCCCTGCTTTGACATAAACGCTCCAGATTTTCTTCGGCAGTTTCTCAAAAACGCTTCCACCTTTTGAAATGAAATGTTCACAAGTTAGTTTTAGTGCATAATCTAGGATCAAAACAATCAAATGATTACAAAAGCCAAAGGTATACTTTGCCTTTTACAATATTATAAAATTGCGCGGGCTCGAACGACTCTCTTGAGTGAATCTTCAATGACTGAGAGACGACAGTCCAATGGGGCAGCAAAGGGGTGGTGAGGAGGCTCGTGTAGTTTGATCCGGGACCAGGTTCAATCAGAGTCCTACGACAGAAACACGTGGACTAAGCTGCAGTAAAAGTGACGTCTTTGTTTGTTTTTTTCATTAAAATACAAACATTTGAGAAGTTGACATTAACTAGGCGTGCAACTGTTTCACAGCAAATTAATATCCTTGTGGAAAATTCCAACGTTTTGCTGGTCTATAAATATTTTAATTTAATTGTTCTATATTTTCTATTTTTTGATTTTTTTTTTCTTCTTCTTTTTTGCGTTTGGAGAGTACACGTATTTCAGTAATAAATAATATACGGTGGAACAATGTGGGGTGTTGGCTAAAAGTATTTGGTCCAACAAGTTTATCCAATGAACTGATGTAAAATTAACTGAAATGGGACAATCTGAAAGGATGGGGTGAATTTTAAAAAATTGAGTAGAAAGTTATGCACCAATGGGAGACGTTGGGGACGCTATTGTGGCAGCAGACTTACCAGGTAAAACTGTTCTCAGAATTGTGCGCATGCTCAGAACTATGTAAACAATGGAAATTTACCTGGTAAGTCTGCTGCCACCTAGCGTTCCAAAGTCCCGCATCAGTGGTTTTGCTCAGACTGCTACAGTATAACAATGTGCTTTTCCGGACTCAGCTTTAAAGGTCCCATTTGCTTATTTACTTGCCAAATTGTCAATAAATATATAATGCAAAGTCACGTGTGAACGTTTCCTCTGATGAATACAGTTTTCCAGCAAGATTCTAGCAGGATTCTATATCAAAGTATTTTCATCGACAACTTAATACAACCCATCCACTTTTAGCGAGGTGACATCGGGTGCCAACATCTCCCGACCGCAACATGCACGACAATGAGCAGGGTTGCATGGAACTTCTTGTTGAGTGGGCAAAAATTGCGCAAAAAGGGCACTTCAGTTGGCCTTGCTTTTTATTTTTCTAACCCCCCCCCCCTCCCCGCTTTCTACTCCAAAGAGTAGGGTCGGTCATCAACAAGTACGTGCTGCGGTTCTGACATTGATCGCGGCTATTATAGGCTATATTAATTAAGAAAAATTGAATGGGAAACTCGTGGGGGTCTAACATATTTTCACTTAAAGGTTAGGCAGTCGAATGTACTTTTGTTTCAGTGAAGGTGAAACCATGATAAAACACATTCTCATAAAAAATTAATGACATTGGAAGGAGTGTATTCACCCCCCCCCCCCCCATGATGAACACCAAAGATCGTCAGCGCCCTGTGTAGAAGAGCGCCGCAACTCGGTGCTGAACGATAGAACACTGAACGACTGATTTAGACGCTCGTTGACGGTTACCTGGATCTTAGTACAAGCACCAAGTTGGGTAGTGGGCCTAAATTGTGTACTATGCACTCTGAGTTCAATCAATGGATCCATGTGTTGCCGTCTGTGTATGAATTGCTGTTTGAAATGTCATAAATCGTGATGGCGGGTACTCTAGAAGAAATCTTGCAGAAACTGTTGATACCAAACAGTTCCGTGATTCAAGAGGTGAGAAATGAGTGTGTTGATTTTATTCAAGTTGTTCATTTGGGTGTTTATTTTTGGAACCAGAAAAAATACTGTCGCCGCACGGACTCCCTCCTGTAGTCACAGTCACAGTCGGAATAGAAGGGCGAAGGTGCCACTATTTTTACTACCACTGACTGACCACTACAGTACCAGTTCGAAGGAACCAGGTCATTCACTCATTGACATGATGGACTATGGAGTAGGACTTGGCTTCATTTATGTCCATTGCTCAATATATTTCTAACGCATGGCCTGTTAATCAGAAGGCAGCCCTCGGAGGGAATTCAGAGAATGTCTTTTATTAGTAGAATCTTTTGGTCTGCTCCATCCTTTTTTTCGGGGTAGTCCAACCAACTGAGGTTGATGATTATTTATTATTCATCAACAACAAATCAAAAAGATGTGGGGACGTGGTGTTGGGGCATAGACCTTATCATCGCCATGATTGAATCCGCCTGGTTGATTTTGCTGAATGGCCGAAAGGTGTTGTGGGAAGGAAAAGGGGGCACAGTCTGACAGTTTCATGCCCCTTTTCCCTTCCCACGATGCCTTTCTGCCATTCAGCATGTTCAGCAAAAATCAACCAGGCGGATTGGCGATAAGGTCTATTATGGGGATTTGGGCGGGGTTACACCGGGGGGGGGGGGGCATGGGGGGGATTAGAATACCTCTATGTGGTGACTGATCATGATTATTTATTTGTTGTAGAATTTTTGTATTGTAACTTAATATCAAACTAGGGTGATTAGCTGAAAACGTAAACACGGCGATCCTATCTGGAAGCGTGCGGAAACTGGTTGCAAACTTCACATTATTTTCAATAGTTCCCTTTGCTCAAATTGGAAAAAATTCCGTATCCTGCCACCACTTTTTCACTCATTTTTACCCAAAGGAATATCTCATTTGAGTAAATTAGATACTATTTTATTTCATAATGAATGAAAAAGTGGTGGCTGGATACGGACATTGTTCCCTCAAATTTCACACTGACTTTTTTTTTGAAGAGATAAAAGGTGTCTTCTTCAATGTAAACCCTTGAAAAAAAATTTAAAAGAGCTTCATATTGCAAAATATACATGATATACTGTTGAATTTGGCACATACGTCAGAGCTCGTAGTTGTAATGATGAACTACTGATGGAGCCCACCCACTTCACTATGCCGATGGAAGTTTCTGCTCTGAATTGCCTCTACTGCAAGTAACCTTTGACCGTATGAGACAGTATGCTTTTTCCAATAAATTGAAGTCACATTCTCTGATACCAGATTTGATATTGGTGGAACATGCTGTACCATGGGGTAGACCTTATCAAATTTTCATCGGAAAATAGGTAATTTTTTTTCATTTTTATGAAATAAAAGATGACTTTACATATTGGAGGAGTTTGAGACACCTTCTGACACCATCATAAACGGAAAGCTTAGACCTTTTTAGTCAAGAATGACATGTTCAGTGCCGTTTTAAAGCTAGCGAGAAATGGCGACATGCAGAAGTTCCCAGTCCTAGTAGTAGTATAATCACAAGTCAAGCAGAATATCACCCAAAATGAAGCCCTGACTAGTTTGGCATCAACAACATGAAGAAAACATAATTTACAGACACAAACGGGTCATCATTCCATCTTAAAGTTTAAAATGGTATAACTTCATCGTATTTTAAGCTAAATTTGATTTGAAGCACCAATGAACTTCTCTTAAAACAAGCTTTCCTTTGATCAGTTGATAACAAATTTGTAGAGGTGATGAAAAATGCAAATACCACAGAATTTCCTACTTAAACTAGATCAAGTAATGTACATGTAAGGCTAAGGTGTAAAGGGTCAGTTTCCACTTTCTAAGAGATTTATTTTATTTTTCATAGGATGTTGGACTTGATTTCCTTTTTTTATAATTGTGAGAAATTGGTAGCTAAAACGCTAAATTTTGACCTTTAAAAAGTAAAACTCTAGCGCACATTTCATCGAGCGGATGGACATGATGGAACTCTTGCACACTCATGCCCAAAGGAATTAAAATGGACTCCAGGAGTGTAGCAAGTCAGCATTATGAAGACCACAATAAACCTGAAAATTACTTATTTTTCATGATGTGTACACTTTGTAGTAGTTTAGAGGGCCCGTACCTCTCTGTGTACACTCTGTCAACCCTTCTGGACAGGTAATGATATAATTTGACCTAAAATGAGTGAGATAAAGTGATGGCAGGATACAGAGTTTTAGCCCAGGTTCCTTGCCTTCATCCTCCTGGTAGTCTGCAGCCTTCGGGAGGATCGGAGTGTTACAATTATCATAACCATTTCATGGTCACCTCTATCATCAATTGCCACATGTGCGTATTTCAATATTGAGAGAAATTTAAATTCCTACTCAATAATTTCAAAGAGCGCCAAATCCAGTCAATGACCAGGGGCAAGGGAATTGCCTCCATAAATGTCTGATGAAACATTGGGCCTAATTATTCAACAATTTAATAACTGTCCCGAGGTGATGGTAGCTGGTACTGAGGTAGGCCCCCCCGTACATGAATTTGTACGCTTGATGCAAGTGAATGGAAAAAATTACACCAGAGGAGCAACAATGGCCAGGGTGAGCTTTGTTGCAATAATCACTCAGTTCTTGGTCATGTTCTTTGGACATTAAGCTGTAACGACAATGTACTAAATTAGAATTTGGCAAAACTGTTTGACAGTATTTTACTCACTCACACTGTCGACCCAAGTGGCTACGCGAGACAAGCTCTATTGGCACACACGCCTCACATTTTGATTATTCATCCAGCCAGCTAGTTCATCTGAAGTCTCACCCCGTGCTTCTTCTTTCATCTTCCTCACCATGTTCTTGATTGGCCACCCTCTGCCAAGTGTTCCATGCTTTGGTTCCCACAGGGTCACCCAACTTGCTGGTAGCTTGGGATGTCTGAAACAGCGCCCAGCAAGGTTTATAGACGTCTTGGCTTAATCTCCTTCAAGACCTTTGGCAGTCTGCCATAGAGCTCGTCATTCATCATAGTGGGCCTTTCCATTTGATGTTTTGAACATTTGGTACATTTAAAGTGTTGAAACAAAAAGTTAAATAAATTTGCCAAATCTAAACAGACGGCCTGCATTACCCTCCAGTTTAAGACCATCTGGAGGACCAAGAGGTACGATTAACGCATCTAGGATCAGCCAACGTTAAGACTTATTTTGCAGCACCACCTCCACCCCCAGATGCCCACATGAAATGTATCATTGCATACTGGTATGGCCTTAGTTACATGTCTGACTGCAAGGTTTCAGCTAAGTGTGTTATTGTTTTCCTGACGTATATTTGCAGGGCACGAAACAATTGAAGAGAGCGTTGAAGGATCCCAATATCGTCCCTGGACTTTTCAATGTGCTGACTTCATCAACAAATCCACAGGTAAGTTTTTCTGCTCTGAGAATGCACTGGTTAATCCTTCATTATCTTCTAGTAGTCCCGGATGGTTCACGTGTCTGCACTCACAAAAAAAAACAAAAATCATCGCTGTGTCGAACACTGATTGGTTACCATGCAGGAAAACAAAAAGTTCTTGCTCACAAGCCGTTTTGCGGGGCATGCGCACTAGATTGACTTCTCATTGATCCCTTGCACAATGCGCAGCTCACACTTTCGTGTCCCATGCACCTACAGGAATTGACCCCCAAGAATGGTGGAAATGGTAGGGGATCATTTTGCAGAGGTGTGTTCCACATCTGCAATGGGTCAGTTTGTAACATTTTGTTACTATATGTGAAGTTTGGGTTTTCCAATTCCAATCTTCCATTCCTAGCATGGGGGGCTAGTGTGTAAAGCGCCCGCCCCTCACCACTGTGGCCCAGGTTGGATTCCTGTCTTGGGCCATACTTGAGAAGAGTTGTGAGATTTTTCTCTTCCAGGCCGTGAGGGTTTTCCTCTTCTGGGAAAAATTAAACACTTTTGCTTCTGACTGTGCTCCATGGCCATATATGGGCCCATGTGGCTGGCTGCCAAAAAGGCACCCTTACATGCATTATGCTTACAGCTCGAACTCGTTGTAGCTGCATCCTTCGCAATTCAGCCTCCCAAATTATAAGTTTCTATAAATTTTGAATTTCATACAGTGATTTAACCCTCCTACACTTGGTAACGTTTTCCAGCAAGTTGACCAACCATCTGAAACCTTTCAACTGATTGGGTGTCTGGTGTCTGGGTGTCAGGTGGCACCTCTGTACACATAACTACCTCTGTCATGTCTGTGTGTGTTTTCATCTGAGTATGCCTTCACTACATGATGTATTACATGTATTATTGTTGGCTGCAATAGTTCCTGTCATTCAAAACCATGTGGATGATATTGAATGGTCGGACAGTAGGAGGGTTGACAGTGAACTGTGTAGATTACATTCATGTGGTTGATATTGAATGGTCAGACAGTAGGAGGGTTGACAGTGAACTGTGTAGATTACATTCATGTGGATGATATTGAATGGTCAGTCAGTACTGAGGGTTTACTTTTAATTGTGTAGATCCCCCATGTGGGTGATATTAAATAGTCAGACAGTAGGAGGGTTGACTGTGAACTGTGTAGACACATTTATTGCATGGTATTGTACTGCAGGCTGGCATAATTTGTCTATCATTTAAAACCAGTGGATGACATTGAGTGGTCAGACAGTAGGTTACTAATGCCTCAGAAACTATCTAACTTATTTTTCAGAAATCACAGATTTACAGACACAAACTGCTTATATGACCATCTGCCAGGCCCACAATGTATTGATACAAATAGTGTACAAAAATAGAAAAACTTGCAGGGCTTGAATTTTGAGTTAAACTCCACGAGACCGCAGGGCTTGCAGCTTAAAATGTTTACTGGACCAACATTTATTTTACAAGACCAGTATCTTAATGAAAAAGATCTTTCTACAAAGTTTAAGATGTAAACTGTTTATATTGGAACAAGCACAAGGCCTAAGCGAAGATTTATCTCCTTTTCTAATGGCTTAAGATATTTTGATAATAATAATAATAATAATAATAATAATAAATAACATTTATAAAGCGCCTTTTACAAAGGTCTCAAGGCGCTGTACAAACCATAACAAATAAACACACATTTTAGCAACTTAGGATAAAAGCAAATGATACTCAACTGAATTGTATTTACCAGACTCAAAGACAACATTTGATCATCATTTCTTTCTGTTCAAGATATTACTCAGTGAGGTATTATTACTCAGTTAAAAAAACACAAGACTTTGGGACTCGCCATGAGTTTATTGGCCCTTGGCTTAAATCACTGGCCTTGGGCCTGTGGTCCAGTTTAAAATTTGAGCCCGATGAATAGTACACATTATCCGCCATGTTTTTTTACAGCCTTGAGGAATGTATTTGAAAACTTGACGTTGGGGCTTCAGTAGTTTGGTTTTAAAAGACATCTTTTTGCTTTTTCTGAAACGCAGTTTTTTTTCTTTGAACTCCACAGATACGGCAACTGGCTGCAGTACTCCTTCGTAGAAAAGTAATTAAACAATGGACGAAGGTTCCACCAGAAGTCAGTCATAAGTAAGTGTCTCTAGATTGAAAATACAGGATTTTTCATCAACGATCAGTGACGATAAGAAAATGTTGTTAGTTTCACTCTAAAGGCCATGTCACACGAGGCAATTTACAGGCATTTACATTTTTGGGGGGATAGTGAATTACAGCTAGAAGAATGTATAGTGTGCTGCCAAAGTCTTCCTTGAGCATGAAGTGTAGTTGGTTGCCTCCAAGTTGCCTGTAAAAATTGCTCTGTGTGACATGGCCCTAAGAATTAATTAATCTTCTAAATATAGCATTTGAAGACATCCATCAATGCTTATTTCAGTTGCCGAAATTGACAAACTTGTTGTTTTCTATACAATTTACATGTACATGTAGTACCATATCGTGGCATGTCACTGATGAGCAGTTAACATGGTTAAGAGCACTGGACTCAAGTTTGGTGTTTCTGATCAGCAGAGTTTGAGTTCCGGTCGCAGCATTTGTGTCCTTGAGCAAGATACTTTACCATAAACTCTTTGTCTTTTAGATTTTTTGTATAAACACTTTTTAATTGGACAATACAGGGAGTAGAGGCTGTCCAGGGAAGGGCATAAGTGTTTAAAATCAAATGAAATAAAATAAAACAACTTATAGGACATTTAGCCTTAAGTCCAGTGTACTACATTTGTACTAGGGTGGGTAGTGCACATAAAAGAACCAAGAACACTTATCATAGAAAAGATGGGGTTAGGCCAGGTGTTTCTGGTTCACCTAGAAAGCACCCTTGTTTACAGGTTTCCTCAAACTTACTAGCTACAATGATAAAGGACACTTATGAGGCATCCATGATTTCATTACCAGGGCCCAACTTCATAAAGCCGCTTAAGCATAAAGTATTGCTTAACAATTATCTGCTAAGCAGAAATGAGCAGGAAACCAGTCACAAAATACACTTGTGACATGGTAGTTTAGCTGGTAACGTTATTCTGGTAAGGACAATTTTGTTATGCTTAGCTACTTTTTGTGCTTAAGCAGCTCTATGAAATTGGACTATATTACTGTTAACACAATCATCACAGAACCCCCAGACAGGGCTACAAATATTGTGGTTTTAAGAAGAGCCCATAGTGCCCATCTTGTGAAGATTTTAATGTAAATTTCAAACTGAATTAGATATTTTGATCATCTTTTCTTCCAGCTTGAAGCAGATTCTGTTGCAAGTTCTTCTCCAGGAGCCAGAGTGAGTAAATTCCACGGCACCCATGCCAAAGTAATCTAACAATCCTGCGAGCAGGCCACGGAGGCCATGGCCTCTGCTGCCCTGGGCCCAATTTCATAGAGCTGCTTAAGCAGAAAAAAATGCTTAACAATTTCCTGCTCAGCAGAAATGAGCAGGATACCAGTCACAAATTGTACACGTGACATGGTAGTTTGGCTGGTAACCTTATACTGGTAAGCAAAATTCCATTGTGCTTAGCAAATTTTTGTGCTTAATCAGCTCTATGAAATTGGGCCCTGGTCTTGGCCTTGGTGCCCCTTCAAAAGTTTCCTATATAGACTGTTAGATTTTCTAAAGGAAGTGGCCTTGGCAAAATGAAAATGGCCTCGCCCTCTCAAAGAGGAAATTCCACGCCTGTGGTATGGGCATGAAATACTCGGAACTTTCCAGACTCCCTTGAAAATAACTCACAGGCCTATTGCTCCAGATACTTTGGAACATATTCACAGGACTTGGGGAAAGTACTGAGTTCACAGTGCTTGACACACATCGGTGTACGGGTAAAAAACACTCATTTATCCCCGCTGTAAATTTGACATGGTTTCAAGTTGATTCTAGATTGATGTCGTTGTCTTGTGTTTTGCTGAACGCAGTAAGAGTGTGTGCAATGCCGTGGCACAGCTCATCGGGGCGATAGCGAAACATGAACTGGCATCGAGGAGTGGCTGGCCTGACCTGCTGCAGTTCCTCCAGCAGCAAGCGAGAAGTCCAAATGCTCAACACAAAGAGGCAAGTATGGTCTCCAGGCTTTGAAATACAATGTATTCAGCAAGAAGGACATTATTGGGCATCTGGAGCGGTTATGCCCACGCAGAATTAACCATAAATTAGAATACACAATCTAAGTAACGTTTCATACCGCTGAATCCCTCTCTCTAAACCCACATTCCTCTGAATGGAATTGTTTCTCAAAACGTTACACATCATGAACAGCTGCAGTGCTTTCTAATACCAAGTAGATTTCATGGTTATTCATGGTTATTAATATCTAGAGTAGTACAAACAGTCAACTGCAAGTAATATGGAATGGTGCCAAGTTCCCCAACCACCACAGGAAATACTTTCACTTTCACATGCCAAAGGAAGTTCCCTGGCCAGGCTTGGAGGTTAGAGCACTTGGAACCTTTCCGGAAGCACTGGGAAAAACATCTAGATGACAAATGTGGGGATAGATCAGTATTATTATTGTTACTATTATTATTAGTAGTAGTAATTTTATTGTTATTATTATCATTATTAAAGATTGCAGCACTAGTTTTGAGTTGTGTGAGCAGCTCAGCTGGGGAGCATCTTCGATCCAATCTCCGCATCACGTGCAATCTCTTCAACATTATGCTGCAACATAGAGAGAGTCAACTGGTCCCTCACTACACCATCAAGGCCATGACGTCATTAGTCCAGTATCTAGGCTCAGATGATATTGTAAGTGTCTAAACAAAAACAGACAAACTTGTTAGTCAGTTTCCTTTAAAAGGTTTATTTATTACATGTACACTGATATCAGGATGCAGCTTACTCGTTTTTTCTTCTATTCACATGCTGGGGCTGCATACTCCTTTCGTTACCCAATTGTTTGAACATAAACCGCATTGTTTGACCAGTCAAGCATGAAGCACACATTCTTAAACAACAGAAAGCTTTTGTTACAAACTTCATTATTTTCTTGAAGATATTGTTTTACAGCAAAATAAGTAATGGAAAAGTTCTTCCTTATTGAATTCCCTTTCATATAATCTAAAACTCATGGAGATTGGTCAATAAATGTCAAAGTTATTGGTCTTTCTTTCCTCAGTGCGATCTGTAATCTCAAACACTTTTTTGTACACAACCATATAGTGTTCCGTAGGTGTTTGGCATTTTGGATCTTTCAACTCCAATTTGCATAAAAGCAACCTTATTTTATTTTACCACCATTGGAAAGATCCAATTTTTCTCTTTCCAATGATGGTAACCTTGGGTATGGAGGGTGAACATGGACAAAACTAAAGCTTTATTACAAGTAGCCTTTGTGCTCAGGTTTGAGTGCTGTTTTGTGTGCTCAGGTTTGAGTGCTGTTTTGTGTGCAAGCTAAAGTCGCCAATGGTCATGATGGTAAGGGTTAAAAACCTTTGCCCGTTTGAACATAAGTAGAAGTATTTAATAGATGTTAATTTTTGCATCGGGGATAAAGAATATTAATTTTGGTTTTTACCCTTACACCGATGTGTGTTAGCACTGTATACTCAGTACTTTCCCGAGTTCTGTGAAAAAAAAATCACAGGCATATTACTCAGGTGGGATTCGAACCCACGACCTTTGCAATTCTAGAGTAGTGTCTTACCAACTAGAGTAATATGCCTATGATTTTGTTTTCACAGAACTCAGGAAAGTACTGAGTATACAGTGCTAACACACATCGGTGTAGGGTAAAAACCAAAATTAATATGAGTAGAAGTAGTGTAATTGCGATGTGTATTCAGCTGTATAGCAGAGCAAAATGCAACACCAAATGTGTCAGTCGCTACTCAAAAATCACTGTTTGCTGCTCAGTATTAGCGTTCAGTGTGCACACAAAATGTTCAGTTCAAATATTGTTGCAAAATTGGTGGGCTAAATTGTTCCCTGGTATTTGTCTTTTTCCGCATCTGAAACCTTCAGAGACCATACATTTCTAAATAATAATTTAATGACCAACAGATGACTGTTTTTGTCAGTTTTTGGATGAACCATCCTTGCCTAAAAATGTCCGGGGAAAAAATTAAATATAAAGCAGGGTTTTGGGTTTTTAATTTTTTTTATTTATTTTTTTTACAATAATATTTTTTTTAGGGCAACTCGGAAAAAGTCAGTGCAGGTCGTGACATTGACCATGATCTTTTTGGTTGATTGAAAGTACATGTAGGTCAAAACTTTTTCACGAAGAGTTTGCTTATTGGTGAATCTTTTCTGTGGTCTAGTCGCAGTTCCGCCCATTGATACCCCAAGTTCTGGTTGTAATTCGGCTGCTACTAGCGAGTGATGAGGACCAGGGTTGCCAAGCAATGGAACTATTTGATGAGTTGGTTGAGTGCGAGGTATCCATTATTGTTCCACATCTCAAAGCTGTTGTTGAGTTCTGCTGCGAGGTAGGTAGATTTCAAGATATTCTTTACCTTTGGTATTTTTTAAAGAGTAGTTTCATTCCAGTCTTCCAGTTTTCAGAAAACACACCATACAAACAATCTGTCAAACTCATCAAAATGTATGGTTGTGTTCTTTTCAGAACTCAGAATAATGCCTCTAAATTGTCAAGACATTTTTGTGCATATTCAAGAAAATCGGTGTGGGAAATTAAAATAGGTTTTCAGGGGGAAATTTCTGCATGTCATCGTATTTCAGATGAAAATATTTCTCTGGTCATGCTGGTGAATCGGTATTGGTAGATTTATTTTTTTTAAAGAGGAATCTTATTGAAGTTAATTATAAGTTTATCGACCATAACTAATCATGTATTACCTGTCAAACTAGTCGAGGTAGGTGATTTTCAAGATATTCTATACCTTTGGGTTTTTTTTGCATTTTTTATTTTAGGTTGCAAGCAATAGCAGTCTAGGTAACAATGCCAGAGTGAAAGCTTTATCCTTCATTAGCTGGCTGACGAGTCTGAAGAAAAAGGTGAGGACAGAAACAGGTGTATTAGATAGAGCTGTCCAAAAAGGCTAGACGATAACTCATCTTGAAATTGTGTGGTGAAAATCTGCTTCACATCAAACCTCTAAAGATCTGTGAATGGCAAATAGAGAATTTTATTAAAATCTGAACTAACTTTCTGAGGCCCCTAAAGAGAGATTACATTTATTAAATGTAATCTCTCTTTAGGGGTCTCAGAAAATTTCAACCAACACACGATAACTTGAAACTGCTCGCTTAAAGCAAGCAGTTTCAAGTGATCGTGTGTTGGTTGAACCATGCTGGCTCCATGCAAAGCAGACCATAGCACTTACTCCTTACATGCACTCCGTAGACGCATTCACCACCTGATTTCATATAGTCTTTGCAAGTCTCGCACATATTTGTACATTGGGGACCTGTTAAAGTGCACGAGTTTGTTTCCTTCACACGTTAAACCAATGTAGGTGGGACTGGGACCAAAACTGCTTGAATACATGCAAGAGGTGCACAGTCTATTGAAGGTTTGCATTGATTGTCATTCTAAACCAGATTGGATGATATTGAATGGTGTGGGCCCAACTTCTTGGCTCTGCTTACTGTAAGCAAAGAATTGGCGCTTACCATAAGCAGGGAATTCTGCGCTTACGTCAAGTGTATTTCACGGGTTAGCAGGGATTTTTGGCTTGTGCGTGTGCGTACTCCACGTTACTAGGCATTCTTCGCTTACACTGCTAGCGCAGAAATTTGGCGCTTGCAAAGAAAGCTGAGAATGGTGGCCGTAAGTGCAGAATTCAGCGGTAAGCAGAGCCATGAAATTGGGCCCAGACAATGTGCTCAGCATGTTTTTTGTTTACTACTGAATGAAATTGTGCCCATTTGTCTGTCAGTTGTATGCCAATTTGAAGTGATAGCGTTCTCGTATCTTTACCAGGCAATGCTGAAATATAAGTTAGTCGGTCCAGTCTTGAAGGTGCTCTTCCCGATCATGTGTAGTCCCCCTGAGGATGATGAAGATGATGAGGACGAGGATGAATGCGGCGAGGAGGCTGAGGCAAATACTCCATCTTCATTTGCTGCACAGGTAAGCAAAGTAGCCTTAGATCTGTAGATCATTCACTGGCCTGAAGCTGAGTCATTCAGTGGCTTGAAGCCAAGTCATTCAGTGGCCTGAATCACAGGATCAATCAGTGGCCTGAAGCCAAGTCACTCATGGTCTGAATCACAAGATCATTCTAGTGGCCTGAATCATAGGATCACTCAGTGGCCTAAAGCTGAGTCATTCAGTGGCCTGAATCACAGGATCACTCAGTGGCCTGGCCTGAAACACAGGATCACTCAGTGGCCTGAAGCTGAGCCATTCAATGGCTTGAATCACATGATGGTTCAGTGATGTTGTTCATTTTAATCGGTTTTTGTCATTCGTTTTGTAAATTATTTTATCAGAAATGAGTAAAAATTTAAGAATTTCAAAATACTTTGTTGTGGTAGGTGATCGACACAATGGCCCTCCATCTCCCTCCGGAGAAGCTGCTGCCCCCGTTGATGCAGTTGGTCCAACCAGCCCTAAGGAGTGAGAATCCATATGAGAGAAAAGCTGGTCTACTCAGCCTGGCTGTTCTCGCTGAAGGCTGTGCAGACTTCATTAGGAACAAGTGAGTAGCACAGAGAGGAGCTTTATGAGGGACTATTTTGTATTATGCATTTATTTGACCACTTGACATCCGTATTTTTAAACATTTTCTTATCCACCCACTGTATTATTTTTGGATCTTCTGTTACACAATAACCCCCAGAAAGGGATTTTATTAGGCATGTTTTCCAGAACCCGTTGTCACTCTTTATACTGGTGAAACAAACCATATCACGGTATGTGCCTGCCTATGCACGCTACACATTGGAAAGTTCGGGTGGATGAAAACGCCAGCCACCCGGCTATCAGCAAAAAACATCAACGGAAGTCTGTGCAAAACAATGTTCGGATAAAGACGTCATCTGACGTGCAGGTGGTTAAGGGGTGGGGTAACGAGCAACCAACATTTGACCCCCAATGATGGATCCTCCTGTTCTAGTACATCAGTTGCACAACGTCTATTGTAAAATGAGTCTTGCGTTCCCAGCAAATTTCACTGTGACATCAGGTTGTTTTGAGGTTGGGTTTTTTTTTAATGCCTTTTCCGTTATCAGTAAGTCTGGGTTCTCCCCATGCACAAGCTGACTTCATCAATATAAAACCATTTAGATTGCTCCAGATTGCACAAGTAGGGCAACCTCTTCCCCAGGGTGTGTCGAGCAGTACGAGGTTGACTGCTCTCTCACCCTGGTATTGGAACATTTGCATATCCAAAAATTTTGGATACGTATGCAAATTAGAATAGTCTGGCTGCATATCGAAATTTACATCTTCGCCATAGTCTCGTGGTCCGGTATTTAGTAGCTTGTATGTATTGGAAACATGTACATGTGCTAATGTAATGTTGTTGTCCAATCAGGGTCCAAGTGAGGAGTTTCCATCCCAGGGTTTACTATTTACAAACATGGTTGGAAATAAAGTAAACCATGGGGACGAGGTTGACAAGTAGGGCTTTTAAAACCAAGATAAGCACCAAGTAGAAAACATTCTGAGGACCTTGTTTCATTGTCAGTCTCCCCACCGGCCTGGACGCTCAAGCCTTTGCTCAGTATCTGACACTACTCTCCGTCAAGCTGCTCTAGTCTGCATCAAGTCACACCTTTTCTCATTTTTGCTCCCCAAACCTGGAATGCACTAGCTGTTTCTCCATCAGAGACTCTGACTCGTTTTGCAAGTTCAAGAAGTGTATCAACAAATATTAATACGCAACAATCTAATAATAATAATACGAGACATTTATATGGCGCATAATGCAGCAGCCTCTATGCGCAACACAAAACATAAAACAATGAAGAAAAAATATATATATATATAATAAAAGCAATTGTTACAAAAGAAAGATTCAAACAAGTGAGTCTTTAAAAGTCCCTTGAAAATCTGGAGAGAGTCAGCTTGGCGAATATGAAGAGGTAAGTCGTTCCATAACGAAGGTGCAATGAAGTGGAAGGCTCTATGACCATAGAATTTAGTGGAAAAAGTAGTTTGAGTCAGTAGGGATTGACCAGCTGGGTTATTGATGTAATGGCACCTTATAAATGCCTCATATGTCTGTATGTATGTAATTCAGTGTGCTTCGTGCAAACTTCCAAAATTTGGGTCCAGAATGCCCCACAGGTTTAGAAAAATTCTGGGGAGATCCCTGTAAGTGTATAATTTGCTGCCATTATGAAATAAAGGATTGTTGTTTGACCTGCAGACACCTACAGCCGTTACTAGAATGCATCTGCAACGGCATCCGTGACTCGCAGCAGGTCGTGCGCAACGCAGCTCTCTTCTGCCTGGGTCAGTTTGCTGAGCACCTGCAGCCTGACATCAGCAAGTACCACGCCGAGCTGTTACCGCTGCTGTTTGACTATCTCAGCCAGAAGTCTGCAACTGCTGACCAGACCCCCAAGGGAGTCACAAGAATCTATTATGCACTGGAGATGTTCTGTGAAAACCTCGGTAAGTTTTCCCCTTTTCTTTTTTTTTTTTGTGGGGTGGGGGGTTTTGGTGGGGTTTTTTTTATGAAAGACAATTTTATTATTAGTGATGGTAGGTGTTTGAGAGGATGTGTAAGTTTGTTGCAAGAGATTAGTTGCTGCACCTCTTGTCTTGAAGGCCTTATTTTAATACAGGATCGGTAGAGCTGACAAAGTAGTCGCTGACAGCGTTCATGTTTTGTGTGATCATCCACATACATGAAAAATCAAACCTGTGAAAATGTTGGCTTAATCCGTTTCTGTGAGTCGGGACTAAATAGTGAAAAACCTTGCACAATTTTCACTATGTGAATACACTGTTGTTAATTATGGTTGTAATGCTGTTGCATTTTATTTTGGGCTGGTGTGTGTGGAAATATGTTCTTGAAGAAGTGCTGTACTTGGCTGGTGATCCGAGAGGAATTTATTTCACAATTTATGGTGTGATTTCTTTCTTGTTGCTTTGGCAGGATCTGATGAGTTGCTTCCATATCTCCCAACGTTAATGGAGCGCCTACTTGTGACATTGCAATCCTCTAATGTGATTCACATCAAAGAACTTGCAATCAGCGCAATCGGTAAGTCACTAGAGCACTAGATTTTCTGTTTCTCAAAAGAGTTTGTTCCATGTTTGAAATCAATTCAGTTTCAGATTGTACTGTTCCTGGTTTGCATTTTGGCCCAAAATGTTTATGATTATTATTGTTCAAAAAACACAAATTAAGTTTCAGATTGTACCATTCATGGTTTTCATTTGTCAGAAAATGTGTTATGGTTATTTTGCTCGAGGCAATTTTTTCGTTCGGGGCAAACGTTTATGAAAACACAAATTCAGTTCAGACAATTCCATTATAGTTTTAATTTGTCAGAAATTGTGGTATGAATGCCTTTGTTATAGGCAATTTTTGTTTGTTTGAGGCAATGTTTATGAAAACACAAACTCAGTTTTGGATTGTTTCAATAATAGTTTTTATTTGTCAAACGTGTTGTAAATTGTTGTCTTTCTTTGTTTAGGAGCAACGAGTAACGCTGCCAAGGAACACATGCTTCCGTTCTTCCAGCCGATCATGGAACAGTTGCGCATCTACCTAACTACTGTGCAATGTGGGGATGCATTAACCTTACAAGTACAAGCTATCGGTACGTTTCAACACAACCTCCTTCCCAGGGGTGATTGATTTCACCGCGCCATTTGTTTCCCAGCATGCACTGCTCACTCATTACCCCTGATATTGGTTAATTTAATGGGCCAGTATACGGCACATTTTAATAAGGCCTGTGGTTGATTCATTCTATGTGCACGCTCAATTATGATGTCCCCCGCAAAGGAGAAACCTAGTACTAGAGCAACTGGTGTCCCCCCCCCCCCCCATTCTTCTTTGATCTTGTGACATGTCCAACTGTATGCAGTTCAGAATAACCATGTAAAAACATAATTCATTTCAAATGGAATCACGTCAAAATACTTTTATTTTGACACATGCGCACTAAGCGTCCTACAAGTGCCACACAAGCACACAAAAGTTTTTAACAAATGTGGGCGCAGAGCAATCAGATTTGGTAGCCAATCAGCAGGGTTTTTTTTTTCAGTGACATCGATACAGTGTGCTGCCCATGGCAGTGATGAACTTTATCTAAGTGCTGCTAGCTGGGCCTGCAAATAGTTTTTCCACTTGGCTTTCTGATACAATTATTCCTTCCATTGTTGTATTTTCTTGTTTTTTCTCTGGGCGCTTTTTCACCTCAGGAAAAGGCACTATGTAAATGTTGTTATTATTAAACCTATTCCTTATTGACAAACCACCATCCAAACCTTCAAGTCTTCACATTAGGAGTATCGAACAACACAAACATGTACGCTCAACAGCTCCAGAAAGTGTATTGGGTTTAGATTCTGCCTCCACTCTAGTACTTTTCTTTAAGGTATTACAGTAAGTGCTTGAAGTGGAAATAAGTGTTTCAGTGACTTGAGTGTGATTATTGAATGTTGAATATGAAAAAAGTAGTTACTGACGCAACATTTTACTGACCCTAGCAGGGTCGAAGTATCTGTTAATGCTGATCCTACAAGAGGCAGGAGTCAAATGTTTGAAACATTAATTGCGTTACATACCATAGAAGAAAATGTTGCAAATAAGATAACATTTCTATGTTGTGATTATGTTGTAGACACCTTGGGGGTCCTGGCACGCACCCTCGGTAGGGACAACTTTCTTCCTCTCGCTGAAGAATGTCTCCTACTTGGTCTGAAACTCATCGAAGAGGTCAACGACCCTGACCTGCGCAGATGCACGTGAGTCTTTATTTCTCTACAATGAGTCACTGACTTAGTGGACTGGTCTCATCAGGGCAAATTTTCATGGCTTTGCTTATGGTTGTCATTCTCTCCTTAATAATAATGAGGCAAACACGGTGTGAGGAGCCAGTCTTCTCTGTGTGATAAAGACCGGGCTACTGGCTGGTTGCTGTTAATAGACAGAACCAAAGGCGATGTACATTAACCGGCTGAGTTTGCGTTTTGAATGTTAGTAAACCATTACATAGAATATCAGTGAGTGTAGAAGAGCAATCATGTAGCCCTGAATTCTACCAAAACTTAAATGCAATAAGTAACAGGCAGCTGAGATCTATGACTGGATGTTACCAAGCAATTTTTATTTCGTGCACGTTTACCAATTAAACAATGTGAACATGGTAAAACTAGTCTCGTGTAAACTTTTGGGGCTTCAAAGGGGAAATAAGTTGAAAATACTATTCCACAGATTATCGATTGAAGAGGTGGGATCCTACTTCATGACTGAAGTCACTCATTCAATAAGGTTAGCTTGAAATCTGGCTTCTACCAGTTTGAAAAATGTCAAAGTTCATGACGTCATTTTCCTCCCAGCATGTGATTAACTATGCAAATTTAGGACTCCGATGTTTACCGCCCATCGTGTGTAATGGTCTTATTTTTTCTTAAAAACTGCCACTGTCAAGTATTTGAAATTTAAAAAAAATAAATAAATTTGTGATGCACATATTTACTGTGATTATTTTTCAGGTACGGGCTGTTTGCTTCATTGTCGTCGGTATTAGGGGTTGCCATGGCAACACACCTTGAGACAATTACCAAACTCATGGTAGAGTCGCTCAAGTCTACTGAGGGGATTGTGGTAAGTTTATTAGATAATGACAATAGTTACGAGTCTTAAGCCCGGTTCATTCTACGCGCCAGTTGCGAGAGTGAAGCGAATTTCTTTGTGTCACTATTGGAAAACTGCAACTGGGTGTTGTTTGCGCCTCATATTCGCTTTGCTCTGAAGTATGAACCATGCTTTATGATATATAGTACCGTAATGAAAAACTGTTTTCACATAACAGCAGGACTGCAGAATGGAAACCGAAATGGAAACTTAATTCACATGACCGCCGTGTATTTTCCATTTCGGCACCGATGTTATTTGATGACTTCCCTGTAGACATTAAACATGTTAAAACTGCCCCAAATGTAATTCATTTTTTGAATTCTTTTGTCAAGGCACCTTTGAGCGTATTTTTCCTTTTTCTTGGATTTAAATTGTTTTGATTGATTGATTGTTTGATACAGAAAGTTGTGTCTCTTCGAACTAAAACATAAACAAACATTTACAAGACAAAAATTAGCCTTTTGTAATTTGAAATGGTAGTCTTTTAAAGAAATTGCACTGGTCTTTTAGGGGTTGAATTAATGTTAGTATCCTTAATCTTAGATTCCTATATTTTCCTGTAGTCTGTTTGAACTCAATGACCAAGTTTAACTAATGAAAAAATTGTTGTTACGTTTTTCAACCGTAAACTGTTGTGTGGTAAGCACCGATACTTGGTGCTCCCCCGAGGCCATCAAAAAGAAAACTAAAGGAAGCCAAAAACTAGAAGTTGATCCCCATGCAACAGTGTCACACTCAGCTACCATCTGCAAAGCTTGCCATTTTGGGACTAAAATTACCGCAAGCCTTACTTAGCTATACTTCCACCATGACCATGGAAAGTTTCAAATCCTACTTAAAACTATGGTAAATGTGTAGATGCAGTGTCACCTAAAACAGACACTATGGAGTGATATTGATTCCCAAAACTGGCACAACCAAGAGGTTTGGGACGATCATATCGGGTGAATTGTGTTAATATGGTGATGTAGAATCTTTTTTCTTTATTTTTTTTCCCTGGGGTCAAATTGGACCGTCTCATGGGTGTTACGCATTATTGAAAAAGCTGAGAAGTGTTGATTTTTTTTCTCAGAGCGAGTCTCAATTATATAGACATATGGAGTCTGGATTTGAAAACTTATTCTTCAAGTTCGTTTTATTCCTTTCCTTTTTCATTAATTTTGGTTTAAAAACACAAAACACGCTCGGTAGCATCACAAGGTAATACTAGAAATGACATGCCTACAAATAAAACACTAAGTATTACAAAAGCAATTTTAAAAACAAAAACAGACCAGCCAGATTTAATAAATAATCCAATATTAATTACTCTGATAAAAATAATCAATGTATTCCTTCACCGATTTCTCAAGTTATGGGCAATTTTTAAATATATGTATTTTTAAATTATTTGCAGGCTCATTATAATGATGAGGACAGCGGTGTCTTGTCGTTATTTGAAGATGAGGAAGAAGACGACGATGATGAAGGAGATGATGACGAGGATATTGAAGGAAGCGAGGTGAATCAACAAAATGGAGAAGATGATGAAGATATTCAGGGGTAAGATGCTAAATATTTTTCTTTAAACCCTTGAGAGATATTTTCTGATTTTCTGGCTCATTTTTTTAGTAACAAATTTCTTGGAAAAAATAGCTCCAAACAGACATTTGGTTATTGTTTAAATCAAATGTAGATACTTACTATGTCAGCATGGCAACATTCGAAATGTAATTTAAGGTCTTAATTGCAGATTGGTAAATACTCAAATATTTTTTGACCACAAAGTCTTGCTTGGTGAGAAGCACTGCAGATACATTGAGAAAGGATCTCTTCGAAGTAATATGGTGTGGTATTTGTTTTTTCACCCCGAAACATTTGAATCAGGTCAGGTTTCTGAGGCCGACAGGGCGAAATAGTGACAGAATCAATGAACAAATTCAATCAATGGGGAATATTTGTGTAATTCCATTTTTTCTGCCCTCAGTCCTTAAAAATATAAAATATGTCTCTGTAATTTTCAGGTACAGCGTTGAAAATTCTTACATGGAGGAGAAGGAGGATGCCTGTAACTCACTGGGTGAAATTGCATCAAATACAGGGTAGGTCAGAGGTCATAGTGTCCTAATTAAGACAAGAGTGTTATGAAATGATTGACCAGACCCTGGAAACATGGAAATTGCTCATTGCATGTGCACACTAACACCACTGTGCCCCACAGTACATGACACTGCTTACAATTGAATGCTGCGCTTACGCCCTGACATAGCCCATCGGAGTATGCCCTTTGCAGGGCGCCATAAGCGCAAGATTCTTTGGTAAGCACTGTCATGACATTGTGTCCAGGTGGGCAAAATGAGGGAACAGTGTGCCTTTTACAGGGGCTGATGCATACCCCTTTGTAACTAGCAAACATGATATTCTTCATACTTGAATCGGATTGTCGATTTTTTTGCACTCAGAAAAATCAGCAAAATCAGCCTGAACAGTTCATGCAAGCCTGTATCATGTGCACATGTAGGTCAGCCCTTGTACTCAATCATACAACTTGTCTACTTTGTTTGCAACAGCCAACTATCATGCTTGGGTGCCTAGCGCATACCTCTATAGTGTTTGCCAGCCAAAAGTGTCTGTACACATGCATGGATGTAACTAGCAGACGTCATGGGACTTCATTGTATCTCAACATAGAAGTTTCAATTGCACTCCAAAAAAATGTTGTCTGTGATTATACGATGAATGCCTGCATTTTGTCAACCTCATGTACGATTACTTTTTCTTCCAGTGTTGCGTTCATGCCGCATTTAGAGACGTGTTTCAGTGAGGTACTGAAGCTTATTGATTATCCAGCGGCTAATGTACGTAAGGCGGCCATCACGAGCTCTGGTCAGTTATGCTGCAGTCTCTTCAAAGCTATCCAAGACACCAACTCACAGGAGACGCAAGGTATGAACTGCCCACTTACCGTTCAGTGTTGGTTGTTGGTTTCAAGACTGGTCCTCTCTCAATTCTGGTATTGAGACCACTTTTTGACTCTCTGGCTCAGACATTTAGTTTTCTACCATAGAAATGAAACCAGAAATAAAACCACTGAGTGAGCCATTACCCGTGTGACTCGGTTCTTAGACCAATGGCTGTGGGGCCATTGGTTGTTAACGCTCTTGAATGTTTGGGTCTTTCCTCACTTTAGCAAAATCCGACACCATCTGCGAAACTGTTGGCCTCTGATTATGATGGTTTGTTTGATCCCATGTAAATTATAATCAGTTTACTAGTGGAGTCCTAAATCCAACGTAATCAAACAAAACATGCTCTTGGATTTTGATGGGTTGATGATAATCAGAGATAAAAACGATGATAATCTTTGCTCTCAGAAAACCATGGAAGAATACACTGATTTAATGGGTACATTGTTCTCACTGTCACCTCCCTCCCTCTCTCTCCCTCACACACAGCTCTCGCCAAAGCGGTGGATCAGACCGTCCCCCATTTCATCCACATCGTCAACACTGAAACGGATCGCACGGTCGTCATGGCAACCTTGGAGACTTTGAACGAGATGCTGGGAACGTTACGAGGGGCCATGGTCAGTGAGCAGGGAAATCTCAGCAGCATCAGCAGTGCGGTCAGGAATGTTCTCCAACGGAAGGTGGGTTACGGAAAACGGAAAAGCAGCCGAGCATCAAGGGTGAATCATTGTGGCGCGTCGTGGCCAAGCGGTCTAGCTCACCGGACCCAAGCTCTGGTGTTGTTTGCAGCAGAGTGTGGATTCGAATCCCGGTCATGACATTTTTGACCTTTAGCAAGGCACTTAACCATAGTTGCTTCGTAAAAAAGTTGGGAAGGCAGTGCCTTCTGCTCTACCAGCCAGGCTCCTAGTGGATGAAACCCTTGCCTACATCCCTGCGGACTGTGAAGGGGGTAACCCTGTTTCAGTTCCAAGAGTAGGTGGCAATGTGCCCCTAGTGACAGTTGATTTGGATCGATAGCCCAAATCAGTGAATGTGTAGCCCTCACCTTGAAGTGGCTGTCCGTGGCCTTGTGATGTAAGGCGATCTCTCCCCATAAAAAAAATCAACAACAAAAAATCCCATGGTGACTTTAGGATCCACACTCTAACAAAATCAAATACTATATGGTAACTCAACACCAAACTGTTGGATTCTGATTGTGGTTTTCTGCCTGATCCAGTGTAAAGCAAAATTAGTTTACTACTGCAGTCCCAAGTCCAACAGAATCAAACAAAACATGCAGTTGGAGTTTGGGGGTAGGGAATGATTAGGGTTAGAAAACCAATAGCTGTATGGTATAGCTATTCATATCCTAGTGTTCAGTAAATACACCTGCCCCCTACTTCCATCAGCAGCTACTACTGATGCTCTGAGCTCAATTTCATAGAGCTGCTTAAGCACAAAAAGTAGCTGAGCATAATAACAACATGCTTAACCAGAATATGGTTGCCAGCCTAAACAGCATTCCACATGTGCCATTTATGACTGGTATCCTGCTTCTTTTTTGCTCAGCAGAACGTATCTAAGCAATGTTTGCTGCTAAAGCAGCTCTACGAAATTGGGCCCTTGCTGAGGCTCTGGACACTGCCCTTCAGAGGCCCTACTACTTATATGAGAGAAAGAAAAATAAACGCACCGTAGGCCATACTTTGGTCAATAGCCTATTACTAGTGTGTACCAAACAAGGGGTACTTAGTCTAGTCAGAGTCTTGCAGGACAAACAAACAAACACCCTAACGAACAAAAACAGGCCACAGGGAGTGCTTTGAATCCTGTACTTTGTTTTAATCTTGAGGATTAAACTATTCCAGTTTTTTGTTGTCTCTCATCTCCAGACAGCGTGTCAGGATCAAGACGACGAGGAAGATGAAGATGAGGAAGGAGACCAAGCAGAGTATGACGCTATGCTCATCGAGTACGCCGGCGACATCATCCCCTCCTTGGCCAGGGCCTTGGGAGGGGTGGCATTTGCTCCGTACTTCGCTGGAACACTCCCTCTTCTGATTGCGAGAACGGTAAGAGAGAGAACACATCAAAACCTAATACAAAAATTAGTCGCCCAATGCTTTAAAGGGGCAAGCAGGCCTGGATTTACACAGAGGCCGTGGCCTCTGTTGCCCCTGGTCTTAGCCTTGGTGCCCCTTCAAAAGTTTCTCACAGACTTAAAGATTTTTCAGTGGAAGTTCAAAATGAAAATGGCCTTGCCCTCTCGAAGATGAAATTCCAGACCTTTGCTAGCTGTATTCAGAGAGGGAAACTGGTAAATGTTCAAGTACATTTTTTTTTAAACTGGGAATGAAATTCACAAAAATCCGATCAACAAGTTAGAATTATCAGAAATAAAATTCCAACAAAATGCATTATTTGTCATAGCTACTATGCTCTTTTGGAGAGACCCAAATGTACAGGGCCCAATTTTGTAAAACCTGTGAGCACAAAAACTTGCTAAGCACAGAAAAATATTGCTTAGCAGAAACTGGTTACCAGCTAAAATTCCATAAAGTTTACCTTGTTATGCCTGGTGCCCCTTTCATTTTGTGCTTAGCATAGAAAATTGCTATGCAGTATTTTCTGCTTAACAGCTTTATGAAATTTTGCCCAAGCTGTAGGTCACAATGGATGTACCAACAAAAATATTCCCTTGTGGGAAAAAATAGGTCTTCTCATGTAGAAATTTTATGTAAGATTTAAGGCCTCGCACATTAGAATATCAGTAAAGATTAGTTTTTTTGGTAACACCATGATGACAATACCTGCTTGATAGTCGTTTCGCACACACATTGACTCCTTGCACACGACGTCACAAGCTCAAAAAGTGCCCTCACTGAGGTTAAAGGAACACCTATCATTGGCCGAGAGTTGGGGTGGTGGGTACACACATTTTTGACAGATTTTGGCGTGGGTATCTTCATTATTTTTGTTTTTTAATTACGGTAAACAAAAATTATTATTTTTTCGACCATACTGGGCAATTCATCTGGGGAAAGTGAAGTTGACATGACTGTAACATTGTCTTCATATAGTGATTAAAGTAAGTAATTGCCAACTTTGTTGTTCGAACGAACACAAAAATGACTCGTGTATTATGGCCTATTGTTTGACAACGACAACTGCGGCCTTTCCAAAGGGTCTCATGGTTGCATATGCAGTCTTTCCATTCCTTGAAATTATGCCTTGAAAAGAAATAAAATTAAACAAATTTTTCCATTGAAGAAAAATAAATTGTTAAAGAATGTCTCCTCCGCAGAAGAAATCATGTTCCAGCGCGGAGAAGTCCTTTGCAATCGGAACCTTATCAGAGTCCATCGTAGGGATGGGAGATGCAACTCATCCCTTCCTGCAGCATCTCCTCCCGGTGTTCCTTCACATGGCCCATGACGAGGATGAGGAGGTACGGAGCAACGCCGTCTTCGGTCTCGGAGTCTTGGCACAGAATGGAGGAGAGGCCGCCTTCCCGTATCCTTCACTATCAGGAACTATTGACTGATCAAATGAGTTTATATATGGATAAAAATGACAGAATTACAACACTCTTGTTCAAGAATTAAAAAACAGGAATCATTTTTATTTCATTTATTAATTCTGGTTGTTGAGTCATGGTCTTTCAGAAAAGGGAACTTAATCACTGTACTAGCCACAAATCCAAGAAGACAACAAAGAAAGTTTCAATTTCAGATGTGGGAGGAAAACCCCAGAGAATTATTCCAGGGAAAACCCACGCCTTTTGGGTAAGGGACTGACAAGTAAATTCACATAGTGCCCGTGGTGGGATTTGAACCGGGGTCCTAGAGGTGGAAGGCAAAGAAAGATACCTCTCCACCAACCTGACCGCCCGTATGGTTCAGAAAATCATTCTGCCTTAACTGTGTGATGATACTATCAGGCATTTTACAAGTATCCTGCAAGCGTTGTCGTCCGTCATGGGGCAGGAAACCAACCGACGCGTCATCGATAACGTATGCGCTGCAGTGTGTCGTCTCATCATGACCAACCACTCACTGGTACCCCTCGGGGAGGTATGTAGAATTTTACATCAGCAATTGATTGATCATTGTCATGTTACCATTGACCCCTTTCATGTGATGCCACAAAGCTCAAACAGTGCCCTCATTGAGGTCAAATTATTTTGAAATGTGCCGGCATGCAACTTATCAGCAGCTTTTTCTCTTCCCCTCCCCCCTTTCTTCAGTGCCATACAAAATGCTGTAAAACACTTCACAAAGATTGGTATTAGAGGCACGTTCTTGTTTTCAGGCATGCAACTCTTCCGCGTTTCCGCGGATTTCCGCGTTTTTAAAAAAATGATCGTAAAATTAATTGTTTGTAATTTTCAAAATTCTTCAAAATTCTGGCGATAAAGTCCCTAGTCTTGATATTTTCTAGACGCGATCGTTCATTTCAGTAAACGAACGTAAAAACACGCATGCACATTGTTAGTCTGGCTCTCTCCTCCGTGTTCCTACTACAATACTAGGCGAGTAGGGAAACACACAACTCGATTTCCCAGGGGTTAGAAGACGTGCGATGGAGTCTAATCGCGACCTCCTTCCGGTAATATATTATACAAAATTGTAACCTCATAAACACATCGCTCTCGCCGCACAATTTTCCCACTGTGAATTGTTGACCGATCGTTCGACCGATCGTTCAATCGAAAATGTATTGCTAAAGAAGTTTTAAACAAACGATCCTTTATTCATGAGTCCATGGAAATGATTGTTGATGAAAACAATATTATCATAGGTAAAATAGACCTCCATGGTTTTCGAACTTCAGTTTCCGTTTTTTTTTTTTTGGGGGGGTTCAAATTTTCTTTATAGCTTCGACAATTGTATGCACCTTTGAGTGTTTAGATAAATAAGTATCAATCATGGGAGATTTTGAGGATAAAGTGTCCAGTCACAACCAATTGTACCCCTTCACGACAAACCCGGAATGGAATATTGTGTGGTATTGTGGCTTCGAAAATTTTCCTCTTTTTTTTTCATCAGGCAGTTGCATGCCTGTGTTTTGTTGTTGTTGCAGTACTAAAGTTCCATGTGCGCAATATTGGGTGGAGTTTCCATAATAAGTGGGGAGTATTTTCAGGTGGCTAGGTCAAAGGTCTAGTTCAGGGTGGTGATTTAAAGTCAACAGATCAAATCTTACATGTTGTAGGTTACAGTGCAGCAAACAATTTCAGACTGAGCTTATTTTGTGCACACTGAATGCCAATATTGAGTAGCAAATGAGGACTTATGAGTAGCAACTGGTGCATTTTGTGTAGCATTTTGCTCTGCTATACAAGTGAAATTGTTCGCTGCAGTGCTTGGGCGTTTGAACATGGTTTGGTGATGTCTTAGCTAGGACGAGCACTGAGGGGTTTTAACAGAGTTGCTGTGATTTTTTGTTTTCTGCGTACAGGTTGTGCCAATGCTGCTGAAGTTCCTACCATTGAAGGACGACCTAGAAGAGAACGACACGGTGTACGGATGTATCCTGAAGCTGTACCAGTCGGCCGATGCTACCATCATGCAGAGTCTGCCTAACCTACTGGCAATACTAGCTGATCAATTAGATCAACCACAACTCAAAGAATGTAAGAAAATAACGCTGGATTTGGGGTCTTTTTAATCACTACATGGGATTCTTAAAATTTTCTAAAGCAGGTTTGTTTTTGGCAACACACTGATCAAAATATTTCTTTGAGAACATCATTGTCATAATCGTGGCTTGTCATGGCCGAGCGGTCAAGTGCACCAGACTCAAGCTCTGGTGTTTCTGATCAGCAGTGCGTGGGTTTGAGTCCTGGTCTTGACACTGTCCTTGACCATTGTCACTTCGTCCTTCGGATGGGACGTAAAGCCGTTGATCCTGTGTGTTGTGCAATGCACGTAAAATAACCCATTTACACTTAAACTGCCAAGGGAAGGAGTTTGCCCCAGTGTTTCTGGCAGTAAACTATACAAGGTGATACATAAATTGGTCTCATAATTCATAAATGCGTCTCATATTTCAAAAACTTTAAGAATCTGTCTGGAAATAAATAATGACAAGCGCTTTGAGACGCCCATAGATAAAGCAATATGTAAAAAGTAGTTAATACTAATAAAATAACAACAGGGTACTTAGTAAATACTTGGTACGCGTGCACTAGGGCCATGTCAAACGAGGCATTTCAAAGGCGCCCAACTCCGCTGCTTTCAAAGTTAACACTTCACTTCCACAAGAGACATTTTCTTAACAGTATCTCACTGTCCTGGAGAAACTAATATGAAAATTGACTGTGAATGGATTTTCTAGATGTTACACGACATCATCATTGCTGTTTTCAAGGAAAATGATCAAATAATCCCCCAAATTTTGTTTGGAGTTTATGCCACTTGCCCACCCCCAAAAAAAATTGTAAATAAATTTAAAAAGAAAATATTACTATTTTTGGTTCTGCATTGGAGGATTTTTTGTCACAGCAAAATGGATTCGTTTTTTTTCATTCTCTGTAAGTAATTTTTGTGTATGTTCTCTTGACATAGATGCCACATCATGCATTGTGGAGGTCATCCGTAGCTCAAGTCAACAACAACCGGACGTCTTCAACTCTGTCTTAGTCTCCCTCCCGGAACACCTCTCAGCGAAGCTCAACCTGGCTCTGTCCTCAACCAATAAGGTGGGCACATGACCCTGTATCACCGAACACACAAACCATTGTACCAGAATTTGCCAAAAATCAAGTTTTTAATCAAGTCATGCCAAAAAATTGTATTGTGTACACAGTGATTTGAATCGTGGAGTAATGTGCTCGGCCTCACAACAAATTCCTTTTGAAAGAGAGGATTCATTTTATGAAGGGCTGTGGTTGGACTGAGTGGCTTAATTATGGCTGTGGCTGTTGGCTACAGCAACATTGTGAAGAGTAGACCTTTGCAGTGATCTAACCGTAGCCACAGTTGCTAATAATAGACGTGGGCTTGAATCGTCAGATTGAAAGGGGGAGCCAAACTTCATGACTCTGCTTACTGCATAATTGTATGCTTACTACACCATGTAAAGTGTGTGATTCTATTTGCTGTAAGCGCAGAGTTCCATGGTATACAGAGCTATGAAACTGGGCTTAGCCGAGTTCCTCGTTTTGGGGTTTCCCAGCTTTGCATTGGATATTTCAAAATGTAGTACAAAGTCTTGGTCTGCTCGGCGTTAATCTCTTTGAGCTGCATGCCTTGACCAGTCTGGCGTTTTATAAGAGAATCAGCACTTGTGATAGATGTGACACACACAGGGAACCAGATCACATTTTCATAAAGCTGAAGCCCATACAGGTTACCAGCCAACATGTCATGTCATGTCATATACATTGTTTGTGACTGGTACCCTGTTTTATTTTTTGCCCGGCAAAATCATTCCAAATACAATGCAATCATGTTAAATCAATTATACGATATTATGACCGTTTTGATCATAATCTCTCAGTTGGTCAGGTTTCCACTCATGCTTGTGCTTCGTCAGTAATTATGGAAAAGTGCACTTTCTGTACGGGGTGGGGGGCCTTCGAAGAGGCATATGGAACCCTAAGGTTTTGAAAAAAGGCTCGTGGGTTTTTGGTTTTTTGGGGGATGGGGGTGTTTTGTTTTTATCATTAGTAGTATCACACGTATACAATACACACACGTAAAGTTGTAACCACACTTCGGAAATTAGTGTTTGCATTTCATTTTATTCTGATCTCTTTTTTATCGGCTGGTTATTTTATCGTGCATCACAGAGTCACCCTTTCTTCCCAACACTATCGTGTTTAATTGAATTTATAAGTTACGGTACAGCATTTGTTCAAGTTGAAAGTAGCGTCAATATTATAACAAATTGGCATGCAAAGAGGCCGGGGAAAATTCAAAAAGTTGCAACGTCAAGACACAAGATTGGAATGTACAATGTTAACCTATCGGTGAGTTGATTTTCATTCAATGATATGTCATACACGCATAAATGGACCTTCATCATGGTGCAGCCGTCTTGATTCTTTCCCAATCTAATCAATGCAGCCAAACCGAGGCTGGAAGGGCAAACAGTCTGGTTCCTTTTTGTACAGTGAATATTAGCATCCATTACCGCTGTTGGATACAGGGAACATGACCAAAATGGTTGCAGTAGGATAAAGGTCTATTGTACAGGCACTATTCTCACTACTTTAGGTTCTGAAGTTGGAATACACTTGTGTCTAAATTAATTTAAATTCTCTCACGTCATCATTCAAAGACAGTTGTTAGTTAACCCTCCTACTTTCCATAATATTTTCAAGCGTTTGGAACCATTCAAGTGTTCAGACACAGAACTAACTATATAGATCTGTGTAGATGAGTTCACCGCATGACAGGGCCCATCATATTGCAGGCTGGCCTAGTTTATCTATCCTTCAAAACCACAGTGGATGATGTTGAATGGTCAGACAGTAGGAGGGTTAAAGGCATAAATTCACATTTTTTATGACAATCTTGTAAAAGGTATCAATGGTAATGACAGGAAAATAGCTCTAAAAATATTTGCATAAATACTCAAAAATAAAAATTAAAAAAACTTTACTGTGCATGTCCAAAGAGTTTGAAGGGCATTCTGTAAACTGGGCATTGCTTGTGGTGATTGTAAGTCACACCGAAAAGATTGCCCGGCAAGTATGGCAAAGTGAGTTCATTTTCAATTAAGCATTAAAATGCACAAAAGACAAAAATAACAATGCGGCCACTATAGACTATGCAAGTCTCGCGCGTATTTGAACTTTTGGACCCATCAAAGTGTGCGAGTTTGTTTTCCTTCGTGCGTTAAAGCACCAACGTGGGACCACAGTGGTCCCAAAACTGGTTGAATACGCGCGAGACTTCACTTTCTATTGACCAATGGCTACAGAAGTTGTGACCCAAATTTTAATGAAACTTGCATTGGTTAGCGTTACTTGACATGCTATTCTGAAAAACTGGTGGGTATCATCTTTTTATTTAAACTACATTTAATTACAATATTTCAGTGATGAATTTTCTATGTGTAGACAGTTCCTGATAGACGCCATCTTAACAGGCGACTGTGGTTTTGGCTTTGAGCTGCATTAAGCATTCTAACTTTTCTACACAGCTAAGTGGTTCACTGACCAAGAGTGCTAGGAATTTGATAAAACGCTCGCGTGCCACATGCGGTATTTACATTACACGTAGTTGTGCGTTCAAAAAATGTTCTATCATCGCCTGTAAAGATGGCCGACTTTACACTGTGTGATGTCAACTGGGAACTATCTATCACAATGAATCAAGAAAAAGTCATGATTGGTAATTGTCAATGTACAACAGTTGGTGAGTTTGAATCTCACTGATTATAAAAGTTCACACCAATACCTGTCTTCCAGTGAAATGTTTCCGTCTTAAATAATGTGAAGACAAGAGAAATGGCATTTGAAGTTCCCCAAGTTACGGAGGAACACATGAGAAATTATAAAGTAAGAGCTTAGGGATGATACGATGTAGTTAAATCTTTCTTGTGAGTATGAGTGGTTCCAAAATAATCCGGTGGACTCAATATGTACTCTGTCCAACATCAGGAGAATCCTGAATTCCAACTGGGTCTGTGGCTTGTATGGGAGGAGTGCTGTAGATGCTTGATCTGAAGGTGGGAAGCTTGTTGTGTCGGAGGTGTAGTGGATCCCATGAACGGGTGGTGGGAAGTGGCAGCTCACATACTCGGAAGAGAGATTTAACGACATTGCATGGTGTCACCGCAAAACTCTTACTGTATTGTCTTACCACCTTCAACTCTTTTTTGAATGAGGAAAGGTGGAGGCTTGACGGGGATTTTGTGCACATTCATAGAATGTTCTTATTTCGGTTTGGGCATGTATGCAAGCGAGCACAAAATCAACAACAAAACATGAACCATGTATTGTCGTTCTCACTTAAATTATTTCACCAAAGACGATGAAATTCTGACAGAATAGTTGTATGGTGTGATTGTTGAAGACTAGAGATTTGAAATGAATTTACCTTTCCAATGATATTTAATGTGTGCTGAAATTGGTCAAACCCCACATCACCATGTTAATCACAAGAATCAAATCTACACTAGTATTTATGTACAAGTACTAAAAATGACATTAAAAACTCTTGGTAGTGTAAAATGCATGTGACCGCAAACGCCAAATCCCTTCCTTTTCCTCTCCCCGCCCCCTTTTCTTACCCCACTCTACATGTTATTAAAGGTGTTATACAAGATTGGTAGAGCTGACAAAATAGTCGCAGACAGTGTTCATGTTTTGTGTGATCAACCATATACATGAAATAACAAACCTGTGAAAATTTGAGTCGGGAGAAAATAGTGAAAAACCCATGCATAGCTTTCATCATCGTCCTTACTTTTGATTGTAACAAACAAAATCAGGCGTTGCGTTGTTTTTTTTAGGTTTTCAGATCTCATATAACTTCATTTCACAGGGAAATATTTCACAGAAAAAAATGGTTCTAAGATGAACTTCATAATCAGTCAACTTTCAGACTAAAAATTAGCAATGATGTTTTACCCTTACCAATCCTGTTTAACACCTTTAAGATCCATTTTCAAGCCACTGTTTTTTAGAAAAAGACCACTGGCGATTAAAGTCTGTATACTGAGAGGCACCTTTCACCTGATGAAGAATGCTGGTTTCTTTAAATGTTAATAGAAATCAATTAAACAATTTATATTGAACATACCTGGGCCCAATTTCATGGCGCTGCTTACCCCAGAATTATGTGCTTACAGCACCCTGTAGAGCATGTCTTGTTTGGCGACGCCATTTTTCATATTAGTCCCGGTAGAGGGCACAATATCGACTGTCTACTTTTTGAGCCAGATGTTTGTGTGATACAGACATCTCATCTCCAGTAATTCACATTGCGCTATTAAGGCAACTACGCTAACAAAATGAACGTCGCCAACTATGCAAGTGCAGAATTCTGCAGTAAGCAGAACCATGTAAATAAGCACTTAATTTCAGTTACATAATAGTCCACTTGGCAATGCACAAAGATTAACCATCACTACACGAAACAAACTTACTAAAAGCATCAGTTGTACTAACAAAAAATACATCACAGCAAATTCTATTATGAACAGTTAAAAGTTTTACTTTTCAAGTACAATTAAAACAAAATTAAAGTTTACATTTTTCTTAAAGAAAAACATGCCTAATACTCATAAGGGCAAGAAAGTTTTTTTGGTTTTTTTTAATGTTATATAAACAGCACCTCTATGAAATTTCTGCTGCATAATTTTAAGGGGGCACCAAGGTATTTAACGGGGACATGGAGGCAATTGCCTCCATTGCCCCCTTGGAAGTATCATCGGGCTGTACAAAATTATTGCAGTACGCCGTGTGGTTGACAACGGATATGCACAACTATTGCAGTGTTAGGATATACAATTGCTGAGGACGAACTATAGATAGGTTGCAATATGACGTAAATCGGCCATCTTTACGGGGAATTTGGAACACGCAGTCATGCGTTTTGCGCGAGAACGGCGTGTAGCACGCGCACATTTCACAAAACTCCTTGCAGGATTGGTTAGTAAACTGCGCGGCTGCGTTAATAGTTTGAGCGCTTGACGCGCCTGCAAGCCAAAATGCAATTTGCCCGTAAAGATGGCGTCTATTGAGAACTATCTATACTTTAACGCATCATGACGCAAAAATCTATCCAGAGCCGTAGCTATAGCCGCCAATTCAGACATGGCCTCTGTGGTGTGGGACTTGAAGTCAAAACACCTTGATGATGCTCGGCCATCTTGTTTTTGTTCCATTCAAATGAATGTAAGCAAACTGAGGCATGTGCCAGCTTCCAGCAATTGCGGCGCAGCGTGCATCACTTGGTCTATATGTTGAGACATACATACCTTGAATGCCTAGAAAATTAGGTGTGAGTTGAAAGCTCTATTTGATGAGCAAATAAACCCAGTTTTGAGTTATGACAGGAGGTGCCACATAAAATAAGAAGAAGAACAAGACGTTTTAATATAGCGCTTCACCTACGGGCGTCTCAAAGCCCTTGTCATTTTCTTATTTTCAGACGGGTTTTAGAAGTTTTTGAGTTATGAGACCCATTTATGTAACACCTTGTAGGTGTTAACAAGGTGCTGCAGCGCATTCAGCAGCCACTGCTAGAAACACCAGGGCGAACCCCTTCTCTTAGCGATAAAGGTAACTGGGTTCTTTTACGTGCTATACACAACACACCTGACCAACGGACGAAATTGAATGCAATACTAATCTTATGACATTCGGGAAAGCAGCCATATGGTTTCCTCTCAGCCTCAGTTTAAAAACAAGATGGCTGCACATTAATAAAGACTGATCGTAGCTGTGCACGAATCGGCGGCTGCGGCTGTTGCTGAGGGTGTTGTTATCCTATGCTTGGGTGCATGTTTAATGTTGCCATCATCCAGTCGCAGCCACTAATTTGCACATGGTCATGGTCAGACCTTCCTGTTGTTTTAGAAACATTTACTGCCATTTTATACAACAGCCATTGGTTCTATAGACATTGCTACTGAGTTTTTGCCAACCAAGGTTTGGAAAACTATGGGAAGCCATAAATGCAAAACAGATGTCCACAGCTTGTAACAATGACAAAAATATTTTAAAATAGGGTTGAATTCGTTGGAAACAAAACAACCAATCATGGGATTTTTTATTTTATTTTTTTTTTATAATTGAGAGTTTGCAGAAAGTGTTGAATTGGTCACAACACCTGTTAACAATTTGAATGTTTTGCTAACATTTGGCTGTCCTTGCCAGCAACCAGCGCGGTTTGTTTACCAACAATAGGTCTATAATTATTTGTTAACGACAATACATGTTAATTATAAACCGGTGTTATCAAGAATCAAGAAACACTCTGATATCAAAAATAGTATGGAAAATCAATTTCATTTGGGTAGCAGCCATTTATGTATCGGTGAAAAGTATTTGTAATAAATGATTAATTACTGTATTGTTTTGAAGGCTGCTCGTGGTTTGCCATCCAAGTTTGGCAAAACTTGTTGACTTTGGAAGAAAACATCTCTGAAGCCGATATCTTACACTCCTACTGGAGCAGGTGACCCACCTTCACCTACGGTCTTACCAGGGACAGGCTGATAATTCTGCTGTTCGTCACGACTCCACGATACCCCAGGTGCCTGCGCTGAGCCTGCGGCCCTGCTGTTCCTAGCCTTGATGACCCGCCACACAACAACTAGAATGATGACGCACATCAATACACAGACCAGTAGAATGATCACAAATACACCCACTGGAAGGATTGATGTGTCTGTGGTATTAAAAACAAAAACGAAAACTATTTTAGCCCAGCACAGTTAACCCTTTCCTTACCATAGGCGACTTTAGTCGACTGCACTCCTACCCCTCTTCCTTACCATTGGCGACTTTAGTCGACCAAGCTTGCACACAAAAAAGCACTCAAGCCTGAGCACAAAGGCCATTTGTAATAAAGTTGTAGTTTTGTCCATGTTCACCCTCCATACCCAAGCTTACCATCATTAGAAAGAGAGAGATCGGATTTTTCCAATGGTGGTAAAATAAAATAAGTTTGCTATTATGCAATCTCTTCAAATTGGAATAGGAAGATCCGAAATGCCAAACACCTACGGAGCGCCATATGGTTGCGTACAAAAAAGTGTTTGAGATTACAGATTGCACTGAGGAAAGAAAGACCAAGAACTTTGACATTTATTGGACCAATCTCAATAAGTTTTAGATTATATGAAAGGGAATTCAATAAGGAAGAACTTTTTTATTACTTATTTTGCTGTAAAACAATATCTTCAAGGAAATAATGGTGTTTGTAAAAATGGCCTTTGAACGAAAGCTTTCTGTTGTGTAAGAATGTGTGCTTCACGCTTGAGTGGTCAAACAATGCGGTCACCAGCGGTTGTTTATGTCCAAACAATTCGGTAACGAAAGGGTTAATACCCTCACTACTACCATTTTGCACCCCCCCCCCCCCCCCCGAACAAAGATATTGACAAAATAGGGAGACAGCCAATATTAGAGCTAGATAGCTCAGCTGGTAGACTGCTGGCTCGTTAATCTGGAGCTGGCGGTCACAGGTTCAAGTCCCGCTCTAGTCAATTTTTTTTGTTCAACCCAAAATTATACTATCATTTGTCTGAATTTCATAAAACATGCAAAAACTAGTCGGTGGCCTATTACGTTTCAACCCTAGCAGAGTCTTTCTCAAGGCTAAAATGACCCTTCGTAACGTCAAGAAAGACTCTGCTAGGGTCGAAACGTCAGACCACAAACTATTTTTTTTTTCTTCATTTATACCATAGGTCCGTTTGGTTGGTAAGCAGTTTGCAACAGCCAATTCCATGTTCTCATTTCGTCAAACATGTCAATTAGATTTTTGCATAATTTAAAGCTCCAGTTGAGTTCAATAGTGATATTTCTTGGCAACTGTTTGACGAGAAATATTTTGTTTTACCCTACACCAATGTGTGAGAATTTCTGTGCTTTCCCGAGTCCCGTGAAAAAAAGAACAATTAACACACAAAAAATTAACACACATAGTACTCAGGTGGAACTCGGAACCTTCTACCAGGCCTAGAATTTCATCTTTGGGAGGGCAAGGCAGTTTTTCCTTATAGTAAAAGACACCTCAGTGAGGGAAATTTTAAATTTCTACTGCTGAGGGCACCGAGGCGCTTGTCTCTATTGCCTCATGATGACGTATCAAGCCTGAATCTGAGGAATCTGACATACTACCAGCACAAAACCAAAGATATATGCCTCTACAATTATTTGAAGGAATGTTATTTTTCATATTTCTCATTTGTTCATACCATTAATCTCGCCCGTTGGTCCATCACTCCCCCAATTCACCCCTCCGGCGTTGATGATATACCCCTCCTCCATAGTGGGACTTCCACTGGCCACAAGCACTGCAGTGGTGGTGTCTACGCTTTCATCCTGGTACACAACTTCGAAACATTGGAGGTTGACGTCGTTGTCATGGCTACACTCACTGGTTTCCATAGAAACCTTGCATTGATCCAAGCGCTGTTCCAGCCCAGTACACTCCACGCCGCTGTATAATATTCCCGTATCTGATCTGGCCTTACCGTACGACTTTTCAGTAACATAAGTATCTAGACAATAACGTAGAAGAATATTAAAGGTGTTTTGTAGTGGCACTTTCCCGAAATGATCAAGTACAACAAATTCCCACTTTTTGTATCTGTATCATAAGCAAGGGGCCGAATTTAGCTGTGAGACTTTTGTTAGCTTATAGAGTTTAAGTGGTTGCCTTTCCGGCAGCTTTTCAACTCTGTGAACCTTGGTTCGAATCCCACTCGGTCCCTATCTAATTACATGGGACTTAGGTCTTTGTGGAGCAGCTTTGTAAAGCGGTCTATTGCAAGATTTAACTTCTGTCGTTCAAGTGTGGGTTTTAACCATGGCCTGGCGTGTGTCCTTGAGATGCTTCACCATAGTTGCAGTGAATTTACTCAAACTTTTGAAGTTTTCCCCTGCATCTAAAAGCTGTGTTTATCCTTATTGTACGATAATGTAATTGGTATGCATTGACTCTTCCACAGACCAATGATGTAATAGATGTATCCCTTGAACTGTTTACGCATGATCACAGTGATGCGGATGGATGAACCCAGGTTATCAACATCTTGTTTCTCATGCGTCTAAAATTACAAATCCATCCTAGCTGTAATTGTTATTCAAGGGAGACAGTTTAATTTCATACAACTAGAGGAATACATAATATTCACTGAATGGTACATGTATTATACAGGTTGGTAGAGCTGACAAAAAAGTCACAGACAGTGTCCATTTTTTTGTGTTGTCAACCATATATACATGAAATAGCAAGTCGGTACAAATTTGGGTTTAGTCAGGAGAAACTAGTGGAAAACCATACACAATGGTCAGCATGCAAACACACTGTCCTTAATTTTGGTTGTTAGCAGCCAAAACCAGCTGTTGTTTTTTTTTTTTAGGTTTTCAGATACAGTTTGCGTGAATAAGACTTCATTTTGGAGGGAAATAGTTCACAGGGAAAAAATAAGGTTTTAGTATGAACTTTATACTCTGTAAGCTTTCAGACTAAATTTAAACAATGATGTTTTGTTGTCCTTACCAATCATGTATAACCTTTAAATGTTTAGCCCACATGCCAAGAAACCATTAAAAGGTTACAGTTAAGACGCTCTGTTAACTTTCGTCCACGCAATCTCACGGGTATAGGCACTCCCCAATCCTGTATAATACCTTCAATATCAATAGAATGTGCAAGTCTTGGGCCTGTTTGAACACTGGTGGGACCCACAGCAATGTACTTTGGACCATGGTGTCCCCAAAAAACAAAGACTTTCACAGTCTTGGAAATTGTTTATATTTGCCATGGATGATCAGAATTGTTTCTTTTTAACAGTCTTTCTTTTGTTATCTTCAGCTAACAATAGCAATGAACACTTAAATGTGTTCCTCCAGCGATTTTTCATAATTTTTTCACAGATCTCTCCTTCCCTAAATTTGTCTTAAACTGAAGTCAACTTGCCGTCGAGGAAGGCAAGGTGTACACGTTACCCATATTTCATCCCCCAAAATCTCAATGATAATGATGAACACTGTTTTAATGACAGGTGTGCAGAAAAACACACACTTTAGCCATGTAGGTTTAAAGCCCAAAAGTTGCCCAAAATGCACTTAAGCCTTGTACAGTCGCTGACTGCACTATGTTTTGACAACCCTATTCAAAATTTTTAAAATCTATGGGAAGGGGCATCTAGGCCAAAACCAGGGTCACAGAGGCCATGCCTCCATGTAATGCCCCACCCTGTGAGTTGAAATTTGAATCTGACGACACTACTTGGAACTTTTTGTCTTACATGGTTCACTCTCCCACAGCTGCCCTTTACGTGCCCTACCCACCTGTGAATATAACACCGTTAAATCCAAGCTGATGACAGACCACTCTAGCGGCATTACGATCCCAACCAGACAGACCGCAGACGCTCCACCATTGATCATCTCGGTAGACTTCAACACGTCCAGACGTCAGAGCCAGAACATTCACAAGACGAATTTTAACTCCTGCAACAGAAAGTTGGCGGGGAAAATATTGACACAAACATCGAAGATGTCTCAAGCCTGTAATTTTCATCTTTGAGAGGGCAGGCCATTTTCATTTTTTGCAAAAAAGACACTTCCATTTCCATGGGATAGGTAAACAAACTTTCAAATAATCCCCATACAGTACCTGTGGTGTTTTATTTCTTTTACTTGCATCAGTCTTAAGTTTATGGAGAAAAAAATACCCCAGAACGCTTTAAGCTCCAGAAGTGAACAGTGACTACCTAACTGCCTGTGTCTGTATCTCACCATATGGCACAGTGGGGTTAACGAGGCTCTTAGATGAGCAGTGAACGGCAGCGATGTCATAAAATCCACACTTAGTCGTAAGACTGACATCGAACAGACACTGGGTCAGGTTGCTCTCTGTCCCATGACATCTGAAGCCAGTTATCAGTGCATCCCTGGAGCTTGTATCTCTAAGTATTAATCATATGAGAGGTTTAAAGGTAGGGCTGTAGATTGGTTTTTGTCAATGATGCAATGCTGATTTATAGGCAAAATTATAAAGAAAGATATAACAAAGTCACATTATGTGAAAGTTTCAGCTGAATACAGTGCCTACTCTGCTGAGAAAAAACGGTCACAGTATTTTCACAAGAATGTCAAATCCATCCACGTATAGCGAGGTGACAGCAGGTACCAACCGCATCTCTGGCCGTAGCAATTGCAAGCGGACACCAACGCTTAGAAATCAGATTAAAATGTTTTTGGTTGAAAAAATGTGTCTAAACCATAGTACTTCATAGGGAATTCTCTCAAAGAGTTCATACGACCAACAGCTGCAGCGCTTCTCATTATTAAATTAAGTTTTTGTGGCCATTAATGTTTGGAATATTTACAAATCTATGACCCTACATTAAAGCATTCAAATTGTTAACTAATTCAGGTTTTTTTTTTAGATATCTCAGTCAGTTCTTTTACAGGTTTGATCGCCCGAACATCGCGCCCGAACATCGCGCCCAAACATCGCACCTGAAAACTGCGCCTGAACATCGCATCTGAACAACGCGCCTGAATATCCCGCCTGACTTTTACATACTATTTTGCTTTGTTACCAATATACAATAATTCTGACAAGTTTCTCTTATTTTACTGTTAAAGAATACTCACTTGTATTCCTGAGTGTAGCGTAGAGTGTACAGCGGCCAGCCAGTGGCATAACCCAATGACCGGCAGGTGACGTTAGCCTCCCTCTCGCTCCATAATCCATCATTGCAGATATTCCACCATTGTCCGTTATAAAACGTTTGTAAATGGCCCTCATCTGCATTACTAGAACCAGCCAAGCGGATTTTTTCTCCTATCGAATGAAAGAAGCGGCAAGATTAAATGGATCTAGAGAATGTCATAAATGTATTACCCTAAAAAAAAATAATTATCAGAGACCATTACTCATGGAATAACCCCACTTGTAAATCAAAGTGTACAAATCTAAGGCGGAAGTTTTAGAGCCATGGTATATCATCGGTTCTTGGAAGAGTGCATGGATTTTAAACCTTCCAGTTTATTATATTAACAAATTTCATTTAACCCAATTATAGACCTAATAATTGCGTTAAAATAAGAGTGAATATTTTAAAGAGAGTTCATGATTATAGATTTTGTATGGGGAATAAAAGAATGGTGACAAGGTCTTAAATGGCAGTGCGTCGTTGGACCGAGCCAAGGTCCTTTTGCATGGCCCGCAAAAAATATCCTTTTGGTTACGAAGCGTATTAGTACAGAAAAATCTGTAAAACCTTTCAGCTTAGTGCATTTTTCAAATCCTTTCGTATCCTCACTTCCCGTTTCCCAAGGGTCAAATTGCACAGTTGTGCATTCACAGGCGAACAAAGAGAATTTACATTAGCTACTGGTGTGTATTAATTGCGTTCCGTGTTATTGGTTCCCACGTTATTGGTCCCCAGCTTGTGCACCAACACGCATATAGCTTTGATTGCTGAATGCGCATCAGCCAACCGGTTTGATACAACTCTTACTGTATCTTTATTGGTTATTTCAGACTGGTGAAACGCTACCATGTGATCATGTTTTGACCAATTAGAATGCGTAAACTCTCCAAGGTATTTATGAATATTTTTTTTTTTTTGCACTTAACTGCAAACACTTCTGTGGGATATTTGTATGTGAACAGTTTGTATACATACAATAAATTGCGTGAGAGTACGATGTCCGATCTGTGGAGAATAATCAATCATATATATATGATTGATTATTCATACAATTTGAGCTTCCTGGTTTTTTTTGTTTTTTTGTTCTAAAAGTGCCCTCCTATTCCTAAGTACAAATCAAATTGAGTTGTTCATATCTTCTGATAACAAATGCTTGACAGCTACAAATCCATCTGGGTGTAAGTACTTGCCTGGCAGCGGGGAAGGCTCCAGACTACACTTGACCCCACCCACATTAGCTCGGCAAAACTCGGCCGGCCTTATTTTGTGAGGGCACTCCAACAAATACTTCTCATGTCCAATGCATTCCAGGAATCGCAGTGCGTGAGAGTACGATGTCCGATCTGTGGAGAATTGATTGTCTGTGAAGACCTCGATCGCGTACTCGTAACCCAACTCACGGCAGACAACTGTTGCATCTTTCGGGTCAAACGATCCACTGCAAACCATCCAAGAAGATTCGAACGGCCTCAGCTGAATGCTACCCTCTGTGTCATCTTTGCCATGGATCAACTCCAGGAGATACGACGGTTCAGAATCACCTACAACAACATAGAGGATCTTAAATAAATAATAAATTATAAATATGTGTGATTTCAAACCTTGCATAATAAAAACTAGTTTACGGTAAACCCTAATGATTTAGGCCTGTGATTGGTCAGAAATTTTCTCTACTTCAAGATTACTTGTACCTCTAGTTTTCCATTGTTTATAAAGTAGACCGTCTATAAGTTCCTTACTGTAATACCAGGACATTCAAGATGTTATCTCTCGCGACCATTTTTCTAGAAAATTTGTACTCTTCAGGGATTTTGATGGAAGCTGAAAGTTACCTTCAAAGAGGCAAGCTTAGAATGTAAACTCACCTTCATTCGGTTCGCACACTACCAGTGCTTCATACAAATTGGGCGAACCAGGACCGCAATAATGAGCCTGTGCCGGTTCATAAATACACTCCGTTAGCCTCGTCTCGTTGCCGATGCAGGAAACACTTCTAGTCGCGACACGATCCATGGAGTATTCGTCTAAAATCTCCCAGGATGATAGCGCTGAGGGGTAACCGAGATGCCTGCAGGTGACCATGGCTTCCTTCCGAGTCCATTCATAGCGTGGAAGGCAGATTTTACCCCATGCTTCGCCGTCAAAGATTTGAACTCGTCCACTGCTGGCACTGTAGCCTCGGACAAGGCGTATAGAGAACTCTGGTGAAAATGAGTCATGGAGGTAAATTGTTGACACAGTTATTCCATATTTCATATGATCATTTACTATTAATTAATATGAAACTGATGTGAACTGAGTGATTACTGATATAGGGAAGTGGTAAGTACCTCAGTTATTTATTGACTTTAAGAAGAGTAAAAAATTCCATCCTCTGGTTTTTCAGAAACACAAACCAGCCTTTGAAAATAGTCATCAGAAGATATTCAACTTTTGTAAAACCATTATAGAAGTTTTTTTGTCAAGGATTGTACATGTTCATGCACAATGTGAACATTTTGATTGCGGCAATCAATGATTGGGGGGGGGGGATCTTCGTTCAAATGCATGATAACTACTTTAACATGAACTTGAGGACTGGAGGAAAGGATCAAAAACATTCATCTTTTAATTCAAGTCTGAAAGCTTACTGATTATGATGTTCATACTCTAACCCTTTTTTCTGTAAAAAATTTCACTCTGAAATGTTATACATGCGTTCGAGAAAACAGTAGACCCCCTATCTGGAAACTTTTGGGAATAAAAAACGCAATCAGCTCATTTCAGTTGTTACGACCCAAATTAAGGACATTATGTCTACAGTACATTCTAAAAATTGAATGTTGGTTTTTCACTATTTTCTCCTGACTTGCGCAACGGATTAAGGCCAAATTTTCACATGCTTGTTATTCCATGATAGTTGATAAGAGAAAACATGAACACTGTCTGTGACTATTTTGTCAGCTTTTTTACAAATCCGGCATAATACCATTACCTCAGATTTAAATACCTTAAATCCCACTACTGGTGTCATTATTATGGTGAACAGTGGACCAGGTTTTTTTTTTTTTTTTTTTTTTTTTTTTGAATTTTTAAAACAATTAGAGTTTTATTTAATTGAAAAATGTCAAAAAATTATTGTCCTTGACAGTTCATTGGAGTCACAAAGAGCGAGAATGAGAGTTTGTTTTACAGCAGAGTTTCATTAGTTGACTTGAGTTTGAAATAATCCCCACTGGACCAGTGCCACTGGTAGTTCAGAAATTTTACTTTTCAAGTTTGCTGAACTTTTAGGATAAATTTTTGAGAAGTAAATCTTTAAAAAGACTGCTGGACTTGTTTGATTTTGAAGCTACCAGTCGAATGCCACATTTAGGGCCCACTGGACTTTGACCTCAGTGGTCTACTCAGTGGGTATTTCAAGCTTAGAATTCAACAAGGAAGACAAAACAGAGCATGTTGCCAATCAGTGTTTGTAACATGGATAAAGCTTGATTTTATTTATTTGTTTATTTATTTATTTATTTACTTATTTTATTCTTGAATGCACATTTTGTTATCCACTATTTTGATTGTTACAAGATTTATAAGCCACATAAATCAAAGTAGCAGAAAACAAAATGTGTACAAAAATTTTGTATCCGTATTGTCGATGAAAGCAGGGCTCGAAAATGAATGTGGCTGGAAAAGCCACTAGACTGCAGGGCTTGTAGCTGAAAACTTTTACCAGACCAGAATTGTTTTGTTACAAGTCCAGAACTCAAATACATGTATGTAAATTGTTTCTATTTGACCAAACACTGTCGGTGAAGATTTATCTCAATTGATTTTTGAGATCCTAAACAGAATTGAAAGAATTTATCAGACTCAAAGTGAACATTTGAAATTGTCTACTTTTTAAAGATATTATTCCAGTTGGATATTTTTATTTAAAATTAAACGCAAGACTGCTGGACTTGTCCAGTGGCGAGTTTATTGGCCCGATATTATTCACTGGCCTCGGGCCCGCGGACCTGCATGACTTTTGCATTGCATTAACTATTTCAATTACTAATTAAAATAGGGGGGGTTTGCAATAAAAAATATTACTTTTTATTGATAATACTGAAATAAATGACACCCAAAAGTACAGAATAAAAATAATAAGTTCAACAAAAATAGCTGGTCTGTTTTTAAATTCACCAACTTACAATCATTGAATTGTGGATGCTCAGTCAGGGGCTAAGTTTCAAAATGGTCTTGAATTATTAATTTGTAACCAAATGTGATTTTACAAAGTCTTGTCTTTGAATTGATGACACAGTTATTTCATATTTCATAGAACTATGAATATTTACTATTAATAAATATGAGTGAAACTGATGTGAACTGAGTGATAGTTAGTGGTGGTGAAATTGTAACCTCAGTTTCATAGATGTAGGATACTGGACAGGAGTAGGTGAAGTAGTTTTCACTGCATCAAAACAGTTCAGGATCCAAATCATTCAATGAAATTTCTCTAAATCGATTACTGAATTCGTTTTACATGTCATGCAATTAACAGAAACAATTTACCAGCAGGCGGTTGTGGTGTACTCGTTGTATTAACATCAACAGTAGCACAAATTGATAACGTTGACAACAACAAACAAAGCTTGAAGAAAACAGAGAGAGGTTGGATGCCGAATGTCGGCTGCATTCTAAACACTGCTGAAGGTGATTTCACTCCAATAGCACAAAGAGATCGTAATAATTATTAATCTCCACTCTGTGACACCGGTTAATCCCAGTTGTTCTCCACAACGCATCAGTTGGACGAATCATGGAAGTAGCACTGCAGCCAGTAGGTGTGGCACTCTTGCAAAATCCACTTTGCACGCGAGTGAGATCCGGGAGACTTAGTTAGAGAGGGGTTAATCATGCACTGCAGCGCTGAATCTAAATACGCATTAGTTCAATTGCAACGGTCACACATTATAACTCGGTTAATTATTCAGATTTCACAGTTGCAGCAGATTGTTTTTCATACAGTAGCGACAAATCGATCATGTCTCTGTCCTTGCTGTACGTGTTGACATGCTGGATTCATCATCTCTAGTTGGTGTTTATGTTGAGCGCATTTTTGGGATTTGCCCAATCTGTAGATTGCACTGCTCAATTTTAGGAGTTTTAGTCTCGACTTCGGTATCCTCGAATTGCGCGCCCAGTATGCAGTGGGTCTTCCTCTTTACAAACACTAAGGAACTTGATAGGTCCTCACCTCCTGAAACTTCTGCGCGAGGGAACTTGTCAAGGAGGAGGTCAGAAAGAAAGTCGTGTAAAATAACTATAAATTGCGCATTGGTTCAGTTACGGCTATAATTATCCTTGAAAATTGGATGAGGTATGAAGTCTTTGAGAAAATGAGGTAAATTACTCCATAGTTTAAGTGTTAGGGAAAATTGTTTGTAGACTCAGTGAAGATATGCATGGAATGTTGAATTAGTTATTAATTACCGTGGTTTAGGTACCAAAGATGACATGATCGGGTAGCGAAAGTAATGTACAAACAAAGCCCGAGTGCCAAATGAATATTTCTTTCTAGTCTTTCTTTGACAGGTGGTTCTTTGACACGAGGTGTGATGATCTGGCAGTATGCTGGTAGTCGCCAGAATATTATGTGGTGGCTGCCAGCCAACGGCAGCAGCCACTGTGGCTGCACTACCCGGTGAACCTGCCCGCAAAAGTGAAGGAAAAAAACAGTGGCGTAGCCTGGGCTGGGGGCTGGGGGCTGGGGTGCACGCCCCCCCCCACAAATTTGCAGTGCACAGCCCCCAGGTGCCCCCCCCCCCCCCAGGGAAAAATCGCGATATTGCTCACAAAAATACAAAGAAAAAGAAAAGGGGGAAAAGGGAAAATGCGTGTTTGGGATAATCCAAGTGATCGATCGCGATCGGAATCGCTACTGCTACTGCAAAATGCCAAGAATAAGAGGCAAGACCCCACCACTGGACACTACCCGCCCCTGCCCCCCCCCCCCTCCACTTTTATAAGCAATGCCCCCCCCCCCCTTCTTTGGCGGCGCTGATAACAAAAAAGTGTATAGGCCTATACACTAGGCCTGATAGTTTTTCAGATAAATTTAAACACTTCCGAAAACTCTAAAAAATATTTCTAGTTGAATGTATCAAAGATCTAAATACAAAGAGCCCTCCGGCTGTTCATTAACTATCTTTGGTACCAGCATGGAGCAATAAACTAGTTATTGCTCCATGGTACCAGTAAGTTATTAATACATGGGTGGGGGTACGTGGGAGGGCGAAGGAGGTGCTCATGTAAAGTCTTTTTACGGTGTCACAATCTCGAGTAAAATACTCGCGCTGAAAAATTGACATTCAGGTGCCCACCCCCCCCCCCCTCAAACCCAGCGGCTCAAACCCAGCGGCTCAAACCCAGCGGCTCAAACCCAGCGGCTCAAACCCAGCGGCTCAAACCCAGCGGCTCAAACCCAGCGGCTTTTATTTTGGAAGGGGGCGGTCCAGCCAGGGGGCCTGCATCATCTCATGTTCTTGGCATTTTTTGGCCGCGGTAGCGATCCCATCATTGCGATCGTTCACTACATAGTACATCAGATTATACAAACAAACATTTTCCCCTCTGTTTTCTTCATCTTCTCTTTTTCTTTTTCTTTTTGTGAGCACTCTCTCAATTTTTCCCTTGGGGGCACCTGGTGGGGGCACCGGAAATTAGGGGGACTACGGAACCCTAAAACTTGGATGACAAAAGGGGCTCAGCGGATGGATATTTTTTGGAGTGGAGGAGACGCCGCCGGCTTCGTGGGGGGGAGTAGCCTGCCTGTGGGGGCTTTAAATAGCTTTGGGGTCGTTTGCTTGTTTCTTCTTAATATTTGTTTCAACTAAATCGGAGTCACTTAATTAGCTTTTTGAGGATTTCCCTGTGGTACAAAAAAATTTATAAACCCCATGTTTCGCCAACTCTCCAGTTTGGGCAAATCCCGACTTTGAAAAGCACGGTTCTTATCTGCCCAATCTACAGATTGCAATCTGTAGATTGGGCGTATCGTGCGCAATCTTGAAATTGCAAATCCCCCAAAAATGACATCACGTCAAGTACAGTCTAGAATGGTACCTAGACGTTGTATATGTATGTCGTTTTATATGGGGCGATTTTGTTCAATCAAGCTTGCCGAGACCTACCGGCGGCTAGCGTTATTGAATGTTGCACATCCTGGAATTTATTGAACTTTAGTGTAAAACTAAAGTGCATTTAATACTACAACTACTACTAGTACTACTGGTGATGTGTTGTCGGCAGATCTGTCAAAGAATGTAAGCTTTTTGGTGATACTTACTGTGTCGATTTAATGGGCAGATATTTAAATGAGCATACTGCTAATTCTGTTAACTTTGCATGGCTATATTTCAACCGAAAGACAAACATTTTGCTGGGTTCAGCTCCGTCTCAGTTCAGCTCCGACATATCATGATGTTCGATGGACGATGTCGCACCACCAAACACCAAATAAGGAGTTGAAATTTTGGCAAAATACCTCTCGTGTGTACTAAATAATATATATCATCTGATCATGGAAGTCTACTCTACCTTCATGGTACCATGGAGGTCTACCTCCATGTGCACACAAAGATGGGTTTGTAAATTGTATGGCCTTTGTCATGGGATGGGATTTTATCTGTTTATTGGGATTATTGGGTTTGCTACACTACAGTCATTGACAGTACCACTGAGTACAGTACAGTACACTACCAGGTACTATACTAGCACTAGTCATTAGTGACTGTACTTTGAGTTGAGGGAAGACCAGCCAGCATAGCCAGAGGAGAGGGGAAGTATACATTACATGTATAGGCATTAGGGGGGCTACACAAGAAGACTGAACAAATTAGTATTATTACATTATTACTCACTGCTAAGTACTAGGGGGAATTGGAAGTACTAGAGCCCGACACTCTAAAGAAAGGATAAATAAACTTGTTTTAGCATCCGGCCAGTAAACTCATGACCAAACAAGTCCAGCGGTGTTGTTTTTTTTTCAACTGAAAAATTGTACCTCACTCAATGTAGTAGTGTATATAAAAAAATGCACGTATCTACATGTATTGTAGTCCCAGTTCTGGTGGACCCGGGAAAGCCGCTGGGACATAGAGGGGGATGTTTAAAAAAACTATGCCCTGCTAGCCGGGACAATAGGTTGAGACTTGGCCGAGGTTGTACAATTCTGTGCCCCGCCCTACCACTGGGTGGAACAATAGCCGGGACTTTACTAAGGTTGTACACAATTTTGTCCCGCCCATCGGGACAATCGGGAACTTTGCCGAGGTTGTAAAAAGTTTTTTCTATGCCCCTCCTGCTGGGGTTGGAATTGTCGAAGTATTGTGACAAATACCCTGCATGTGGGTGTCGTATAGCCAGGGATGTACAAAAAGCAAGTCCCCCGTTCAGCCGGGGTGTTGTGGGACATGGCCGGGCCTATCACGCCTGGCCAATTTTACATCCCCGGCCAGGTCCCCGCTAGTCCCAGGTCCCCGCTAGTCCCAGGTCCCCGCTAGTCCCAGGTCCCCCGAGGCCGGGACTGCAAGTGTTATTTCTTTTCTCTTTTTTCTCGGTATAAAAATGGTGTGCTTAAAGCGCCCTGTGATCTTGTGGGTTTTCCCACCAAATTCGAGCCCTGTGTAAATCTTTAACAAGACACTTGGACTAGTTTGAATTATTACGAAAACAGGAAGCTTTTTCTATTCTTTGTCAATGGTGGTCTTGACGGCGCTATCCACTAACATAATTTTAATTTCTTTTGGCAATATCCGCTTGAATTTTCTTGTTTGGAGGTCAATATTTAAACAGCTGGGGGGATAAAGTCCCAACACTCTTATAAAAACATCCCGTGAATGTCGCATACAGCACTTTTTTCTGTTAAATCTATCAAGTTTTGTAATAGTCAGAATTCATTGGTCCCAATGGTCGAATCAACTTCAGTTTATGATGTGCACTCATTTTCCAATAGATAGTGTCCTCATGAAAGTGGGAAAATCACAAGGGACTTATCGTCTTCTTTTTTTAGTATTGCTGGACGGCTAACTTTTAGTAAACACTATTAAGCCAGTTCACAGTATGTTACCCTCTTACAATCTACATGAATAGCTGACTTCATAATAATAAGGTTTAAGCTGTCTAAAGATTCCAACCATTGCTGCATTGCATTCTTGTCTATAAAGCTACACATTCAAGGTTTGGTATTTTCTTCAACTGAAAAATAAGAATACTCTCCTTTTATTAATATAAATTGATTCCTACATTTGAATAGATGTATCTATTGCCTTTTCTTTTTCTGATTTTTTGCGCTCAATGATTTGTTATTATTATTTTTTTTAAGGGACATAAAGTCCTAAATTTATAAATCGTCTGATTCCCATTTTGTGATTACGAAGTCACAACCATGACAACAACAATGTTGGCGTAGAACCAGACAAACATTTTATCACGGTAAAACTTCCAAGTCCCCAAGAAAGAGTCACTGCGCTCATTCAGTGCCGTTCCAGCTTCACAACATTTTACTTAAAAACAGCTTTAATGTGAGATTAGAGACTTGCATATTTTTCCCAGTTGCATAAGGACTCTATACTGGAAAATGAGTTCATCACAAAACTGAATTTGACCTTGGAGCCCTTTCTTCAAAGGCTTTGCTTCTCACCGGAAGAACCCTAACCCCAGAAGAACCCTTACCCCAGAAGAACCCTTACCCCAGAAGAACCCTTACCCCAGAAGAACCCTTACCCCAGAAGAACCCTAACCCCAGAAGAACCCTTACCCCAGAAGAACCCTTACCCCAGAAGAACCCTAACCCCAGAAGAACCCTTACCCCAGAAGAACCCTAACCCCAGAAGAACCCTTACCCCAGAAGAACCCTTACCCCAGAAGAACCCTTACCCCAGAAGAACCCTAACCCCAGAAGAACCCTAACCCCAGAAGAACCCTAACCCCAGAAGAACCCGAACCCCAGATTCCAGAAGAACCCTAATTAATTGTAACCCAAACCAAAGTTCCCAACACTTAAACATGTTAAACCTAAACCCACAGTATTACACATTGCAGTGTTGTGTTTTGGTGTGGTGTAGTTTTGTTATACAGGCCTAATAATTTAATGTTTTGTAATTGCAGACTCTGAGTCTAATGTGCTCTTGAGGTTGTCTGCCCTCTACTGATGTCAAGCACTTTAAGAAAACGATGTCTTCTGAGGTATACTGGAACAACATACCAGACCACATCATCATCAACATCTTGGGCTTCCTTCCTCTAACTGATAGGTGTAATGCTGCCCTCTGCTGCAGGAGTTGGTCTGAGTGCTTTGACGATCCGACACTATGGCGAAAGTTCACGTTCCGTTTTGAAGATGCCCGCGACTTGATCCAGCTTCAGTGCCTTACAAAACATGGCCGACAGTTACGAGTGGCAAAAATCCTCTGTAATCAAAGAGAGCTAGCAAATCAACAGAATGCATGCGCCGTCCTCAGCGGACTGGCCCAGTGTGAAGAGCGCCGGTTGGAAGAGGTCACCGTCCAGTTCACCAAAGAGAATCCACTTTTCTTCCAAGGTCTTGAGTTCCTCAGCAGCCTAGCAGAACTCTTCGGTCCACCAGATCCTAAAATCAAAGTGGTTTCCACTCTGACGAAGGTAGACTTGAGTGGGTTGTTTGTAACCTATCAACCTATTCTGTTGTACCTTCTTGCAGACAACAATCCCAATCTAAGAGAGCTTAACATTCAGAACACCTCACTAACGTGCTTGATTGAGCCGGAGTGTATGCTGACAGTAGTGACTAAATGTCCCATGATCAGCTCACTAAGCATCCACTACCGCTCCACGTCGGAGCCGTTATTCCACGAGCTATGCGATCCCAAACGCCAGCCTCTCAACTTTCTGTCCCTGGCGTGTACCCGAGAGGAGAAGTACCACAACGCAATCTCTGGAGAATCTTGGAAGATGCTCATCGACAGACACAAACACCTCCGTGTCTGTGTAAAATTTGATCATACCATCGAGAGGCATCGGATTCTTTCCATCCTGCAGCCAGAAATCCCCCTGGTGGAGCTTCAGATGAAGACAATGACTGAGCTTTATGACGAGGTGTCCATGGTTGGACGATACTACTACAAGACGCTGGAGTATTTATCCATCGTAACCAAAGGAACGGACGAGCTGAAGCGGGCATTACTGGACTTGGTGGAGCACTCGGATAGACTGCATACTTTACATTGCTACTGCGCGCTGGATGAAGACTCTATAAGGAGGATTCTGACGCTGCGGCCAGATCTTAGGAAGTACACCCTCAAGACAGAGGAAGAGTTTAACTTGCTTGTCCCAACTCTGGTAGGCCATTCTGCTCTAGAGCAGTGATGTAATTGCTAACCCACTCCTTGACTTAAACTTCTGTGCAAATTTTTACCCGTACTTTTATTTCATCATTCACACATTTCTTCCTCTTTTTGTCCAGCCTTTCAAAACCAAAATTGCTTTTTTTAAACCAACATACTCTACTTTGCAAATGTTGCATCTCTTTAATTTGATTGGATAGGTGGGCATGCATGTACATGTACCTTTCCAGCGTACATGCACTGGCCAGTGTTGAAAAGCATAATAATTTAATCGGGAGATAATCTCCTATGACGATATCAGTGGAGGCTAGTCCCTTTTTAAGATCTTTAGAAATCAGTTTGGAAAAAACAGTATTCCAAAAATAAAAGGGGTACAATTTGTAATGTGCATGCTTGTGACAAAGTTTTTGTAACCAGTAAGAAGAATCATTTAAAGTGCAAAAAATGCATGGTGGACATTTTTGCCAAAAATGTTATTTTCATGACGATCTTTTTGTAGCCGGATTTAAGAGAGTGTTTGGAGAACATCTGGAGCAATTGGATGTCCTCCCAAAGAGCAATGCGTGTGTTTGGAGAACCAGCTTCCTGAATGACAGGGTACCAGGCATCACCAAGAAATCCTCAATCCTCAATCCTCGTAGTTTAGGGTGAATCGATCTGAATACAAACGCCTCTGTGTGATTTTGCCTGCATGAATAAGCCTTTAAACTTGTGTTGAATTTAGGACACTTTGCAATATGCAGTTAAAAGCATAAGTACTTGGCTTCAGCATGGCAGACTGGAATTGTTACAAACAGTGTGTTTCTTTAGACAACCAATCCATACCTTCTTTTTTTACATTTTTATATCTGTAAAGCGCATTTGAGTGTCTTTTTATGTGGTTTTTGGCGCTTTATTATAAATACTATTTATAATTATTATTTATGCCACACACATGTATAGAGTGGAGCCATTGCCCAAAGTGCTTCAATGCGGGAGAGTGGTAAGATAAATAATAATATGGTGGGGTTTTTTTATATAGAGAACAATTGTGTTACGCAGTGTGATGCTCATGGTGCTTAACAATTTTAAATGCAAGAACGAAAAGAAAAACTCACTTATAATAACAAGAAGTGAGCAAGTATTCTAATTTTGATTAGAGTGTGCACAAATAAACTGGAGAAGCCACCAGCTTTACTCAATTGTAATGGAATTTGGGCCACTGTTGGAAGAGATGAGGTTCTCCACCTTAGTCAGTTTTTGCATTGGCAAAAACGAATCAAAGTTGAAATGACGGGAAAGTGTGGCATGGATTACTTCACTATTTATATGCACTTATTATTTAGTTATACCATGTAGGTCAAGGAGGTTGAAAAACGAAATGCATCTCAGTATTAAGACCAAATGGGGAAGATTCAGCATTTGCCTTTGGTGTCATTTTATGCAATTTTTAGTTCATCTTCTTTTTCATGTTCAATTACCCTTGTAAAATGAGTATTTTTCATGATTTTAGTTTTGTAAAGTCTAAACAAAAATGCCAGTCATTGTAAATCAAAATCTAATTTTGTATGTAATTTATGCATTTAAAACTTCAAAGCAATAGACCCTTCCCATGAAATGCTAAGTACCTTTACGCATGCGTACAGTTTACATACATTCACTCTTGGTTGGCAAACGCCATACAGTTGTGCACTATGCAGACGCATAAAAACAGCATTTTGTTTTTTCCGATGCAGTATTTGGTTTAAATTACAACATGCCTAATGTTCTTGAGGTTAGTAACATCTCATTTCATCACATATCTGGCAAACCAGCAAAAAAGCACACATTAATATACACTATCATAGCAAACGTACGATTAAGCATCAGTTTGTCTTCCGAAGTATAAGGTTTTTTTACCACCCCTCCCCCACCTCCCTTTTAATAGAGAAATTAAAGGTGCACCATATTGTACGTTTTACCGACATCAAATCTTAACCCTTCTTTAACCCACTCTGGCTTGATTTCACTCAGAGCGAATGTCTATCTTAACTGCTAACCAAAGTGTGATGTCACAATACAAATCACTATAAGATGAATCTCAGTGTTTTGTGAAATCGATCCCTGGTTCTCAAAATATTGAAGCCTCAAGCTTGTGGAGGACAGTTATCGTCAAATGGGAGACTTTTTAAATGATGGGGGGGGGGGGGGAGTAAAATCAAATGTTTCAGAAATCAGCGATAAATGTCCGCAAGCAAATTGTACGGTAGTTACATTCATGTGGTTACTTACTAAGATATTCCACTTTGTTCAGGCTTCTTACAGAAGAGGTTTTGTTTTTAGAGGGGGTGGGGGGTATAACAAAGGTGTTCTTAATTATAAATTGAAGTGAGTCATAAACGTTTTGTATCATGCAGCAAGCTTACAAATTATACTATTAAGACCTGAAACTTCATGGCAATTAGAGATGTCATTACTTACTGTTTCTCGAGTCTTGTTCCTTTGGGGATGCCTTTAATAGACAAGTTGGTTTTCTAATTGTAGTGCACTGGTAGAATGGCTAGATTTCATAGAGCTGCTTAGTCACAAAAAGCACAACAAAATAGTGTTTAGCAGAGAAAGGTTACCAGCCAAAATACTATTTCACATGTACCGTGAATGGTATTCTGCCCATTTGTGCTTAGGTGGAAACTGGGACAGCAATTCTTTCTGCTGAAGCAGCTCTATTGGGCCATGGTCTGGCAACTATTTGGAAGTGCAAAGTTTAAATTATTAAAGCTTAAAAATTAGAAGGATAGGCCCTACTTAATATTTAGTTTGGAGTTTTATTTGTTTTGTTTTTTTTCATTTGCAATAATGTTTTCCTAAAATTTACAAACTTTAAGTTATAAAAGTTTTAATATTTCAAATTTAAGGTTATTGAAGAATTTATTTGAGGTTTTAGTTATTATTTTATTTTCCAATTTGAAGGATATTGAAGCATTTCACGTCATGACTGAACAAACATTAAGACAGTCCTAATGTAAATCTTCGTTTTTTAAAGTTCACTCAGCCGTTCCAACACACCAATTATCCCAATTATCCTATCAGATCTGCAGCCAGTTTCACAAATCTTAAAGCAACTGGGTAAGTCAATCTGTACAAGTGGTGCACAACTTACGCTATAAACCTTGCGCAAGTGGACTTGGGCAGTTGCGTGAAGTTTCATGAAATCGGCGGCTATTTTTGAATCTCGTCTTATTTTAATTTTCCGGTCAGGCAATTTAAATTAAAGTATCCCCCACCCACTTTTTCATGAAAAAGTTAGCACATTTAGTACCATAATTGTGATGAATTTGTAAAATTGTTTTAAAAATCCAGTTGTCTTCTTCTGTCCATTTAATAAGCATGTAACTTTTAGGACTGTATATTAATCACAGAAGGTAATTTTCAGTGATAATTTGAAAGAGAACAAACTAACAGCTTTATGCTCGGATTGGTTGGTACATTGCCAGCCTATGGAACTTTGGTGTCTTTACTGTTACTGTATTCATAATTTCCCTAATTTTTCTCATAATAATAATGATGAAAATGACAGTTATACCTTATCTATGTAAAATTTAAACACAAAACAATCATGCTCGGTAATTGTATTAATTCAATTTGACAGTTTTAATCAAAATTTGGTGAATAATGTAAATAAATTGAACACATTACAGAAAAAGATTAAAAATAAAATACAATTATATTTTAATGCCAGATACTCAGTTTATAGCAGATCCCAGCAATTCTGAGATACTTGATGGTCTGTGTGGATAGTGATATTGTTATTTTAAGTGACTACGTATATTATGTAGTTTTTAGTCATTTGGCCACATTTTTGACTGTCTGAGGGGATGGATGAACCACTGTGATACAAAACAGGTAAAATATTTCTTTTTTTATTGTTGTTATACAGTACATGTATTTATTGTTACTAAAATTTCTTTGGCCATTGATACAAGAAAACATTGTGTGTATTCAAAATAAGCTCAAACTGCAATGTGGTGCAAGGAATTCACTATGGGAAACACTCCCATGCGGTCAAGAATACAGTCAATTGCAAATAGAAACTAATGGTTAGTACTAAAATAACAGACTGCAAGTCTTGGGCCTACTCGGACATTTTGGGAACCATGGATTTTAACGATCATTGCTTGAATATGTTAAGGCAAAGGAAAATATTTCCTTCAGGTCTCGAAGTTTGAATATGTGCAAGAACTTTGCAGTATATTATGATTTATGAAGAGAGCTAGATAGAAATGTGCAATTAATGGTGTACAAATAATAATATAGAAATAAATATTAGTATGTAAAGTGTGTATTTTAATGCAATAATCCTCATCTCCCAAAGACTCGCCAATGATGGGGGTTAGGCCACCATCTCTGTCATGTACCCTGTGTGCAATAACAGTTATGTATACTGATTCACATTATATCCAAAAGGAAGCAGACTATTTTGCCCTCCAAGCCTCACTTTGGTTGTATTGAGGTGGGTGACAAGCTGGTTGTTCTGTAGGTCTGTTGGAGGGTGATTGGATGAAAGATTTAAAGCCTGGAGAAAAAAAGATGAGAAACGCTGTTTCTGAATTTCAAAGTTCAAGCTTAAACGGACATTCTGCCTTCGGATTGGCTTCAGGCCGTAAAACACATTTATCATGAATATGGTTAGAAAGATGTTTTAAAAGAACAATATAATGATTCACACAAATATTTCTCAAAATTGTGTGGTTTTTCCTTTCACTAACACGGTTCACCATTTTGAAGAACCAAATTGTTGACTCCACAAAGTTTGCACAGTAAAAGGAAAACCACACAATTTTAAGGGATGTTTGTGTGAACCATTATATTCTACTTTTAAAACCATGCCGTACTTTCCGACCATAATCATTTCATAACAAACACATTTTATAGCCCAAAGCGCCCAATCCAAAGGCAACGTGTCCCTTTAATCTTTAGACACCCCCTCCACACCCTTCCCCTTCCCTCTGGCCTTCCCCCTCCCACCAACACACACAACTCTAAGTAATTGTTGCATACAAACAAGGGGGAGGAGTATATTATCTTAACTTTATTAGTTATAAACTATTATGCAAAAGAGGTTGATTTAAATTTGTAACATTTTTATACAAAGGTAAATAAACATAGAATGCTACGCAGCAAAGTGAGTTTTAACTTGTGTCCCGTTGTTTTTTGTTGTTGCTCAATCATCCAATGTATAAACAGGTATTGCATTTGGTCCTTGGGGAAAAAAAGTTGGAACATTGTTCAAGTACAAGGGCTGACCTACATGTACACATAATGTAGGCTTTAATAGACTCTACACAATTTTTTCCTGATTGCCTGGTTTCCCTGGTATAAAGATATTTTGCAGCGGATAAAGTTTTGTGGAAATTTATAAATTGATAATTTGACCAAAATCCTTTGTCTCTCCCATCGTTTTTTTCAAAGTAACACAAAATAAAGCATTTGTTTGTAAATAAATTTACCAATTTGGTGATTTGAGAAAGTAAATTATTGCTATCCACCTGTCCCAAGCAACAACCGTTGCCCGACAGGTCAAAACAAGTTATTGTGATGGGTGCACTACACTAAATAAGCAAAAAATAATGCCCCAAACTAATTTTAATTTTTTGTAAACCCACAGTTTCTTTTGACTAATAATGTTTTTGGGGTCATGCAATTAATATATTGTGTAACTATGAGACTTTATCACAACCTGTGGTTCTTTTCTTCAACTTTTGAGGACTTCAAAGGATTAAGGCTTTAAAATTGGTCCTATTTTGGCTCGGGAAGTGGGGGATGCTTCATGAAACTGGCAGCAAGACAGTTGGGGAAAAATTACATTTTCGAGGGGGGTACTTATTTATAGCAAAAGTTCCGAAAGCCTGAACTGCCAAAAATTGAAAAGAAGTCTGAAGTTTAGTTGTCCGATAATAAATCTGGGTATTTTTTAATATTGAGCATAGTACTGTTTGCTATGGGAGTCATAGAGTGGTGCACCCTAATCTGATGAGGAACAAAGTTTTTTAAATACCGCCCTCTAGTGGATACTTACTCTTCAAAGTCCGCACTAATTTGTATACAATTCGGCGGCAGTAAAAATAAAATACATACTGCGTGTATACCATTACCCGAGAAGGAATTTGGGTTACCTTCATGTAAGGAATCTTTTTTAGTTATAATTTTGTATAACTTTTCCTTCCTTTGACGTCATCAAATGATCAAATCAAAGCTTTCACACATCGGTTAGAAGAAAAAGGGGAACAAAGTTTTGTTGAAAAACAAACCAAGGCTGTAAAAAAGTATAACCCAAATGTCCAAGTTTGTTTTTAAATTGTATTTTGTTTTACACAATATACGTGTTCATTAAATTTGTAAATTGTTTGCAAAGTTACAGCGGAACAATATTGAAACAGATTGTTTTCTCCATAAGCGCTGGGCTGCCATAAAAAACAAAAGTGGGGAGGGGTGGAGTGTGGGATTGTTGGGTACAGGCATGTTAAATCATACCTTAGTTACAACCATCTCATTGCCACTGGCCATTTTGTGATTGTTCCTTATTTCCTTATTCAACAACAATTACAAGTTTATTTGTAATTAATACAAGAGGGACCTACCAGTACTAAAACTTTCCTTTCATGCTGTTCGATCGTTCTCAGTTTTATTTCAATCCAGCCAGTCACCAGTGGAATGATTCCAGCTCACTGATGCCCATTCTGAATTTCTATTCATAACGCTATATTCTCTTTGCTTGCTCTTTCTCATATAACGGGAATTGATAAAATAATAATTTATACATTACTTACAAACCCTTTTTCTGTTTAGTTTTTTTTTTTTTTTTTACAACTCCGAAAAAATAAAAGCGACCGTCAGATGGATCGATTTCTCCATTTTTATCCAATCGCATTACAGAACCTGTGCCCCAGTACCCTATACGTGTTAAAAGGTACGCTGGATACTTGATAGCTCCAGCACCAGACTATTCGGAATTTCAGCCGGCGTAGATGTCGTGTGGTGGTGAGAACGTCAACAAACGGTGAGTAAAAAACACGCTTTTTTCCATTTTACAATTCCAGAAAACTCTTTCAAAATTAGTAAGTGAAGACAATAGGTCTATTGCTTTACTAAGTCGAAATTTGTCTTCACTATTAAGATTTTCATCAGGGACAGAGGCCAAAGTTTTGTAGAGGAGGAAACAGTTCATATTCTGTACGACTACGAGATACGATCGGCCTCGCGTAGCGCGGCACCGGCAGCTTGTGCAGGGGGTACTTTGTGTCGTTGGTTCAGGTGGGCGTACTCAACGAACAGGTGACACACGCCCTGCCGGACTTGGGTCATGGTGGTTGTTCAGAAAAACAAATGGGGAGGAAAATATGCTCTCTTTCTGTAGGGTTAAGTTAACATCGTAATTCATGTCGACGAAATTACCACCTCATGATACATTTATTAATTTTAACAGTTCTTTCTTCTTTAATCGACCGTCCCTTCCTCCCTCATGTTTTAAAAAAACAATTGAAAACTAGCCTACATCCATAGATAGAGGAACTTGAAAATGTCTTTTTACAAACCATTTACCTCCCCATCAAATCCTTTTTGCTGGTTCCTTTTCCCTGTCCTTTGACATTTATAGGTTTTAATTGTTGTTCTTGTTTTTTTTCCCCTGGGGCGGGGGGGGGGGGGGGGGAGGGGGTAGGGTGAGTAGTGTTGCCCATTGAGGGTATCATTTTATTAACTTTTGGAATTTTTGTATTTAGCACTTTTCACTTATTGACAGTTACTGTATTGAATGTCTTAATACATAAGTTATTTATTAAGACTTGCAACACTGAAAGTTTACGTGCATTTTACAGTATTTACTTGTCATTGTTGTATTGTATTGTACTTTAGCTGGGACCCATGGTTAAGAAACCAATAGTTGCCACTGAAGTGAATGGTCCATCCAGTTAAAATAAGAAATGAACAAAAAGTCAAGTTCAGCATTAAACATTTTATTCTTAACAGTAGGTCTATTTGAACACCCTGGGGTGTCTGAAGAAAACCGTTAAATTGCTTGGTACTTGCAGGACTTTGATTCAAAAGGGAAGGGTGTAAAAACTAAGTAACTACAACTACAGTGAATTGTTGTGGTTTACAAAATGGTTTAAATGCGTATTGCTAGTGGCCGTAGTGTAATCCCAACCATGTACATGTAGTTCTAATAATTAATAAATGATAATAATAAGCAGGCATTTGTCATGTTTGTAGAACGCCTTTTCCAACATTTTGTCCAATGGTTACAAAGCGCTAGGAATGTGTCAAACAGAGGTCAGTGGGCTATGAGTACGTGCTGCTTTTTCAGGGGCCTTTTTAATGCTGTTAAGCTCTAGAAACAGTAAGACATCCTCTCAATGGGGAACTTTTGGGATGCTAGATGGCAGCAGACTTACCAGGTGAATCCATCGTCTTTGAAATGCGCGCTTGCTCAGAACTACGTAAACACTGGAAATTTACCTGGTGAGTCTGCTGCCAGCTAGTGTTCCAAAGTCTCCCTCTGTAGGATTGTCTTTTTATGGAATTTTTATCATAAAACATGTAAAATAAAATCAGTTTTTACTGATGTCTATGCAGACAAGCTGACAGTCATAGTAGAATCCTACAGTACGTGTAGATTGGCATTCAAAATCCATTACTTTGCTTTCATACGATCCGGGGGGGGGGGGGGGGGCGGGTGGCAGGGGGGCACCTGCCATCCTGAATTCAGGCAAAACAGTGTGGAAAACTTGGACACAACAAAGAGTGGATAAAAAAAAAACTGGACAGAGAAAGCAAAAAAATATACTTTTTACTTGGTATAAGAAATTGGTAGGCTTATTACTTTTTGTGTTGCAAATTGGGTAATGCAACCCATGAGCCTCCTTAACCAAAGAGTCCCCATCCGCCCTTGTTTGCTTTTAAAAACATGTGAAAAATGAGTCATTATAAAATTGAGTCATTTGTGGTTCAAACTCAGTTCTGGAGCACGGTCTTTTCTTTTGTGAAGTCGATACTAATGCTCGTAAGAGTAAAGCGGAGCATGTCTTTTTGAAACTTTGAGCTTAAGGTTTCCCATGGTTGCACTGTAAGCCTGTCCGTTGTTAGTTCATAATCTCCCTTATCATAGAGACTGATGTTTACCTTTATCATGTTTGTGTGTAAGCCACTGGGGTGATTGCAAAGTTCACTTGATGAAAAGGTTAACCAAAACAAAAACGAAAATCGGAAAACAACAAATCATGTAATCGGGGAAGAGAATTTTTAAATACATTTTGTAACAAAATCTCCACAACTTATTTTGGTTAGCTTCTTTAATCCTTAAACCCCCCCCCAATTTCTCCCATTTTTATCACAAATTTGTAATAAACTAGGATCCGATCTAAAAGGATTACATATCAATAATAAGTAATCATTAATGATAACAATCAAAGCCTCTTTTTGTGAAAAGTGTGATCAATACATTTTTGGGTATACCAAGTTTTCACTAAAGAAATTTTAGTTACAAATACAGTACTTTTTAAAGACCAATCATGAATCAATCGGCCAGTTCATGTCAGAGTAACCCAACCCATTTTTCTATACCCCCCTGCCCCCCCCCCCAACAGTTCACCCCGCATTGTACCCATTGTATGTGTTGGTTATTTAGCTATGACTACACTACAGCATGATCGTTGGGTTGTGCAGCCATCCAGAGTTCTTTTTTTTTTTATACCCGACCGTGTGACGAATCGAAGCTGGAATTCTTTCCGTAGCATAAAGGAAACATACCTGAATGACCCAGAACAAAAGACCCACACCGACGTGTGTGTTTGGAGAAGCACAAGGTCATAGCCGGAAAGAAAAATGTAATGTAATTTTTACAAAGAAATCAAATTTGTTCTCAGCATACAGATCTGTTGCAGTTTTTAAGTTTACAGGTAGTTTCTTTCTTCTATTTTCTGTTCAAATCTTCACCGATCGACAGTAACAGGTACAGTGTTGTTCTTCTCCTTAGATTTTATCCGAGCGATATCATTTTTTCAAACTTAAAAGATGGTTTTTTTCTTCTACCTGAAGGAAGTGTAGAAAAGCTTTTGGACAGGTGTTGACAAAAACTACTCAGAATTGTGTACAATTGTACTTGTTATCTTACACTGGTTGGACTTACATGTATTAAGATCTGCTATACATGTACATTGTGGGCCTACATGTACAATTTGACCATGAACTCCTGAAACACAGATGGACAATGCAGCTTTGTGCCATGGCTTGATTTCTTTCTTAAGTACAAATGGTACCAATTTGCATCACAACTTAGACATAGTGCCGGCATCAACACGCCTAGTTTATGGGCACTGTCTTGCATTGCAATGGGCACCTCTATGAGGGCATGTAAATTTCTACTCTGAGAACATTTCAAGGGGCATTGAGGCTCTTGCCTCTATTGCACTTCTTGAAATTCAGTGTACCAAGCCTGCATCATGTAGAAATATTACATATATTATCTCTGTTTAAAAAAACCCAAACTAATGTAGGCCTAAACAATGTCAAATTTGGGGTTACCCTTACACCGATGTGTGAAAGACCTGATACTCAGGTGCTTTCCAAGTCCTGTAGGGAACAAATCCATGGGGCTACTCAGGTGGGATTCGAACCCTCATCACCTGCATGCTACAAGCAGATGTGTAACCACAGACCACCGAGCATGCCCAGAATTGAATTTTGTACCCAGCAATTACATATTTAGCATTGGATAACAGCAAACAGAAAGAGATGCATCGGGGATAAAGAATGTTATTTGTATTCTTACAACAACATTGTGTGATGTTTTCTTCTACATCTAGACACAAGATGTTTTAATTTGTAGACCAATTACAATGTATCTACTGAAGAGTAGGTGTCGGGTTCATTTTGATTAAAATCAGTTGTAACAATCAATGTAACACAGGTCACAATTTCCAAATTTGAACTAGATTTTTCAATGAGTGATTTTACCTGTCCATTATGTCTCAAAAAGTTTTAGGTATAGCCAGTTTGCTTATAATACTACTGTACATGTACCACAGGCAGGTTGAAGTTATCAGGGGGTGTTTCACTCAGTCACTCAATGTCACTTCCTGACAGTGAATAGAGCTTGAAACTTGCGTTTGATACGGACTACAGGGATACATAAATAGAGGGAATGAGTTGCAATTATAGTAAAGAATTACCAGAGGAAAGTGTGCAAATTTTATGTAATGTAAACTTGTGCAGTTGTATCATGCAATCTCTCTCTCTATCTTGTGGTCAACATGATTATTTTCATCTTGTACTCCCTGCACTGCCAAAGGGCATCAAATCCACGTCCCATGCCAAATTAGCTACAAAACCCAAGACCCTGGCCGCTCTTAGCCGTCACACGACTGCACCGTGATCACACGTAGCCAATTACTGACACAGCACCTCGTGAGGAGTAACCATGGCTTCCAGCTAGTAAGCAGTCTGCTCTCAAGGGGAAGGCACGGTGTGGGAGAAGAAGCGCGTGTGGTCAAACTCACCCTGCATGTTCACAGCCTGTGTGTTTCTGAAGGCATGACTCTGCAGTCGTGGGTTCTACTAATAATTACATTGGTGTCACTTCTTTGTGCGTCCGGTTTTATGATGCTGGGAAAGCAATTTAGGCTTTTTGGTGATGATGCTAATGTACACTCCACTGTAGGACAGGATCTTGTTCAATGGAGATCAGGTTGTGAAATGGAGTACTTAATGGAATTGACAACATGATTCTGTGAAGTGTACTGTGTGCATATATGTACATATGGTTTGTGGATGATATTCTGAACCATTTTTTTTCCTTCACCGTACATGTTTAGAGGGCGCTGTGCGTTTCATAGGCACTATCTGCTTAATGATGCGGTTTCAATGGGCAACGATTAACACGCCATGCTCTTAACAAGAACGGGAATTTCTAGCCGAAAATGGGTCTTGATTCTGACATAAAGTGACATGAGATTTCATTTTCATACAGTCAGCAATTGACCTTCATTGAGAACTACCTCTTTGTTGAGAACAGAAAGTTACTGTGTGTCAAAAAAACCTAAGTACAAGTTTTGTAATTTAAGTGTAGGTCATGCACTGAACAGATTTTAGCTGTCAACCAGTGACTACTGATCAACAATTGTTGATGAATTGAAACACATCAACGGGCACAATGCACACACCGTTGTGAATCATCAATTGTGTTTGTGAGTGTTCTGGCCAAGTTTTTGTCAGTCTAGTAAAAATCCTTGTTGTGGTCTGATGTTGTGGTCTTCCTGGTGTTGCTCAACCTAGCTTTATACAACTTTATCTCTCCTCGGACTAAAATCACAAATTGTATTTCAATTTTTTTGGGATCTTGCATTGACTTTGATAATATCCTTTGTTTGACAATAAAAACAGTATCCAAATTGTTACTTGATATACCACAAAAGCAAAACAGATACTTGGTACAAGAAAAATGTGATTGTAGGTCTGGATGCAAAACTAAAGTGTCATAATTAAACTTGCTCTCAGTCCTTTGAGACACTTAATGTGGATTTTCGATGTAAAACAGCCAAGGATAACAACTCTCATTTTAAAGCCTGTTTAACGATGACTTCTGTTTGCTGTGTTTCAGGCCAAGCCATGATGACGCATTCCTGAATGTGACGAATTTACCTCCAGTTCCAAATGAGCGAGTTTGTGGCATTAATTACTCCAAGGATGTCCCACAAACACCCCTACCATAGGAGTCAACCATGTTGCTGTGTCAAAGGTCATATGAGTTAAACTTCCTGAGGAAGTGGAGAGAGGAAATCAACTAGGCAGGCAGATTGTCTGTTGTTCAGTTTGGGAATAAACCAGCCAGAGTGGGAGCAAGGAGAAAAAAAATTACCACGAGTACTCCAATGGACATGCTCTTTGCCGTTATTCAGATCACATGATCAGATTGTTAGCCCTGTTACTTCATTCAAAGTTTTTTTTTTAAACCATCGTTATCAAGAGTAGTTTCCTTTGGAGCTAAGGGATTGATACCGTTCGACACCGAAATCAAAATGACTAGTCACGATGAGCTTGTTGCCGAAATGGCATCTTTGGAACGTCTGAGCGTGCAGGATCGTCTTAAATTAGCCAGGAAGCGACGAGCGGCACAGCTGAAAAGATGGACAGCCAGCGACAAAGAGTTTATCAAGAAAAGCCGGAAGAGTGGAGTCGGGCGGTTAGGGCTAGAGAACATCAAGAAAGGACGGAGAATTCATTTTGCCCACAACATTCAGCTGCTTGAAGCTGCAGCAAGAGGAGATATTGATGAAGGTAAGACAGCGTGAATGTGCTGCTTCTGAATTGTGTCTTATTAGGCATGCAAGAATTTTTCTCAAAGTCTTATTTTACTTTAGTGGCTGTATCATATTTAATACATAGTGAACTTTAAGATGAAACACAAATTCAAGTTGTTTCTCTTTATAAACATGAAGAACGAAGCAACAAAAATCCACTGAAATAATGAATTATAATAATGTTTGACATTGAACAGCGGAGAATGTAAATGAAAACATTTACGTCCACTGAATAACATAATGTCAATCATTTTCATGTACTGTTTCCATGTGACGCTTACTGTAGATGAATTTGTCAGATGGGTCTCAAAATCATCCATAATAATAATAATAATAATCGTAATAATTCTGCAGTTCTTGTATTACGCATTATATCGTGTATGACGTGTATCTCAAAGCACTCATCAACTTTACGACATCTTCATTGAATTAGGAGTTTGCCCAACTCGCCTGGTAAGGGTTTGCAATGGTGATGCGACACCATCTGCAGTCAACCATGCCAAAAACAATAGGGCAAATAACTTAACAGGCCTTCTTCTTTGAACAATAAGGCCTAAAAATAAACGTTATGTTGGCGTAACGGGTAGGTAGGTAGTTTTGTTTTTTTAAATAATCCCAGCAACGAAAATGACACGTTTTTTAATGACAGTGTGTAAGCCTGCGCAATTTTCTGCATGTTCTTTGTGCAAAACATTGTGCACTCCAAAGTTCCACGCGTGCTATTGTCATACAATTGAAGAGAAACGGTCAGAAATGGTTTCAAACAAATTAAAAACAAATTTCTACAGATTTAAATTATTATTTTTCTTCCTTAAACCCCCGCCCCCCGTATTTTTAGGGTCAGTCGGGTTACCGCCTACAATGTAAGGCCGTGTCCGAAACGGCGACTTCGGCTACAGCTACGGCTAGATCGCGGTCGTCTGCCTATTCTTCAACACTGGCAGACGCGCGGATCTAGCTGTAGCTGTAGCCGAAGTCGCGGTTTCGGACACGGCCTTAGTGTACTGGTTTCATGAACGCATATTCCAAAGCATTGTTTGTATTGGAACCCATATACTGCCCATCGGAACGGCAAAGCAAATTATGGTTTTAAGTGTCTTGCTAAATAAAGGGCCATGACCGGCACTCAAATCCACTTTCTGACAACACCAGAAATTCATTCCAGGGCATCGAGGGGATGTAGTAGACTTCACAAGTTGAAATGTTTATTTTCCAGGGTCACTTACAATATTCAAGCAAACTCATGCTGACAATTTAAATTGTTTTGGTTCAATGCTGAGTTTTAGTTTCGGATTGTTGTGTGGGGGGGGGGGGGGGGGTTGGTAGGCTTGACAAACGCTGTAAATTTATGAACATCCATTGACAAGATGTTTTACGTAGATTAGCATACTTCATGTACTTGTACATGTACCGTACGTTGTATTTATGCAAATTTAAATCCTATAAAATGAACCCAATTACTGACCGACTTCGCAATCTTGTCGTAACTTTGAGCCAATTATACAATGTGCTCATTGCATCGAAGGCAGTTTTATGTGTGTCCCCCTTTCTGTACACTTATGTAATTTTACTGTTATGTGGATTAGGTGTATTATCCTATCCCAAGGATTTTCCTGCATGTTTACCAGCATAACCGGATTTCACCAATGAGATCTGTCCCGGTAAGAGCTTGGTTAAATAGCAAAAAATATAACCCGCTGTATCCGTGTTATTGAAGAGATGTCTGTTGTGATTGGACTGCGAGGTATAGTTATTGATTTTTGGGGGGGTTAGATGGAGGTTCATGTACATTTTGTACCCTGTGCAAAGAACACATTAGTGTGTGCACACACCATAGTGTGGTCTGCAGGATGTGCATGCTATTATTGCACTGTCCATTGCGTCATTGTACAAATTGTGTTTTAAACAGTTTAAAATGCAATTGAATTTTGCAAGAAGGTCGTTAAGAATTTTAAATGGAAGAGAAAGTCATTACAGTGGACTACTCTTTGTTTTGTCTGAAGTTTTTTATGGCAATGACAATAAACTAGATGCGATTAAGCCTAATATCTACAAAGTAAATTAAAAAGCATTGTCCGTGGCCATGTACATACAGTACACATGGTAGGTGATATAATAAATGTGGCACTAAAAATTAAAACCAGAGGATGGGTGGTGCATCCGTTAATGAGGTCACGACCCTGATGTGATGTACTAGGGACTATTCCCCCGCGTAGTTTTGTAAAAAGGTCATGGGACCGCCATTCTATGTTTGCAATAAACAAGGAGAAACATTATAACTTCTGACCCCTTTTCTCATGAATGCATTAAAACAAAATGTAAACTTTTTCTTTATCTGTGAAAAATGAAAATTTTCATTTTTTTTCTTCATCTGTGAAAAATGTAAAAGGAAACCTTTAGGCCTCATGGCTTAAATTTTTCACTGGAATGGTGGCCCGAGGCCAGAGACTTTAATATCAGGCCAGTAAACACATGACAGGACAAGTACGGCGTTCTTGTGTTTTTGTATAAAATAACATTACCTCATTGTGTATCCGTAACAATTAATACCTTAATTATGTTCAAATGTTTATTTGGGTCTGATAAACTACCTTTCAATTCTATGAGTAATCAAGTATACTTTGAAACCGTTATAAGAAATGAGATAAAAACTTCTCTAATATGTCTTCTGTGCACACATACTGAAGCTACTACGTGTACATACTGCCACTATGTCTGATGTCTATTGTACTGCAATTTACACTCATTTGTACGTTTATATTCCTAAATTTTGTTGAAGGACATTCATGCACAAAAGTGTGCCAGTCATATATTTTGAGAAAATATTTGTTACCTGTTGCAAACTGCTTACCAACCATGCCAACCAAAAGGACCTACATGGTGTACAGGTGTATGGTATGCAAAAATAAGTTAGTTAGGCCACTAACTTATTTTTTGCAGTCATAGGCCTATATTTTTTGATATGAACATTCAATACCAGCCAATGAAGGCACTACATTATGTGTATAGATTTCAATGACATTGATAAACCGTGTTAGCTTGCAATATACATGTATATTATGTCATGTATCAGTATGTGGTGAAGGTATATTCAGTGCACACAATATTTGGTTGTGCTCAGTAGTGCAACAATACATAACCTGTGCATATGCTTACTAAACGGTTGGACGACTCGCTGGTAAATGTTACAAAGAGTCGGAGCTTTAATGCATCACACGACACTGTACTTTTCAAGAACATTGGATTTGGACCATTCCTGGCCCAAAACTGAAGCAAAAAGGCCTGGGAATCGATCAACCATGTTGGTTTTCATTTTTAGAATTTAAAGTTTGGCTGCAGTGCATTTATCCATGAAGATGTACAGTTAAGGGATACATACTGTAGGCATGATAGGCTGTCACCTTGTGAAGCGCTACATGATCATTGTTTGATTGGCAGTTAGGAAGCCAGACTCTAGATGGAGGTTGTTTTGGGAGACTGTTTTCTGGCAAGCAACTAAACCGAACAAGTGAAAAGGTGCGTTCCCATGGTTGACTACAATCATTATGCCTACATGTAGGTTCATAATGAACAGCATGTGGATGATATACATAATAGACCCTAGGCCTTGAAATTGGACACCTCATGTTTTCATAATGGCTGGTTGTCAAACAATCTGTACACATAACTGTTGATGTTTTTACAAACCCCAGGCAATGATATTGTACTATGTAAACAAAGTCTTATGCATAATAACACCAACACTGAATGTACATGATCCATACATTTAAAAAAAGGTAGGCTACACACAATATGCTGGCGGTGTATTGTGTACCTTCGTCTGTCATGTCCATGGGTGTTCAGTATGTAGGCCTACTGGTACACTGTACATTCACATTACATTGTACTTTGTCTTTATGATGTTGTAGGCTGTCCGAATTGGCAGCTTCTGGCTACAGCTACGGCTGTTTCTAAGGGTGTTGTTAAGCACCTACAATTCTTCAACACATAATGACTTAATGATCCAGCCGTAGCCCTAGTTGTAGAGCCTGCAATTCGGACATAGCCCTAGTCTTGGACACAAAACTAAGCATCCCACCCTAACTCCTTGTACATTGTATCTTACCAACAGCTTCTGCTGAATCCATACAAACCACCTGTTGGTGGGAAGCTTGTGAACAATAACAGGCCTATCTTTGAGAGGGCAAGGCTTTTTTGTCATTTTTCAAAGGTCACTTCCATTTGAAAATCTTAAAGTCTGTGGAAAACTTTTGAAGGGGCACAAATCAAGAAATTGTGCTGCAGTGACTAGGAATCGAACCCACAACCTTGTGATTGCAAATCCTGCAGTCTCACCACTGGGCCACGGTGACCACGGTTTCTTACAATGTAGTACTTGTTCAAATTAACAAATAATAATCTTTTCTCAATTAATTCTGGTACTATGAAATAAAATCTGGTCCAGTAGGCCTAAACATTTTGAGCAACAAGCCCTGTGGTCTCTCCCCCCCCCCAAATTCCAGCCTTGCCTGCTTGCTCTACATAATTTAAGCTTGAAGGAATGACATGGTTTGGTTACAGAACAAAAATCCCTCCTACATGTACTGTATGAATTGATGGTTTGGCACAGTGTCACCACATGTGACATTAAGATTCATTCCTGGAATTATAAATATCAGGAGATATTTTTTAATTAATCACTACCTCCACCTGTAAAAAAAGAACCTCTAAAGATCTAAAGGGCGAAAGTTCACTCCCTGCTATCCGAGTATACTGTGGAGGAGGTTTCTGCTCAGTCACCCATTAGTACAAAAAAAGGGTGATCATTCTGTGTTAGACACAGTGGTTTGTATCAATTGATAATAACAAAAATCCCCAAGAAACTGGAATATCCCGTGTGATCCAGCTTGTTCAGTAACTGGCCCATTGTGGAAACTGGTTGTCTACGGGGGCCACTACACTGTAGTTCATTGAGTATTGCTTTGGCGGCGACTCTGTTCAATTTTGTTGGGCACTTGAATCTAGGGACTTTCCAAATTTCGTCAAATGTTTTCCTGGTTTTACTAAAAGTGTAGGGGAATGGCTGGTGGGAGACTTTGTACTATACATTCAAAAGGTGTTTGAAATTGTTGAAATTTCTACCTAATGTGGAAACAGAGGAGGATAAGCATCGATACCAAAACTACTGGCAAAGCTGTAGTAGAAATTGAGTGTGTGTGTGTGGGGGGGGGGGGTTGGGTTGGTGGAGTGGGTTGTTATGAACATCGTTATTAATGCACATATCGATACTGCCACACAGGGAAGTTTTTATTATTATGTTGAACCACTGGAGGGGGGGGGCTGGTACATTGTAGGTGTACCGTACAGATTCAAACGGGGGACCAAAAAGACAATGGAGACCCCGGTTGGGCATGTTGGGTGAATGTTCCCAGTTGGAAAGTGTAAAAAATATGTACAAAACCAATGAGTGCCAATGGGAGCCATTGCCAAAAGGTTAGAGAGGACAATAGGAGGTTTCGAATGGCTGGTTCTTACATGAGTGAGTGGGTGGGTGTGCGCGGGGCGAGGGGGGGGGGGGTCTCAATAATCTCTGTACTGTATGACCCCTGTCTCCTTTAGTGATTACCAGAATCCTTTCTCACTCTGTGGAGGACGGTCTAGTATCTTCTTCCTCCGTTGGTAACACACACCCAAAGTGTTAGACACTGACTATGGTGATGTCCCTGATCCCAAGTAAAGCTTGATCAGTTTAGTGAAGTCCCCAATTCAATAGAATCAGACAAAAACGTGCAGTTGGGTTTTCAAGGTTTGGGGCGGTGAGGGGTGACAGTTTTTTAAACGTTGGGCATAATCCCTTGCTTAAAGTACAAATTTATACACTTACAGTATTTGAATATTAGTCAAGTCAGTTTGAAATCAGAGAACCAGGATGTACTGCACATTGTACACGGGGAAATCCTATCCATGCCAAATTCCTGTTGTTAAAGATTGTACAAAAATAAAATACTGTACAGTCATGACAGTGTAGCACTGTATTCCTTCCTGTACACTGGTTTAGTCACCTGTGATTTTAAACCTTTGTGGGGGGTCTTTCTACATTAACTCAACCCAGGTATGATTTCATACTACAGTACATGACAGATAATGTTTAATGTATACCTAACAAAAGAACTTACATGTATCTCCAGGCAAACTCTGCAGTGGACTTATCCTAATCAGCATATTTACTGTTTACTGCTTAGTAAAATTAACTATTTAGCAAATTTGTTGCCACAACAACAGTTTTGTGTGAAGTACTGGTCTGGTAGGGAACTAATGGAAGGCTTTGCAATTTAGAATACACACAATTATTAGAGTGATGGATTTTACATTAGTTTTTTCCTCAGGTATGTTAGATCTGGTATTGTAAAAAGTAAGCGGTTCATAAACCTGTCAGAGATGAAGAAGGTCGAACACCCCCCCCCCTCCATCTGTAATCATCACAAATCAGATTGGTGTGAAAAAGAGGAAAATTACCCTCGTGCGTATTTTCTGTTGCCAATAGCAATACACCACTGGATGAGGTATTTCGTGGCTCTGCTTACCATGGAATTCTGTACTTACATGTATGTAGGACCCATGGAGGTATGTGGCTTACAGGTGCCGTATTGTGCAAAAGGCATTACAGTAAACAGTAAAACATACATTAAATTACAAAGAAAACAATGGGGGAACAGGGGGAAAAAAAGGAGAACCTGGAAACTAAACATACATGAACAAAAAGACAAATCTCAGACACACCACTGAAACAGATACACACACCATGTACAGGCCTGAGAGATTGCCTAAAAAGCTAAGAATTTTTGTGGAGAGGCTTTCCACTGCACCCACTTACATAATTCCCATTAAATGATAAGCCACAAATACTGCTGTTAACCCCTACTTTTCCACAGTATTAAAAGTGTTCTGGGTTCTTTTACATGGACTAACAATCCCAGTGCACAGGGCCTATTAATTAGTGTCCCATCCGAAGGACGAAGCAATTTATGGTAAAAGTAACTTGCTCAAGTACATAATGAAGTGCCAAGACCGGGACTCGAACCCACACGCTGCTGATCAGAAAAACACCAGAGCTTGAGTCCTGTGCTCTTAACCGCTCAGCCATGACACGCCATTTGAATGGAGCACAGACAAGATGGCTGCCCAAATGAACACGGCGTAATTATTGAGGAGTATAGTCTGCTGTCTGCTGGTGTGTATAATTAGTACGGGAGTACTAGAGTCATCGTACTTGGTGTGAATCTCCTGCGGAGGCTGACACCATGAGCAATTGCAAGGGGAAACCTGGAGTGCAATGCACTGTGTGTTACATACTTCACTTCATGGCTGGGTGTCATGACTGTGACAGTTTGTACACTTCTACCTGGACATCTTTCCCGAGAGATGAGAATAAATAATGTTCGAGTGGATGTGGGGCTCGTAGTAGAATTTAGTAATTGCAGAGGAACAAGTCTTGCCGGCCTTGGGAGCTGGGACGTGTTGAAAATGAGAGGGTTGGTTTGATGATAGCAAAGCAAAGGATGAGTCAAGGTGGGAGAACAGCAGCAGCCATTTTTGGAGGTTTTTCATACCTAAACACACGTACATAACAAATATATATTGTCAAGCAAATGTTAGCTAGAACACACGTGTTGTGCTAATCAGTTTGTGTACTAGCGACTAGTCATGTAAAAAAAAAAAAAAAGTTCACGTAAAAGCTCAAAGTTGTCTCCGTTGAGGTCAGTGATGTACAGTACATACATTATACTGATACACTATACTGATGCACTTGTAGTCTTTCAGGGTTTACCCCCATGCACCATTTGTGCACAGGCTATCATTTTGGGGCAGTACGCTAGAAGTACATGTACCATGGGCCGATATGCATATCACTGTTTTATTTCAGATTAAATTTAGAAAAATTGAAAGATAACACCAGGGCTAGGGCTTTTAATGCCAAATATAAACACCAAGTAAAAAACAGTCCGAGGAACATGTTTCAATTCAGCGTGGTGAGGCCAAATTTCCCAAATTTGGATCCAGAATGCCCCAGAGTTTTGAAGAATCCTGGGGAGAACCCTGTCCTGGCCAAAACTCTATTTGGAAAACTTCAAGGAGGAAGTGAGTGGAGTATTTTATTATCATAGTATTCAACACTTTCAAGCAAGTGTTCTGTTGTGATAAAAAGTGTGTGTACCGTACGTGTACTTTGGGTTGTGAAACTTGTCTGAAATTAACAAACCGAGCTGTTTTGACGTAGTACGAGTACAAGTACCTGTCATTGCATTTACATGAAGTCTCCATGCAACCAATAGGCCCTATCATGTCAGCCTGACCACTTGTTTCATTAGAGTGACAGGATTCTTAGTCTGTGTATAATTGCTGTAGGTGCAATACATGTAGATAGGCCTACACAATGTACTTCGTAATATTGAATTTAGTACATTATTGTACTTTACAGGAAATAACTGGAAATTCTTTTTTTCTTTAGTCGAAATTACATTTGTACAGACACATTGTACAATGCTTGAAATGGCATACATGTAGGCCATTACGATGTTTGTACACTTGTGTAGGCCTACATGTACAGTTGTAGCAGGCTTGATGCCTCGTACTTGTAAGGGCAAAGCCATTTTTTCCCTTCGTGACAAACACCTATAAAGTACACGTGATTAAAATTACGGGCACCTAATTAAGGACCATTAAAATGTCTACTGCCTGAAGATTTCAAGGACTACAGGCAATGACCAGGGGCATACATGTTATTGCCTTCATAAGGTATCAGGCCTGAGCAAGTTCGGGTACTAAACCTTTGGTAAATTTGCCATTTAAATCACGCATGCATGGTCTGTGCTTCACTCGAACACATTTAGTCGATTGATTAGTCAATAGATTTGGCAAACCAACTAGGTGATCGAACAGAAAAAGAAAACAAAAATTGGCCCATACAAAAAGTACTGGCATAATATAGTGCAATAACAATTTTTATCATGTTGATTGACATATTCAATTGACAAAAAAACCTACCATTTATAGTTCTCCACTTTCTCCACCATTTCATTTCCGAAACTTGTCCGGAAATAAATAATGATAAGCGCTTTGAGACGCCCTTAGATAAAGCACTATGTAAAAAATAGTTATTAGTGTTAGTATTACATGTAAGTGACAACAAAACACATAAAACATATAATACATGTTCATACATGTATATGTAAATTTCCATTTAGTTTTGATTTGTCCTTTACAAATTACCAACTAAAGAAATCAGCAAATACCAAGAAAACCACAATGGAAACTGACAAATTTTGTTAATATCTAAAATTTACCCAGTCAGTTTCCCTTGTGGTTTATTACTTGATATTTGAAATAAAAAATCCCTGGCTATACGGCAGTTAAGATTGTATGGCTTCTGACTGGCTCCGACCAGAACAAAGATATTGACAAAATAGGGAGACCGCCTACATAGGGCTAGATAGCTCAGAACTTTGGTAGAGCACCAGCAAATTCATCCGGAGGTTAGTGGTTAAAATCCTGCTCTACAATGTACTGTATATAGTCAATTTTGTTTTGTTCAACCCCAAATTAAATTGGCAAATCACAGTTTTCTTTACTCTTAATGCCATTATCGCACCAGTTTGATTGAATATTAGTCATTCAGATGACCTGTTTCACAAATTAAAGCAAAGTCTGACCTGGAAATATCTCTGGCTAAAAATCATTGATAAGGAAACCACTGTTGGAGATCTAAATTCAGGAAATTCAGAATTCTAAATTCAGAACCAGGAAATACATCCGTGAGGATATTAGCATTTTTACACCCACACTCCACAAACACAACAATATCAAGTCCTAACAACAATGGCAAAACAAGTGTACATTATGTAAACAAATAACCAACTTGATCCTGGCATGTCTATAGAATTTGAGGTTTTACACGGTCCACTAAGTTTTATTAACTCTTTATGGTACACCAAGCCTGGAATTTCATCTTTGAGTGGGCAAGACCATTTTCATTTTGCTATGGGCACCATTTGAGAATTCTAATGTCTATGGGGAACTTTTGAAGGTGCACCAAGGCCGAGACCAGGGCCCAATTTCATAGAGCTGCTAAGCACAAAAATTTGCTTAGCATGAAATTTCTTCCTTGATAAAAACAAGATTACCAACCAAATTTCCATGTGTTGCATATTGCTTGTTACTGGTAGTCAGCTGTTGTTTGCTTATCCTGAAAATCATGTGGAAATTTGGTTGGTAATCCTGTTTTTATCAAGGAAGAAATTTCATGCTAAGCAAATTTTTGTGCTTAGCAGCTCTATGAAATTGGGCCCAGGCCAACAGAGGCCTTAGCCTCTGTTTAGTTCAAGGCCTGGGTGCAGCTTGTACTAGCCTGTTGGTTTGTTCTCAATGTTTTGACTAGTCTGCCAAAAACTAGAGCAACCTAGTCGAAAGAAGGAAAGCCAACAGCCCTTAAATGAGATTATTACATGGCTTGATGTAAATTAAGAGTTTTAATCAATATCCTTAATTATGTCTGTGTTATTCTTTATATTTGGTTTCACTAATAATATGGTGCGCTATTTGCACAGAAAATCAATGAACACTGAGTGTCATCGTGAAGTTAGTAAATATTCATTGTTTAACTCACTATCCTTGTCATTTTTCAGTCGCCCGTTCACATTGTGCTACATTAGGCATACAAATATTTTTGTCAGGTGTTTGTGGGGCATCAAAGCCAAGATGTGAGAGGCAAATAGCCTACACGTGTATGTGGCCGTAGTGACCTACTGTATTTCTAGACCTGCATAGGGTACATATAAATGTACTTGAGTTTAAATGTCTGTGCTTCTCCCACACACTGGTATCGGAATTGCAATAAAAACATTTGATTTTCATGGCAATAAATATGTGATACAGTGTTATATTAACTTTTGGATACCTGTCCTAATCCAAAGTCCATCTCTGAATTCTGTTGTGGTTGAGGGTTCAATTCTCTGCAACTAATAATATACTCTGATGATATTAACTATTTACAGGTAGTTTCTGTGTAAAGGTACAACCAAGTTTGTTGTTGTTTCTGTGTTTGTTTTTGTCTACCTTCAATTTAGTTTCGATTTATTGTTTCTGTGTTTGGTTTTTTGTTTTACCTACACTTTAGTTTTGTTTTACTGTCATTGTATTTTTGCTCAACTCATACATAGAACAGAGAACTCACTTGAGTCACTGGAGATGAGATCGAGTCACACTTAGTTGAGATGAGTCTTAGTCATGGGTAAACTTTACACTAAATCATTTACAACATGTATAAAAAAAAAGATTATTTCAATCGATCGATTAAGTTAGATGATTGAAAACGTTTGATTGGACTCACCAAAATGGGAACTTTAAAAAAGGGGGTCCCATTTTTTATTCGGTGTTTTAAACTTTATGAATACTTTACCGCCACTAATTCTTCCTTGCCATGATAATTTAAAAAACCAAAAACATCTAAATTATGAATTAAATCCATTTTCCACAAAAGTCAGGAAAACCATTTGACTCACCAGCCACGAGTCATGATAGTCAAAGCCCAAGTCCAAGTCTGAGTCTTTTGCCAATGTTGCTTGAGTCGAGTCCTGGACTCGAGCCCTGGACTCAAGTCATACAACACTGATCATGATGTAAGAAATTGACTCATCTTCAATTACAAACCAAACATTAAAAACGTGCTTGAAAGGTTGAGCTCGAGACGAGATATGGGCTATTTAAGCTGAAATGTTTTCGGTCATATTGTTTATCGTATTTACCATGCAGCCAGGCTGTTCTGCTCTACCAATTCAAATGTTGATTTTGTTGAGTTACCATAGTAACCTACTGACAGGTACACAGTTAAAAACCTTATCGAAGAAAAAAATCTTAGAAGATGGAGACATTTGCATAACATGCCCAGGAAGTTGACGATTCTGGAAGTAATTTTGTACAAAGTCGTTGTGTGCCCAGTAAAAGGACGTAACAAGAAGTTATACTGGAGAAAGGGCATAAGCAATTATTGTGCAAAATTGCATTTCAAGAAAACTGAGTGTTAAAGTTTGATCGGTTTTCTGTCATTCATAAGTCATTATAGGAAGGTTATATTCTGAATGGGAATGGAAAAACACGTCTTTGGGGTAATTCTAGCAACAAAAATGTCACATTAATGCCATATTTTTTTTGTCAGAGGAGCCATTTTATTGCCTACGACCTTTTGTTAATTGTGTGTGCCCGGAAGAAGTGTGTAGAGCCTTATGCTCTTCTTCCGGGCACATGATGGCAAAGTGATGAAAGTTTAGAATTTCTTGCACTGTATTTCTCTTGCAAGGCTCATTAAAACTGAATATATTCAATTTCATCTTGAGGAAATAGAATTAGCTGTTGCAAACTGCTTATAAACAAAAGGACCTATGGTATGCAAAAAAAAAAAAATAATAGAAAGTGGCGTGACTTTTCAACCCTAGCAGAGTCTTTTTCTTAATCACTTTCTCGCTAATTTTTAGCAAAGCACTATTAAATACATGTGCATTTGTACGTGGACAGTTATTTAACACATTATGTCTTGTTAATACAATGGCAATTAATTATTGAAAAGGACTTGGGTGTTTCTGTCTGGCCGTCAACTGCTTTCAATGTGCCCGAATCAGAAACTCAGAAATATGCAGGTTGTGCGAGCTTGAAAGTACACGCGGTTCAATAAAACACGATGTGGGTCAACAACCTTGGATCTTACAGCGCAGTTAAATATTTTATGACCTCACAAATACCATTAATATTGACCGTCAATAACACCACAGACCAGTGGATTTTAAAAGCAAACTGACTTCACAGTCAATCGCTTTCTTAAACTACAACATTATGTATTGCTACAGCAGGCCTGGGATAATGCAGGGGCCATAGAGGCCGTGGACTCTGTTGCCCCTGGTCTTGGCCTTGGTGCCCCTTCAAAGGTTTCCCATTGACTCTAAGATTTTTTCAATGGAAGTGCCCTTTGCAAAATGTTATGGCATTGCCCTTTGCTGTAAGAGGAAAATCCAGGCCTGCTACATGTTTTTGCCAATAAATTTACAGATATCTCAATTTCCTACACAGCTTTGACTACAATCAAAGATGCTAAGTCTAATGTCTTGGCAAAGTTCGTTGAAAAGGGGGGGGGTGTTAAAATCAAATCAAAAAGTGATATCTTCAAAGCTATCAATTATCAACTGTCATTGGAACATGAAGCTATAAGAACAATAAAAATTGATCTTCTTAGCACTTTATCTCAAAGTTTTGTAACAGCATTGTACTTAGTCAATAAACAATGGAAAGTGTAGTTGAAGGAAAACAAAAACCCAACACTTTATCAAGATGTGTTTCTAAAGGTAGAGTCATAGATTGGTAACCAATCCAAAAATAATTGTATAAACTACTTTGAGCAAGGATTCCCTTCGAAGTAATATTATGGTTTGCATAAGTTTTCAGCCAAAAACATTTGAATCTGAAAAACGCTGAGGTTTCTGAGGGGTGGTGTCACCTTGCTAAACGTGGATGGATTTGACGTTCTTGTGAAAATACCTTGACAGGTTTTGTTTCTGTTTTCTCAGCAAGTAAACGCTTTTCAGCTGAACATTTCTCGCGTGACTTTTATTGTATCTTTCTTTACAATTTTGCCAATAAATCAGCATTACGTGAACAAAAACCAATCTTTGACCCTACCTTTAAAAATATGAGTCAAATATCCCTAATCATTACCGAGGGAATTGTGTTAAGGCAATGAGGGAAGGTTCCAGTCCCGGTTGCTTTATTACCATGGCAACCCTTCGCTTAATTCACACCCAGGCGCAATAATGAGAAGGGTGGCCTTGAAGTTGCTGCGAAGAATTCAATTATTCTCGGGGATGACTGGATTAGATTATGGCTATTGTGAGAGTAGGGCTCAGAGGATAAGTGGCTGTCCCAGGGGATTATCCTTCTGAAGATTACCATCTATTATGAACGCTTGTTGATCCAGTCAAAGGACACAGATGTTAAGTGTACAGGTTCATCCTGCTTGATGATGTTTCACACCAGCAAAAAGCAGACTGAGTGATCAGAACTTGCCCTTTGGCATTTTGGAGAAGTAATCAACAAGTCACAAAACTGTGTCATCTTGTTTACTTATATAATATAATGATAATATATTAGTATTAATATATAGTCTTATAGTGCATGTATCAATGATGTACTCAGGGTACCTGAACAAACGGAAACATTTTAAGACAGGTTTTTTTTTAAACGTAATTATGAGACTGGTTCATAGAGCACCTTATAAGGGTTTATACAAGGTACTGCAGCACATTTTAGCAGCCAATGTCAGAAACACAGGGCCAAACCCCCTTGTCTTAGAGAAGTGTAACTGGTTTTTGTGGGGTTTTTGGTGTTTTTTGTTGTTGCTTTGTTTTTGTTTTTGTCATTACACAACACATGCGACCTATGGCTTTTACGTCCCATCCAAAGGACAAAGCAATAATGCCTGGTTAACTGTCTTGCGTCAAGACCCACACACTCTGACTCAAACACAAACTCTGCTGAGCAGAAACACAATTAAGTGCTTGAGTCCGGTGCTCTAACTCACTCCGCAAAGACACACCGCTGAACTTATGAGCCTTTTTATTAAAAAGAGTAAGATGTACATCATTGGTTTTGGGAGGAAATAGTAAATTGGTTCCAATCCTCTAGTTTTCAATTAACGCTAAATCCAACCAAATATTTTCCAAACATTATGTCCAAACTTTCACCTGGATCTTGCAGGATTAAACTTGCAGAGAATTATTTTGCATAAATGTCTGTTTATGCTTAAGTTACCAAATTATTAGTAGTTATAGGGTAAAATTGGTTAGTTTTCATCAATGATTATAACTGTCTATAATGGCACCTATCCTCAAGAGAAATGTTTCAGGCTGAAACATTGTCAGAATATACAAATAAGTAGCTGAAGAAAACCCTTGTCATTGTTGCATTTCCCAAGTGCCTCAATTGAAATAGGGGTTGTGTACACAGGTGCACAGAAACCCTGACATTTTATTTATTTATTTTTTATTGTTATTATTTATTTATTTATTTATTTTATTTTATTTTATTTTATTATTGTATTTTATTTTATTTTATTTTTATTTATTTATTTATTTATTTTTTTTATTTTTTTTTTTTGGGGGGAAGGTCATGTTTTACTCTAAACTGACTGCATTTGTGTGTATGGATGAATTTTTCAATTTAATGCATCCCAGAACAACACAAACTGACCATAGAGCAAGGACTGGTGCACAAGGCCGCCCCCATTGAGCACTGTCAATGTACTTCCCGGTAATTCTGTTCTCCCTTTTGTGAGGTCATAATAACCATGGTGAAAACATAAAAGGTCTTCTGCTAACCCCCAACCCCTACATGTGTTATTGCTCCATGACACTACAAAGCTTGGCATTGGGTGTACAGTGTTCTTTCACCCTGTGGTTGAGGGGTTGTCTTTTGTCTGATGTTGAGAAGTCCTTGAGGAGTAGTATTTTGCCAAGGTTTCCTTAACCCTGGCCTTTAGTATTCAACTCTGTTTCACCTTCCTTAAATCTGAAGAAAAAAATCTTTTTGGAGAAGTGTTGGTTTTGAGAAGAACTGGTGTGGTCTGTTTTGGGAGAAGTGTTGGTTTTGAGAAGAACTGGTGGGGTCTGTTTTGGGAGAAGTGTTGGTTTTGAGAAGAACTGGTGTGGTCTGTTTTGGGAGAAGTGTAGGTTTTGAGAAGAATTCGTGTGGTCTGTTTTGGGAGAAGTGTAGGTTTTGAGAAGAATTGGTGTGGTCTGTTTTGGGAGAAGTGTAGGTTTTTAGAAGAATTGGTGGGGTCTGTTTTTGGAGAATTGTTGGTTTTGAGAAGAATTGGTGGGGTCTGTTTTGGGAGAAGTGTTGGTTTTGAGAAGAACTGGTGTGGTCTGTTTTGGGAGAAGTGTTGGTTTTGAGAAGAACTGGTATGCTCTCTTTTGGGTGAAGTGTAGGTTTTGAGAAGAACTGGTATGCTCTCTTTTGGGAGAAGTGTAGGTTTTGAGAAGAATTGGTGTGGTCTGTTTTGGAGAAGTGTAGGTTTTGAGAAGAATTGGTGTGGTCTGTTTTGGGAGAAGTGTAGGTTTTGAGAAGAATTGGTGGTGTCTGTTTTTGGAGAATTGTTGGTTTTGAGAAGAATTGGTGTGGTCTGTTTTGGGAGAAATGTAGGTTTGAGAAGAATTGGTGTGGTCTGTTTTGGGAGAAGTGTGGGTTTTGAGAAGAACTGGTGGGGTCTGTTTTGGGAGAAGTGTTGGTTTTGAGAAGAACTGGTGTGGTCTGTGTTTGGAGAAGTGTTGGTTTTGAGAAGAACTGGTGTGCTCTCTTTTGGGTGAAGTGTAGGTTTTGAGAAGAATTGGTGTGGTCTGTTTTGGGAGAAGTGTTGGTCTCGATGTTTCAAACAGTGTACTCTAAACCAGGTAAAGCAAATTGCCCTTGAAAGCTTGAGGATCATGGAAGTTACTTTTTTTCATGAATTTCTTTTGAAGACAAAGTACTGATTTGGTAATTATCAACTTTGAATTATTTTTAACCTGCAAGCTCATTCACTGATTACAAAGTTCATAACCCTCTGAAAAAAATTCTGACTAAAATTCTGTCAAAGTCAAGAAAATAGGGCCCCCAAAAGTAATAATAAATACATATAAAAAATAAATAAATAAATAAATAAATAAATACAATAAAAGTATATATAATATTAATAATAGTAATAATAAAATAAAATAAATAAATAAGTAGATGAAAAAAAAATTTAAAAATAAAATAAAACATATCTAAATAAATAAGTAGATGAAAAAAAAAAAATAAATAAATAAAATAAAACATATCTAAATAAATAAATACAAAATCTAATCAAATTACCGTTGACTTTTTTGAGTAGTACAATAATAACCCTGATAAAACAAACCGCTTTTTATTGTTTTCACTTAAATTAGACCGTTTTAAATGACTAAAAATGGTTGTTTGAATTGGGTCATTATTGAAAAGTAAAGGATGGAGATAAAATGTTTTGGCCATGTGCGAATTAGCAGCAACAACTATGGCTACGGCTGTTCAGGGCAGCCTGTGCTTCAATAATGCCATGACCAAGCCGTAGCCGCTAATTCAGAAATGGCCTTACTCTTACAAAAAACCATCAGCGGACTATTTTTATCCAAGATCAAATATCTGCCTCACTGTTAGTGTTCCCTATAAATTCAGCTGTGACAGGTTACTTAAGACGCTAGACACTGTAGATTTTTTTTTCTTTTTCAATATTTGGTACTTAAAAAAGCAATTCTCACATTATTGTTATTTCATGTCCCCACTGTACAGTCTACCAAATCTAACCTGTCAAGTACTTCCTTGGGAATTTGATCAGCCATAAAGAAAAGAGAGTTCATATGAAGAACTGTACCTACTTTTTAAAATCACCCTCACCCACTTTCCAAAAACGCTCTCCGCGAATTGTCTGATAGTGGATATGATGGATGAAGTAGAGGCCAATGGTGTGTACAACGTATAGTACAAGGTAAAACGGCAGAGCTTCCTGGTAAAGTCACGTTGTTACCCACCTGTCATATATTACACTGTTACCTTGGGAATTAATTACGTTGTCACTACATTACAGATCTGCCAACACAAATATCTTGGTTAATGAGAACGTAAATTTGTGTTGTTGATCATTTTTGGCTGTGAAGTGAGTAGAGCTCTGTTGTTTGTACATCTACCCATGTACATAAGTGTAGATGCAGTTGCTTTGTGAACGCTTTGGGAAGATGGTACATGTACATGTAGGCCTCATAGGAGTGTGCTGCTTACACCACACCTGAGTAACGCATGTTAAGTTATCCATGTGAGGCTCACTTAGGTTTGGCTGAAGAATTTATATACATATATTTTTTATCAATATACAAATTTCTTATCTTTGTGTATTGCTTCAATGATGTGAGCACTTTTTATCAATAGTTTTAAAGACACCCCCCCACCCCCCGAGTAGTAGAAGGCATGGTTTATTACATGTTACTAGAAACTTCAGGTTTATTCCCCAACTTTTAATTCTACTGTGACGATATCAACGTTTTTTGTAGGCCTACCTTTTTAAAGTTGCACACAGTCTCTGATCCCATCCCTTGTTGAAACAATGGCAATCCCTTAAGCTTTTAATTTATAAATCCACATTTGCTATTTCCGATAATTACCAGTCCAATTTTAGTTTTTCCCCCCCCCCCACGACTATTGTTAAAAAAAGAGCTTCCTAGTTCAATCATCAGTAGATATTTCCCCCTTGAAGGTTGACCAAATTTTAAGCATGTGTAATCGTGCCTCTCAGCGGTACCAGTCACGAGGCAGCAGTTCTGTCCGCTAAATTGAGACACCACCCAAATTTCCTTCGTAGGAGTACGTGTATAAACAGTACATCACAGCAATGTGTTTTCATTTTTTTAAATTACATTGACTGGCTAATTGGAAGCCAGTTTGACAATCAAACAGTGTGTGAGCTGCCAACTCGGATCTGAAGGCTAATAATAGATGACGATGATCGGACATGAAGTTGCAACTTGTTTACGTTTTAAAACGGCGGCTGCCTGTTCTGTAGGTGGCGGCGGGCTTTTGTTAATAGTAGGCGCCGTTAAACTGCTGCTTCTGATGGGGGGAAAAAAAAAGCAGTTGAGATTTGAATTAGAGTTGAGGGAGGTGCCTAAACCAGCTTTGTTCATTAGAGGAATCTAGAAGGTTCTTAATTTGTGGTCAGTGTAAATTGGTTTACTGAAACAAATTGGTTTCACAAGGAAAGTGTGTCATTTTATAATAAAAATATAGTCTTAAAGAGCGCATGTATGTACCGTTACAGGACGCAAGGCATTTACAGTACTCAAGGCGCTTGAACAAGCAAAAACATGTTAAAACAGGTTTTTTGAAATTTTTTGAATTATGAAACCAATTTATGTATCCCCTTACAAGTGTTTACAAGGTGCTGCGGTGCATTCGGCAGACATTGCCAGAAACACCAGTGGCAAACTCCTCTTAGCGGTAAGTGTACCTTGGTTCTTTGGGGTGCATTACACAACACACGGGTCCTACGGCTTTACCTTCCAACCGAAGGACGAAGCAATAATGGTTAAGTGTCTTGCTGATGGACACAACTGTCAAGACCGGGACTCGAACCCACCCTTTGTCGATCAGAAACACCAGAGCTTCAGTCTGGTGCTCTTAACGGCTCTACCAAGACAATGCCACATGGTTGTCAGTGTCCTTAATGTGACAATGTCACATTTAGGACACTGAAGCAATGACAGAGGTTGCACTGTACAAATACTAAAAGAAATTGTGGTCAAATTGAGGTGACTGGGAAAATTCCCACGGGAAACTTTATTTTTATAACAAGAGCTCTGCCGTGTGTGGATTAAGTTTTTTATTTTAATCATTATTAAGGTTTTTTTTTCATGGGCTGGGGGTGTCAGAGTTCATGCAGGCATAAAATGTGATGTCAAGAGGTAACAATAAAAATGTCACATTCAATAGTTACACCGTAACGGGACTCACAATTACTCAAGTCAAGGTTGGGAAGATTCTAGATTTACTTCCCACGACCCCTAGTTGTTGGTTGATGAGAGCGATTGTGTACAACAGCCTAAAGATATTGGTTTAAGCAACACAAGTTCAGCTTTGTACGACCAAATAATGGCAGCCATAAAAAAAATGGTTAATATGCGCACTACATTGTACATGTATACGTGGTCCCTTATTTTGTCTGGTTCCATGTTATGTACAATGATCACGATTCTCTGCATGATTTTAGAACTGGGTGGTGAGGTTTTGTTTGGTTTATTTCAGGTTGTTGTTGTTTTGGGTTTCTTTGGGGGGGGGGCGGGGGGGGGGGGGGGTTGTGGAGGGGGTGGGAAGGAGCAGAGGAGGTTTAGGGGCAGGGGTGGGTAAAGGGGCTGGGGTGGGTAGAGGGGATGGGATGGGTGAAGGGGCTGGGGTGGGTAGAGGGGATGGGATGGGTGAAGGGGCTGGGGTGGGTAAATTGGGGCTGGGGTGGGTAAAGGGACTGGGGAGACAAAGTGGCAGGGGAAGTACATGTAATGGGACAGGAGAAGTAATGGGGCATGTGTGGGTAAAGGGGCAGGAGTGGGTAAGGGGTTGGGAGCTGGGGAGGTTATGGAACAGAATTCTTCAAATGGACTGAATAAATTGTTGGGGGTTTTCCTTTCAGTTCAGGGTTTGCGCTTAACGTTTTTAGTGACTGCACTGGCCAGCAGGACCAGTTAGCTTGTCATTTCACTATAGTCCATCACCTTTTTCACTAGTCCATATGTCATATGAAATCGGCACTGAATTCCCCAGCCGGACCACTTGGAGAGAGTTTTGACTGGTCCTCGGGTGTTTTAAACTGACATTTTGGCCAGCTGGCCACTGTTATTAAGGGACAACATTGGACTCAGATGCACTGTTGATCAGTGTAGCATTGGACGTGTTTGAAGATCTTTGAAAATTGTACTAAAAAAGGTGGAACATGAAACTTTGCATGGTGGAGACAAAAATGTAGTAAGGTTTCTGGTAACATCATGTACATGAACATGAAAATAATTTTATTGCCAACTGCATAATGCCAAGCAAAACATTCTGCGTAAAATCGGGCCTGGGTTGTGTATAACCCTTGCAGCAATTGAAAAGCAACAGCGGTCTGTTTGGGGGGGGGGGGAGAAGGTTTGACCTCGATTTGACAGAGAAAAAAAATCAGGCGGATCGGACTGGTACTGGGTATGTACTTTGATTAATCAGATGGAAACCTACACACTAGTTTGCACTTTTACAATTATCAAGACTTAAAGGCAGGGTGTACTTTGGTAATTGCTCCACAGATGCCGACAATAACTTACTTGGTAAAGAGCAGTGGAGAGCTATTATTGATTATAAAACATCATTAGAAGTGACCCACTTTGAAGTAATGTAGTTTTAAAGAAAGGGGTAATTTTTCACCCCCCAATTTGAATCTGAGAAAGGCTTCAAATTTCATGCATCTAAAAACACATAGTTCTAAGCAACAATGGTGTTTTTTTCTTTCATGTTTCCTGCAACTGCGATGACCAATTAAGCCACAACTTTCACAAGGTTTGTTATTTATGCAATATGTTGGGATCCGCCAGCTGAGGAAACTGATACCGGTCTCTGATATTTACCAAAAGTAAACCCAGCCTTTAACAATGAAAAACCCTAAGAGTTAGTAACTGAATTGCTCAAGTTGAGTTGCATGAAGTGCCCTCCAGTTCATAAAACAGGTTTATTGCCATGTTGACCCATTAGCTAATGTTCTTAAATGAGGCCTGGAGCATCCATTAAATCATTGCAGGAGAGCGTAGATAATGAGCGATGATGATGCACTTCTGGAAAGCACAGCAGGGCTTCGTTGGTTACGTAACCACTTGCTGTGTCTTCCTGCACTGTGTCACATATGGATTAATTAATTAAATTATTGTAGAGATCCTTTCCTTCGATAATTAAATATTTTATGGGGTAAACTAAATTCAAATCTTCCGCTCAGTGCTGTGGAAGGGGTTTTCTTAGAAAATTTATTTTTGTAACAATCATGGGCCTGAGTTAGGTATAAAATAGCTATAAATCAGAAGAAGAAAAAAATAGTCAAACACCACAGCTGAATTTTTTCAAAACGAAATTCATTTTTATCTTTCCCCAGGTTTTTTCAAAACTGGGGGCATTCTGGACCCAATTTTTTTTATGTTTGGCCTAGGTATGCTGAATTGAAACAAGATCTTTGGAATGTTTTCTACTTGGTGTTTATCTTGGTTTTAAAAGCTCTACTGTGCAATCTGGAGCATTCTACATGTATATGGTTTTCTCTTGATTTTTCTATTATAGAAATAAATAAAGAACAACAAAAATGGTTTGTTTGTTGTTTGTTTTTTGGTTTGGTTTTTTTTTTTTTTTTTTTTTTTTTTTTTTTTTTTTTTTTGGGGGGGGGGGGGCATATCGGTCGAAATTTGCGCATATTTGCACACAATTCGCACATATTGGCCCGATACACTAGCAGGAGAACCCTGAAACAGGAGATTCACAAAACAGTTGCACCCTCTTCATTTTACCCTGGCGAGGCAATTTGCCCATGAACGTGGTTGACTAAAAACTCAGTACCATATGGGCAATTGGAGACATTTAAAGGGGCACATTGCATTCAAATCTCTCAAAACTGTGCTGATTGGAATTGCTCCTTATCCTTTTCAAGAGTTGTTCACGCACAAAAACACCTAGTGTTTTGTAATTAGTGAGTAGTGATTAAACAAATGTAAATTTGCCTCTTGAAATACAACTAGCCAAACATACGGTCTGACATTTTGTCATGTTTGTGGAGTCAAAAATTTGGTTCGATAAAATAGCGAGTCGTGTTTTGTCATGAAATTACATAAAAAAACACACAATTTCAAAGAATATCTATGTGAATCATTTTTATTTTTATCTACTTTTAAATGATCTTTCCAACCATGTTCAATTGAAATTAAGTGCTTTTTTTATAGCCCAAAGTGCTTAATCCGAAGGCAGCGTGCCCCTTTGAATGGCTGACACGAATGTGAAAAAAACATTCTACACTGCCTCACTACAAAAAAATGTATATAATTTGTTATTTTAATCAACCTTGCTGCTCTTCAAACCACAAACGAACTTAAACAATCAGGGTTTCTTACTTAGAGACAACTCAAAAACATGTCCCATGATTCACTACGAAATGGCCTTTCCTGGGCTGTAGAGGGAGGCCCGAAATTAGGTGGTATCATCCACAAGGTCAAGGGCTCGCAGCTAACATGATAAAACAAAAATTGAATTGGGGTTAGACAGCTCAATGTGGAATTTGGGTAAGACATCTTTTAGATCTTAAGATCAAAACCATTTGACTGTGATGGGGGTCAGCATTTGGTAGGTTCAAAATTCAAGATACAAGATTCTCACAAAATCTCAAAAAAATTTTTTTTTTTTCATCTGCCAAAGGTTGGACAGCTGCTGCTTTGAGATAATATTCCTTAAGAAATCCAATTGCCATTTTTCTTGCTGGCTTCAAAACATCGCCCAACACTCAGACTTGTGTCTTTGCTTAGGCTGTATATTTTCTTCTTCTGTTTTGTTTTGATGAATTGAAAGAATTTTTGCGTACATTTTGCGTAACAATGCTAATTAGGTTCCAAAATAATGGATTATTAATGTATCAACACAAATCACTTTATAGCTAAAATATTTATTAGAGTACATATCGCTTTTATTTTCTTATTTCCCTGGGGTCAACTTTACATCAGAAAAAAAGAAAATGTTTTTTTCTTCAAAGAGATCACCTTCAAACTAAAAAAAATCAAAAAATAAAAAATCCCTGTGTTCCGGCTTGGAAGTGAAAAGAAAGTGAAATGAAAGTGAAATGAAAGTGAAAGTGGAGTGAGAAATGGAGAATGTCAATTATGCTAAATTAAACCATTCAGGATGTCTGCAATTGGTCTACCATTATTAACAGTTTACATGTACTTAAAGAGCTCTTTGTGACCCTAGAGACCGGTTGGCTTATAGGGACATCCTGGTTGATTGTGATCACTCAGGTACAGATGTTAGTGGGCGCACAGGGTGTCTGAGTACAATTGTGAGGGAATTAGTCACAGTGTCTACTCAAAAATCCCAAACCAAATATACCTTCTTTTTGTTTGTGTGGTTAATGCTTTAGCTTGGATCCTTTATAACTCACTTCCCATCCTTTTATTCCTTTGTACACTGGGCCCAATGTCATAAAGCAGAAAGCATTGCTGAGCAATTTTCTGCTACTAAGCGAAAGTGAGCAGAATACCAGTCACAGATGGAACATGTGAAATGGTATTATTGCAGAAAACCTTATTCTGGCGTGTATAATCTTTGTTTTGCTTGCTACTTTGTCGCTATTGATGCTGTTCATTGAACTACATGTAACAGCAGTCACACAGCAGCAGAAAATCTTTAAGCATATTTTACAGGGTAGTAAGGAATTTGGGCTGGCATTTGTGAGTTCTTTACTTTTAAATTAAAGATCCCTTGCCTTACACAGCCAGCATAAACATTCTGAACAGCCAATCTCTTGCACGCAGACGGGCAACTTCTCAGCTAATTATCTGGTTTCTCAGCTGACTTGCTGATTTCATCATGTTTTTTCCGTTCCTGTAGTGTTTTAGTGCCATAGAAAAACTGAAAAAAACTGGACAGCGTACAAAGTTAGGTGTGCTAAGCAATTTGGTCTTGTTTTTCCTTTTTTTGTTTTGGCATACTGGTGGAATGGTGAATGACAAAATGTTAATGTACATGTAGTGCCATAAGATTGGTCCATGGTAATGTTCTGCTGCAAGCGGAACATTCGTCTCTGATACAGGATGTAATGCTTTGAGTTCATGCTTTTTGACTGCAATGTATACAGACGTTGAGTTCTGTCCAATTTGGCAAAGAGGTTTTTGTATTTATTTATTTGTTTTAAAAGTTAATGCGACAATGATTGCATCTGCCTATTTTACGCATTACTTATCGTATGCTCTCTGTACACATTGAAGGTTGTCTGCTCATACATCAAGCAGCCATCATGGCAGTTCAAAGTCCTTCTTTCCTTCAATTTAGAATTCTCTTAAAAGTTGTTGCTCTCAGCGCCGGAGCATTCATCTCAATGCATGCGTCAAGTCCGGTTTTCTGCACACAGTCTGTGTCATTAAAGTATAGGGTGAATTTTTTTTTCTCTGTATAACCTATAAGCTGTTGACTTAACAATAGTTAATTTATCAGGCATATATTCTTCCTAACCTAATTAGATTTTTTGGTAATTATTTTTCCTCAGAAAATTATTAAGATCAGGGTTCTCGCAATGCACAATCTAGCACATCGGGCCGATACATGCGAATTGGGTGCCGATATGTGCAAATTGCAGTTAATATGCTTTTTTTGGTGGGGGGGGGGGGGATTTCAGATCAAATTCACACAAAAAAACAAGACAAAACCATTTAGAATGCCCCCAGATTGCACAGTAGGGCTTTTAAAACCAAAGATAAACACCAAGTTAAAATCATTCCGAGGACCTTGTTTGAATTCACCACGTTTAGGCCACAGCCAAACTTTCAAAATCTAGGTCCAGAATGCCCACAGTTTTGAAAAATCCTAAGGAGAATAACAAAGATTATTATTGATTGGCCCGAAAAGCCTATCAAAGTCTGGACAATTGATCTAACTCACTCGACTTCATCACATGATAAATCTTGCTTGCCCCATTTTGGGAGTCATCTTCACATTCCCTGTGTACGTGTTACTTTGCAGTGCTCTTTTTAGGCAATAGGCGCTCAGTTCCAACGAAGACACAGACCGTAGCATGACATGCATTTTGACTGAAAAAAAATGACAGACTATGATGGGCAGACTGTACCCGCATGGATGATGGATGCAAGGAGTAAATAAAATTAGGTAAAGTTTGTCCTGAGCCGTTATGGCTCATCAGGTCGCTGTTTGTGTCCGGTTTTCATTGGCACTTAACAGCTGAGAATATTTCTATTCCCCGCGGACAGGATGCCAGTCCATTGCAGAATACTCCCCATCTCTCACCCGTAACCCATTTGTACTCCTGGGTGGAGAGAAGCAATTATGATAAAGTGCCTTGCTCCAGGACACGAGTGCCGTGACAGACCAGGCCAGGATTCGAACCCACATTCTGTAAAACTTGAGTACATCGCAAGGGGTCAATTCATTCATGTATACAATGGATAAGATTTCAGATTTTTTTTTTCCGGGGTTAGGCCTAACTATCTTGCCTGTCAGGTCAGGTTTTTTTCCTTCCGAAGAAAAGGGAAAAGCAAGATTTGGATTTGTTTGTTGACTCGTAAAACATCTGAATTATGCAAAGTCATGAACTGGATCGTTTGATGGAACTTCACCCAGTGATTGGTGGAACTCGCCACTGTGCAGGGATTTATTTAATAACCCACTGCTGCACTGGTTTGGGTTCCAGGCTGCGAGGCTTATGTAGCCACACTTAATTAGTAGTATGGATTCAAGGGGTTTCATACTACATGTAGGTACTTACATATGTCCAATCAATGGGCATCTTGAGTTGCATCGGCAGCAGTAGCCTGGATACGGAGACTAAGTAAATATATACACAAGTTTCATTACAGGAGATATGGGAATCAGTGAACTCACTGACTGTGTAATCGTCAACTGCATGTAAGAAGCCCTATTGTAATACATCTTTCAATGGATCGAAACTCAAACAATTTATAGTCTGGTGCATATATAGAGCAGTAGCGTACCGATTTTGTTTTTTAGCAGAAATCATGTACAGCCATGAATATCTTAAAACGATGAATGTATACCGAATACAAGCACAGTCCAATTCTGGAGTGGCAGACCATGTCAACTACTACAAGTGAAAGCTAAATCTAGTAAGCAGAGGTACATACTTTAAACAAAAATTAATTGCAACTGCCTCCATGCCCCTGGCCATTGCCTTGGTGCCCCTTTGAAATGCTCCAGTAGAAATTTACATTTCTCTCATCAAATTGCCCTTTATCAATGAAAATCCTGCCCTGCCATTACAAGAACAAAGTATCAGGCCTGTAAATGTTGATATGGAAAGATGCAACCTAAAATTATACTACACAATGTACAAAGTGGGTATCATCAGTTCCTATACGCAATGTGCAGTTAGTAAGTGACTCATTTCCTGAGACTCCACGTATGGAAACTCATTTTGTATAACCCTCTGATTGATTACATCCAGGCAACCTCTCTATGGTACAACATATACATTGTCCGTAGGTGTCGGGTTAGTTTGCATGAGTGGGACCGCACTCTGTCTAAGCCATTCGTTTTGTCATTCGGATCAGCTGTTTTGACTCCCCTCCAAGAACGCTCTGTAGATGGTGATGCTGTGGAAACTTGCCTCAAACCGTAGATGATAGAACAAGGCGCTTCAGGGCTCTCCACGGGATTTTTTTTAAGCTGTGGGGTACTCTGGACACAAATTCTGGCAGTTTGGCCGGAGCACGCTGAATTGAAACAATTTCATATAGATCACAGCGCTGTGACAAGCATTAAACCTCATCAGATAGATGGAACATTCCAGAAAAAGGATGATCTAACATCCAAAAACAAGAATGCTGCAAAGTTGAAAACAAGTGTGTCTTTAAGTGCTTCCTAAATTATTGAATATGTCTAACATTAACAATCTGACTTGAGATGACAGTTCATATTCCAAAGTCTGGGAGCTGCGTTAGTGAAAGCATTGTCACCAGCTTGTAATTTACAGTTCTATGTTTAGAATAACAATCTGATTCATCTTTCAATATTTTGGGCAGTCATGGAGAGGTTTAAAACAGGCTGTCATAAAATTCAGCAGGTGTTGACCTGTGTGTTTTGGTTCAGCTTCCTACATGCACTTTGTGACCAATTTTTGTGTCAAAAACATGTTTTTCTCAGATTTTAGTTGCGATATGAGGCTCTGTCTCTCTTAGATAGAATCTTGTTTCATTTTTGAAAGGAGACTATGATTGTACATAGTCTAAAAAGGAAGTGCAAAATGTGAAACTAGCACCACACTACATACATGTACGTAAGTAGGATTTGAACCTTTGCATGGTGGAGGTACAATCTAATGAGGTTTGTGGTAACACCATGTACATGAGTGTTATTTGAAATTTTGAATGGTGGAGATACAATCTAATGAGGTTTGCAGTAACATTATGTGCCGAAAATCTGTGTTTGAGTTGTGGGAAGAACCACCTCAACTCAACGAGAGATTTCATGTTCCTAATCTCAGTATTGCTAGCACAAACCTACATGAAGATTACATACATTTAATGTAGACTGACTATTTGCAAGTATATTGCCAACAGTTGTCTTAATAATTGTGAGTCAGCAAATTTACAGATCTTATATTTCAGAAATAAGTTCATTTCTCTTTGTCTTGCGTGGTTTCATGTTTGTGTACATTGGTTTGCGAGGTTGTAGCTTTGAAACTTAACGGTGTGAAACACAGAGCAAACACAGTACGTGAATATTAAGTAAGGCCTGTGGCTTGTCAGGATGATCTTCAACGATCTTTCTTTGCTATAAAAAATTTCTGGAAGTTGTGAGTTTGTTTCGAAGCCACGAGTTTATCGTTCATAGTGATGTAAAGAATCTGTGAATCCATCACTGGATGTTTTGTCATTTGTTTATAACTACACCCTGAATATTAATGTGACATTTGCAGCGTGGCTATCTCCATGTATAGGGGGTTTGGATAGTGCTACACAGGAAAAAAAAGGAAGAAACGTGTCAACTGTGTACGTTGCGCATCTACAAATAACTTGCTATCTATTTCGCATGCATTGTCAATCCCCCTCTAGTCCCGGAAGAAGAAAAAAAGGAAAATCTATCGTTGATCGAAGGGGACCGGGAACTGGACAATGTGTCTAGAATATGTGGCTGTAGACTACTCCCCATGGTCAGGCCTGTGATTGGACAATTATTGATCCAGACTGCAGCTGATGAGGACAAGAATCTCTTGTTATGAACCCTAGAGGGCCTTGGGTTACGGTGGTGAATCTTAACGTTCTGAGGTTTGGGGGGTTGGGGGGTTGGATGGGGATCTCTGACTGGGGGGAAGGTTGTATCCCTCCACCAGTACTTGGACCCCTGGAATCCCAGTGAGGCCATGTGAGCTGGTTTGTGAGTTGGGGGGGAGGATTCGTTCTATGCAGCTCTATCAATGCTTGCCGCCATGGGTTACTATAGGGTTTTTGGTTTGGAAGGGGTAATAAGTCTCAATTTGTTTTACACTGGACCGTAGGCCCAAGGCCAGTGATGCTAGATTCGGACCAGTAAACTTGGGACGGGACGAGTCCGGCAGTCTAGTGTTTTTCAGTTGAATAATATGACCTCTTTGTGTAATTATCTGAATTAAAAGAAATTGATGTTCATGCTGTTGACTCTGAGTCTGGTACATGTAAGTATCCTTGAATTGTGTTGAGTATCGAAATATCCTCACCCATAAAACAAATGAAATAGATCTTTTCTTCAAAAACTGTACACTCTATGTGAACACGAGGTCTTTTGTTGCTAATACTTTCTTAGTTCTAATCATAATGTTTCTGGCAGTTAGTTCTTATGCTGAGCTCTTTAAATCTATGCGTAAGTGTGAATTCATAGAAATTATTGATCATTTATTTGCAGAAGGTGGTCAGTTGAGAATGTAAAATGAGTTATACAGTCGATTTGAGATAAAGGTGTTGAAAATAGAGCCACTTTATCGACGGTATGAGATATGCTGGAAGCCCTCCCTCCCCCTTGATCACCCTTTATCAGATGATGATGATTTTGGAATATTGGATGGAACAAGCAACTAGACTGTCACTAATTTATAGGACTTTTTCTTTTTGCTGAAGTTGCCGTTAGGGGGGGGGGGGGATGGGGGGATGATATCGGAAGAGTCTTATCGTGTTTCATTAATTGTGGTAGAAAACACCTGCTTGCATCTAATTACAAAGTGATGATGTCAAAACCTCAAACACACTTACATGGACTGATGAATCTGGATCGCTCGTGTCAGGTGTTTACCAATATTTGCTAAAATGAACAGAAGTCCCTCTTCATACCAAGGACCCAGGCCTGCTTTCTTCCTGCCTGTATCCTGAATAAAATCAGGCATCATATTCGTCCTACGTAAAGGTAGGGTCAATGCAATGCTGATTTTATAGGCAAAATTATCGAGTAAGAGTCACAATAAAAGTCACATGTGAAAGTTTCAGCTGAGTACAGTGTCTACATGCAGAGAAAACAGCAAAAGACTGTCACTGTATTTTCACAAGAACATCGATTCCATCCATGTTTGGCGAGATCACTGCGGGTCAAAAGAGTACTGGCAGAGAGTTATGCTTGGCAGAGCCTTGCAGGTTCTAATTGTTTGACCCAAGTGTTGGTAGGATGAGAGGGGTCTCTACCGTGTCACGATAATAAAAATTAGGGAGACTGCCAACATTAAGGCTAGATAGCTGAGTCGGTAGAGTGCAGGCGCATTAATCCGGAGGTCGCAGGTCCAAATCCTGCTCTTGTCCATTTTTCTTTATTCAACCCAAAATTATTAAAAATTAACTCAGTCAGTTTTTCTCGTGGTTTATTACTCGATAAGTTCAGATATTGAAACATTTCTTATAGTAATTTGTTCAAGTGGAGTCAAAACAGTGGAGTCAAACATTTCCATTAAACCAAACATCCGATAGATTTAAAATTGCCCTGATTTAATAGAATTCAATTTTTGTACCCCGATTGAGTGACTAACAATTGCTCACTGTACTCCCAGTTAATCTTCAGGACCGTTTGCACATTTCTTGCCCCCAATTCTTCACACATTCATTCCTTCCTTGAATGATGCCGTAACCTTTTTCCCCTTTCAAATTAAACACGCTTCTCTTTCAAATTAAACTACATGTAGGAGAATACGACAAGCGTGAAAGGATGGGCGGGAACCTTGAGATGCTGTGGCTGTTTGAATCCGTACATTACTCATACGAGATTAAAAGAAAAGATAAAAGGTCATTATGATGATGGCAGGTTCTCAGAATATAAGCAGATTAAGGGATTTTCAGAGTTAGCAAAAAATACTAAATAAAAGGAATGTGGAAGGTTGGTTTTTGATTTTTGTTTTTAATCAATGCTAACATACACTCTTGATAATAGGCTACAAGGAGGAAATATTTATAAGAAGACAATTTTTTCAGGGAAGCTGAAAGTAGGAATTGATATTGCTCTTAAAACAGTCTAGATTGTAGGATGGTGGGGGGGGGGGGCATGCACTAGGCAAGGACATCCAAAGAGATGCAGTACGGGGAATAAAGCTGTTGGCTCTTTGTTCTATATCTCAGCAAAGCAAGAGTGTATGGGTGAGAAGGAGCAGAAAGCCTGTTTTCATGTTTGTAATGTTTGATCGCAAGTGACAAAACATTGTATGTGAACTAACTGTTATCAAAGTTTAATACAAAGTTTTTGCCCAATTAATGATTACGCCCTTTTTGCGGTAATTATTCTGTACGGTCTTCTGCCGGGCACATAATGATGATGTGTGTACCCATAAGTTGGACGTGTCCATGTGTGATTTACAGATTTGTATTTCAATCCAATACTCTCCATAAGGATTTGGTCAAAACTTCCTTGTTTAAATATCGCCAAGTCTTAGACCAGCGAAATAATAAACCCATGTTTGTACTTACTTTATCCCGAGGGTAAAAAGTATTTTGATGACATGGGTGTGATGTGCACTTATGTGATGTATCATGGTTTTCCTATCACTTCCTTGTACATGTTGTAAAAAAATGGCACATGTACAAACTGTGTAATATATGTATTTGTATTAAAAAATGTCTTTACAAGCATAATACTCTGAGAAGTTTCAAACTAGTCTCCAAGACGTTCGGTAGTTGTTTACAACAAATTGGAAACTTCACGTCTTTGAAGCTTGACCGAGTTTTTCAGACATTTACCAATTCACCCAATGTCATCAGACGAAAAATCTTGGTTGTGTCATTTCGTGATTCAGACTCCCGTGGTGTTTCTGTGCAGTGAGCGAATTAGGCGACACATGCACGATTAGACGCGCACCCTATATCTACGTACGCAGTTTGACTCCTCAAATTGCAGATCATGGGCAGACAGTAGCTGTAATTGACGTCAGGGCAAGGGGGTCTATACTACTACTCTTCTGGGTTTTTTTTCAAATAATTTGAGTTTTCCCAGAAAGTACATGTACTGTATATCAGGTTTTCAACTCCTCTTTCCTAGGAAACTTCAACTGAAGTTGTTGACCCTCTGTGCAGTGGTACCGGGTTTCATCTGTTCAATAAATTCTTGTTGAATCAAGCCATTCTAAAAAAAAAATGGCACCTCCCCCCCCCCCCCCCACCATGAAGTTGTTTCCACCTTACCCAGGGCTTGAGTAAACTGCTTGAAACTCGAGGGTGGTTAAGTTCAGGGGCTCATGGTTTGAGTGTGTCAATGGCTGGCAGTCTGGCACAATGTAAATTTACTAATGCAGGACAAGAACATACAAACGATGTCGTCGCTGAATAAGCTACTTCTGGTTGTGTGTGGTCATGAATACATTAACACCGAACCTTCAGTTGATACGTGTATAAGGGGCCCTTTTTTTCCCCCGTCTTTGTGATCTTTCAAAGAAAGATTTCACTCAGCATGCAAGTGGGTGTGCAGTGAACTCTAAAATGTTTAATATCACGGAAGGCTGGCCTTTTTATTGCTTTTGTTTTGCCTTTGATACGTGTGTAAATGGACTCGCTTTAAAGGCAGGGTATGCTTTTGGTAATTGTCAAAGACCAGTATCCTCACTTGGTGTATCCCAACATAAAAAAATGTATAAAATAACAAACCTGTGAAAATTGGACTCGACTGGTCATCGAAGTTGCAAGAAAATGATGAGAAAAAAAACCACCCATGTTGCATAGAATTGTATGCCTTCAGATGCCTTAGAAAGGCTTCATGCCTGAAGCCTTTCTCAGATTCAATTTTTGTTTTACAATCAATTACCTCTCTCTCTATAAATTGAATTGCTTCAAAGGGGTTCGTTTCTAACAACAACTCTCCAGTGCTCTTTACCAAGTAAGTTTTCATGGTCATTAATTTTTTTTTAAAGTTACTACCAAAGGTAAACCCTCCCTTTGAAGGTGTAATAAGTGGTTGGAGATGTATCTATTTATTTCATATTTCAACTGAGTGGCCCATTCATTAGTAACCGCTAGTCTCCCATGGGTCAAGACAGTAAAAGATCACAAGCTCCAAGACGACCTTTTGGAAATTAGCAAATGTTTAAAATTAAAACTTTTGTGACAGTTTTGAATTTTAAAACTTACATGTTTGTATTTTATAAAGTTGATACCAGTTTTAAATGATGATTTTAACTAATTGTGTACTCAGAAAAAGTTAAAAGTAAGTGCAAGAATCTGGAAAAAGTGCCTTAAAGTAGGATTAACATTTCAAAGAATTTTGTTAAAAATTTACATGTGGTATGATGACAAGAATAGGTGTTGGGCTCAATAAGACATTTGCAAGTTAGATTTGAAGATTGTCTGGTATGATGACTTGCTTAGTCACAAGTGACTGCTTAAATTTGAACTCTTCAGACGAAACATTTGCTATATGTCTCATGGTTCGGGGCAGGCTTTGAGTACACTGTAGTTGCTGTCGACCCAACCAACTGTCACCATCAGGGGCATGTTGCACCTACTCATAGTACTGAAATAGGGTTACCCCCTTCACAGTCCGTAAGGTTGTAGGTTGAAAGTTTGCCTTCCCAACTTTTTACGAAGCACTTACATTACGGTTAAGTGTCTTGCTCAAGGGCACAAGTGTCATGACAGGGATTTGAACCCACACTCTGCTGCTGACAACACCAGAGCTTAGGTCCAGTGAACTAGACCACTTGGCCACATCATCGCTTCATTTGAAGTCCTGTAAATAAGAGTGAATATTTGTTGTATATCTGTCACACAGCCAAGTTAAACATGCCTAAACAATCGTTCTTGCAAACTATAGGGGCTGATCATGTAAGCTGACATGCATACAAACAAATCATTTAGATATACTACTTTTTGGGGAGGAAAGTGGGTTTTAAAAAGTAGCATTCTCTGTACACTCCGGAAAAATTTTGAACAAAATGGCTGACCACTGAGAGACGGTGAACACCCATACACAATTCAGAATGAATGTGTGTGGCACATTGGTACCAGGCTTTGCCCGTCTACAGTTACAATGCAGAAGCTTGCTGCAAACCCTGTGATGCAGCGACAATTCGTCTTTAGTCTGGGGAATCCAATTTGAGCGTTCACTTGTGACCAATCAAGTCATTGTACTGTACCAGACATTATTTGAAATAGAACTTGCACATGGCTGATTCTTGAAGGCGGGGGATGTGATTGAGAACATGGAGAAAGGGCAAGAGCAAGGCAGGGAAGAGGGTGCAGAGCAGATTAAATGAATACTATTTATTACAATATTGATCATAATTATAGATATTTTTGCTCAATCATAGTGCATTGAATTCACCAAAAAGTGGAAAACAAATTCCAGTCAATCAAGTGACTGCGCACGAAGACGTACTAAAGTGACACTACAGAAAATAATTATATAGTACATATGGCTGTATGTGAAGGCATTTCACCATGAAGCCTATAATCCTTCTGTCAGTGTACTGCATCAAAACAAGTCTTAAAAAAATCTATAAAAAATCTAGACGTTGATGGTTTAGTCATTTACTTCTATAAAACCGATTTGCATTACGAACGCTCCAATAAATCTCTCCAGTTTTTTTTCTTCTTCCCCTTCTATTTTTTCTAATTTTTGTTTTGCCCCGTGTCCCCGGGACCCTTTTAAAGGATGAACATTTCTCTTCACAAGACGTCGCTTAAAATGTCATCTTCGGTTTTTATCTCTTCCTCCTTCTCATCACAGTAAGGTCACTGCTGGAATCTGGAGTAAATCCCAACATCGGCAATGAAGACGGACTGACCGCATTACATCAGGTAAGTGACTAGCGATAACTGCGCTTCCAGATTTTCTCTCTTTGTTTGTTCACGTCCATTTATTACATAACTGTTCCTAAGTGCAAATACAGTGAGGATGTACTCCTTCAGTTTCTTCCCACGCACTGCTCCACTTTGGAACTCTATACGAGGGCCCAATTTCATAGAGCTGCTTATAAGCAGCAAATACTGCTTAACAATTCTCTAGTAAGCAGAATACCAGCCACAATTAGCACATGAGAAATCATATTTTCACTCTTAACCTTATTCTGACAAGCAGCAATTGATTTGTGCTAAACTACATGAACTACTTATTGTGCTTAAGCATGAAATTGGGCACTGTATCCTGGCCCAATTTCATAGAGCTGCTTAACCGCAAAAAAATAGCTAAGCACTAACAATTTCTGCTTTATACCAGAATAAGGTTACCAACCCAAAAACCATCTCACATATACCCTCTGTAACTGGTATCCTGCTTATTTTTGCCTACTAAGCAATATGTTTAGCTTAAGCAGCTCTATGAAATTCAGCCGTGGTTCTGGTTCATTGTTAATGTTAACAGATCTAACTACTTGTGTTTTTCTATGTATGTACCTGATACCACCTTAGTTGTAAACCTCTTTAAATGGGAGTATTGGAGGTTAAGGTATCTGCTCTAGAATGCGAAGGTTTTGGTTCGAATCCCACTCGAGTAGTATGCCTGTGCATATCACACATTGGTGTGTGGTAAAACACCACAAACATTCGTCTTGTGACCGCCACCGTGGTTGGCCATTAATAGGCAGTGCAAGTCTCATGCATATTTGAGCATTTTGGGCAACAGACGCATCAGTGCAAAACCAAATCTTGTTATCATGTTGGAGCTTGCCTAAGAGAGGCTCCATGTGTGGACATGGCCACAACAAGATCCAACGCTTTTGTTGCACTTTCAAACATGCGTATCGCGTAAATGCTAAATGAGGTACATTTTTGCAGGTAGTCACGGTTAAAAGAAGTTTTCGATCGACAGTTCTCTGGAAGTTGCAACCCCATGACTGATTACCAAATAGTTTGTGTGTATGCAGCTGCACTCTATAAAATTTTTTTTAAAAACCATCACTCTTTGCTTTCGGTCAACAATTTCCTTGTTCCCAACAAATCCCTCTGTTTGATCGACTTAATAAGATTAGTTGAATACTTTCCCCAAATGAGTTTGGAACTTACTTAATAAAACCCAAGTTCACTCTCCAATGAATAACAAGTGTGTGTTTGCTTATTTTTCATTCATTTTGGGGTTTTTTTTCTCTCCAAATGTCAACTAAGAAATCGTTCAATTGCACAAGCTAGGGATTTGAAAGGGCATTGTACATGTGTGGCAGCATTTGTACTTATCAAAAAACAATTCTGTAGATGTTCATGTGAAAGCTTAGGTAATTTAACTTGATTTAAGTGGGTATTGGTACATGCACCAGTCGGCCCCAAGTGAAAAAAAACAAAACAAGTTTGCGTTTACTCTTAGCTTCATAAATCCTCTGGCTAGGCACTTTTTAAGTAATAGTGAAATTTGATGCTCAATGTCAAAACCAGTCACATCTTGCCAAAAGAAAAAACGACAATGGGTCTATTTTAGCTCATCGAACAGATGAGATTAAGAGCTTTCAAATAACACCTGCATTATCACGACCTCGATGTAAGTTTTTCTCAAAAATATTGACTGTCTAAGACATCAGGAATACATTGAAGAGAATGTTTCTGCTGTCTTCCTTTTTATGCAAAAAAAAAAAGTAACTGGCCTGTCCATCTGACTTTAATTTGAGTCTTTCTTCCTTTTTAATGCCATTTCACTACTTCGGAGAAATGGCTTGATTTGCTTATGACAACTAAGTTCCTTTTTGTACTACATGTGGAGTGAAAATTGAGTGAAATCTGAAATGACTTGTTCATTAATACCTGCTGAATCCTGCTCTTAAATTTTAAACATTTAAATCCAAGCACATAATTTTGGGGTAGTATTCACGTGGGATTATTGTGCATTTCTTCAGCGGTGTATATGCAGGTTCAATATACACCCATATGGAATAATGTTGCCTTCAAATGTCAATGTATTCAGGCACTTCAAACCCCAGACTTTCACTCTATTTTTCTTGTCTATAAATCGACACTAGACAGGCCACCAGTCTCTAGCTGGTTGTGAACTGAAGCAGGTCGGCTGTGGCTGTCTGTGGCCATGGCTTAAGGGGCTATATTTTAAGTACATATGCAGAAGAGTTTATATGCCATAGCCAAAGCCAACACTGTCACTGTATAGTTGCTGCTGTTTTTAACCAGTACTAGACTAGCCCACCAGTCTCCAGGGCTACATGTAGGTGTTATTGTTATTGACTTCCAAACCCAGTTGTCTGTACCCAATCTGCAAATCAGTACTAGACTAGCCTCCAGTTGCTCAACTTTTTTTTGGTTACTAATTATGCTCAGGCTTAATTTTTCTAGTGAAAGACTGAAACCATTTTGTTAAAAAGAAATTGGCACTGAGTAGACTAGCCAACAGCCTTCATCTTCATCTGCCAACTCTAGTTCAGGTTCCCTTTCCTGCAAAAACAAATAAAAACCTGTTTCGTTTTCCTTTTCCCCATTTGTGCAAAGTCAACAATAGACAGGCCACCAGTCTTCAAAGAAAAAGTACTCCTTCACTCTACGCATATATTCGGGGGGGGGGGGGGAGAGAGGAAGGGGGAGGAAAGGAGGTTGCTCCTCCCCAGATAGTATCAGCTTCCAAGCTGTGTTGTTTTTTTCTTCAACCTTGTCCCATTGTCCCAGAGTAATTCAATTTCAGCGTAATAGATAATTTAGTTTGCCTGGACGCTACATGTATCTTGCTCTGTCACGTTGCTTTACTGCAGTTACTGCACCGGACTCAACACACGGGTGCATCCATTGTGCTACACATTCTTACATTTCCCCTTTCATTGAAAGGAGCGTTTGAGCAGGCAATAGTTTGTGAAAAATTTAATACTTTCACTTTCATTTTGCAATACTAAACTGTTATACAGACACGTGCTGGTTACTTCATTTTGATTTTTGGCATGAGAATCTTTTTGAGAAGAGGAAAATGAACCTTCTAAAAGCCGTGTAGAACCAAGTTTTGTACATACATGTAAACAGGCTGGAATTTTATCTTTGAGAGGGCAAGTCCATTTATATTTTGCAAAGGGCACTTCCACTGGAATATTCTAAAGTCTATGGGAAATATGGGCACCAAGGCCAACAAGATCTAAGGCTTCCGTGGCCGCCATGTACATGTACGTGTACATGTAATTCCAGGCCAGTGTACATGTAGTTTACATTTAACATCAGCAAGTTCACAAAAGGGACGGGCATTTCAAAATGCATTACAAGACCAATTCAAGATATTCGTTTAAGAAGGTGTTACATCTGAAACTGAAACCTCTACAGTATCAGCACTTTCTTCTGCAGTTTGAAAGCCCTAATGTGTTTTTCTTAGAGTTAAGCCTTATCAATAATACTAGAAACAAATACGGGCTTGTCAGCGCGGACGTGATCATGTGACATGCCCGTCTTTCACTATTTAAAAACATACACTATAGACCTTTCTAGTGTTATTATTATACAAACTGCACTAGTTGGCATGGATGCTGAATGTTAGCAAAACATTCAATCGTGTTAACAGGTGTTTTCACCCAATTCAACATTTTTCTGCAAACTTTCAATTAAATAAAATACCTCCTCCCATGATTGGTTGCTTTGTTCGAATACTTCTGTAACATTGTTACAAACTTTGGCTATCTGTTTTTGTTTTGCATTTATGGCTTTCCATAGTTTTCCAACCTCGGTTGGCCAAAACTCGGGCTGCGAAGTTGCAGTAGAAAGGTCTATATATTAAGATGTGTGCAAAAGTAGGTCATTATGACGTTGCGTTTTCACGAAGAGACGGGCATATGTTTGACCAATAATTGTGTTAATTAATCAATGTTTTGATAATACCCTGCTGGTTTAAAACTTATGTGGAAAAAGCCTTGTATATTTTTGTTTTAATGTCACATCAGCCACACTGGCAAGATGTTCATTTATGTCATCACAAATGAGTTTTTCTTGTCTTTTTTTATCAATTTTTTTAAGGCACAGTTTTGAAGCATCTAAATTTTTCATTTTTTTTTCAGAAACTTGTAAACACTTCACGAAAAGTAGTTCAGCTAGTGAGATGAAGTGTGGACCTTATAATAAAAGAGGTCTACACAAGGCAGGGTTTTGAAACACTATGCGGACTTACACGCGTCCACACAGTGTTTTCACCAGTGTTGAAGAACATGTTTTTTCCGAAGTGCACAGAACAAAGGAACATCCACAGAGCGTATGCAACACAGAGCTGTATGCCTGCCTGTGTGTTTGTGTTGTTTTTTTGTGCAGATGTACATGCTGTTACAAATTGATAAATATTGAGGATGTTCAGAAACAATTAGACAGCAAGTTTTCAAAACCGGATATTCGTACGAGAACTGATAGTAATCAAGCACTTCTCTCCATTCACTTTTTCGGTTTTGTTGGCTTAAATTTCGCTTCCTTCTATGCTATAAGCCTGGGTAAAAATAAACCAGATCTTAAAGGAGATAAAGGAACTGTTGAGGATTCTCATTGTGTCTGCTACTATCAAAAACAGTATGTTGAACACCAAAGTCAAGTGAAATTAAACAAATTCACTCCCTTAAAGGTAGGGTCTTAGGTTGGTTTTTGTCAGCATAATGCTGATTTATAGGCCAAATTATCAATAAAGATCAAATAAAAGTCACCTGGGAAGGTTCTAGGTGAATTCACTGTCTAATTGTTTAAAAAATAGTAGAAAACTGTCTTGGTATTTTCATTAAGAACATCAAATCCATCCCGTGTTTAGTGAGGTGACAGCAGGTACCAACCTCATCTCTGGCCGCAGCATTTGCGAACCAGGGAAATTTGAGAAATCTGAGAAACGATTTCATGCACGAATCGTTTCTCAGATTCAGTGTCTCGGGGTGAAAATTTATCCAAACCATATTACTTTGAAGGGAATCCTTTCTCACTAAGTACATGTATGTTTTTATCGTGTTTATAGCTATTAATTTTTGGAGTATTTACCAATCTATGACCCTACCTTTAAAAAATACATTTAAAAACAATTGAATATGTCACCGATTCTGAGAAGTGGATTGTGACACTTTCTATTGTGGAAATCCAATATACTGAGGTTCCGACGACGCCCTGTGTAAATATTTCGCAAGAGTGGAGAGCCAGTGCTGTAGATGAAAGTCTTAGTTAATACTTTTTTTTTTTTTTTTTTTGGTTGACTAGCAAGGTGCACTTTCTTATCCAATGTTGACTTGAAAAACAGATGAATGGAAAGATTGCAAGACTAGAAAAGGACGGAACATACTCGTAATATAATCCTGACTTTTTCCAGTCATCTGTTTAAACGTGATTGACGTTTCTTTCAGAACAGTTTTGTGTAAATGTTGAGATGTTTCTACTTTAGGATTTAAAGGGTGGGTAGAAGGTAATTACTCCAACAATTTTTATGACCATAGAAACCTACTTGGTAGGAAGCACAGCAGCTGTTGATAATGTGTAACATTTTGAGAAACAGTTCCCTTCAAAGGAGTTTGGTTTCAGAGAGAGAGAGAGATTAAAAAACATTTCAATCTGCATGAAACGTTTCTCAGATTGTGTATGTTCCTGCATGAACATAACCAATATCTCAAAAACGCTACCGCCTTTTGAAATGCATTTTTACAGGTTGGTTTTATTGCAATCTACATTGATATTGAATTTTTAAAAATCAAATTTTGCCTTAAAACTGTCTGAAACAGGAATGGCCGTTGCACTATAAGTCTGTACTATTTACTTTCAAATTGTAAATAGACAGCATTATAGAATTGTGTTTAAGATACAACAAGAGTTACATAAAAATAGATCTTAAAAATAGTAGATAAGATTAAAAAACAACCAAGCCATTTCAAGAAGGCTTTGACTAAAAAAAAATTACATAATGTTACAAGGACCAACAGGCTCAGATTAAAATATAAAGTAGAAATGGGGGAACTTACAATATAAAAGTTCAATGTAAAACACTCACAGTGCCAAAACCAGCCCTTTCTGACAAAACTAAAAACTGGGTTTGTTTACTAATCAAGTCAATAAGAGGTTTCAAATAACACCTGTAAGTTTTGATTATAAAATAAATTTGTTTTCAGCAAGCATAGAATAACATCTTGTCACATTGCTATGTCAAACACATATATTAAGTTTGTGTGTGTTATTATGTGAAAAAATACTGGTAATAAAAAGGAAAGAAGAAAAAAAAAGGGGGGGAAGAAACGTGACTTGTGGTAGATGCTTGACAGGGCTAACCTGTCTGCCCTAATCTGGGTCAATTTACACAAATGGCATGATGTGCTTAAGTAGTTTCAACTCCGCACCTAATGCATGAAGACACCATGCCATTGTGCCCCGAAAGAGGGAGCAGTTCCAGTCAGGTCTCGTATTTCATAGCAGAAAATAGTTCTAATCCATTTTCTGGTAAGGAATAATAAGTGGGAACGATACCAAAACTTGATATTGTGTTGTGCTCGGTAAATTTTTCCTTGTAAAGTTAATAAGAAGAATAACAGTAATAATGTTTTGATTTATATTGCGCCCATTCCATACAATCACAATGTACACAAGTGCATATTAACAATCATGAAATAATTCAATAAACAAGAAAGGACAATGATACAAAGCTAGAAGAACACAGGAGAATCAAATTAAGAACACAAATAGATTGTTAAAAAGCTAGGGATTACCACAATTAATTCATAAAAAGTTATGATTAGATAATCCCCTTGCAGAGCTCCCCATACTTTAAAATTTACAGGGTAAGAAGTAAGAAAGCAGTAAAAAGGCATAACGATAAAACAATAAATATATCAAATGTTCTTAGGAGAGCAACAAGAACAGCAGAAACACTCACAGTAGTAAAAAAGCTTGTTTAAAAAAGATGAGTCTTCATGTGGTCCATATGTAAGAACGCGCACTACCATACATGTATGTGGAACATTGCCAGAATCTGCAAGTACCTCTGCTTCTGAGATGCTGATAAAAGTTGTCCTTGCCCTTGTGTCTCGTCACGACCAGACTACTGCAATGTGGTTCTGGCTGGCTTGCCAAATACATCCAGAGAATCCTGCATAATGCCGCTCGAGTTCCTGGCAAAAATCAAGAAGCACGAACACATTACCCCTATCCTTAAAGAACTCCACTGACTCCCGGTAATGAAACGAATCGAGTACAAGGTCCTCACACTTGTCTTTAAAGCACTTCACCACTTGGCACCAACCTACATCAAAGATCTTCTTCAAGTAAGGCACTGTCATGATTTTCTCCGTTCTGCTGCCTCAACCTGAGACGTTGTACCTAAATCTCATACCACCCACTATGGCAATTGAGCATTTTTTTCATATTGCACCAGTCTATGGAACAAGCTACCCAGCGACATCAGAAACACTCATTCAATCCAGCACATTTCAAACTCATATTTAAAAAACTTCTGTTTACTGCAAGGTAACAACATTCCTTTTTTGGGGTAATTTTCTGTAGATAGCTTGATACTTTGTAGCATCTTTTCTGTAGAACCTTGAGTAATCTTTTACGAGAAAGTGCACTTTATAAGTTTGTAATATTATGATATTATAAGAAAATGTCAAGTTCGGCTGAAGGCCCAAGTTCATAGAGCTGCAGGCAAGCTGAAAGTGTCAAAGTACAAAACAATTCTGCTTAAAACTAGAAATAGATTACCAGCCAAAATACCATGTCATGTATACAGTTTACAACTGGGTTCCTGCTTTTTTTTTGCTCATCAGAAAGTTATTGAGCACTTATTGTCTGCTTGCGATTAAATGCAGCTCTGTGAAATTGAGCCTTGACTGCACTATCTTGAGTAGAGTCTTTGATATGATTCTCATTTATCATCATGTGACTCCGATGGTGTATGCTAATGTAGGCATCCAGACATTTTAGCACGCCATCACCCCTCATCTTCCCGGGATCAATTTGAATCAACTACGGATGAGTGGAACATCAAGTGGAGGGAAGTTATAAATCTGATTGAGCAGAGGAGTGTTAAATCACCTAATCAATCCGAAGTAGCAAAACAGTTTGATGAAATTAGGAATTTCCATTGGAAGCAGAATTACAGGGCAGGACAGTTGAATGTCATTACAGGCCGGATACATGTTTTGAATACGTAATTTGTGAATGCATATTGGATCAACCTGGGATTGCACTGAAAGCCAGGGGCTGATTTGTCCTAGAGCGGTTCTAAATGGTCAGGAAATGGTTGCGTTGGCTAAAAGCCGGGAAAATGGTGTGTAAATTCTGCTGGTGACAAAGCTTTCACTAGCGCAGCTCCCAGACTTAAACACTATTCAGTAATCTAGGAAGCACTTAAAGACGCACTTATTTCAACTCTGTTGTGTTCTCATTTTTGATGATAGATCATCCTTTTTCAGCAAACTGCTTGCGCATGCGCTTAGAAAAATCATAGGTACATTATCAGAGGTGAGGTATTTTTATAGAAAGAATTGAAAATCCCTGCGGATTTGGGGAGAATTTATCTGACGAGGTTGGATGCTTGTCACAGCACTGTGATCTATCATGAAAGAGTGCTTTATAAAAAAAAAAAAATTCTTATTATTAGCATTTATGCCTATTCTGAAAACAAACCAGAAATCATCACGAGTCAGTTGGAAATTTAAAATATGCTTCACGCAACCAAGTCTTATTTCACTCAATTGGTTTTGTGTTTACAGTCGAGTTTTTAACAAAGATGCGACAAATGGCAATTGCAACAATTCGTCTTGAGACCTATTTTGGGTTTGCCCTTGACTTTTTTAGCGACTGGCCAGCAGTACCAGTTAGCTTGTAATTTCACTAGTCCATCAGCCTTTTGTTCGTATTTCAAATTAAATAGAGATGCGTTTCAACGCTGAGTTAGCCAGCGGGATCATTTGAAGAGAATTTTGTCTGGTCCTCGGGTGTTTTTAACTGGCATTTGGCCAACTGTTAACCTTTACTTTTTGCACCAACAGACAGACAGGAGGAAATAGACTTGGCAACATACAAAAGTTACAAATGATTCATGTTTTCCTGCTCGTAGCGACAGAATGGTTGCCATTCTGCTGATGGGAATCACATATGCAGATCTGCTTACAAGCGCTTTGAAATTGAAGTTGCTGCCTGAAATGGCAACCAAAACCTTGCCTTTTAAGCAGGACTTAACAAAACGGTTTTCTCTTCTTAAAAAGTGTATGAATTCCTGAAGTTTACTAGAAATATTTTACATGTTTTTTCCAAGATTCAGTTGCTCACATAAAAAAATGCACATAATAAATGGATAATTTGTAAAAGTGTTTTCATTAATTATCACAAATTGAATTAGTGCAGAGCTGTCAACTCTCCCCGATTCTGCATGCAGAAAGTTCCCCTGAAAATAGATCAATCTTTCCACGCTCTGATGAACAAATTTGAAAATCTCCCTGATTATGGAAACTTTGTCCCTATTCTGTTGAATGTACTTCTAAATATCTCCCTGATTGTCGTACAAAATCTCCCTGACTGCAAGCTGCAAATGTTGGCATCTCTGTTAGTGTCATGAACCTCCCTGTCCTGGTGGTTTATGTCATTCACCCTATTGAAAATATTATTTGTTCAGGTTTGTTTGCTGACATAATTTGTGGTTTCCTGCTGTAAGATGTTGCGGTTGGCGTGGGATGCCAGATGGTCTGTTGAAGCACCCACATTTTTTTCTGACGTTGGTTGTTGTTTTTCCTTTATTTACTTTGTGAATGTGTGTCACTACGTTGTGCATGCAGTGTAGGGAATTTTATTTATTTATAGTTTTTAAGTAACAGCATCAACTAATAAAATGTTAATAAACTTTGATTGCATGGTGTACATGGATCAAACCATACATGTAGATCCTTCCCCACACTTTGTTTCATTTTCCCCCACTTTCCCTACACTTACCCTTTTGTTTTTTAACTTGTCAGTTTCCAAAGTTTTACCTTTCTGCCCTCACTAACATTTTCTAATTAGTTGACCAACCATTTGACTGCGCGGGTTGTGTTGTGTATATTGGTGCATTTTTTCACAGAACTAAACTGTGTTGGCCTAATGTATGACTGTACAGTATGCATTAACCACATGAGATCATATTGCTGGCTGGCATTATTTGATATGTCATTCAAAACCAAAGTGGATAATATTGAATGTAGAAACAGTAGGAGGGTTGACTGTAGTACTGTGTAGCATGAAGTCACCACGTGGTATCATACTGCAGGCTGGCATGGCTTATGTATCATTCAAAACCACAGTGGGTGATACTGAATGGTCAGACAGTGGGAGGGTAAAGTGTGTACTACAATGTACGAAGTATGTCCGCACTAACCACATGGTATCATATTGCAGGCGGCAAAGGTATCTGTCAAGTGTCAATCAAAACTTTATTGGATGATATTTAATGGTCAAATAGTAAGAAAAGTTAAAGACTTTTTACCTGGTTTTAACATCCTGAAGTTAGACAAGTCACTTACCCGGCCCCCTCAACTTCCCCACTTGAACCCACTCACCTCTAGAATAATCAACTGAAAACCTGTCAGTAGGGGAATGTGTCAATTTCAAACCTTGACACAGATACTTGAAAAGCAACACTCACCGTCCATCCCTTGATTGATAAATAACTTTTCTGTGTCACTCAATTTATTTAAAAAACACATGGTAATATTTGTGTTCTCTCTCTCTGTGTTTCTCCAGTGTTGCATTGACAACAACGAAGCCATGATGAAGCTCCTGGTTGAGCATGGAGCAGACGTCAACGTCACAGATAGAGAACTCTGGACACCTCTGCATGCCTCCTCCACCTGCGGTCACGTTAATCTTGCTCGCTTCCTCGTGGATAAGTACGTCTTTTTTATTCCTAGTCGGTTCCTAAATGTGCTATTCTTTACAGGATGAAAGAGATGAAGAAATAAGAAGTAACAGTGGGTCTTGGGGTCAGAGCCAATGTGAACTTGTATATTAATTCAAATATTGGATACAACAATATAGCAGAATATAATCACTTGTTGAAATCTGGACTGTTCCATTTCTTGAGGATTCACCTCGTGAAATGGAACAGTCCAGATCTCAACCATAAAATGCATCCTGTGTATGTTTTATAGGCTTACACCTTACGCATTGATTCTAGTCTTTTTATATATTTCATATAATTAATAATTTATTTCAACAACATAGGCCCTATGATACAAAGTTTTAAACAACTTTCAACAAAAAGGTATTGAATGACGAATAAAGACAAAGCTGGAGCTGTTTAAGATTGGTTGGCTAAAGCGATCATAGCCGTCTGGTGTGGGTGCACAAGCTTACACGTGCGCTGATAACGTGTAACGCAATCAATACATATGGTACTCGATGTAAAATCTATTAGTATCTGCAAAAGTTAACTGTGAAGCGTCCCGTCAAGCATCCTATATTTACTCCTATATAGGACTCCTATATTAGGTTTTGAGTTTCGGAACAGTATGCATGGCAAAATAAAGTATGACATCGTGTTGCACCAATCGAACGACAAGGATCTATAACTGCGGTATATAAAAGCTCATATAGCATCTTTATAGAATAATTGAATATATGAAACTATCTCCAGCAGCTGAAAGGCTTTTTGTGCATTCACAGTAATTGTTCTTGCTGGTTGCTAGTTACTTTTACTTTGTTGATATCTGCCCTGCCCGTTAGGTCTTTTTCATCAATTCAGAATAGCACTAGCTGTTGATGAAATAGCTCAAAATACAGATACATTTTACAAACATTGTAATGGCAGATACAAATATTTTAAAAACTTTACATATTAGGAGCAATTGTGGACAATAGCCCAACAGCCTTGTTAACAAACTCAATGAACAGAATGAAAATTTGAATCAGACTGAAGGCTCTTAAAAGAATAACTCTGATCGACTAATCAAATGACTTACTGCAGCTCTTAGTTGCTGGACAAAGAAAACAGAAAACAAAGATACAAAATCCAGGAAACTCTCTGCTGGTTTATGTTAGAAGAAGGTGTTCATGCACACAGTATTTGATCATGATTGTGACCTCATTCCTGAGCTCGGTTCTATTAATAAAAATAATAATAGTTAAATATTAATATGAATATTTATAATGCGCCGCTATCCATCACAAAGTATGCTCATGGCGCAGTAAACCGGAAAAATGTACTGAAAGAAACTAATTATAGCAATTACCTGAGAGAACACAAAACAATACTTTATGGGCTATTAAGCTTGAGTGAACAACAATGTTAAATCCACTTGACACCATTGGCTTGGTGTGCTGGGTCATCATGTAGCAAGAGATACATATACATAAATACACTGTACATGTGTTATGTACTAAATTTGAAGTTATGGGCACAAATATGTACATCATGAGATGTTGTGTAATGCAGGTATCCACCTGGCAAAGGTGCTTATGGCACTTTGTACATGTGTAGCTGTTTCTCTGACGCAATGTTTTTGCAACATGGTAGACTTAATGTTATTTTAGGTGTCACCCTTATGCTGATGTTTATACTCAATGCTGTGTGAGCAGTGAATAGTGCTTTTTCTTCTGAAAACACATGTATACAGGTTTCATTCCTGCATTTGACATATATTATTTTACACTTACTAGAATATCTAGCAGGGCGCAAAATTATCACTGGACCACAGGCCCGGAGCCAGTGATTTTAGCATCGAGCCAGTAAACTCACAGACGGACAAGCCCGGTGGTCTTGTGTTTTTCAATTGAATATTTATAAGCTACCTCATTGTGTAATATTTTTGTGAAAATGTGTTGACTAGGAATCTGGTAAATATCTTTTACAATTCTCCTCAGTATCAAAGTGCTACACATAAGACAAACAAGGTAGATTTTCTCTTAGTGCTGGTTCAACTCGTTTTGATTCTGGTCTTGTAAAATAAATTCTGGTCTAGTAAAAACTTCGAGCTGCAAGCCCTGCAGTCTTGTGGATATTTCCCCCAAATTCAAACCCTGTCTACCATACAAGTGTAGTCAATGACTTCCACACAATGGCATCAACTCCAATACAGACAACCATATTTGCCGTATAAAGTATCAGTTGGTTTTTAGAGTGACACCACGTTGTCAGCCGTAAAACTACACACGTGTACACGCAAGGCTCCAGAAGACGATGCACCATGCAGAACGAACAATGAAATAGACGCTCCCATGTCATATGATGTCATGAAATGAAACGTAATTCAAGTTGACGGTCACGTCTGCATGCAGGCTGGTATCTATCGCACGTCTGTCATTCTAGCGTTATTTGGGAAAAATAAAACCATTTACCGAGTATTGACAATGTCATATAACCCGCTGCCTCATAGGTACTGTGGGAAGTCGTATTTTATCTTCTCATATTATACGTGTAAGTCAGTCCCTTACATTCGGTAATCTAAGATGATAGAGAGGGAAAAAAAAAATTGTTCGGTGCAGAATTAATGCAAATTGGTTTTGAATTTCTGTTTGGCTAAATTGCAATCAATTTAATTGCTGCGGAATTGTTGTGCGGAAGCAAAGGTGCATGAATGCCGTTGTGTTAAATGAGAGAAAGCGTTCTCAGGTTATGCAATTTATGTATGATTGTACGACTGAGCTGATTGTACACTTGATTATGTTAATGTCTTGGAAATGAATAGCCACGCTTATTATTTCAGGGGTTTTTTATAAGCCAGTTCACTTCGGGACTACAAATTATTTTCCCACTACCTGTGCAGGATTATTTTCAGTCAAACAGCTACTTTTTTTAACCCAGCCATTAATAATTTGTTTTTGTCAATGAAACTTTTTTTGGATACCCACATGAGGACGTTTTCTCAGTGACATTTACAGATATTAATGGCTCAATGGTTTTTGTACGGTCTTGTTTCTGAAGCACAATCAGGCTGATGGAAAGTTGTTATGTAACTGTCGATTATTGACCCACGCTGGCCGAACAGACCGCATCCCAGGAAGAAATGAAAGGCCCCATAATGACAGTGCATTATTATCCGTCTTTACAAAATCTTGGCTGGTATGTAAAAGGAACAGGTATTCCATAAAGGCAATTAGGCACAAATTCATAGAGTTAATCAGTTCATTGTTCGTAGTGCCTTCGACTGGGACCACCGAATCATGACCACAGGGGCTCCGTGTTGCCTGTGTTCGCGCAATAAGTACAGTGTCGCACCACACATGGTCTGTTGACATGACCACTGCCAACATGCACAAAAACTGAAATGCGTGTTTATAAGCCCGCCGCAGTGTGAGTTTTGGGTATTTTGTGTCCTCCGAAGCGAACTGGTTAATGGAGGCAGCTCATCACCAAGGCCCTCAAAAGCCTGCTCAAAGTGAGGGTTAAGTACTGGAAGCTCAAATGATGCTGCTTTTCAAGACGGGGGATTCACAAAATAGAGCGCCACCAAGAGTTTGCCTGGGAGAGGTCAATTTTAAAAGAAGACAGTTTATCTCGTTGCATAAAAAAATTATTTGGGCTGACATGCTGAGAGAAGAAATTCCAAGCATCACACATTAGAATAAATATCATCATTACCCGCATGTCCATAGGGAATGCTTCTAGCAAATTAAACGTCATTTGTCAAAGGTAAACTCCATCCCGCAAGTTAAACCGACATTATTTGTTTTAAGTAGTAATAATTTTGTAGACTTGAAACTGCCAATTTTATGCTCATGGCTTGTGAAGAAAAATTTACACCGGTAATTGGATTATTTCTTTTATTCCTTAAACCATCTCACCTCCCTGGGGAGTGTGTAGCCTGAGCTGCCAAGCATGTAGCACATCAAGTTAAATAAATCACAAGAACCATCTCTGCCCTTAAAGGTACCCCATTTTTCCCTGGGCGAATGCGAAGCAATTATAGTAAAGCTTGCCTTGCTCAAGGACGCAAGTGTCCTGGCCGGGGTTGTTTGAACCCTTACTCATGACTCTTCTTTGTGGCCCACCACCGTATTGGGGATTGCTAAAATTAGGATTGCAGCCTTTCCACAGCAGGAAGGAAAATTCATCTGTTCCTGAATGATTTTCTGGAGGACAAATAGATACATCCATGTTTGCCCGGAATAATAATTGTTTTTATTAAAATAAAGTTCAATATTTTGTCGAGTCAAACAAAACAAAACAAGAATTTCTTGTCAACACTTCAATTGTACCTCGGAGGAAAATAGTCCAACAGGATTTCCTTTTTTGTATAACTGGAAAGGAAACAAATACATGTTATTTCAAACAATGCGTTGATTTGTAAATGTCAATGGCCTGTGGATTTTCAGTGCCTGAGATCTACACATGTGGACTCAGAAAAAGATAAATTACCCTCTTCCTGTAATATTCATACTTTGGTCAGCACATGAGGCGACCCTGTTGGGGGTGTGTTTATTTTTTAGCCAAGTCATCAGACCTTTTGGGTTCCTTGTTTGTTGAGGAGTAAGCAAAGTGATGTCGGAACAGAATCCCCCTAGTACAATGTTTGGTTTTTTAAAGTTACAAAATACAAAAACAAAAGACTACTATTTCATCAAGATTTAGTTATGAATCTAAATGGTAAAATAATATATTTGAATTGCAACTTTAAGAACAGTTTTGTTAAATATCTGAAGCAAATGTGATGGTAGCATATTTTCTGTCAACTGCTCTACATATTATTAATTTACACAAACAGAAGGCCTGAGGTCAGGTTTTAATGGGATGGGGTGTAAAGCACTATGTTTTTTTTTTTGTATTGCATGAATTTATCCTCCTGCTAACTTGGAACTTAGCAATTAAAAAAGGACACAGCCAAATTTGATCGAGGCATGTCATGTCCGAGCGGTCAAGCCCACCTGACTCAATCTCTGGTTGTTTCTGATCAGCAGAGTGTGGGTTCGAGTCCCGGTCTTAATACTTTTGTCTCTAACCACTTGACGCACGATTTTTCCAAACTGATTTACCGTGACAATTATGTACGTTATCAGAACGGTTTAGAATGCCCTCTTTTGGTTGCAAGCAGTCGACGTATTATAACACCCTGACCAGCGTGCACTGTGCTTGCACTCACCTTGTTCACTTTGTTTGACCTGTACAGAGAGGGACAAAAGTTACTGGAATTCATACTCTAAATCTCCTTTTTACTTGGGAATTATTGAAAAGAAAAACAAACTTTGTGAAACTATAAAAGTAGCTTTTTAAAATTTAAATCAATTTTTGTTTCAGGTCAAATTGGCTAAAAATCAAACCTACATGAACCATCTTTAAGGTGTCGACCCCAGTCATGTGTTTTATTTTATTGGAAGGTTTCCAGCAACAGCCTTAAGATGATTTTAAAGTTAGTGTCTATGCTGACAATAAAGTTTTGTGTTTATCAATCAATTTAATAGTGTTACAAATTATTTTGTCATTTTTGTGTCACATTTTTGTGTCACGAAAAACTACATCCATGTACAAGGCCTTGCAATTTATCAAAAGGAAGCGCGTTAGGTACATACATTTGTTCCTGTTGGATCTGACAATCAAAACAACATATTTTAGACATAGCGAGGATGTTAGACATCTTGTATGCAACTACATTGTAGAGGAGGTTGTTTGATTTATGGAACCCAAATGGTATGTTCGTTTGGATTGGCATGTAAATTAAACAGAGGCTGAAACTAAATGTGCGTTTTTTTGTTTTGTTTTATGATGGCTTCCATCTAATTGCATCTGCCTTTGCTTTTCATCCTGAGGATTTGTAAACTTCCAATTTAATAGAATAAACTTGCTTTCTTTTCCTTCAGTATGTTTGAACAATTTATGAGCCAATTAGATACCCTGCGGTTTGAGAACTGTCAAGATTTATATACAAACTTTTAACTCTGAACCGTCCTCCAAATTCCCTAATTCACTTAACAGTTTTCCAAGTTTAAAAATACATTACTAGAGGTGAAAAATGTCCCACAACTTAAAGGAGTAAAATCATGAAGAAAGGACAATTTTTATCGGAACATAACTTTCTCAGAATTCTGTCATTTTAGTTGACACAGTTGACTTCACTTACAGTACATCAATGATCTTTTGGGTAGGCATTCAAGTCAGTATGTCAGACACACTTTCAGATGCCACAGCTGGTTGGAAATTTCTGGGGATTCGAACTGCCTCCAGCTACCAGGCAAGCTTGGTGGTCTAGTGGAAAGACATCTGCTCTGGAATGGCAAAGGTCGTGAGTTCAAATCCCACTGGAGTAATATGCCTGTGGATTTTTTTCATAGGACTCAGGGGAAGTACTGAGTATACGGTGCTTAGCAGGCACCGGTTCAGGTACAACACACACTGAAAAATAAAAAATTTTCGTAAAATTTATTCCTGTTTACACAATTCATCCTTCAATAGCAATTTAGAAAAATGAAGGGAAAAAAAGAACACTCACAGAACATTAAGTCTCTCCAACACACAAATGGCAATTCCAGAGATTTTTGTAACTATCAAAAAGTTTATTATTGTCTTTTAACCAAAATGGATAGCTACCCATGGAGTTTCAAGTAAAAATCTGCTTCCAAACATGATAGAGCGTCGAAGGTGCAAGATGGGTTACTTGAGCTCTATCTATTGTTGGAACATGAAATACGCATGGGCCCCATTTCAGCAAGCTTATATTTTTGTGCATCGATGACAGCAATGGCCATTGTCTGCAAGTTTGTGTTCAAAACCAATCGAGGTTCTGAAAAATAGTGAACAAAAGATTTCAGTGTGTGAAGATTCACAACTGTAGCTGTAAATGTATAAAATATTGTATATTTATTAGTTTTCTCGGTTTCACTGTTGTGCTTGTGTAATGCACATGTATATTTTGACTTCGTCTAGTTAGCTTTCCACAAACTAAGGATTCTTGTGGTGTGTTGTGGCTGAGCGGATAAGAGCACCGGACTCCAGCTCTGGTGTTTCTGATCAGCAGAATGTGGGTTCGAGTCCCGGTTGTGACACATGTGTCCTTAAGCAAGACACAGCCGTTGGTCCTGTGTGTTGTATAATGCACATAAAAGAACCCAGTGCACTTATCGAAAAGAGGAGGGGTTCGCCCCTGTGTTCCTGGTTTGATTGGCTGCATAATGTGCCACAGCACCTTGTAAACCATTACATGGTGCTATGTAAAGGAGTACATGTAGGTCTCATACTTCAAACGTAGCCCCACATACCTTAAATGTAGCCCCACATACCTTGCAGGAAAATACTTAATGTTGAAAGCGTCTTGAGTGTCCCTGAGTGACGGATAGGAGCACTATATAAGAAGCCACAATTATTATTAATACTATTATTGTATTAACACAATGTAAATACGTGTGTCTCTCCAGTGTGAGCTGTGGTTCTGAAGAGATCCAATGGTGCAAACGTGCGACCATTGTGTTTATAACATATTCTTTTAGACGTGATTTTAGTTGAATCTGTAGACTTTGATTTCTTGTATGTTTTGTTCTTTAAATAATGTTTTTACAACTGTGTACATGTATTTAATGTTTTTATAAGACACCGGACGAAAATGCTCCACCCAAAATGTTGTATTCTGCGTACATCTGGGCTATTTTAAGGGAGATACTATGTTTTTACAATTTCAAACTGGTGCCAGCGTCAGTGCTATTTTAGGAGATTCAACGTTCTTGCACTGCAACGTCGAATAAATTAATATTTGACTTTATATTTGTATCTAACTAATGAATGATTTATTGATTCCTTTCATTTTCAGTGGAGCGGAGCTTCTTGCCATCAACTCAGACGGGAACATGCCTTATGATATATGCGAGGACGAGATGACGTTAGACTACATCGAATCACAAATGGCGGATAAAGGTGGGTATTACTCGACTCTTTAGCATGTCTAGTTCCTATAGGCATCACGTCCTATCTATCCCTCTCATCACTAACCCCTGGATGGCAGACACTGAAAGGCACTGCTGATTGGCTCCTGAAAGTGACAGCTTTACGCGCACGCTTGAGAACTTTAAGGGCGGGCAACTTGTGCGTGTCACAGATGCAAGTATTTTGACGTAAATGGTACGTTATGCTGTCATTCTAGTCTGCATTCTGCTATAAGCAGCAAGATCAAAGAAGAATGGGGTGGGGGGAACCAGTCACTCAATGCCTCACGTCAGTAAGCTTGCTTGAGCGCACACAATGAATGGATCAGCCACAAGCCTAATTAGACTGTGCTGTATTTGTACACATTTAAATTACTCAATTCCAGGGGGTTGTAATCAAGGAAGGCAGGCATGCTGTGTTAAAATGACCTGGCGAGATCGATACACCCATGGGAATGAGGTTGTAGTCAATCAGATGTTTTTCTCTCATCACATGGTCTGTGCACATGTTGGATTCAGCATGGACAATGTACTTGTGTCAACAGCTGAACTTGATTATGAAGTGTTTTTTGTTTTCCCCTTTTTTTATTTTAGTGCAATTTCAGATAAAAACTCAAAGACTTTTTCTGTTTTCGTTTTTTGTAATAATTAAAACAAAAAATATTTAAAACACTTGTACCATACTCCTTTATGAAATTGTTACTGGCAATATGCTACATGTAGGGCCTTCAACATGCCGCTGCACTTAATAATCCTTATCTATTGATGGAATAGTTGGGGTGTCAACCCGTTTAAAACCAAGGCTTTTTCCACAAAAGCCATCGGAAGTTTGGACAGAAAGAGTACGTCCTCGCTTTGCTTTCATGTACAAAACCATTAGGTAGGTCACTAAAAAAACCTGCAAACAATGGAGAACAAATACAACAACTTGATTTAGGGGGGGGTGAACAAACGTATGTAGATGCGATGCGCATGTATATAGTGCAGAAGGGTAAGGTGTAGACCATGACAACTTGTTCAATAAAAAGAGCAAATGTGTGCACTCTAGAGCATTTCCAGGCAGGCAAGATGCTATATTATGGAAATGGAAACTTTAAGCATTTCTTAGTCGATGTAAATACCACATGAATTTTATTTTTAAAGCAGCTTACAAAGAGCAAATTGGCAAGTCCCAAATCTCATTTTCTGCTATGTGTTTCTTTGTATTGATCTCCTCTGACAACCAGATAACGGCATTTCTGTTATAAAGAGGAAGTTTGGCTAGACCAAGTGACCTTGCTGTAACTAGAGTCGACTGTAATCAGTGCTTTTCTTTTCTGCATGTAATAGAATCAACAAATGGAAAGCATACTTCCGTATGCACGTACGTAATTTTGCGCACACAACGCAAACCTTCATATGCAAGTGCGTAAGTTTTAACATAAGCGTAAGTTCTATTAAAAACAAAATTGACCCTTAGTCACACATTAACCCCCAAACTTGTCTGCATCCGGGAGGCTTAAAAAAAATGTGTGCATGTTGAATCATGAGTTATAAGTCAAGATTAAATTTACAAATGTGGCTTTATGTTTATCGTATGCTTACATTTCTCAAACACTTCAACTGTACTGTAAGGGCCATGTCACAAGAGGCAATAGCAACCATTTCCAGGTAGTCTTGGAGTATGGGACAAGGTGCACATTTCCATTTCTAATTTTCTTGGGCTGGAGAGACACTGCTAAAGAATGTGTCTCTTGCGCTACCAAGGAGTTCCTGTTGGCATGCTGTCGAATTGGCTACCCTTCAACAGAGCCGCCAACTCTCCCTGATTCTGCAGAAATCTCGCTGAAATTAAACCAATCCTTCCATGTTCTGATGATCAAATTTGAAAATCTCCCTGATTATGGAAAATGTTTCCCTGTTATGTTGAATTGAATTCTAAATATCTCCCTGATTTGTTGTACAAAATCTCCCTGGTTGCAAGATGCAAATGTTGGCAGCTGTGCTTTAAGCTACCTGTAAAATTGTGCCTTTTGTGCAAAAAGCCCCTAGCACATTCACAGGCAAAAAGAAAATATGATTCCTTATGTGCTTCTAGAGTTTTCCTTTTATATGCTATGGAGTTGATTGCCTCCAAGTTACCTGTAAAAAAAGTGTGACTCTGCCCTAACACACTTATAGGCATTTCTCACTCTAAACATTAAAGATGCTAGGTTCAATGTTTGGCCATTTTGACTCAAAATCTTTCAAGTGAATTGCAAATAGCTGTCTTTATAGATTCAAGAAACTTACAAGATTTCATTTATGGCAATCCACACACAAAATCAGCCAATGACTGAGTTAATTAAAAATGAATCAGTTAATTAAAAATGTAAAATTTATTATTGTCAAGATCCCTACATTGGTTCAGTCCATCAGCCATGTACAAACAATTTTGCATCGTATGTGTACATTGTATTTGGTGCTTTGCCCGTGGCATACATGTATGCGAAAGGTTTTGTATGTTTTTCATTTTGAAATGGCATCAGCTGTCAAAATTCATTCAGAGAAAACAAATTCTAAAAAGAAAATCGGCGAAAATCGGGCCATGCAACTTTAACAGCGTGCAGTTGAATCTTTGGTTTATTGTCAGCCATTGAGAGTTTACAATGGGATAGTAGAATCATCAGAAAGCATTCACACTACCGCATTCAGACGTAATTGAGTTGGCTTTTTCCTGTCCTGTGCTGATCTAATTTCTCTCCTGAGATTTCATATTTTCACTCAATTCACGCTGACATAAAGGCACACAAAAGTAGGAAAAATAGAAAAACCAGCGAGTATGGTTGATTGAAAAGGTGGAAGGGGCAAATAGCTGAGCTTCCTTCGGAAAACAATCATTTCTCTGAACCCCAACAACGACATGTTTTCAACAAAAGCTGCTTTTCAATGTTTTACGGAAGATACATTAGTGCTAATATTGACCTTTTCAATAAGTCTGCCGTTGGCAGATTGCTTTGACATTGTACTCAAGTGGGGGACTTGTAAATTAAAAAAATTTCCGAGCCTGTTGGCTTGCATCTGAGGACTGTCTTTCCGTCGTCGTAGACATTTTGAAGCTTTCAAAAAATGTTGTCAGAGAGTTGGAAAAGTGGCTTCAAAGAAATGCCATTCAGCAAACTGGCTTCCGAATACGCCCCCGAAAGGAAAGGCCAATTGGCAAACTGGCTTCCAAAAAGCCTCTAAAAGGAAACGCCATTCGGCAACCTCACTTCCAAATACCCCCTGAAAGGAAAAGCCACTCGACAATTTGGCTTCCAAATACCCCTGCAAGGAAATGCCAGAAGTTGAAGCAAAAACTGTAAAAAAAAAATTTTTTTTTATTTCAGCTCTGCAGTCATTGACATCATCATGTTATGACATCATTCATGAGCACCTTGTTTTTGTAGAACAACAAAAACTGAGTTCCCATGGTTTTCTGTGTTTTCAGATACCACTGTATCGTCCCCTTGAACTAATTGAATCATTCCAGTCCATAACATCTGCAATCCTCCTCCAAAGAATAAAGTTGAGAGAAACAAATGTCAATAAACGGAGTAAGAAATCCCCCATAATCAGTAAACGGATTGCTGGCAAAGTGACTCCCTACTTATATAATTAGACTTTCATGATTCTCTTTTAGATGAAATCATTCCAAGATGATTAAAGGTGACCCTATAAGTGCCTATAAACAATGTTTGAAAATACATCAATTGTGCCCAAAAACATAAGATGTGCAAATGAAACAAACCGCTGTGACCATTTTAAGTCAATAACTTGTTTGTACAGTGTCTGCAGCCACTAAGCGCCCCCCCAAAAAAATAAAAATAAAATAAAATAAAAAATACCCTAAATACATACATATATATATATTCAATAAATAAATAAATAAATAAATAAATAAATAAATAAATAAATACAAAATTTAAAGTAATAAATAAACAAAATAAATTCATATATATAAATAAACAAATAAACAAACTAAATAACTTAAATTTAAAAACTTAAATGTAATAAATAAAATAAGTACAAATAAATAAATATATATAAAGAAATAAAAACAAATAAAAACAAATAAATAGTGAAAATAATAATAATATACAAAAAAATATATATATATATTTTTTATATACAAGAAATTTACTTAAAAGACAAACCAGTAAATAAATAAAGAAAGAAAGAAAGAAAGACAAATAGTGAAATGTATTTAAAGTTTGTGTATGCAATCTTCTATTTTTGTATCGTGGGTCAATGCAGTTGCACCATTGCTCCGCTTGTTTCCTTCCGAGAGAGCAGTTTGGAGAAAGTATAAGAGAACATTTTCCGAGAACCTCGTAACCTCATATGATTGGACTGAACATGCTTTGGGATCAGGCATACCAATAAAGTCAAAGTCCAACAGTGTGGATGTTGAGTGACCATAATGGTGTTGCATTTTCTTTTTCTTCCCCCCCCCTTTTTTTGGGGGGGGGGGAAGCACCCCAGTATAACCATACGACTAAGGGTTATTATTTGCAAGAATTGAGTGTACTAGATGGGGGACATTATACTGTAATGAGTTAAAACAGTAAACCTGTTTTTATTGTCATAAAAAATAATAATAATACAAATTCATACGCATTGTTTTAAAATCCATTTGATGTTGATGTGAATCTTTAAAGGTATCGTGGTGAAATGGGATGAATTTGAGCAGTAAGCGTTCCATCCGCGTCTAAGGAGAGGTCTAAGTCCCAATTTCTTATTTTTCGCCGTTTGACGTCGATTTGAATTATTCAGAGAGACTGCCGTCTCCGAAGGAATAATTTCAACGAGAAAACATCCTCGGAGCAAACCAGATGGATTACGATGAATCCCATGCTCTTTCTTAGTAGGCTTTTATAACGATTTCCCGGAGTAACTTTCATTGTTTCCTGATTCCTTTCTTATACCCTCATCCATAAAACATGTCTGAAGACTCTTTTTTTTTTCTTTTTTTTTTTGGCAAACCACAGCGTCGGCAACTTACAGTGTATAGCTGCCTTTGGAGGAATGGTTTGTTTCAGAAGGCCTGATAGATCTGTGTGTACAGTATAGCATTGACATTTACCATTTGTACTGATCAGGGGTAACAAAATAGATTTTCGCGAATTAGAGTCAGATCGTCAAAACCATAATCTCGTTATTTCAGGGGGCAATTTGGAAGCCCTTAAGTGGCCACTGAATCCCCGAAACCGAAAAATTTTAAATAGGGTTTCTCCCCTCGCCCCCGAGCTACACATCTGGTGCATGGAATAAGAACTAACAACAAGATGAGTTCACGTCCGCATCAGATGTTTGCAAGGCAATCGAAGCATCAAGCGGTGCACTTCACGTCTTTAAATCATATGAAACACATTTTCATTTTTGATTTGCGCCCCGGTCTGTCAGTTGGACCGCTCTGCACAAATACTCTTCATTTTTTGGAAGCGGTAGATATGGCATGCAATCAGTGCCCCTCCCCGCGGGGCAAACAAGCAACCAAGACGGAAACCGTATTCCAAAATAGACATAAATGATCAATTCTCGTGATTAAATTTGACTTGCTTCAGGGCAGATTCCTTAAAGAGAAGTCCTTCTCAACACTCATCCCTGATTGATTTTCATAAAATTGTAAGCTACGCATCTGCCGTTTTGCACTTTCAACTGGTAAGAAGAGTGTTTTTTTGGAAAAGAAGAATCTTTCAACTTCTCTTTCTCTTTACAATTTTCTTGTCCACTGTAAGTTTATTTTTAACTGCCCAGTGTTCAAAATGAATAAACACTCATCTTTTGGGGGCAAAAGAGGAACATGGGTTTCAGTGATTATTTGTAGACTTCAAAGCATATATAGTAGACTAGCCTTGTAACGGTAAGTTTGTGAGACACCTGCAAGTTAAACCAACAAGTTGAGTGTTTTTTCTTGCCTTTTTTCCCCTTTTTTCCCTTCTTCTCGTTTGTTTTTTTAAACGACAGCCAATTTTTGTGTGGGCTATAGTCTGCCATATCAAATGATTTCCCAAAAGGAAAAGAATCGCAGAACTTCTGAAAGTTGTTCGGTGTTGCAGAACAGTATCAATAAAAAAAACTATGTTTTCGAGAGGAAATTGTTTTTGCGTTGTTCTCTTTAAAAAGAGGGGAAGGGGTTATTACAATATTTAAGATTCTGAAAGCAAAATTAATTTTGTCCTCAAGTTACCCCCCCCCCCCCCCCCCCGGAAACTAAATAAACTGTGCGGACCTTGTGTTATTGCCTGCTAATCAATATTGCCCAGTCAATAGCAGGGTGTAATGGACCTCAAGGGACAGTCCTTATTTATCCAGTATATAGATTACGTTACCGCTGCCCTTTTATCATGATAATGACCCCGTCTCTTGCTCATTTCTCCAATCCTGGTAAGACTCCCCGCTCCCTGCCTAACTGGAAACGCCATTTCCTTCAATTGCAAGGATAAGTTGTGGGTAGGCAGGTATTTTTGTACTCAGTGAAGATTAATCAGTGCGTACAGACAGTGAGTCTGCGTGTGCTTGTGACTAAAAGTGGGTCGTTTTCCATCTACACGTAGTTCAAGTACATGTGTGCTTGTAAGGAAAACAACCAGATGTTACATTGGGTTACAAATGATTGCTGGAAGGCAAATAGTTCGGTTGTGTTAACATTCATTGTCTTGTGTACTCATATACCAAAGATGGCTGCCTTTCATTCTGCCTCAACCTTGTGTTTCCTATATATGCAATAGCAATCACGAATACTGATTACCATTCTGTATAAGGTGCCAGACTATTTTCCCATTCCAACCTCATTTTGGTGGTTTTGATTTGCATTGGATGAAAAACAAGATGGTCGCACAATAATTGACAGAGTCCTGAACCTTTTTTCTTGTATTAATTTTTTCCCTAGTAAAAACCAGCACATTGACTGACCATTTTACCTTGCAATAGATGTAAAATTTGCGTCAGGCATAAAGAATATTATTTAGTTTTACCCGTACACCGATGTGTGTAAAGCACTGTTTACTCAGTACTTTCCACGAGTCCGGTATTTACCCTGTATTGTCTGCCACATGTTTTGTGTATTCCAACTCCCAAAATGTTCTTTCGGGAGTGAAAAAGAAAAAAAGGTAACCTGTGCACACTGTGGAGGATAATTTAATTAAAGTTTCCCTGTGTACATAAGCAGTGGTCTATTTATGTGCAGAGTATACACATGGTCTCGTAATTATTACCATTTGGATTTCTTTGTGTTCTTTCCCCGTCTGACATTTTGTCATGTTCTGATGTATCCAACACTAGAAACCTTCGCACGGAGTCCGTTAGATTCATCCCTGCCCTTTGATGCAAAGCTCTCGGCTTTTCAGTTCTGATTTCTCTCGCTCACTGACACGACCCTAATATGTCTACATAAATAGTTACTACTAAAATGCAGTAGAGAGCTCACACCAAGCATAATACAGACGATACTTCGCTTCACCTTCAACGTTGACAGGGAAGTTATTACCCCCCGAGCACTAACGCCGTTGATACACCCACTTAGCGTTGGGCGTGTCGCAACAATTTATAAACGCATGGTTCACGAGACCAGAATAGGGGAAAGCACGCTGAAGCTCTTTACGGGAGGAAATGTTACATCTTTACTCTAGGATGTGTGTCATTTTTCTCATTTAGAAACAATTCCTTCTTCGGGTATTTTAAGCTCCGGTTAAAATTAGATTGGAAAGACAATTCGTTTTGTAATTACTTCATGTAGGTCAGCTAACTCTGGGAAAGTTAAAGGGACAATAATAAGGGAGTGAAAGAGTGGTGACTAGGTCTTAAACGTCAGTTAAAGACTGGCATCGCACTACCACAACCCTGCAAGGTCTTAAACCACCGAGTCACTACTCTTTTATTTCCATTCGTAAATACATTTTTTGCTAAAAAGTGTTTTTAAAAAAAAAAACAGGAAAAACTATAAGACTTTTCTGTTTGGTACCTTTTCAAATCCTATCCTCAGGCTCTGTTTTGCGAGGTGTCAAATTTCACACATTGCTCAACAGTTTGTGCGTGCTCGTGCGTACTACAATATTTTACATTCCTTGGTTAAGGTATTCACCTTCCTTTTCCTGACCCTGTGCGCTGAGGTCTCAGTTGAATCATTCAAGAAATTGCTGAAGTCCCACTTGTTTTGTCGACAATGATTTTTACGTGTTGTACTGTAAGTGGGTGAGAGTTCATTTCCATGTACAGGCACAGGCCTGCTTTGATCATGACGACACAGCCCCTTTAATGTTACTGCCCTGCTGCCTGATTTACAGTGTTCAATAATATTTAAAGAAACTGCCAGTAAACATGTAAGTCTGTACTAAAAAAAGGTTGATTATGTGATATAGAGTTGATAGAATCAGACAGCCTTGCAAATTAGAGTGGACATGGTGGAGGAAATGTCGTCCAATGTGATAATATCTGCAATATGCATTATACATGTAGGTTGTTACGGGAAAACTCCATGTCAGTGTCATGCAATCGCTAACAACTTCACTTTGCCTGGGACGATCATGTCACTTTGTATCTGACAGGGACATGTTTATGCTTAAACTCATTTATCCCATGGGTATAATTCAATGTGTCTAGACTCTAGAGTACTTTTATTTTTTGTCTGTTCTCACTAGTTATTTATTTTTGCAAAAAATTACCTGCGTTTATTACAATTGCTTTGTGTACAATAATGTTTTTCTTTATTGATATCTTTATGTACCCCAGATATGGGGCAACAGATCTACGGATCATAGTATGAATTTGCTTTTGCTGTCCCTCACCCATCTCGGGGTATATTGTCTTGTACGTTGTTATGTACTGCTTTTATGGCAATCAAAATAATAGTAATAATAATTACAGTTTTCCTTTCTATGTTCTTCATGCAGGTATCACACAAGAGCACATTGATGGACTCAGAGATGTGGCGCCCGGCCGCATGTTGACTGATCTCAAGGAGTTAAAACAAAGCGATCAAGATCTAGAGAGTAGGGACGACATTGGCGCATCGTTTGTAAGTACAAGAAAAAGTGATGAATGATGTGAGGCTATGGCTATGTCCGAAGTGGCTGCGGCTGTGGCTAAAGACATTGCTGAGAACATCCTATGCTTCAATGCACATCTCTAGCCATGGTTATTCAGCCGTAGCCCTAGCCAGAGCCACCAATTCTAGGGCCCTTTTTTAATACCAAGGCTTCGCTTTCAGCTGAGGGCTTTGAAGCTCTGTTCCAAAAAAGTGCACGTTTTAAAATAGCTGACCAGAGCTTTAAACAGAGCTGAAGCCAAAGGCTTGGTTTCAAAAAGGGTGTATGTGGCAGCATACTTAACGGGTAAACTCATTATTATTTTGGGGTAAAAATTGACTAGAGCTGGACTTGAACCTATGTCCTCCGGATAGGTATGACCTACCAACTGAGCTACATGTATCTAGCCCTGACCTTGGCAGTCTCCTTATTTTGTCAATATCTCTGCTCGGGGTGCCAGTCAGAAGCCAGTCAACCCATAACTGCCGTATATAGCTTCTGACTGGCACCCCTGATCGAAGATATTGACAAAATAAGGAGACCGCCAACCTTAGGGCTAGATAGCTCAGCTGGTAGAGTGCCGGCACATTAATCCAGAGGTCGCAGGTTCAAATCCCGCTCTAGTCAATTCTGTTTTTGAAAGTTACCCATTCAGTTTCCCTTGTGGTTTATCACTTATCTACATTTGTGCACGCTTAGAAGAATATGAACAATGGAGGATTACCAGGCAATTCTGCTGCCACCTATTGTCCTGCAGTACAGTGTCCCATTGATTTGGTGGTTTTGATTAAAATGCCAGTGAACAATTCCTTGGCTTCTTTTTCACAAGTTCAAGTGCGCACATTTAGTCCACCCATGGTTGACCATCGTCTAGCATCGCATATGTGCAGTGACATACTCACTCGAACGACTCGTTTGGAAGTCTAAAAACCATCAGTGCGGGATTCAACACTTCCATTGCCTTCCATCATTTCGCTATAGTGTCACTGGTTCCCTTCTGTGCTTTACACGGGTTAACATGAAACAAGGCTGCCAGGACCAGGGAAGAAAACATGGTCCTGAGGCTGGTTCCAAATGGTTGACCACAGTAGTCAACCAAAGGTTGACCAGCCTGGGTTCGAGTCTAAATAGTCGACCTTTAGTTAACGATGGTGTGCACTCGAACTCACTTTAAGTCTACTGTGTAGGCCCCTCTATATTAGCAATGGACAGCAAAAATATCAGTACCATGTGACACAGAACAACCAATAGGAAAGCTACAATTTGCCATGCAACCAATATGGCTACACCCATGTATTTCCTCAGTGAGGATTAGCACAGATACTGATGTACTGGGCGTGCTCTGGGTTCAATTTCTATGGAAACAGTTGGTAGTTTTGTTTATTGAAATAGTTTCTCATTTTCATTTGAAGCTTCACATAGCCGCAGCCAACGGCTTTGACAAAGTAGCAATATTTCTCCTGGACAACAATGTTGATGTCAACGCTAAAGATGACGATGGCTGGCAGCCGATACACGCTGCAGCGTGCTGGGCTCATGTAAGTCAAATGTTAAATAGTATTCAGTTTTTCATTACTTTATTATACATCCAATAACACGATTAGTGCCAATAACAGGATGAATAGGAAACCAGAAGAAACGATAAGTTCATAGATACGGGAGGAAAATCCCACGTGGGAAAACCCACCCGACCAGGTAGGGACTGAAAACCAAATCCACATGCAAGGCTCCAGTCTGAGGTGGGATTTGAACCCGGGTCCACAGAGGTGAAAGGCAGGGAAAGAAACCACTAAGCCAACCAGATTCTCTGGCATTTATAGATTACTGTTTGGGTGTAGTCATTTTTCAGTTCTTTTACTTCATTTTAGCAATTTTCTAGTATCCAGTATTGCATTATAAGCCTAACAACCAACCCCCCCCCGTGTCTTTTGCCAGAGACCCTCCCACTCCCATATCCTCCAAAATACTCCACTCTATGGTAAACCAAATGATTAGACTTTACTGAGATTTGCTCTGATTATAAGTAGTTGTTATGTATGACAAAGGACTGAAAACACAATCTACATGCAAGGCTCCGGTCTGAGGTGGGATTCGAACCCGGACCATATCTAACAAAGCCAGACAGTAAGGGTTTTAAACAAGCAAATGGATATCTGGGGTGCGGGGGAATTCGCTAAGGAGTATTTTCTGCCTAACAGCTTTATGAATAAGTAATTCCATGGTTGCTCAAGCAACATTGCCTGCAGGGGCCAATTTCTTAGCGCTGCTTAGCGGTAGGTAAGCAAATCTTGTGCTAACTATAGCAGAAAAATTTGCTAAGCATAAGTGTATTTCACAGGTTTAGCAAGAAAATAAGGCAGCCAGCTTGCACGTTCACCATGGATTTGCCTTTTCGTGTGCTTACTGTTAGCAGCGCTATGAAATTGAAACTGCACAGTAAGCACAAAATCAGCAGTTAAGCAGCTCTTTGAAATTGGGCCGAGATTTCATAAATATCTTTGCTTAACCAATGAAATTGTTTTTACTTCAGGGCTCAAATTCGGGCAGAAAATCTACAGGACCATAAGGCTTGTTACTCTAAAAAATTTACTTGACCAGAAATTGTTTTACAGGATCGAAATCAATAATCCTTCGTTGTCAGGCATACTCTTAATCATTCCCGGGATGTTCTCAACTCCCTTGGGAGTATACATCCTTCGGCAGCCTGTTAGGTGCTCAGGAGTTAATCAAACACAGCACCACCTCAGCCCTGGCAAGTCCCCATTTACACTCCTGGGTGAAGAGAAGCAAATTATGACTTACTCAAGGAGACAAGTGCCATGCTTGACCAGTCTGGGATTCAAACTACCATTCTGATGACTCCACCATCAGAACTTGAGTCCAGTGGGCCAGACCGCTCGGCCACAACACTTCACTAATGTATCGCCTGGCCCCCTCTAGTGTTCAAACAGTGTACAGGTTTAGTAAATAATATTGAAATTGCTGCAAAATCTTGATGTGTCTCACATTGTTTTGTTATATTTTTTGACAGGGAGAGATGATTCAGTTACTTGTACAGTATGGAGCAGATTTAGATGCCAAAACTAATAACAATGAAACACCGTTAAGTAAGTTGTCCAAAACATTTTTTCTTTTTGACGTCTTTTCGGGTTGTTTTCCTTTAATTTTTACAAAATTTTCAACCAGCACTCCAGTGCCGAAAATTTTAGTGAGGAACAAGGGGATACACCCGGGCCATTGTTTTAATTGGGGGGCGTGGGGGGGGGGGGCACTTCTGGCCAATTTAAACTGTACTTTTCGTTTGCATTTTTTCTTAAACAAGCACTTTATCACTGCTCTTGTTATGCTACAGTGTATTTTTATTTAGTATTTTTTATAAGATAATCTGATGTGTATGTAAAAATCAAATACATTTTCTGTGTTTAAGTGGAAAAATAGCTTTAGAAACATTGAAATTATCACATTAAAACTTGTGAAAACATTTTACTGCGGTAATTTTTTATCTCAAAAGTCAAGATTTCAGATTGGGGGGGGGGGGGCTATTTTTTGGGGAGAGGACACAGCCTACTGCCTCATAGCCAGGGATCACAACCGAGTTACGATACAACCTGGGGGAGGAAATAACAGGATCAGTACAAGGGGATGCAACTTTTTCTATTAAATCCCAAGTAACTGAGTGGGTCAGAAGACAAATCAATGCAATGTTTGAAGAAAAACTGGTTGAAAAACCTTCAGAAATGTGTAATTGTTAAAAAAAATTTGTTAAAGTCTGAATGCTAAATACTCATTGAACCCTATTTGAAACTAAGACTTAAGTTTGAATAGACCTCTGTGTGCTGAAGATGTCAAGTTTTTTTACTGCATTGCTTTATATATTGTAACTGGGTACTGCATTTCCGACGAGTGAACAGAGAAACAATGGTTGCCCGTTCGTCTGCAAAGTGTTAAATAAACAATGACGCCATCAGTAATAATATTAAAGTGGTAGAATTTTTTTTTTTTTAGGCTGCTACAATCAAAAATTGTAACATAACATAGCAATTAAAATGTATGAGGTGCTATTCCATCAAGATCTTAGCATACATGATAGAAATTAACAGAGATCACAGCGGTGAGTTTAAACAACTTTACAATGTCAAGATAAACTAACAGTTTCCTTACTAACAGGAAGAGGGTTGTTCCAAATCATTGTCATTGCAGTCAAATATATGTTTTGATGTATGTCAAATTGTGAAATCAGTCTCATTTTTAAGATTGATTTTCTTTCTTAGAATTGAGTTTCAAAAGATTTTTGTCTTTTTTCTTTTTTAGAAGGCCGGTTGAAATTAGATTGCTACTGAGGATCCATATAAATTGACATTGAAGCATTCTGATATTGATACAAAAATAGCCCCGCCGTGCAATTCTCCTTTTTGACAAAACATACTTCACTCTGATTGAAAACCAAATGTTATTGTAGTGCATTCCGGCGTGACCTTTTTTTTCACCGGGGTTCCTTCAGCACACTTCAGAATCAAATCGAAATTACCTCTGAATAAACAGCCCATTCAATCTCCACCCTCAACCCCCCCCCCCCAATACTAGATTTGTGTTTGAGATAATTTAGTTTGCCGTTGAAACATGACGAGATGAGGCCAGCCTGTTTATTTAACCCTGTTTTGGTCCCACGCTGTTCTCATAGTATTTATTTGTACTATTTATAAACATTTTTTTACGAGGGAAATCGTTTTAAAGATTTCCATTAGACAGTGATATCTTTCTTACATTGTAAATATCAGATTTTATTTGCCGAGGCAAGTCGATCAACCACCTCCTCCGTTCTAGCCAACTCTCTTTGTTGTGTTTTCTTCAAAAACAACTCAAAGTTTCGTATTGCTCTTTTACTAGAAGAAGCAAACCACAGTAATTGTTTTCATTGCACATTTTTTTCGATTGTCATGTTTTTTATCCAAACTGAAATTGTTTATTCATGTTGGAACAGTGACACCTTTGGTTTGTAACCTGTGACATCCTGCAGGCACAATTTGTACACAGCTCAACAGGAGAAAAATATCAAAGGTTACATTTTATGGAGAATGCACTGCACGAATTTTAGCAGCTTTTATTTGGTAGAAAAGGAGGCCCATCTAAAAACATGTTCAGCCGCTATTTTAACAATTCTTGATTTTTTAAAAAATAATTATTGTAGCATCTTGCCTGCCAAAGAAATGCTTTGGAATGTTCCAGGTCACTCTTTTTGGGATCAAAGGTCACATGTCCATAAAATGATGTTTATAGTCATCAAGATTGTTGTCATTTTTAAAAGTGCACTTGTTTTTTTAATGGGGATATCGTTAACATTCAGTCCATTCAACTTCACTGTCGCAATTTACATTCACGTTTCAAAGAAAAGAGCAAAACAGACAGACATGTATCTGCACAAGCTAATTTATGGGAGTGCTATTTTTATCTCCATGGCAATCTTACAAGCGGACGTCGCATAATTGATGACATTAGTTTTAGTCTACATTTTAACATTGTACATGTGTTCATGTACATGTCATGCAGTCACGGATCTTACTGCCGACACATACACAAGTAGTACGTTGAATGTGCCTGAATGTTTTACTCATGAGCATCTCCAATGACATGAACGAAGGTTTAACCAAGTGCAATCTCTCCACAACTCCTGTTTCCGTTGTGACTTATTTTTCCAAATGTCACTGCGCATTACATTCCCAACTCCCTTTGGATGCTGACGACTTATCCGAGATGACAAATAAAGACTCCTATCCCGGGAGACTTTCTTCTTCTTTTTTCCCCCCCCCATCATTATCCTCTCGCTCCTTTTGTCACCTACAGCAATTTGTGAAGACGAAGATCTCAAGAATCTAATCAACCAGTTGAAGGCAGAGCTGCACGCCCATCGCTCCCTGGAATCTAAACTCGTCCGACGAAACTCAAGCAGAAATAAACGCAGGTCGGTAAACAAGAGTTGATGATGGGCTCCTGTTTGGAAAAAAAAGATTGAGGGAGAATACAAAATATTACATTCTGTGTAATCTGTGTAGTCGTCATATGCAAAATAGGAAAGGAAATACCCAAGGGCACCCAGCCACAACAACAAAATGTTTTTTCATTATTCCTGACCCAGTGACCTTCAGGGAATGTCTTTTGTTAGCTTGAAACAGAGCTTTTGTGTTGTGATTTGTGGGCGGCAATTGGCTATTTAAGTCAAACCACACGAACCTTGGATATTTTAGGATTTGTTTTTGATCTCTGCTTTTAGAATCCTGGTCAGGCTGGCTTCTATATGCGGCTGTTATTTGTCAGATTGAAGAAAGAAAATGACCTGTGGGAGGTTACAAGCTGAAATCCTGTCTGCATGAGTGTCTGGAGAACAGGTCCATTATTCCTCTTTAAGAATTGTGTCTTATCTACCTGGATATCTAGTATCACGGTCTCGCTCCGTAGTACTGGTTGTCTATGCTCTCGTTTGGATCAATTTGGGCCCAGTTTGGAATTACTTTTGTTTTTTGTTTTTAGAGTGACTGCATAATGCTATGCACAGTTGAGTAGAAAACAAAATTATGGGCTTGAACTTTGAAACTATAATGTGCAATGAAGTATTGACACCCTAATGTGTGTACAGTGTAATTTATAAGTAGACTCCCGAATCTACTCCGTGGCAGTAGAATAAATTGCAAGACAAGTTCTCAAAGAACAACATGTACACAGTGATGTAGATGTATACACATGGTGTTACTGCTAACTGAATATACACATTGTTACCTCACCATGCAATGCCTCAGAACCCATATATAATTATTTAGTTGGTGATCACAACAGTATCTTGCCAGTGAATGGGGTGCTTCTGTGTATCTGTTTTTATGGAAGAGTAAATTGACTCCCGTCCTGAGGTTGTCAATAAACGCACCACACAATCAACCCCGAGAAGTGTCGTCAAATTTGAGGGTTTCATTTACGGACAGGAAGGAAAAAGGTTTCATGAGTCGTCAGGGTTTTTGTGCCTATATTCATTTCAGGTTTGTCACTCCGATTTGACTAAATGAACTAAGATGGTGCATTGTGATTGAAATAATTCTCTGGATGATTGATAGGCCTACCGGTCTGAGCTTTAAAATCAGTTACCTGTCAGGTTGAGACTTTTCATTTTTATGCCTCGCCGTTGGCGAAGCCACCGAAGGGGCATACTGTCTCCGAGATGCCCTTCCGTGGGTGTGCGTGTGCATGTGTGTGCAACCACTGGCGATAACTCAAGAAGGTCTTGGCATATCAACTCAAAACTTGGTGTGTGGATTGGTCTTGGGATCCCCCAGACATGCCAGAAGCCTGTTGTTTTTGAACCAAATGTCAAGCTCATTGTGGCTAAAACAAGAGAAATGTTGTCTGGGCGATAACTGGAGAAGGACTTGGCATATTATCTCCACTCTTGGTTTTTTGGAATTGGTCTTGGGATCTCCAAAAGCCTATTATTTTTTAGATCCCGTAGTTCAAATGTCAAGTAATGGACTAGTTTGCGGGGCAAACAAAACTGTTCTTGGTTTAATTATTATTTGTCTTTGAAATCTTTCCAAAAGAAATTGTTAAATATGTTTAAGTTGCATCGCTCGATTTTTCACTGAAACCCCAGCATATATTTGTTTACAATTTTACCAGAAAGTATTTTGGGCCAATTTGACCAGAAAATTTAGATTTAAATATTAAATCACTTGGAAAAGTTATAAGCTTTTGAAGATATTGCAGACAAGAAATCCACCAACGATGATAAGTGGTATGTAATTAAAAACTCAAAACGAGTTATTGTCAGGATCCCAACAATAAATCTCTTCCATACTAGCCATGTACATGATGTATAAAAAAAATTACATATTGATGTATTTGTGCATTGTCCATGACATAGAAAAAGTTTGTTGTATGTTTTTCATTTTGAAACAGCATCATCTGTCAAAGTTGGTTTGTTTGTTCAGAGAAAAAGTTCTTCAGAATTTGTTTTTGAAAAAAACTTTGGTGCCATGCACTTTTAAGAAGTCCAAGTCACTTTAATACTGTGTTTCCTATCCGAACTGAAAGTTTTTGTAAATTTCACAACCCATTCCAATATTCATAAAAATCTAACACTCAATTCTGCTCATTATTTAAACCAACCATGTACGAACAGAAGCCAGGCATACAAACACCCAACATGCCTGAGTTGTCTGTAGACTTTCTTTCTGCAGAACTGTTTGACCCGCTCACCTGGCAAAGTTAACTTGAATCTTAAATTGTGTAAAAAGTGAACAATTATTTTAGTGAAATTTTCACCTGATATATGTTTGTTGAAAAGAAGGAGAATCTGCATTTCATCCCAGCAATATTCAGACTTAAAAATTGATAGTTGAGGGTTGATTTCTGACTGCGATGTTTTCAACTTTCATAGTTGTATTATATTTTCAATTCTGTTCGGTAAGTGTAATGTAATTGCACGCCCACTTGATGCTGACTCAACTGATTACCAGCATACATTGAGCTAGTTTTTCTTGAAGGATTTATGTATAAAACAATCAAGTTTATGGACTTGCGTTGACACATATATGTTGCTGACATTTGAGGTCATGTCAAAAGCTTATAGTTTCTGTAAATAAGAAATATTGCAAGTGTGAATGATGAAATGGGTGATTATTTGTCTCGGTCTCTGACTTACTGGTGTGAACTACAACACTGCTGACAGGTGTGATTAAGAACTGTATGTTATTATTATTGTATTGTGATGTCTCTTTTGTATTCTTGATATCAGTTCTTCCATAAGGCGAAGCAGCAAGAGGGAGAAGGGAGAAATGAGGAAACTAGATGCTAAGGGAGAAGCCATGTACATCCAGTCACAAAACTCGGTAGGTAGCTTCTGAATCAGCCCTTGAACATAACCTTCCCAAAGCCATCAACATCCTGACACGTCCGTCTTGCTGTTCACACTTAAAATCAGATTGAATCCCTTTCCCCTTAAGTTGATTCCTCTGCCGCCGCTTCCCAGGTTGTATCATAAACTTGGGTGTGATCCCTGGCTATATGGCAGTTACAGGTTGTATAGCTTTTGACTGGCACCCCTGAACAAAGATATTGACAAAATAAGGAGACCACCAACATAGGGGCTAGATAGCTTAGTTGGTAGAGTGCTAGCACGTTAATCCGAAGGTCGCAGGTTCAAGTCCCGCTCTAGTAAGTTTTTCTTTTTTTCAACCCAACACTAATCCCTTTTCAAAACATTTTGCAGTAAGTTGACCGACAATTCCGAACCTCAGCAGCTTCATGAATGGTAAAACAACTGTGTACAGAACCTGGTTCTGTGTATTGACCTTGAGCAGGTGACGTCAGTTGAGTAGGGTGCCCTCTGATAAAGGGTCAAAGTCGGTTTAATGATTGGCCCATCCTGTGCGCTGCACATACATAGCTGTGCGTTTCCATTGTTTCATCATCGTTTTACCACTTAGATGGTGATGGGATGATGCCAATTCTTAAGGTCTGTTGTGTAGGAGCATATTGCAGAATGGCATCGTACATCTATGCATCATTCACTCTATCTGAGTGATGTTGAATGGTCAGACACTAGGAGAACTTAGACTCCTATGCACATGCCCAAATCCCAGGGCCCAATTTCATAGAGCTGCTTTAAGCATAAAAAGTAGCTAAATATGATTACCAAGTAAGGTTACCAGCCAAATAAGCATGCCGTATGTTCCATTTGTGACTGGTATCTTGCTTATTTTTGCTTACCAGGCCCAGGTACTAAGTTTATCAGAGTTTGAAAAAATGGGTGTTGAGGGACTTAATAGAGTTGGAAGTGCAGGAAATTGAAGAAGCCTGTAATTAAATGACTCTGGCCTGGTACTATTTTTTCTGTTGGGCCAAGGCACTAAGTATGGGAAAAGATACCATTGTGAATAGACACTCATTGAAAGTCTAAGGGTGGATGTTTTCATATCTCCGAAGGGGGCCTGCATTGCGTATACATAAAATAATGGAAATAGAAACCTTGTTTGGAGTTTTTTTTATTAATGTTGTAAAATAACTTGTGATGATTTTTCCATTACAGACGGATGAGCTTCCAGCCACTTACATTGACGAAGTGAAAGTTGATCTAAATGAACCTCACAATCCAATGCTGGAGACCTCACCAGCGGAAGAGGTTGAGCTGGACAATGAAGACGCGGATGAAATCAATGGTGCCTTAGAGACAGATATTATCCCCTTGCCAGTCATCACGGAGGAAACTCCGGAGAGCCCAGTGAGGAAGGGTAGATTGGAGAACGGTGATAAGAACGCCTCGGTCAGGCAAAACGGTGCTGATGGTGAGAAGGGTACAGGACTTGGGGTGTCGAGCCTTCAAAGGCAGCCAAAGAGTATCCTGAAGAAAAGGCATGAACAAGAGGAGCCGGAGGACTTGCATTCCAAGAAGAGCAAACGGGATAAGAAGGAGACGGATTCCAGGAAACAGCAGCTCGAGATGGAGAAACAGCGAGAACGAGAGGAGCGGGAGAGGATAAAGCAGCACGAAAAAGAAGAGAAACAGAAGGAAAAAGAGGAACGGGAACGGGAGAAGCAGAGACTACGAGAGGAGAAGAAGCAGCAACAGAAACGAGAGAGAGAGGAAAGGGAGCGAGAGAAACACCTGAAACGGAAGACAATCACAGACGAGAACGTTGCAAAGAAAGAGAACAATCAAGTCCCACAGCAGGACGACTTGGATAAGAACCATAGCGGGGGGAAAGAAACGCTAGCCGAGTTAAAACGGCAGCGCGCCTCCGAGCATTCCAAACGGACACACAGCGGTGAAAGTAATGAAGAGTTTGAAAGTGGTGGCTGGCCAGAGAGTGGACGCAAGAATTCCTTTGACATCCTGAAAGAGCACAAAAACAGCACCAAACAGAAGAAGAGTCCGCACATCTCACGGAAGCTTCTTCCTCTCAGGCCCGCATCAGGTAGCTACTCCTTTGCAGAGACGAACGCGAACGACGGCCAACGTGACTCAGTAGCGAGTGAGCAGAACGGCGTCAGCGACGGGGGACTCAATTCCTCCGAATCCAAATCGCTCAACGATTCCTTCCCTGGGGATCCCCCTCTGAAGCGGTTTACGGCGACCGTGCCGGAGGTAATCGGAGGAGATGAGGAGAGGCGATGCTGTGTTATTTTGTAAAAGAAGGGACAAAGATCCCTCTGAGGCTGAATGCGGTATTTTCTACTTTTTAAAAGGTGTAAATCTTTTATAGTAACGGCAGCTTTTTCATCTGGTCATAAGTTGAATTATTCAGAAACAATTTCCGTGCACAAGTTATTAATTAAATTTATTTTTTTGTCCTTTTTTATTTTTTAAGATATCATTCCAGGGTAAGAATTTTGGGGTCTATGAATTGATCCTAACTCTGCGAATATTTAAACAAAGTAAATTAAATTTAAAATGCTTGATTTTGTTTGCTAGTGCGTAGGTTTTATGCAAACCCTCGTATTGGCACAGAGAATTGTTGTTGTAAGTCTGAGAAGTCAAACCAATCATCAGAATCTTAATTATTGTACTTTATGAGTCTCTGTGAGATTTGATTGTCATGCAGTGATCACATGATCATCATGTGATATTTATAAGACATCATGTCACTAAAGCAATGTTTGCAGGTTCAAAGTCCTACTTTCTTTTGTATTGTTTAGGTCAAAATAAGAAAGGCAAATGCACATATGCCATTGAAAAGATATTAATTACTGGCACTTGCCAGTTGATCTGATTAAAGAACATTCAGTGAATATCTGCTTTTGGGGTACACTATGAGAACAATCAGCTGATAATGGTTTCTTTGTCACAGTCATTCATTCTATTAACACACAGTGCATGTCCATGTTTTTGTCTTTCATTTTTTTCTGTTTGCAATGATACACTTCTTACAATGCAGTGCATTTAAAAAGATAATTTCAGCTGATAGATTTGTATAATTTGTCTTTCTTCTTCCAAAAATAGTGATTTTGTTTCCTCCCAAAGTACATGTATACATTATGTAGAATGAAAGGAAACAAAAGTCTTAAACACCAATAAGAATATATATAAATAGAGATAGATATTTGTTTTTATTGCCAATTTCATTTATTTTAGTCAGCCATCTTTGGTCTTGCATCCCTACTCTTTGGCCAATGGTACTAACCCACTTAAATACAGTGAACAAATGCCACTCATTGGTTCAGCCTCAGTGCTATGTTTTTGTTTTTGTTTTTTTCCAGTGGTGACCAGTTGTTTCACACGATGACCGGTTTGAACTGCTCATGGCCGGTTCGGACAGGTTTTTTGTCTGCTGAAAAAAAAAAGTCCCTGACATAAAAATTTGTGTATACAATCACTTCTATAACATTGAGGCATTGTGACCTGCTTTAAATTTCACATAATTGAGTTTTTCAATTTGTTTTTGTCTTTCTTTCATTGTTTGGTATATTGTACATGAAATCATCTGTGTTTAGTGTAAACAGTTTATTTTATTTTTTGAAATGCAGCCTGTTTTTGTAAACTTGAACCTGCATGGTTTAAATATATGCAATATAATTAATTGAAATACATCACATAGATTTGTATGATTTCCAATGTCGGATGCTTTATGAATTAATAGCTATATGAGGAAATTTATTTGCTTGCAATGGTTTTTGTTTGTTTGTTTGGATTGGTATTTTCAGTCGGGTGTGAGGTGTTAAATGCTGTATATAAAGAAAAAAAAATAGATAATTATGTTATATATAGTCAATGGGAATTAGAAGTTTATTTTTAAACGTTTTTGTAAATGAGTGTATAGCAGATAATATGAAAGACAATGTTGAGTATCATTTTGTGCCTAGGTATTTTTTACTTCCGATTGAAGTGAACAAAACCTCATCCAGGAATCGATTTAAAAAAATCGAATTGATTAATTTGCCAGAGCTCATGCTGCTATATCTGAAAAGAATTATTTTATGTGCTGCCTGTAAACGGCAGGATTGCTTAGTTTTTGGTGTTTTTTTTTCTATTGGCGGGTAATTTTCGGTTAACAAGCTGGATAGATTGTGTCTGGATGTTGTTTATTTCTTTGCTTTCCTTTTCTTCCTTTTAGAAAACTGAATTGCACCATCTTGGGGCTCCGAGACTCCCATTACACACAAAGGTCATTAACAGGTTGACTGCCAGCGATAGCTGACGTAGCAATATGATCCTCTTCTTTTTGTAACGCTGAGAATGTGATCTCCTAAAAGATGGAACTTATTTTAATGATGGGTCTAAACACCTTCAAGCTATAAAGATGTGTTTACTGTGAATTAATCGTGGCCAAAGTGTGCAAATAATTTAGATGTGCATGTGTATATGAGCTGGAAACCTTGTGTACAGTTTGACAAGACAGGCCTGTCAAAAATTGTATGGATTGTGATCAGAGTGAAATGCAGGACCAATAGAAATATAACCTTGGGTATGCTGAGTGCATCAATACCTGTACAGGAGTGATCCTGTTTGTAAGTGTGAATAGTTCCTCTGTACACCACACTCTCTTCACACAAACTTAACTCAGCGATTGCCAGAAGCCCAAAGGAAATGCATTGAGCTACTTTTTTCTTTGTCTATATATATATATATATATATGTATATCAACAAAATATATGTGGGCTTGTTCTTTGCACTTTGCATTTGTGACCAGGGCCCAATTTCATAGAACTGCTTAAGCTGAAAATGTTGCTTAAAACGTTCTGCTAAAAGCAAAAATTTGCAGGATACCAGTCACAGATTATACATGTAACATGGTACTTTGGCTGGTAACCTTATTCTGGTAAGCGAAAATTCTTAGTGTGCTTAGCTACTGTTTGTGCCTAAGCAGCTCTATGAAAGTGGGCCCTGGTCTTGGGGCCAATAATATCCCTGCAACCTTTCTCAGCTCTGTGGGTAGTATGCAGCCCTGGTCTGCCGTGGCGGTCTGAAGGCTTTTTCAAACACAACATCAACTTCTACTCATTTATACCCCTGGGTGAAGAGAAACAATTTAGACAGTAAACCATCCTGCTCAAGGATGGGGGATTCGAACCCACACCCCGATGACTTGACCATCAGAATTTGAGTCCAGTGCACTAGACCTCTCAGCTATTACACACCACATGTATCATGTACATTGTGTGTAAAATCTTACCAATGTGACGGGTTGATGGCTTGACTTTGGTGTATTTACCGTTTGATGAGAACAGTAATCTGTCCACAGAGACCTGTCCCACGAACACGGACAGCAAATGTACACAGACATTCCAAATAATTGAAATACTTTCAGAGATTACGATTCTTATTTTCTTTCAGTTGTGTTCTTTCTTTTTTGTGTGTGTTTAATCAAGACACGCTATGGTGACCGTTAGGTTTCATTGAATACAATAGAGTGCAATGCGTGTATATAATAAAATGTGTAGGGAGGTGAACAAGTTGCAAAGGTCCACCGCAAATGATCAAAATAGAAGACATATGCCATGTTAATATGCACGGTCATGTATTTAAAGGAGACCGTAGGGAAAGATATATAGCTTTTGGATTTCAATCAATTGTACAACAAACTCTGTTTTACCCTTAAACCAATGGGTGTTATGCTATGTAAACTTTCCTCCAGTTCCGTGGGGAAACAAACAAATTCACAGGCATATTACTTGGGTGGGATTCGAACCCACGGTTGTAAACTACTGAGTATGCAGTGCTTAACACACATTGGTGTATGGGTGAAGTGCAAATAGCATTCGTTATTCCCGAAGCAAATGTAACATCGATTAAAATTTTTAAATTCATGTTAACAAATCTGTAGACCTTTTTAAGAATAACTTGTTTTACTACTGCACAGATTCACTATGAGTTATGTCAATATTGTAAATGTTTGAGCTGTCCACTCTTCCCAATTGTTGAACAAATTACCGACAATTTCATTCAATAACACAATACCTGTGCACAGAATTGTGTACTGAGAGAGTTGCCACATGGAGGGACAAGTTTTCTTTGGTCACGTGGTTGCTGGACACTATTTTGGTTTATATGTAGCACAACCCAATGTGTAGTCTAGTCTGGTACACTCTGTGCACACATGCAAGGGTTTTTTTTTATTACGAAAATAGCTTCTAATCGCAAGCTGTTGCAGGTCACTCAATACACAGCCTGTACTGTTGGTAGTTTTCTAGTATTTGTTGTGATGTTAAATTTGGTTAATTTACACCACCTTCAATGCATTTGCTTCTCACTCATTCAATCATCTTGTGACTGTCTTGCTGGTCTTTGGGGTGCCATGATGGATGCATCTGTTGTCAGGGATTGCCACAGCTCTCTGTCCTTTGTCATATTATGAGGGCTGCAATGTTTCGGCCTGTCCAATAACAAATGTTGCCACACCAGGGGCCAATATCACAAAGAGTTAAGATTGATCTTAAGTACGAATCAATCTTAATTACTAAGCAAAGTGTGATGTCACTATACAAATCACTGGTGATATTGGAAACTCGACTTGAGATAAATCTTAGTGCTTTGTGAAATCAAGCCCAGGTTTTCTTTTGTCAGCCTCTCCGTCGCTTGCCCTCGACTGTTCCTTGGAGGATGGTTTTGGACAGGGAGTCACAGGAAGGGCCCCTGACTGCCTGTGTAGGTGTTGATTTGGTGCCTGATGAAATCTAACATCTACTACAAAAAAACAAAAAACAAACACAAACAACTTTTACAAATTTCAAGTTTCATAGCAGTAGATAAGGCAGCATTGTTGAAGGGGAAAAGGGTGATTTTTGGAAGATTGCAAAAGGCTGTTTGACCCCAAACTGGAGTTTTGTCTTTAATAAAATAAATAACATGCCGGAAAGACAGAATCATAGACCAGTTGAATGACGGTATGCTTTTAGGCTTATGATTTAGTTTGTTTATCTCGTTTTTAAAAGAAACAAAACTATAATTTGTGATTTAGTGGAAAAGAACGAAGATAATTTAAATGAATGGAATCATCGTCTTTCATAATCACACGATATCTTTGGGTGTGTTTTCTGTATAAAATGGGTTGCGTTTTAAATTTTTGCTTTCATTTATTTTTCTACGGGACTGTATATTTGAAAGGTTTGAAAAAGGTTAATACTTGTCTAAAATATCTAATGAGAATCGTTCAGAAATAATGTTGCTATAAGTTTTAGTTTGCGGATATTTTAGTTGTGACTATTGATAAGCATTACGTTACTATGGTTGCGGATCGCAATCCTTCTTTAATCCAAAGAATATGGTTTTTTTATCCAATTTATTTTCAATAGCTTAACCATAGCTTGTCCATCAGCACTTCGCTCTAATGATGTGGCTTTTGCTCAAACTAACCCAGTAAGGAAAAGCGTTCCACAACCTACCTAGTTCTCTCAACATCACCGCAACTGCGCCAGAACAAAGTAGTACATTCAGTACAAGCGAGTAAACATGAAGCTTGCATGGACATGTACGCGCGCGTATACTTTTGTGAATTTTGAAATGTTGTCGGGAGATTCAGGTGCTGAGCTTCTATGGTTAGCATTAGTGGGGAGTGTTATCCCAAATATTCTGTTCACATTCTAACTTTGGCTACAGTTAGTAGTTTAAGTAACAATCCCCCGTTGCGAAACAAGAACAAAAAACTACAATGGTGGTTTTTGGTTGGCCCAGAGCTGTGTATTGAGAGAGTTGCGACTTGCAGGAACCAGTTTCCTTTGGTCACATGGTTGCTGGACGCCATTTCCGATCCATATGTAGCACAACCCAATGTGCAGGCTAGTCTGACTCCCTGTGTGCACACATGCATTTCATTTTTTTTTAACCGAAAAATGGCTTCTACTGCCAAGTTGTCTCAACTCTCCCAATACACACCTCTGGGTTGACCCTATCCATAAAAGAGGTCAGGGGTCGAGGGTGGATTAGTCAGCAGTTTTACTCACAAATGACCAGCTGTTGCACTTTCATCAGTTTCTCATGAAAGGATTTGGTCCTTCCTCAACTCACTGAACATTCAAAAGTCATGTTGGGCGGTTTGTCTCCCATTCAAATCATTGTCACCAAACATAGGCTAAATGGGGAAAATAGCCAGGCCCCTTTTTTTGTTTAATCAAATTTATCATCAATTGTTGCTGTATGGAGTTAAGGCATATGACTAAGATGGTACATGTGATGAAAGACTCCTGTTTGCATAATTTGGCTCTGTACAGTTCCCTTCTCCATGGTCAAACCAGCCTTGGATGTGATGACCAAAAAAAAAAAAAGTATAACTTAACTTCAATAACAAGTGTTTTCATGTCTTATAAAATAAAAATGCTCCTGTCATTGTCAAAGAAAAGATATATAGGTAAGGGAAATTAAGTGTTTCGAGTGAATCTATACCTTTACAAGTTCACGATACCCAGGTTATTATTTTAAGTGTTGCATTTGTAAAAATTCTGATAAGAAGAAAAAAAAAGAGTCAAGTGTGAATATTGACTGTGGTACTGCAAAAGCTTAAACTACAGTGTTTTATTAAAACGGCAAAAAACAACAACTACAATCAATCATGCGAAGCATTTTCAAATTCGTTATACAAATGTTATTATTTTACCTGAAATTCTCGATAATGGCATGAAGTTAATTATTATACATAGGGGAAAGGGGAAAATTATGTAATTAGATATCTATACCAAGAATAGAATATTTTTATGCTCGAATGCAATGGTGTTTATTTGTCTCTTTTCGTAAAATGAGGACTACTTCACAAGCTTATTTAATACAAAATCTAAGCAAATAGCCAGTGACAGTGTTTGTAAATATGCCACAGGATTATAAACATTTTATAACAGGAAAATACAGCCATAAATACTGTGTAAGAAATGACATTTCTACTTCCAATTTTCATTAAATAAAACATGTGTAAAATGTACATTTTGAACATTTGTTTTTGTCTTTGCTTTTTCTTGATTAATACAAAGAAATTATACACAAAAGTGAACAGGGTCTTGTATTCCACCAAAAAATATTTAGATATATATACAAGTTAGTTTCCTTAATTTTGCTTTACAGTGGCATAGAGAAGTCATTATTTATATCAAGAATAAAAGTCCATCTGAAATCATGTATTCCAGCTGCCTAACTGTGTTTTGGGTGGTTTCATTTTTTTCCCTCAAAATCCTTGTGGTTCCCTAAAACGTTTTATTGAGAAGTACATGTATTATCTTCCTTTGTCAACCGCTTCGATTTTAATTGGGGTGGGGAGGGGGGCTGCACTATTAAGAGTAATTCGGTTCTTAGAAACATTGGTGTTTTAATGCAAATGGTGTTCTCGGCGAATTTGAAGACGAACATTTTTGAACTCCTCAGATTAAAGTCTTTTACAGAATGTTTACAAGATCCCCCGCCCCCAACCCCCAACCCCCAACCCCCAACCCCCAACCCCCAACCCCCAACCCCCAACCCCCAACCCCCAACCCCCAACCCCCAACCCCCAACCCCCAACCCCCAACCCCCAACCCCCAACCCCCAACCCCCAACCCCAACCCCCAACCCCAACCCCCAACCCCAACCCCCAACCCCCAACCCCAACCCCCAACCCCAACCCCCAACCCCAACCCCAACCCCCAACCCCAACCCCCAACCCCAACCCCCAACCCCCAACCCCCACCCCCAACCCCCAACCCCCAACCCCAACCCCCAACCCCAACCCCAACCCCCAACCCCAACCCCCAACCCCAACCCCCAACCCCAACCCCCAACCCCCAACCCCAACCCCCAACCCCAACCCCAACCCCCAACCCCAACCCCCAACCCCAACCCCAACCCCAACCCCAACCCCAACACCACACCCTCTGTGAAAGTGCACCTCATGCTTTAGTAAACGTTGGGAAAAGACACTATGTTGAATAACGATATTTCGCCGCAAGAGGGCTCTGTCTTCTGTCAATGAGGATGTCAGCTGCACGAACCAAAGATCGACGTGCAGTGCTATGGTTTCATCCACTACTAGTGAGAGTGGCAGCTTATGGTGTGACCAGGGATAGTGGTATGTAACTATGTATATGCCTTTTTATATAATACTAAACAAGGACAAAGTGATGTTTGAATGTGTATAGTTCGATGGCTGTATGGGTGAACACTGTTTGGAAGAAGGGTCTCTTCGATGGCACTGTGCAGCAAAGATTGTATCCTAGCGCCACAGGCGCAAGATGGGCAACTCGGGCTGAAATGTGACGTATGCCATGTATGCACGGGACGCCACTTCAGTAAGCAATTCTTTTATGCAACAACTAGCTTCGTATAAAAAGTTACCATTGTTATCATAATGCTCTAACAAAAACAATCGCATGCCGAAACGGTGCCCATGCCGTACTTCACGTTCTATACAACGGGTAGAGTTCCAGTTGCCCATCTTAAGCCTTGCGGCTCTATACGATCTTTACCACGTCACGTGGCAGAGGGAGTGCCCCAAAATGTACCCATAGTCAAACCTTTTGTACAGACGTACCCCAAAAATCATCTAAAGAATTCCTGAGATTCCAAGAACACAATGAAGACACAATAAGGGAACACACCATGCCACATATCGAGCACCAAATGATACAACCTTTTGTGTGCAGTTACATCTGTACATCATGGGTCTAAAGCAACATTGTAGACGTGGATACTCATTACGTGACTGGGTTTGTCAAGCTGCTTCATGTCTTTCTGGTAGTGGCACTTCAGAATGTTACTAAAGCCAGATGAGTTGTGGCCAGGAGACACCTTTAATTGTCTCTAAGGTTCCAAGGTAGGATGTCAATCCACTGATGTTGCGATTGCAAAGTTATCGATAGTGCTGCTACACGATTAATGTTCTAAATGTACGACACGGTTGTATGGTGGGTGGACAAGTGCAGTCATCAGTCAAACAGACAGAAAACAAAATAAAAAATAATTCAATTATTTTTTCATTTGTATTTATGTTTTATCTACTTATTTATTAGCCTAGCTATCAATTATTTATCTGATTTTAATTATGATTTTTTTAATTTAATTTTGTATTAGTCATTGAAACAAATCGGGCTGGGGTGGGGACGTGTTTGACCGGAAGTTTCATTTCCGACCTAAGACAATCCAATAACTTTTTCTCAGTGATAACATTTATCATGTTTTATAACTAAGTGGGCTTAATTATATTTTCTAACAATCAACTCTCGTGAACGATTGTCTGTACTACGCAAAGGTCATGATATGACCTCCAAAAATATGCGTCCAGAGGAAAGTACATTTCCGAACTTGATACATTTGCCTGTTTTATAAAAAGAGTTGAGATGGGGTGAGGGTTGGGTGGTAAACTTCAACCAAAACAAACAGAGTTTGTAGATTAAAATTGTTGTCTTCCTGAAACTAACCCCAAAAGTGGGAGAATATTTTTTAGTAGAGGCCGCCAAAATTCGTCACGTGTCCTCGGCGCGACTAAGGCCCTTTTCGAAACCTGGCTTGGGCTTGGGCTTGGGCTTGGGCTTAGGCTTAGGCTTAGGCTTAGGCTCTGTCAGGTTTTTTTTTAAGAATGTGTGCGCTTTCCTTACGAGGCTTCAGTCAGGCGGACGGAACCCAAGCCTAAGCCATGGTTTCGAAAAGGGCCTGGGGACTGACGAGCCGGCAAACTTTAATGGCGCCCTCTGTCATATATGTTATCTCAGTTACAAATTGACCGCAGTCCGGACATCTGACGTCACATTTAGCTGAGCTTCGAGCAGGTAATTCATACATAATATCGCAACTCTGCAAAATAGTTGTATACGGTACACATTATAAGAACTGGGCACGTACATATGAACAAATTAAAAGGCATTGATCCGGCTAGGATTTATCATTTAATTTTTTATGGTGACGTTCGTTTGAGAACCTCGTCGCCGATATCGCAACACGAAGTACTGGAGATGAGATATCTGCTCCGCACAAACATTAGTAGACTTGCTCAGTCTCTCCGAGCCAGTCGATGTTGCGCCCTCTACCGGTGACTTATACAAGATTCAAGAATCAAGATTCAAAATATCTCTTGTCATGATGAAAAGCATGAAATGTGTCTTCCCTGTGTACAAGGAGAAACACTTCAACGAAAATACAACTATTCAAAAATACAGTGATATAAAAGGTTGAGGGCATACAACATAAAAAATAACACACTTGTAGATACAACAAAATTAGGAAAGAACCACGTTGTCGCAACCATTTACTATTAAAACGGTTTATTGCACTAGGCAGAAAGGAATTCTTACATCTGTTGTTGGTCTTTAGACATACTTGTCGGACCCTGCTTGGATCACATAGAATTTTTATAGAACCGAGTCATCATGTAATCTTCCGTAATTTTAAAGTGTCGTCTGCTCATATAACCAGCGTCACCAATCATGACGATTTGCTCTATACTACCACGTGGTGATTTATTAGCGATTTAGGATACGTGAACGGGCACCGTGAATTAGCCTGAAATCACAGGGCTAATTGTACGTTATTTTGGGTCAATCTCAACCGTAGCTCTTCGAGGCTCATGTTAGGAGATGGGGGCTAGTGCTAAAAGGTGCACCATATGCGCGGATCATTAATCAAATCTAAACCCGCAACTGTTTCTTTCAATCAACGATTTAATGGTCATAGCTTTTATGGATTGTTGAAAATGGTCCAATTTTGTGTCCCTGGGGTTGTTGACTTTCAACCTGGAGCATTTGGGCGTACACCAGCACTCTTAAAATGGATATCTTTTGCCAAAGGTGAGGGTCATATTTCCAGGTAGGAGGAGTCTGGCTAGTTTAGTTGTTCAGGGGGTGTTTTTTATTTTCAATGAGCCTAGCTCAAAAGCCAAAGCCAAATTGACAGGGTAAATGGGTTTTGATGTCAGAAAAAAAATATTAGGTATGTTTTCGAGAGGCTGTTGAAACGCTTTTACATAGGCCTATTTATTGAGTTTGTGTTTTGTATATCTAGCATTTAGCTTTGGTTGCTATGGGGAGCTCAGTGTGGTGCACCATCAATGCGGTGATGTAGCGCCATCTACCGGTCGGTGGTGGTCGTGCCAAATTAGGCCTACATCACATTGTGGTTTTTCTGTCTGTTGTTTTTGTTGACGGCTGTTTGCACATTTAGGTTTCATATTATTTAATTTTGTTGGAACCAACATTCCACACAAGGCTCAATGTTGATTCATTCAATAAAATGTACTAATAAATTTGACATTGGTTTTTAAAATGATTGCGTACGGTTACTTCCGTTGGTTACATCCTTGCGTTTTGTTATTAAGTTATAATTAAAAATATCCAATATTTGTCTTTCTGGACCAAAATGAACGGTGGATCATAGAAACGCTGGATATAAATATTACTTTAGACCACGAGGCAAAATTATTTTGTATTCTAAACAAAAATAAAGGACTGCCCTTGATTTACTTCTACTGCTAGGCTGCTACCATTATCCACAAAATGAAGAGGAACTGTACAAAACCATTATTGAACTTTGAGCTAGGAAAATGTCATTTTTATTACTCGCTAAATGTGATTTTATTTAGCAATTTTTATTATTGTACTTCGTAAGAGGAATGTGTTTTCACATGAATAAGGGTGAACACAATTTTTATATAACCTAGTAAATAAAAGTTATCAAAATTTTACTTACCATGTATTTGTATTTTCTGCCAATTTTATTGTATCATGCTTCATCAGAAATTGCTATCTTTTTTTAGACAGTCTTTGGAAGGCAGTTTAGTTCATTATCACCGTACAGTCTCATTTTAATGGGTTTTATGATTAGTAGTTGTTGCAACTAATTGTGTACTATTTGTAATGGTTGAATTAGGGTCGTTACCGTATGTACTACGCAAGGTTGCAATACACGGCTCGTGGCCGTGTGACTCAAAGTGCAGTGCATTTCAAATTATGGAAAATACAGTAATTTGTTTAAATATTTTTAATAAAAGCTGTATGGTTTCGCCAGTAAGTCTGCAGCCATGCGGCTTGGATACATATAACGTGCACAATACTGCCGTGGAAAATACCAGCTAAAAAAAATGGCTTCCCTGCTCATGCCGATGGCTTCTTCGTCAGGAACCCTGTTGAAAGAAGTACCAGACTAAACCTTTGACCACTTATTTGTATGGACGGCCTTGAGCATAGTCTTGAAGGCGACGCTAGTTTTTGTACTAGTCGCGGTTAGAGGGTGCGACGTCGACTGCCTTGAAGAGACTGGGCAAGTCTACGAATTTGGTTCAAAACGAATCTCCTCTCCAGTAATTCGTGATGCGTTTTGCGTATAACAAAACGAGCGACGCCAATCAAGACTACCTTGAGTATCACAAAATTGCCAATACTAATTATGTTTTCGTTTTGGAAAAAAATATGCTGTGGGTAATTTGATGGCATTATTGTATTATACGATAAACTGCTGTATTTTTGCAGTGAAGGCCACCCGTACTTTTGCCAACTGCTGGTTGGCATAGCTCGCGGCTGTCACGTCGCAAAAGTAAGGTCAACTTGTTTTTCTTTACAGTCTGGGAACATCGAGTTGAATGAAATACACAAAAGTTGCAGAGCGCCGAAAGCTCAAGATTGGTTAATTTAGATCAACAATCTATTATTGGAATGCAAAACACGCACAGGCGCCATTTTAGCAAGCGAAGATTTGTTATTATCATTGATTGCAATGTTCATTGTCTGATTTGTTCTATTGTTGCATCTAAAGAGTTGCTCGCTAAAATGGCGTCTGGTGCACCTTTCACGATTCAGCAGGAGTTATAATCTTTGGAAATGCCCCCCCCCCCGAAAAAAAGAAAGAAATAGAAGGCGCCTGCTCTTTCATAAAGGACAATGAAAGCAAGTGAAAATAACCCTTAAAATCTTTTATAAGAAAGCAGATTTTGGTTCAATGAAGTGCACACAGATAACCCGAGTTACTAAGCCAACATGGCGGGAACATTCAACGCGCAAAACTACTCGAGTTCACGAGACGAAAGTATAAAAAACGGCGCCTTTGTTTCCCAAAACACACAAAGAACACACACTATTCCACCATATAGTTTGTTCTGATCAATGCACGTCTAAATAAATGTAATTTTAAAAGTTGCGTGCGTGCACGAAATCCTCTTGAAAACCCAAATCACCCCTCCAGAGGTTTGTAATTTCCCAAAAGATGACTAGTCAGGCAGTTCAACACGTCAGGCGCCTAACGTGGAACGGCATTAAATGTAGATATTCGCATCAACAATGTTCCGATTGAAGAGGACTTTATACATCTCGAGATGTTTGTCCGGGGATTTGTAAGACCAAATCCAAATCGTTCCGAAATCCAATGCAAGAAATTTGGGGCAGAGGCGATTAATGCAAGGCTTTTATTTTCAAAAAAGCAATTGTCAGACTCAGACAGAGATCCGAATCTGCCCGAGGAAACTTGGGATCTTTTCGGCCCCTGGTCATCGGACTGACGTGTCAGGCTTCGTGATTATCACCTGAACTGAGAAGAATTAGAAAGCGTTGAAGAGCAGATGTATAAAGTTGCATTTGAAAGGCTAGACACTGAAGACAGGATATTGTGTTGTTGTTGTTGTTGTCGTCGTTGTTGGTGGTGGTGTTGTTGTTGTTGTTGTTGTTGTTGTTGTTGATGTTGTTGTTGTTTTGATATTTTTTTTTTTATATCTTCAGTACCCACTAGTATAACTTACCGTGAAACGATCAATATCCAATAAACCTATACATGTTACTTACCATTTCCATCCTTTTTCTGTAAAGATGGCTGTGCTCTGAAAAATAGAGTTCAAGTGTGAAAACACTCGACATAAATTTTTACAAACATTTATAAAAGTAATTGTGTACTCGTCATGATATGCTAACTTCTCTACAGCACCCACTCATAATAAATACAATTTACAGCGACTTCAGTGTGTCTCGTGTTGGGAAAAAGTAGAATTTGGTTTTAAATAAATGCACCCCTGGAGGGGCAAAGTGTCTGCATTTCCGTTGCTCTCCAACACACCCTCCCTGCGCCCCTCTGATGGCCTTCTCTCGCTGTCTCCGTGATGCCGCCGATAGCGCCACCCGTATACTAGCGACCTCGCCGACCAAAGGACTGACAGTTCATCATATTAAATATACTACCCACACGCACAGCACAGTGGAATGGACTTTGTGCAGCAGATCCATGACTCCCTATGGATATCACTCCCTCTCAACGATTCAAATTTTCCAAGCATAAAACACATAAATTGAGTCCGTGCTGGCGCCTATGTATATAATAAAACATAGTATATGTGTTTTTTTCATTCAGCTGGTCAATACGAAAAACCAGATTTCTCCAGTAAAATCTGGTGATAGAAAACGTTCCTCATTAATGTAAATTTCATAATTTCCAATTCCTGTGCCGTGGGGTGTTTGAATAAAATTGGATATCGTTATATCTGCTAACATATCTTTATTTGTAATAAAGGTGGGTGTTTTCGTTTCTTCATTTTTTTCTTCTTCTTGAAGGACATAAAGGTATATTCGTTTGAGAAATGTTTGTCCCTTGCTGGAAAACGCACGGTTTGATGCATGCATCAGCCTGGTTGATTCTCCTGGCTGGCTAATCAATATGCGTGCACGGTGAAATGTGATATGCTCTCAACAAACCACTTCATTAAGGTTTATTGCCAATACGGTATATGGGCAATAATGACCACATCGTGTCATTTTGTGTAGGCATGTTATTGTTATCCATCTTTGGCACTGAACGAAGGGGGGAAAGATCTTCAGTAGCTTTCTAATTTTTTTGCAGGTGCTATTCAAACGTTTGCTTTTGTTTTTAAATAAAGAGGAAACACTTCAAAGAAGAAACTAAACACGGATGACATAGATAAATGGTGTGGATGTAGGGCTGGAGGAGGGGTGTGGTCGATTCGATGTAAGAGAGGGATGGAGCCCACGGTGGAGGGGGGTGGGGGAGATGAAGGAGAAGGCAAAGAAAAGAAAAGGTGAAGGTGACAGAAAGATGCAAAGGGGGAGTAGGTGGATCCATCAAGGTTTAGACGAGAAGGCATACGAAGATGAAGAAGAAGCAATGCATGAAGATGGAGACAAAGATGCAGACGAAGGAAAAGATAAAAGTGAAAGTAGATTACACGGACGGAGTAAGAGAGATGGAGATGGAGATGGTACAGACGGTATGGGGGTAGAAAATGCAGATTTTTATGAACTGGATGATTCGGAGGTTTGGATGAAGATGGATATGACTTTTACGATGAGGATAATAACGATAAATAGCGAGGACGAGGCGGGGAAGAAGATGGAGATGATTATTACAATGAAAGAGATATGGGTATTTGAAGATGGAAGAAGCTGACAATTCCGTCAGAGGAAACTTCACCCGTTCCACTATTTCCTCACCAATGGTATTTCAATCACCCTTTCCACAATATTTGCTATCCACCCCACTGAACTCGGCACCCACCGTCTCGACGCACCAAACGGAACTCAGTACAACCACCGCCGTGCACTCGGCATTAATGAACAACGTAGGAGATTGGGGAGTGTCCGCTGATGCTGGGAGACGCATGCGCATGGGGCTCTTTGGTACACACACAGGTTGCAGCTAGCAGCCGAGAGTCGATTTCAGAGAGGCGAACATTGCGAGCAATCAGCGGCTAACCAAGGACGATAATTCCCGCGCCCAAAGGAGAAGCTTTTTTTTCGCAGATACCACCACCACCCAGTATCATCCAGCGCCAGTTCTAACGGAGATATTTCAGTGTGTTCGACATTTTCTCGGCTTGGGAGGCACTGCGAAGAGGAACAGGAACTCTCATCAACAAAACCCGGAGAGGAAAGTAGATAACACAGAGACCAACCAAAAAAATGGCTTCGAGCAGCGATAAAGAGGCTTGCGTGGCGGAGTTTCGGGTGCGTTTTCAGAACATGACGGCAGATGAGTTTGCTGAGGCCTGGAATAAGTATGACAAAGATGGTAGGTAGCTTCAAGGGTCATTTGGTTTTTTTGGTGTCTCTACTTTTATTTAATTCTTGTTCAGTGTGTGCAGATTGTTTGGTTTAAAACCGCTGTGTGACGATGTGTTAATGTTGACTTCCCTATGGAGACCCTGTGGTTTTACCTAACTTTAACGGGCAGGGATTGGCGAAGATCCCCCTTTTAATATATAAGCCTTTTGTGAAAAAAAAAAAAAAATCAAGAGAATAATAAAATTAAAAAACTTTATAAAACTCAATGTAAGAGCAGAAATAATTTCCCCCGGTATTTAATTTTCTTTTACTAATCGCTATGCCATCTGGAAATTTAAATTGATGTCACTATGTGGGTGTTAACAAAATACTCCTCTCGACTAATGTCGTCCCAGCCATGTAGAGAAAAGACGATTGGCCGGGCTGATCGATATTGTTACTTTTGTTTTGTTGTTGATGTTTTGTCTGTGTAAGAATTGCGGCTGTTTTTTTTTATGATAAAGGTACAGTCATTTGTTTTATAATTTTGGGTTGAACAAAAAATAACGACTAGAGCGAGACTAGAATCTGCGACCTCCGGAAATAGGCCGTCGCTCTACCAATAATTATTGAGCTGTATAGCCTAATGTTTGCGGTCACCTTATTTTTTTCATATCTTTGTTCGGGGGTGCCAGTCAGAAGCCATACAACCTGTTACTGCCGCATGGCCAGGGATCACTCCCAAGTTAACGATTACAACCTGGGAAGCGACAGCAGATCACTTTAAGGGGATGCGACTTTTTTACTTGTTTTTAGATTATACTCAGTCTCGTCCTTTAGTTTGCAATAAATATTTGACACATCCAACTGGTTAAATTGTAACCTGGTTAGATGTCGCTTTATTTCGATAAAGCTCTGAAGAACGCTTTACGTACGTCACGGGATTTCTTTTTGTTTGTTTTGGGGGTTTTTGCGCGTTTATTACCGGTACGTGCTTAAAACATTTTGGCTAACCAAAATAAGAGGGTTCATGTGAATGGTCTCATTAACTTTAATGTTTCACGTGGCAATTGCTGCTGGTATCATATAAAGGAAGATTTGAAATTAAAAGTAAAGTGAAATAATTTTCCCGATGATATTTATTTATGGAACGGTGTTATAGCTTGAACAATAATATACCTCTATACTCGTTCTGTGTTGTATATTGTCAGTGCCACACAGTTAAATATATGTTCCTGCTTAGGCTCGGAACTACACATAATACTAATTTTATATCACGTTGTCACACTGTAATGCATATGTCACAGTCGTTCTTTGATATAATTCGGTTTCTTACTATTGATGACATCAAAATATATAGCTTATGAACTCTATAATAACAATCTTATATATCACTCTGTCACACTATAATGCATGTTGTCAACACTCGTTATTTGATATAAATCGGTTTCTTACTAACGATAACATCAAAATATATAGCTTATGAACTAGATTAGTTTTTTTTTTTTTTTTTTTTTTTTTTTTTTTTTGCTTTGGATATCTATTTTACATGCGTATTAATTGGGAACTACGGTTTGAAAATATTCTAAATTTTAAAACAAAACGAATGGCACGTGGATGTTGTATCGGTCACGTATCCAAAAATTCATTTCGTCATTTACCTTGGCAGAGTTAATGATTTCAAAACTAATCAACGAGCAAAAAAAAACAATGAATAGAAAATAACATTCATAACAGCATACATTTATATAGAGCCAAATCCTTCCTTTTTAATATATGTAATAAAAATGCTCCCTGATTCGTTACGACGTCATATAAAACTAGACATGCTTATGACTTAAAAAATAGTATTTACGAAAGAAAAAGCATATTACACAATTTATAACATGATACCAAATCTTAATGATAACAACAAAAAACAAGTCTAGTGAAAGCACATACTGTAATTGGAAGTAAAATGAAAACTGTTACGTGATCTGAAAATAAAGAGCAGAAACAGTCTAGAAACGTACTGAACAGACGTGCAGTCTGTGACTGTTGCATGATGATTAGGAATGCACAATTTGCTGTCGGTGAGTGAAGCCATAGCCTACATTAATGACTGGAGCCATTCTCATTTTCTTGTTTTCCTCAAACACACCATCAAACAGGCTGGTGAAGAAAAACAAATGTTCATGTCTTGTCAGTTGATTTGGGGGTCTTCAGACTTTGACAGTCTTTCAGACGTAAATAGTTCTCCGGAGGTTTGCTACCGATGTGCAGTGAGCTTTCAAACTGGAATAGACCTTTATGCACATGACGTCATTTTGAGTAGGGCGCCCTCGGTTAGAGGTCAAAAGAAGGTTGCTCATTGGCCAATCCCGTGTGCCGCGCGTACTACATACCGGAATCGAGTGTTTTCCATTGATGTTTCACGGTCGTTTTACCTCTAAGATGGCGGCGTGATGACGTCAGTGCATAAGGGCTATTGAAGACGGAGGGATTTGAACGGCTTGGGTTCAGAGTGCTATTACGGACACGTAAAACGTAGTCGTGTTTTAATTATTATTAGTTAACAGACTCCGGGCAGCTGGTTCCTATCATTGTAACGCGAGTAGTACAATTGGTTATTTATAGGATGGCGCACCAAGGAATAAAATGAAGGTGGGGATTGAGATTCCACGACGCTCCCCCCCCCCAAACTTAATCTTCTGTCTTGTAACCACCTGCTGAAATTTCAAGAGAAAATATCCTAAAGGTTTATAACTAACATTGAAGAGTGGTTGATAAAGCGGTTTCAATTACTGGCTGGCGGAGAGGGGAGGGGTCAGGCTGTTGACCGCCCCCTACAGTCAGCCAACCCCTGTCCACAGTAAAAGACAGTGACGAGGTTGGGGGAGCCCAGACACGGGGAAACCTCCGTTATCAGCCCTGGGCATTCGCCTAAAATTCAAATAATAAGGAGTCAACATTATTGTATTATAAATTATTTTCTTTCTTTTTCTCGTGACAGGAAACGGCTACATAGAGGGCAAAGAGTTGGAATATTTTTTCAAGGATTTCATCGAAGATATAGTAAGTTTGCCTTGATTGATGTATTTTATAAGATAATACTACTTTTTACTTGGATTGTACATTTCATTTCTGAACTTGGAGGTCGCTAGTGTATGCAGTTGTTTTATTCCATTACAAGTTGGCGGTAAACCGTGGTTTAACCACGGTTTAACCATGGCTTAAAATGGTTTAACGATGGTTTACACGTGGTTTAACCATGGTTTAACCACACTTGTTTAACCACCATGGTTCAGCAGCTGTCAGTGGACTGTATATAGGCTGAAACACGTCCGGAAAAGCATTCTCGCTAAATCCTCGATGGTTTGTAGGTCCGCGCGTACGACGCTACCAAATTATGGCAGTAAACACGCATAACTTAATTTGTGTACCACCTTACAAGTTAAACGTCGTAAAAATGTGATTACAGTGTACACTGGTCACTGACTGCCGTGTAATATACACCCCCAGCGTCTCATTACCAGCCAAATGAAAAGCAATTTTTTTCTTCTTGTAGTAATCTCTGTTTGCGTGCGCCTGTGGGTAGGAGACGTTCAAACCGGGAACCATAACAAAAGAGGACAATAAGGTCCTCGGTTGGGGGAAAGGTCCCAAGTTGGAGAGCGTGTACAAAACCAATGGGAGCTGTTGCCAAAAAGTTACAAACAAAAGAGGGACCATAGGAGGTACTCGACTGCAGGTGTTTACAAACTGTGTGTGCTTGTGTTTTCCCCTTGTACGGAATCACAGCCCCATACCAGACGTTTCACATCAGTGTTGACAAGAAGATAATGACATTGACTGAAGTTTCCGGGTCACTGCGCACAGATAAAAGTTAATTGCATCCCTGGCTGCGCAAGCTGTGTGCACCGCCGATTAATGCGCGGTTGAATGCACATCACGAATGCGGACATTTTGCATTGATCAGGATTTGGTCTTTAGCCAATTTTTAATGCTTAAGTTTTTTTTTTACAAATCAGAAGTGGCGGGAAAAGTAATTTCTCTCAGGGATATATATGTTCGCCTCCTCAGAAAAGACCAATTTGGGACACAGTGGATTTGTTCATTAAACCCTACCGTTCATCATCGCGTTACATTGTGAAGTCCTTCGAGAATAACTCGGTTACTGTCGAAACGTCAGGCCATTTACCTTTTTAAAAACCAATATGTTCTTTGCATTTGTACTTTAGGACCTTTTGGTAATAAGTAAACAGTTCGTATACAGCTAATTCGATTTTTTAAAAGTAGGTTTGTAAACACATAGTTGCTTACTCCGCCTTGTTTCGACGACGACGACAACAACAACAACAACAACAACAACAACGACAACAACAACAACAACAACAACAACAACAACAACAACAACAACAACAACAACAACAACAACAAACTACTACTACAACAACAACAACAACAACAACAACAACAACAACAGCAGCAGCAGCAGCAGCAGCAGCAACAACAACAACAGCAACAGCAGCAACAACAGCAACAACAGCAACAACAACAACAAACAAACACATACAAAACGTGAAAGCCAATTCGTAGTAACAGAAGTGGCACAATATTGCGAGGTTATTTTTAATGTGCTGAAGTCGGAATGCACTCTTAACGACTTCATTTCCCACGTCATTATTTATTCAGAATGCTACAGCAAAATTTTCTTTCTTCCATTTCATAAAAAAAAAAAACCACCTGCAATGTGTGCATTTCCACATCAGATCGCAAAAGACAGAATTGAATGTACTTTTATCGCTTGCAGTCGTTGCGAAGACGACCGGTTCCTGTTGAGTTGGACTTAACAAATTAATCCATTATTTATTCAGCTACTCCGCATACACTGAAAGACTTCTAGTCAATTTGCACTGAATGCTCACGAGAGGAGTTGGGGGAAAATCGAAAAAACCATCCTTCGATTTTTTTTCTGTCCCATCGAGACACCTTAAATTTCAGCCTTGGAACGTGTCAGGTGGTTGCCATGGTAACATAGTCTCTTGAGGAATAGGTTAACTCATTTCCCACCCCAATTCTGCGCTGTTGAATTTCTTTTTTCCTTCTTCGATTTTATGCCTCTCTTTTTTCAAGGGTGAAACAGACCGTGTCTTTGAGTCCTTGTTCCGTGCCAATAGGCCGGGGAAGACCGTGGGAATTCGGATATAAGCGTCAGGGGAATAGACCATCAAAGTGCTGCCAACTATTTTATCTGCAACTCATATTAATGTAGCCAATGCGAGGCTGCAAGGATAGATTAGTCTGTCTCCTTTTTGATGTAATGGGAATCAGTATTCATGATTGCGATTTCACATGGGGAGCTCGACAGAGACGGTGACTGCACGGCGGGTCCATGTCAGTTGGTTCTTCGGTGGGCTTTCAACGCTGTTCCGCTCACGTTCAGAAGATCGTCAGCCGATACCTGTGCACTTTAGAAGTAAACAAGTGTATTCAGCGTCACATTATTTCATTCAGACGGACCAACCTTCAAGAACAACTTTTAAAAATTGCATTCAATATATTTTGCAAACATTAGGTGTGTTTAAAGCGGCAGGTATTGCGGGCTGCATTTAATTACGCAACCCGCGGGCTCCAGGCAGTCCCCCAGACCGCCGGGTCTGCCACGCCTATTCTATGTAAACACCAACGATGCTGAACGTCTAATTTGGTTTAAGATCCAATCTATCACGCCGAGTCATTTACTCTTGTACTTTTTTTTAACCCGCACGCGGACATCTTTCTCTGCTGCTGCATTATCTAGCCCGAGGCGTGCTGCCCTTTCTCGGTTCATTCACCCATGGGGGGAGGAGTGCAGGAGGAAATCGCCAATATTTCAACCACAGTGTGCACATTTTACGGTGATATAGCCGTTAGCTTCCTATCTGTTCGATCGAGGCCAGTACCACCAGCAGCCGAAGTGGAAGAGAGAGAGAGAGAGAGAGAGAGAGAGAGGGGACAGTCTAGCGGCAATTACAGAAAACACTGGTCAGTTTCCGCGACATAAACGTAAATTGGGCGGAAATTTCGAAGCGGACGTGATGTTAGTGGTCACGCACGACCGACGACCCGTTAATTTTTTTTCCCCCGCACTTTATTTTACACGGGGAATAAAAGTGTATCTAAAAACATGGTGTGTGTAATCAGTTATGCTTCGCACATGGTCATTATTTAAGCTGTTTTGAAGACTTGCGCCAGTCGTCACCGAGTCTCGAGTTTGAAAATGTAATGCAGAAGAAAGGAAACTTACATTTAGTTGACGTCACTAACAAGCTGTTGTTTGTTCCAATTTGAAGTGTGATAAAGAGTCGCCGATGGAAGTATCGTTTACCAGACAAACTGTCAGTTCAAAAATAAGTTTGCGTTTTAATTTCTGTTTTGTATGGCCATCCCATTTGAACTAGTCTTGGCCATATGTTGAATTTTATTCCTGGTAATCTTTCTGCACTATGTTCCCTAAGTATAAGGGGGGGGGGAATAAAAAAAAAATCATAACGTAATGAAATTGTTTACTAAATGTTAGCCATTGTCAAAGATGGGTTGGCACAACTAATGTAGCGTGACGCAATTAAATTCAGACTTCATCATGACAATAATGAAATGTTAATGTCAACAACTTTCTAATCGAAACTCTATTCGCAAATTAAGATGGATTAATGTTCTCGCAATACACATTTTGTGCATGTCAAACTGTTATACGACGTTGGATAACCTAATCCATCATGTAGAAGCGGTAGCCCTATAGGCTTTAGGGTTCATGCATTATAAGTGAGAAAAAAAAGTCCGAACTCTCAGTTGTTTTTCGCGAAGGAATAACAACACTGTGCTGACATGCGCAAGCCGCTCAAAAGTCCTCGATTGTTTTCCTATTGACCTTTCGGGAAGTGCATTCTGTAATCACAAAATCCACATCGAGATGTTGTGTTTTTTTTCTTTCCCCTGGCAAACTTATATTCCAAGATAACATCTTCTGGCGTACCGGGGCCCGGGGTTTTAGAAGAAACAAATTAGTGCCGAGATGCAGTCGTAGCAGAGAGGAACATCATTTTAAGCATCTCCTTTTATTCTCCGTCTTCCCATTGTACAAAACTATTAAGATTTGTATCTATAAAAGGACGGAAGCTCGGGGCCCCCCTCGAGACGGAGATCGTGAAAAGATCCAGTTTTTATATAAAAGGAATCCATTATAGGTATCGATATTGGATCGAATACAACTGCCTCACTGTGTATGGTCTGAAAGGGGCCTTTTGTGAAGAGATCGTTGATTTGGTTTTATGTAAGAATACAGTCGTACCCTTTTATTTTATATACCAAAATTAAGAACACTATACAATATTTCACCAAAGCAATTCACGTTATTTGCGGAAAAGGGCAACACATTTTCATGAGTTTAAGTTGCATTGCCAAATTTGTATACATTAAACTTAAGTTCCAACCGTGACTGTCTCCCTAAAGCATTGGAAAGTAGTTTTGGTTTTGTTGTTGTTGTTGTTGTTATTGTTATTGTTGTTGTTGTTGTTGTTTGTTTTGTTTTTGTAGTTGTTGTTTTTTGGGGGTGGGGGGGGGGGTCAATGAGTATTTCAGTGCGGTGCACAAGGATGCGAAATAACCTCATACCCACAGTAGACCGTTGAACCCATACCGGTAAATGTTACTGCGTAAACATGTAACCTGGCCCCAGTTTCATTGTTTAGCTTCTTGGAATTCTGCGCTAACGGTCAACACAATCCGCCCACAGAGTTACCCCAACGTCTGTGCTAGTTGTAAGTAATGCGCAATATGACTTGAAGGTTTGCATTGGTTGAAAGACAACAAACATATACGAAATTTGCGGCGACACCATGATGTTGGAACACTTTTGAGTGATTGGTGGATCTGTATGGTGGCCCTGAAGGGACATCGCATATCGCAAACGTGTGCGCATACGTATGCGATGTCGCGAAATTTATCGCGAATATGTGCGCACACGTATGCAATGTCGTGAAACAATTCGCGAATATGTGCGCACACGTATGCAATGTCGTGAAACAATTCGCGAATATGTGCGCACACGTGTGCAATGTCGTGAAACAATTCGCGAATATGTGCGCACACGTTTGCGAATTCATTTGCAATGTCGTGAATTTTATTGCATACCTTGTCGCATACCTTTGGGGTGATGTCATTTTGCGGGCAATTTTTTAGTAACCTAGGGAGTACGCAAGCTACCTCCATGGTGTGGCCATGCCTAGCCGGCCAGCCACATGGTGATGGTACAGCATCATATCACAAAACAAAAGGTCCATGCAAACAATCGTCGGACTATTCTCACTAAAATGAGCACCGGTACAATGGTTAGTATAATAGTTATTCACTTATTAGAAAAGCGTGAGGAACAGAGTGCGCTCGAAGGTAAATTAGTCAGACCCTATTTATATCTATTTGTACGTCTCGATCCCAGACTAGCTGCTACAACTCCCCAGTTCATTAGGAATTTTATTGAATGGTATGCGACAAGGTATGCAATAAAATTCACGACATTGCAAATGAATTCGCAAACGTGTGCGCACATATTCGCGAATTGTTTCACGACATTGCACACGTGTGCGCACATATTCGCGAATTGTTTCACGACATTGCATACGTGTGCGCACATATTCGCGAATTGTTTCACGACATTGCATACGTGTGCGCACATATTCGCGAATTGTTTCACGACATTGCATACGTGTGCGCACATATTCGCGATTTATTTCGCGACATCGCATACGTATGCGCACACGTTTGCGATATGCGATGTCCCTTCAGGGCCACCATAGATCTGGGAAGAACCGATGGACTCGTTTCGAGCAGTACTCTGCCAGTCTCCTGACGACGGACAGAACCACCAATCACTCAAAAGAGATCTAACTACATGATGTCTCCGCAAGTTTCTCATGTTTAAGTAATGCGTAGTTATGCCATGGATGTGAAAAGCAAGATCCTCCATTGTAAAGCCATGTACGAACACTTTTATTCCAGAACCTGTGTTTTGTCTTCCTCTACCGTAAAGTGCAACATTTTCGTTATAGTATTAAAGCAGAGACCCTGAAACGTAGTGTCATCGATTTTTGTAAAAATTCCAGAAACTATGCCCAATGACCATCAAAACTTACTTGGTGAGAAGCTTTGCAACTGTTGATTTATAAGTTATTTTGAGAAAGGATTCCCTTTGAAGTACAATGGTTTGGATAATTTGTCACCCCAAAACATTCATGCACGAACTGTTTCTCAGAATTATGTTGGTTGGTGCCCGTTAGTGAATGCTGCGGCCAGAGATGCAGTTGTCACCCGGTGTCACCTTGCTAAACGTGGATGGATTCGACGGAGTCTTGTTACCGTGACAGGTTTTCTGCTGTTTTCTCGGCACGAAGACACTGTATTCAGCTGAAACTTTCACAAGTGACTTGCATTGTATGTTTCTTCACGATTTTGCCTATATAGCAATACGTTGACAAAAAGGCAACAACAGTCTATGACCCTATCTTTAAAAAAAAGTGCCCTGAGTGAATACATTTCCAAAATGACACGCAGTTTTTAGGATTGTTTGCCTCTCGCGCCCGACGTGTCCAAAAAACAATTCGAAACTCCCCCATGATTGATAATGTCACTTCTTTATTACAAAGCCATGAAGTAAGGAGAAAACGGCGGACTTTTCTCTGCACAATGTCCTTCCATGGCTATTCGATGCACGTCGTCATTCATTTACTAATCATCTTGTTTTTGACGCCATCGGCTCTCCATACTAAGAAAAAAAAACACGACTGTCTTCGGCTATTTCATGTTGGACGACGAAACATATTGGGATTTGTTTCTTTTTCCTTCTTTTTCTTGAAGGAAAGAGGAAATAAACCGCAGAGCTGGGAAAAATGATTATATCCTCGGAACATCCTTGGACAATTTGAGAAAAGTAACAGAATAGAATCCGTATTTTAACACAAGCCATCGAATGTAAAGGTGCTTAAAATTATAACAACCAATCCCAAAACTTTCACTGAGTTTCTCTTTCGAAGTTTTTCTTACCCTGATTCAATTTCTTATTGATGCACCACCATTGATCATCACTGATTAAATGTGAGCTGTCGTGTCTTTTCTTTTCTTTCCCCGCAAACGAATGACTCTGTAAGCTTGAAAGTATTTCCACATGTTATCTGTAATTACCAATCTTTCACTAAAGAAAATGGACACCGTCGGACAATTACACTCCGCACGCGAGTTTAGAAAAAGAAAAACAAATTGCGGGGCAGAGACGTGGCCTAATTTCCAAACCGGTTAAGTACAAAGTTGCTAAGCACAGAAAAGCTTTTGCTTTACGGTAAGCAGATGCATTGGGTCCAGGCGAGCCAACATGCAGGTGTATTTTGGTTCTCTGCAAATCAAAGCCCATACTCTTTATTAGCTTAGAAGCTCACTGGAATCAAGACCTAAACGACACGCGAAAGTGATGAGTGAAGATAATTGTTCCTCGCCGATTACTTTAAACCAATTGAAGGATTCACAAGCCAAACAGCCGTCTGGTTGTTTTGTCAAGGTGATTAAAACGTGTATTTACGGCCACTTCGGTTCCAGCTTGTCACCTTTTCAATCACAGCGTTTAATATGCTGCGTCATCAAAGTTTTTGTGAACGAGGACGTGTCATTATACAACTACACGCTACCGGGTGTTCTTCATGTAGCCCTTGTTGTCGCCTTTTGTGCTCTCACGTAGAGGAACGTTTCCGGCATGACTTGTCAAAGTTTCCCCCTTTGTAACCATCGAGTAAAACCCTGCAGTGTGAGGGCCGCCACAAGCTGACACATTTCCATTGTCTTAACCACATCTTGCACACCTGTCAGCTCACATGCCATGATATCCTAAGCTGGACCATGCCACACGTCCTACACGTGATCTGGTTGGGGGGGGGGGCAGAGTTACCAAAGCTCACTTTGTGTACCATCACGTTCTGGGTAACATTAAAGCCCTTTTTATGTATACTATCACGTTTTGGGTTACATTAAAGCCCTTTTTATGTGTATCATCACGTTCTGGGTAACATTAAAGCCCTTTATATGTATACCATCACGTTTTGGGTTACATTAAAGCCCTTTTTATGCGTATCATCACGTTCTGGGTAACATTAAAGCCCTTTTTATGCGTACCATTACGTTCTGGGTTACATTAAAGCCCTTTTTATGCGTACCATCACGTTCTGGGTAACATTAAAGCCCGCCTTAACTATATCGTAAATTTCTCAGTTAGGTTATCAGGGCCAACTTAAAGTAGACCATCACACTCGTGGCTACTTCAAGCACACAGATGCATTTTGCTCTTAACTTTCGCGGAAATCACCAAGGAATCTTCTCATTGACTCTCCTATGGCTTCCAGTAAACAGCATCCCACATTAAAATATTATTATTCGGGAGTTAAATCATATGCAATTTCCCGCACTTGATACTGGTAATGTCACGTTGAAATAGCGTGGATCAAGTCGCAAATACGCTGAGAGTTAACTGCTATTTCAGCGAGTGTTTCAAGCCTTTGGAAATAAAAAAATTGGTCACGAAAATTAGCGGGGATTCAGGATTCTGTTTTCTTATAGGTTTTAAGTGCATCTTAAGTGTTTGTCGTCTCGACGTTACTAGGGTGGAGGTGGTGAATCCCTTCGTCGTTAATTGCATAAATGGGCTCGTTGTAAAAACAGTAATTGTCAATAAAGCAAAATGTGGCGTTTTACTGCATTATTTTAGTCATCATAATTAAACCTACACCCCTTTGGAAAAAATGGTTTATGTTATATCTGTAGTTCTTTTGCATGGGGACTGGGAATGATTTTTTTTTTAACGTGGGAAAATATTTCAAGTGGAAACGTGATGTTTGGTTTTTGTTTTGCTCTGGGGTGTTTTTTTTTGTTTTGTTCGGCCTAGCAAAAGTTGTGACGTGCGCGGAGCGTTGTTCCGTTAACACTCAAACAATACCTGATTGTGACGTATTTCCAATATTTGAGTAAAGTGTGACACACTTGGAACAGCGCACGCTTGTTTGGGCCATTCATTTGAAAAACATTAATTCCGGTTCCAATTACGCCACACTTTGGTGAAAATTGGACAGCAATATCCTTTGACTATACTTGCCATCCCTCGATCATCAAAGGGTTTCCTGTGGGTCGGTGTACTTTCAATCCCTGGTTTGCTTGTTTCAATCTAACGTATTAATTAATCAACTATTTATTCAGAAGCTATATATATATATACAGTCGATGTGAATTGGGGCTTACAACCAAATTGTAAAGCTGGCCAATTAATTAAGAAACGCTGACGTGAGTTGAAATAATGAGAAACAAAGAGAGTGGCCATAAACAGCCTCAAATTAGTCAATGCACTTAGCTGGTAATTAGTGACAATTAATATTGTTAATTATCCCCGTGCCCGTTCCATAGAGAAATGAGAAACTGTCCATTGTAATCAGTTGACGGTACACTGTCAAGACAGGTTCTGAATCAAGAATGCACGAAGAGTCGCTGAAGATATTGCTCAAAATGGCCGTTAAATTTGGGAAGCCACACACAAACTAATTCAATGTATGCCTTAACTCCCCCCGGGGTGGGTAATTTTGCATTTTCTTCTCTTTCATGAACTGATAAAACGAATCTGAAGAACGAGAGCATGCATTTACTGTGAGTTTTATCAATAGCAAAATACTAAAGCAACCTTCTACATTGTACCATTGTTCAGATTAGCGATCGGATAAACAGAATGCAATATTTTTTTAATAAGATGTTGGATGACACAAAGTGTGAAGTTTGTAATTACTATAGGGGGTAAAGGTCTCATTCTGATTAAAAGTAGTGAAACCTCACAAATGAACAGTGCTTAATTTGATTGCCGCGACCGAAATAAGCCAGACACTGTTTCCCGTTGTCTTCACTGAAACGTGACTGCAAAATGTGGTGCAATTTTTCGCAGGCTGGTTATGATATGTTTATTGAGGTTGGAAATGCATTTTAATCTCCAACCACCACAAACCACGCCCATCCTACTCCACTCCACGCCACCCTCTTCTGACAAGATCGCTCGAATCAGCATCAAAGGTATACCATCCCCCACATTGTCCTTTTTAAAAATAGAAGGCCTCTTAGGCCTACCTACCATGAAAATGCAATGGAACAATATTTCCAAGACAATATTTTGATACCTGTGAGTGAAGTTTATAAAACTGAGCTTTAAGGAAAGAAATCAAATATATATATATATTTTTTCAAATGTGTTCAGTAATAAATTATCGTATATCGTACTTTATTGCAAAATAAAGTACCGTTCAGTTTTTATTGTATGTATTTTTTTTACTATTATTTAACAGTTTAATTTTTTTTTTTAAATAGATGTAAAGCAAGCAATAACAGCCATTATGAGTCCAAACTGTTTCCCAGGCTCCGAGTTACCCGTTTATCTAATTAGACTACACTACACGTGAAGGACGGTAATTGTATATTTGGGTCAATCAGCCGCAGACGCAACTATTTGAAAATATTATAACAAAGGTTGGCATTGGTTAAATTCATTCTCCAGGGCCGGTCACCATGGTTACCGTGATAACTAACCTTTGCGCACAAACATTACGAGTTTAATTTCCCTGTATGGGTTTGGCCGTGGGTGGCGCTTTGTCCTCGTTTCAGGAATACGACGTGACTTGTGGGTCCCTAGAATTGCCACTATCATTTAGACCAGGTGACCTGTGACATACAATGTTTACAGAAGAGCCTGGACTACCTGCCACGGACGATTTGTACGCAGCCCAATGGAAGAATATATACAATCATATATTTTGTGAAGATTGCACTCTCTGATTTGTGTATCAACTTTTAATATGAAGAAGGGGGGGGGCACATCTCAAAATTTGTAAAGCTTTTATTTTTTACAAATCTTGAATCTAGGTGGAAGTTATCACACAACATGTAAAATATCTCATATGAACAGTGTAGACAAAGGTTACATGGTCTGAAAAGGGAGTAATAAAATGTGGGTCATGCCCGACCTCCTCACACGACCAGACTCGGATCGAAGACGAAACTGTCAATTTCCATGAATAAAAACGATTCTGACTATAGTCCAACTTCTCGGGCTCGAATGATTTGTCTCGATCTCTAGCGAACATTTCCATCAGCCACTGTCAATTTTCTAGTCTCGTTACCGTGGCAACAGCAACAAGGACACAACTTGGTGATCTTCCTGACGTTAGCTTCGGCCATGCCCACGTACCAGTCGGATTGCTAACAAACTCGCACCCACCGCGCTGACAGAAATCGCTGCTGATGTTTGTGTAGCCTCGCAGCCACGGCAAAAATAATATTATAGAATTGATTATTTTTTACATTAAAGTCAGATTGTGAAGATGATTAAAGTCAGATTGTGCGGATGAAACCCCTCCCCCTTTTTTTTAACCCTCGTCTCTGTTCAGCCTCCTGCTTTCTCTGTTTGTTTTCATCTCTATCATCTATTTCCACTTGACTGCTTTTGTTACACCAGTACACCTGTTTATGTTTGTAGTCTTTTCATTTAGCCTTCACAAAAGACTCTGCTAGGGTCGAAACGTCAGACTACTAACTACTTTCTTTTGCATGATTTTTTATTTCACTGCGGGTGAATGCTTTTATGACACAGAGTGTGTGGCACATAAATGTAGCCCGGGCTTAAAGTTAACCCTAATCATGTTTTTGCCAATTTGAAAATGTACCCACAATCGAAGGAGGCATACAGTTGGGCCAACATATAGATATCGGGTCACGTTATGAACGCGCCGCACAGACCTGGGCCTACTCGACCCAATACACCTGCCGTCATCACCACAATAATCTTGGTTACGGCATTTTGAGAGTCGATGTCTCCATGTGTTATACAGTGCAGTGAACGGCGACGCGGCGTTCTCACCCGCCATAAATACTATGTACAATTTGACTCACAAAATGAAGAGCGTGACAGACAGAAAAGCGTGACATGGTTGTAAGGGTTCAATATGTGGAATGCAAGTATGGCGCGCATAGCATTAAATTGGTACTTATACTGATGTGTTTTACCCTTAGTTGAACAGATCCTTGATTTTTGTTGTAAATTTATTGATGTTTTGTCAGGGATGTTCATCATATGCGCGCTTAAATCGATTGCAACAATCGAAATAAAAACAAACCTAATGATATAGGGGGGTCTCTTACTCCACTCTAAATACTCCCGGGTTAGGAACTCCCGGGTCCCATAGGGCCAGACCCATCCGGAAAGTGGACTTTATCCCGGATTCTGAGTCATTGTGACCCTTTCTGGGTAATTTTGTCACAGATAATTCCGGGTCATACTGACCTAAAACAGGGTCAGGCCCCACAAGACCCGTATCCAGGTCAATTCTGACCGGGAAGTTTTTAGAGTGAGCTCCCCTCGATTTTAACAGTGTTTAGATGGCAGTTTAATACCTCTGCATGTATTGGCATTTAGTGTGAACTATAAGCAGTTAGCTTTCAGATTGGAACTAATGGTCTTTTCGAACCGTGCACTTTATCTATATAATGCTGCTTCGAAAATATTCAATACCTGTAACGAATTACGATATACGGTAATTGAACATTGGGTTGACACACTGCTTCTGTCTTTTTCAGTGTAAGTTTTGTCCAAATAAAAACATGGTGAAATCAATTAAATCGCATAGCATTAAATCCACACCAGTGCTTCTCGGGAAAACGAGAAACTTCTTAATAAACATGCATCACAGCCATAAACCATAATCACAAGTTGTGCCTCCCCACTCGGAAGAATATATAGCCGTGTAGCCTGGAACTGGTTTAGGCTCGGAGTAGACACAAGCGCCGGACCTAAATCAACGGTAAAGATTATGCATGTAGATATATGTCAATTTCCCTGCGCATGGCTTGCCGAGCGCGCCCTGGTCGGTCGTTTCAGCTTCACACGTGGCGTGTCCCAATCAAGTCGCCTTTTACCAATCGATGGTTGCTGATGAGGCTGCACGAATTCCGGGCACGACAAGCCTTCAGGTGTGTGTGCATCGCTGACGTAAATTGGTGGGAATTTTTTCAGCAATTTTTTTTTTTCACTACTACTACTACTACTACCGAAGCTTTACTTCGGGAGCTGTGCACAGCCATGCGTGCATACGATGTATTGAACAGTACCGGTGTATTGAACGCATGCGGCTGAAAAAACGTTTGGTGCCGTAATGTTTTCACATCTGAAGAAAACATCCGCAATTTTGTTGGTGATGTTTAGCCTCCCGGGGACGTTCCCTCCTTCTGAGATCGGGTTTAGGATGTCTTTTTTCAGTTGCTGTTTGTTTTCGTTTTCAGCCAAACGTTGCTGCCTGTAAATGACCCGAAGAATAGTAAGACGGATTTTGGCGACTGACAACTTATGTTCAGTCACGAAATGTTCAATTTCAAGATGTGGTCACCTCTGGCGTAAATGATAGATTGCTTCTACCTCCCTGGCATGTACAGTGAAAGTTCCAAGTGGCTGCACGTTATCTATCACCTCATCTATAAGATGTCTTAGATTGTCGGCAGAGCCCCATTCAGAAAATAGAAAATACTAAACAATTTGCTATGCAAAAGATTAGCTGAGAACCAGTCAGGAACAATACACATGCTTTACTTTGTATCTTAGCTGGTAATCCGTATCAGCTCGACGGAATTGACCCATACATTTGCTTAGCACATTGACCCATACACCTGCTTAATATTTTGAGGATTTTCCCAAACTCCGGCTGAAGTTCCGGCTCCAGGCTTGGTTTGATATCGAACCAACGTGCAGAATGCTCCAACTCCAAAATCGATGACGGGGCACCAAGACGGCCGGAGCAGCAAGTTCAAATTAAGTTTCAGTTTAACTGATAATCTATTTATCCGCGAAGTGGTCTCTACCAAAATGTACGCGATTAACAACTAACTTGAAACTCTGCCAAGTTTACACGGCTGGCATTCAACATTCGTTTGGATGTACCAAAGGAAACAATGGGGTCTCGTATAAAAGGCTTAGATTGTTGGCCTGCAAGATACATTTTGTATTTTTGCGAGTGTGTTTGGCGAATTTGGAGTCAGTCATTTTAGCATATCATGATAAAAGTCTTACTTCGGCTACGGCTACGGCTACGGCTAGATGTCCGTGTCATCATGCGTTGAAGTAAAGGACGTCCTTAGCAACACCCTTAGCAATAGTCGATAGCCGTAGCTGTATCCGCAAATTGGGATACGGCCAAAGATCTACCTAAAGCCGTGATAGCGAGAAGGGCTATGCATGACGTCACAAAGTTGCAACTATTGCACTTAATAGTCAAGACTGTGTTCAGTAATTAGACAGGTACTTGTAATTACAACTAATACCTTGACTTGCATGAAAACTACCATGTCCGCAGCAGCATTTATACACTTGTCATAATGACGAGTTTCCTTGACCAATTAGTAATTCGTAAATGGGCATTGTGCTAGAGGCTTATTACGTCATGCACGGAGTCCTAATGATCCAATACCGTACACCGCAAGCGTCCCTGGAATCATTTATAATCAGTCCCAGGTTTGTAAAATGATTGAAACAACCTGTGTTTATATCACTGCGCGAACGGAGGGAGTTTCTTGAAATATCCACCCCCTGTAAACGGATGCAGTGTTTGCACCCAGTCAGTTCCGCAGCGGCTTTACCGGCGAAGTAAATCGGCGAATCAGTTATTGTGCAGTTTCCAACATTTCCAGTGGGCATCACACTTCGTAAGAAAACTGAACGCTGTGAGATTTTCCCTTGTTTCTGGCGTTTCCAGGCTCTGTAAAGCATGGGAAACGGTAGGTGCACAATGCCAGCCGTTTCCAGACACCGTACGTTTTGGATTTGGTGGCTGCAATTACGCTTGTCGAAACGGGCTTTAAACGAGGTGTCGGAAACGAGGTGTCAGAAATGGCTTGGTTTCCAGCCCACATCGAAGTAGGTTTTCTCGGAAGTAAGTTTTTACGGAAACAACAGTTGTGTTAAATACATGGAATTATATGTAGATCCGTGTCTAATAATAGTTTTTAAAAATAAAGCATTTTCACGGAAACCGATCAAAGTGCCAACGTTAAAAGAACCAATAAACATAAACATTTGCCGTAATATAACAATTCAAATTTCTGCTTACGAAACTACTTTGGGGGTCTGAAACAAGGGGGTGTAAGGCCTGACAGAGTTGACGCTGCATATTTAGAGTTCAACATTTCGAGAACCTAGCTAAATAGCTACTCCCTCCTCACAGCGTCACACCTGCCATGAAACTGGGCCGTATTAGGCAAAATTACACAAACATTTAGGAAATAAAATAATAATATTAAGTGAAGAAGAGTAGTTGTACCACTCCTTCGTCGATGGCCACAAACCAAGGTTTTACACGGAAGAGAGACTGCGTTAGGTCTTGGGATCTAAATGAAGACGACAGTGGCAGCATTGAACGAAGTTTGAGTCTTAAACCTTGGACTTGAGACGATGATGCTGATTGCTCCTCAGACAAGCTGTCTGACCTTCATGTAGTGGAAATGTACCGGTAAATAATTCCAACCGTACGGCTCAAATTCTCCATCAGCTCGAATCATCCAACGGAGCGTGTATGATTCCGAGATCCTGCACACAGTCAACGTCCCATGCACATCGACCTTGATTTCATGTTTCTATTGATCCAGACAATTTCAGGGATTAGCCTGACCGAGATGTTGTGTCTCACTGATGAACCAGATTCGTGATTTATGAAAATCGTATGGTTGGCCTCGAATCCGGGACATCGTCACTGGTTTCTATACATCAAACCATGCAGTGAGGTTTTTTTCTGTGTATTCGGGGTAATTCCAACCTCTTCCCCAGGGTGTGTCGAGCAGTACGAGGTTGACTGCTCTCTCACCCTGGTATTGGAACATTTGCATATCCAAAAATTTTGGATACGTATGCAAATTAGAATAGTCTGGCTGCATATCGAAATTCACATCTTCGCCATAGTCTCGTGGTCCGGTACCAGATTTAGTAGCTTGTATGTATTGGAAACATGTACATGTTCTAATGTAATGTTGGTGTCCAATCAGGGTCCAAGTCAGGAGTTTCCATCCCAGGGTTTACTAATTTTACAAACATGGTTGGAAATAAAGTAAACCATGGGGACGAGGTTGGGATAATTCTTAATCAGAAATGGCTTCGACAATGTTGCCGTTGTCAGCAGATACTGACGTAGTTTCAATTATTTCAATTGTCGTAACCACATCGTACACACTGGTCGCTCATTATGCCGAGATATCCTAGCTGGATTAAGCCACACGTCCTAGAGGGTTTGTAAATCAACAGGGTCAGTGATTTGGTTTAGAAAAGCGGCATGACAAAACTCTGCCAGCACACTTTGCGTCCAAAATGGGTATGTCAATATTGTCAGTGGTAGATGAAACCAAATTATAAAACTTGATTAATTAAGCAGACAAATAAGTTCAAATTAACCCAGGCAATACATGGCATGTTAAAAACACTGTGTGCTTTGACGGAAACAGAGGTCATTCTTGATGGGAACTCTCAAACTAAGTCCAACCAACGGTGTACGAATTCAAGAGGAGTCCTTGGTCTACATCTATTGACAAACATCGGGTGACTCAGCGCCAAAACTACAGGGTAAAATTTTAGGGGGCGCAAGGGGTGCACCGTTTTTTCTAGGGGGCACTTCTAGTCAATTAAAACTTAGTTTCCGTTTGTATTTCTCTTAAACAAGCCCGTTTTGTGCGCCCTTGTAAAGATAATCTGACGGGAGTTTAACAAATACACTGTAGGTCTGTTCGTGTAAATAAAAAAAAATAGAATTTAAATTTAAATGATCACATTTTTTTTTTTTTTAAAGCTTAATGTAACATTTTACTCTGGTAACTTTTGATCTCAAAAGTCCAGCCAAAATGGGGTGGGGCAGCAACCGGGGGGCACGGACATCAATTGGGGGGCACATCCACCCCTCCACACCCACCCCTCTTAGTTACGCCACTGGGAATGTGCGCGCGTGTGCACGTCGATTCATCACACCCATCATACGATAGACATGACCTGCAATCGTACTTCAGAGAGTACCGTTTAGGAAGCAGGTCAGCTTTGATAGTTCTTCAATTAAACCACTGGAGCCGTCAACACTGGCCAATTTTCCCCATGGCTCACAAACCGTAACAGTGATGAGAGAACGAGATGCTTCGGAGTAAACAGACGCTGATTGCGGGAGCTGTGAACTCAAAAAAACACCGCGGCGTTTCACCGTGAAACGGTGACATTTACTCGGAACTTGGGTGCCCTCGTTTTGCCGTTCCTTCCCGTACAGTAAACCATCGTTTTTATTTTTGTGTTGCGTTCAGTAAACAAGAACCATGTTTTCTCGTGTGTGTTCAATGATGAGTCACACTGTCTGGTTGTAATTTTGTGTTTGTTAGTGTGTTTTGATTTAATTGAGGGAGTTATTTCATTCATAAAATGTTGTGTCGGATTTACTTTTTTAATTGGTCACACTTTACACCGGGAAAACATTAGTCAATAAAAGTTACAATACACAAAATGTTTCATCAGAATTCTCTTCCATTAATTATAGAATTCCGATTCTTTTATCAATTTTAAAAATTAGCTCTTGTCAAATAATATTGTGTGTATTTTGTGTCACTAAAAACTCAAACCTATGACATCATCAATGATCACGAGGCATCCAGAGATGGTCTGGTCATTCCAGACCAGGGCCCAATTTCATAGAGCTGCTTAAGCACAAAAAATAGCTAAGCACAGCAAAATTATGCTTACCAGACCAAACTACCACAATATGTACAATTTGCAACTGGTATCCTGCTCACTTCTGCTTATAGCAGACAATCGTTAAGTGATGAAGTTTTCTGAAATTGGGCCCATGAGAGTGAAATATACCCTTCCCATGTAATATGTAAATTGCACATCATGCATGCGCACAAACCCTACTGGTTGGCAAAATAAGGAAGCACCTTTTTGTACTGGACTGATGGTGGCGTGACGCGCACGCGTTTGTGTGTCTCCATTATGCACAACTCTTTGGCGTTTGCCAACCAAGAGTGTGTGCGCGTGCGTAATTAGCATACTTCATGACTAGGGTCTTTTACTCCTTGGTTCAACTTTGTAAGCTGGATGCTCGATTGATTTTGTTTCTTATTTTAACACCAGATTGTCGTTTAAGATCAAGATGAACCAAAAAGCAGGATCAGTCATGGGATTGGGGATGCTCCACGCGTTCAGTCCACCACACGGAGTCTCCCCTTGTGAAACCCTCACAGAGCAACCCCATTTTCTCATAGTTTTATTCTAACCCCCTCCCCCTCAACCCGATCCTTATTAAACTCCACATTCCGATTTTCAATTCAGCCCCGATGGAATTTCATGATCGATTTTGAGATGACTAACTCTTGACCTTTGATTGATTTATCGACAGCAATCAGACGAGTGTCTTCAAGCCGCCATCAACACATACATGAAACTCTACGACGAGAACAATGATAACAGGATCGAGATGATGGAGGTGAGTAGTGGTGGGGATCGAGGTTGTAATTTTCTCAAACCCTGTAATGCGGACGAGGATGGTTTATTCAGACATTAGCAAGTTCGGTTGGGTCACTGGAGTCAACTAGACTTAACCATAGTCGATCTAGATGTCCTCGGACGCTGCATGGTTGAACTAGCTAGTCTAACTGGATTTAACCATGCTCCTCTGAGCACTGCTTTTATCTATTCAACTATCGAAGTTATGTCACAAGATGGCGTTTTGGTTACGGCATCGAGAAAGTTTTGTAAGCTTTTGCAATCACGCAAAAAGTTGGTTTAATTAATGATTAATGGTAGGTTTTTGCCAAAGAAAGAGGTCAGTTTATTAAGAGGATAATTATTATTGCACCATATTACGCAAGTAATTTTTATATGGGTCAATACATTTTTTCCCTCCTCGATACGTCGCTGTCATGTTAGTTGCCATATTGACGAATCAATCGACTAAACGCGTTCGAGTGAAACACAGTCCACGCACGCGTGATTTGAACGGCGAATTTACTGAAGATTAACACCCGAACTTGCTCCATTAGACTGGTCCGACAGGCCCAATGATTTGTCGTCATTTCTCATAACTGAAAAGGTTTTCAGTAGACGATGGAAATGTTGGCAAGAATAATTTAGCCAACCTTGAGGCAAGGTCAAAATAGAATCTTTAGAATGAGTTAGGACAACATGACGGTCAGCATTTCTTAAAACACTTGTTGATGTCGGACTATGGGCACATGTTTGCTGCCCTATGGAGACCGAAGACAATGGGAAGAAAATGGTCCACTGGATTCTAAAGAGAGGTGTGCTCCACAAGGAATGGTGTATACAAAGTCTACGGGAGGATTTTATGCACAGGGGCAAAGGAAATAACAATAGAAGTCTCCAAAGAAACACAAACAATTGGAATTTGTGTACTGTTCATCGACTAGCTTTATTGACATCTGCTGACGTTTTGCCCATGTTGTTAATTACAGGAGAACACAAATTAATATATTTCTAGATTTCAAGGCTTGTCATTCAATTTTAAAATTCTCATCTGTATAAATTTCCTGGCGATGTCGATACACACAATAAGACATGCCCCGCACCGCCGGCAAAATCTCCTCACGAACACGGTTCGTGAAAAATGTACATTGCCGGAAAATAATGATATCCTTCCGGCCCTGAGACAGTCTGACAGCGCCAAATAACCCAACAAAATAGTTGCACGTGATGAGAATAATGTCTCAACGACGACGGGCATATTATAAAGGAGTCCAATTAGTTTGTGACTTCGCTTCAATGGTTTTTGTAGTTTTATTTTATTTATTTTTTTTTTCTACAAGCAAATGGGAAATTTTATGGAGAGTTTTCGCATTAAAGTGTAGTCCCTGCTTTATTTCATCGTTGTTTTTGCAGGTCTTAGAATTCCCTGATTGTAACTACTTTATTACAGTATAAAAGTGTATAGGACAAAAACGCTAAACATGTCCCTATTCAATGACAAAAACATCATTTAAATGTCGTTGTTGTTTTGTGTTCTTCGTTTTTTATTTAGTTTTCAGCGATTGCATTAATCAAAACACCTTTCTTTCAACGAATCCAGAGGGTAAATTCTGTCAATATGTCATTGCAGATTATTGTGTCTAGTGTGTTGCTCGGGGAGGGGGCAAGCCCTATATGTGCAGACGTTTGAATAAATCCCGCGCACACCTTTCTTGGAAAATGCAAATAATGACAGACAGATTTGTTATTGCTCTGCGCATTGTTATTGACAGTCAGTTATTGACAGCCCAAGGAGGGCATTACTTTGAGAAATCGTGAACCTTAGCATAGGCCTACATTGTAGAACGGAAGGATCATTATTGCAAATCAGGGAGTCATGTTAGATAGTATGGGCGGGTTGCGTTTTTCAAAAAGTATATCTTTTTTTTCTTCACGGCGCAGCTGAACCTTGGACCCATTTGTTATGTGGGTGGCTCAAATTACACGTGACCTTGGACTAATGTTGCTGAGCAAACCACGCACATCGGGAGCGGATGTGTTGCAACACACATAAAGAAAACATTAGTTTGACATCGTGCCTGTTGTACACACCCACGGGGTTAATGTACTTCAAATAGCCCAAACATGATAGGTAATAAAGAAAAACCAAGATATAACGCCAAGCTGTGAGAGTGAGACAATTTACATTATTTGGGGTTTTTTTCAAATTTTTACAGTTCGAAGCTTGAAACCAGTTCCACTTGGGAGATTTTTTATAGAACTGTTGATCATCGGGAGGGTTTGAGGAAATGTCCCAAAGTCTAAATTCCAAAACCAAACGGGGAGGCTGTTCTCACTCAAATCTGCTATCAGCATATTCTAGTTCATTCATGTGTTACGCTAAAGTCTCCTTGTGTCGTATTATCTGCAAACATATTTATTCTTACAACTTTTATAGCTAGTTTTTATGATGTAAAAACTCTTTGAAGGTAAACTAATTGTTCTGTGGAAGGTTTTATTCAGTTTCGTATTTACTCGATTTTGATAGTATTTAAGACTGAATTATTTCTCTGGCAGATAGAGACTGATGTGAAATTTATAGTAAGTCAGATTCAAGGTGGAAAATCATTCAGGCTTTTCCCTGTTATTACAAATTGTTGTAATTTGTCTTGTTAAACAGCTAAAACGAACCCGGATGAACGGCCCCTATCGAGCAGGGTATATTAGTAATATCAAATCAGTGCTCTGGGATATCGGCTCCCCCGTGCAAAGCACCGAGTATTATAATGAAGTAAATGAGCAAACCCGGAGACAAACTAGCGTCATTTCGTTGACATTAACTCCCCCGTCCGTAGATTTAATTTAAAAATCCAATTAAGGTGATTTTCGGCTGGGAAATGACAAGAGTCTTGTGGACCCAGAATATTTGCATTTTGTGATCAGCCATTAGCTGTCTTGTTTTAATAAATGCGATGGGTGTGTTGTGTTGTGGCCTCGCTCTGCGGGTGTGTGTAAAGTGAAGTAGTGTCAAGGGGCAGTTGGCGTGTCCCTGACGGGAAGACAGATTCTATATAGGCCTTCTTGGGCCTTGCCACGCAGTGTGACTTACCTGCAATCCCCAAGAAAAACAAAACAATAATATAATCATTTGTAACACCAAGTCATAAACCACAAGTCAAACTGACTGGATAAATAATGTTGGGGTTGAACAAAGATATTGACAAAGTATAGGGAGACCGCCAACATAGGGCTAGATAGCTCAGTTGGTAGAGATCGAGCGCTGGCAAGTTAATCCAGAGGTCGCAGGTTCAAGTCCCGTTCTAGTAACTATGAGGTCAAAGTTACATCACAATATAAAATACCGTTGTGGAAATTAAACAGTTGACGAAAAAAGCAACAGTACTTCACACAACTTTAAACAATTTTGATTTAAAGCATTATAGTTCATCGTAATAATAATGCTGAAAAAAAACCATCAGTTTTTAAAATTACCAAGTGTAATCTCACCTGTTAGAGCATAGATAGCCTTGTATTTTAAAAGGTCGCCCGCGGCACGTGCAGTTTTGAGTGTAAAGCTCTTAGCGCGCCAATAGAGCTGGAAGATGCAGCTATCTCCAGCAATTTGGCCTTGGAGTGCTATTAAAACAAAAGGCGTGTATGTCTACTCGAATTAACATAATAAAAAAAAAATGCATCGGCCGGAACAAATACTTGATTGCATCTTGGAATGTGCAAAGTCAACGTTCATTCCCTAATGCGGTATAAACTTAGGGCCTTTTCCAAATCGAGGCCTGGGGTCCGGCTCCGGCCTGGGCTCCGTGGTCAATTTTGCAGCTCGATCAAACGGAGCCCGAAGCCGGAGCCGGTGCCAGAGCCTAGCCGAGGTTTGGGAAAAAAACCTTTGTCAGCCAAAATATACCATAATCAAGCTTTGCTTCATTTCGAAAGTTATTGTTACATGTTACCGTGGAATTTTTTTCTTCTTCAAAAAAGCACTCATTCCAACTCTCTGAATTGTCAACTAGCAAACGACAATAGTAATTTATCTTTTGTCAGTTATTTTGATTTAGCTTACCCGAAAAGGGGGAACTTTATATGGCTTCTGACACTATTTCAAATATAAACACAAACAGTTGTTAATCAAGCGTAATGAATGCTTTAAACGAAACAATTTATTCGTGTTTTCACCGACTATTACAAATGTTTTAATGCCGTACACCTGTTTTAACCCATTTAACAAAACACATTTTCCTGACACAAACTTAACTGATCAGAAACGCTTCGTCCCCTTAACTTAGTCACACAAAGTTAACTAGTAACAACTTTTTTTTCTGAACAAAAATTTTGAAGAAAAGTTGCGTTTGCAAATTGTGTTGGCGACGGGGTTAGATTTGTTATGTTCACATTAGACGAATTTCTCGGAAAATTCCCGGAAAATTTGACATTTTCACACTTGAGTTGCTAACCCCGGCATACTCCTGGGAAATGGTTGTTTTCAGCTACCCCCTTAATTTGGGTGTAGTGTTAAGCTAGGTAACCCTAGTGCCTAGCATAACGAGTTTTATCGTTCAAGGAAAATTGCATCAAAAGGAACGTGGGCTGGTGGTGGCGTTAAGTGAAAGCTCCCCAGGAATTTCCTGGGGTTCGATTTCCGGACGATTTGCTCAGGAGCGTGAACATGGCTACAGAGTGCCTCCGGATGAAGTCCGTAAATACTCTATACTTGAAACAAAAAGGAGACAGCTGAAAAAACCAAACCGCACAGTGGCGCTGTAACTAATCGTCATGCGTAGTGCGGCTTATCCACTGAGCTATATATACAAACGAATAAAACCGAGCCCGATATCTTAAGACGGTGTTTCCGCTTATGTCGACTGATTGCATTGTCCGCCATGTTGGAACACTATAAATCACACTTAAACCACGTACTCTACAAGTAATCGATTTGGCAAAGTGCTTTCCGTGAATAACCAATTCACTCTTGACTACAAACACGAGCTACGATACCCGTAGGAGTTAATTAACATCTACAATTGGCCGATGTTTTAGAGCGCAATTATCAGCCGCTAATGCACGTAGTGGATACCACTAAGTTTAAAACAGAGCCAATTTGCATCCCCATTTTAGTTTTATGCAACCTTGCTCTTTCTGTACGGTTTTGAAAGTCTTCTCTTTTACCTAATTGTTTAATACAGTGCACGTTTCGGGGATATCAGACTAACATCAACCCCGCAGGTCAAAAGGAAATTTAAAAAAATGCCTATTTCGTACTTTGGGTGTTTTTCATGAGTCAGGTTGCGTCAACGGCACGCATAATATTTCAGCTACTTAAATATTTCATATATTATTATTATACTGTAGTGTTTCAAGGCAGCCATGGAATTTTGTTGATGGAATTATCCAGACGTGACCAACAGCCTATTAGTTCCACTCCCCTGGCCACAAGACACACTTGAGTGAGCATCAAAGCCCAGGGGTTTACCGAGCCGTGGAAATTGGTACTGCCACTAAATATTAATCGGCTAATCTCCCTCAGTTTGACGCAAAATAATGCGTTTGATGCCGACAATTATTGCGCCGTTCCCATGTTATTTAGCAATCACCTTGGAACCATTTTGAAGGCGCTGACTGCAAGTTAAAGGAGATTTCTACCTCTTTTGTAGTAGCGTACAAATTGTTTGAATCGCTTAAATGCTTGTGGAAACAATGTCGTTCAAACGCCACGTGTCAAAATGACGTAAGTGAATGGGCTCGATAGTTTGGTTTAATGAAGATAAGTTTGCCCCGAAAAGTAGGGACTTCGGCTATTTTTTCAAAACATGACACCTTGGAAGTGGACTTGGATTACAGTTAATCAAATGTTTAAAGATTTTTATCACTTACATTGAAAATATAGGTGAGAGGATATATATTTACAATTTTATAAATTTCGCGGGGGAAAAGACCTGGGCTCACCAGACTGACTGACAACCGAGAAGAGTGGAGCCAAATCGCTCCAACCGGCCGCAAGGCTGGTATATGATGATGTCGATAAGGATGAACATTCCACTTCTTCATATCCACTTCTGGTGCTAAACTTCGAAGAGGACACAACAAATGCGAAAGCAACAGAATACTAAATACCATGTCAGCTGTTTTATGGTCTACGGTTTGTTTTAAGATAGGGCTAAAGTCTAAAGAGTGTTGCATTTCAAAAGTAAGCATGTCTATACATATGCCCTATGTTATCCTTAAAAACAAAATTGCTTCGATGTTTGCGTGCACTATAAACGGGACTGTGCCTTGAGAAAAGAGATATCTGTATCAAAATGGTTTTGAACCAGATTCGTAGACTTGCCCAGTCCCTCCAAACCAATCGTTGCTGTGCCCTTTACCGGCGAATAATACACAAACTAGTGTCGCCAATCGATACAACATTTTAACGCTTAGATCATTTTATGGAGCTTGATGGGCATCAGACCTATTTTAATTTGTAGTCGTGATGTTGCGAACATTGGGGGATTTATTAAGTTAAGAAACAAATAAACATTTAGGCTTGTTAACTACCCGAAAAAGCTGAAGGCTCATTAATATTTTGTTGAGTGAAGTTGTACTAATGAAATTGCACTTTATATTACAGCATATCGTGAATCGTGAGGAAAAACCTATGATTTTTAAGACGATGTTTTAGGATCCGGTCTTATAACCAATATATTTAAGTAAGCGTAATGTTATAAGTAACTTTAAAGACCTTTCTGTTGTTGATAAACAAACCGCGCTGGTTGGCATTGACGGTCGAAAGTTAGCAAAACATTTAATTATGTGAACAGATGTGACCAAATTCAACATTTTTTCTTCAATTTTTCAATAAAAAAATACATCCCTTTGTTTCCATCGAAATCAACACTATCTTTGAATATTTGTGTAACATTGTTACAAACTGGCTTCCCATAGTTTTCCCACCTTCGGTAATTGGATTGTGCCTTCTAATGATACAAACATGGAAATTGGGTACAATTTCAGAGTATATCATTGGCTATAGGGCCATCACTCATTTGTCCTTTGCAAACATAAAGAATATAGATAGAATAGCAAGCAATGACAGCCATTTTGAAAATTGCTTTTTGTTCAACCTATATTTTTTCAATGGACAAATCTGTAACGGCTCTAAAGCCAAATATCTTTTTCACGTCACGATACAAATTTCCATGATCGTATCATCAATTCCCTCAATATTGTTTTCCCTATCTGCCCCACTATATGTTAATTTTTCGCTTTTAAGGGCAGGGTGTACTTTTGGTAAGTACTCCACAAGTTAATGACCATTAAAAAAACTTAGTATAGACGACTGGACAGCTGTTGATGAAATATTGTTAGAAACGACCTCTTAAAGTAATGTAGCTTTAGAGAGAGAGAGGTAATTTGTTCACCCCGAAGTTTGAATCTTAGAATGAAGCCTTTCTCATGCATCTGAAAGCACAATGTTCTATGCAACAAGGGTGTTTTTTTCTCAAATTCTTTTCTTGGAACTGCGATTACCAATCGAGCCCAAATTTTCACAGGTTTGTTATCTATGCATATGTTGGGGGTACACCGACTGAGGATACTGGTCTTTGACAATGACCAACAGTATACCTTGCCTTTTAAAGATATTGCACTTGGTGTGACGAAATTTTCTCGTCCACATCTGACAAAAGGTAGAAGTAATAGTTGTGCGACCCAATTACACAGCATGAGGAAAGGGGAGGTCAGTGTAGCCGGGAAGACATTTAAGCACGCAGTGGGTTACATTTTAATAGGGGCCGGATCTGGGATAGACACTAACAACAGCACTATCATGCAATCGTGGCACACTATAAAGTAATCCATTTATAGCCCCGCCTGCATGTACGATTACAAGGTTGCCCCGGTAGCAAACAACGATTGCCAACAAATCTGCCCGTAGCATCCAAACATCATAGTACCAATCAATTCAGAGAAAAAGGTCCCAAATTCATCCCCTTACACTCAGTGGAGTTGTTCCCATGTACAGAGAGGAAGGAGAAAGGTGGGAAAAGGCCTTTCGCACACATCCGTCACACGCGGCAGTCAAATATTCCGTCTCGACGACAACACCCCGCTTTCCATCGTTATCGCTGACTCGTGACTAGAAGACCATTTCGATTTTTTTGTCTTCTTCTTCTCTCCCCTGCCCGTCGAGCCTTCCGTGCCTCGGGACTTTTGATAGTTTCCTCGCTATGTGCCGGGGGTTCGGTCGGCATTATTCGCTTTTATAAAGGATTTGGGATCGAGGGAGTACAGGATAAACGTCAAGGGAAGTGAAATTGTAGGTGACCGAAACAAGAGATCAATAAACCTATACTTAGGCGAAGGATCCTAAACTAGAAGTGTGTGTTCTATTTATTTTTCACCTGTGCATAATATTCACATTTTGCGGGTTGCATGTTGCTTGCAAATTTCAATGAGTTCGTACACGCATTATACAGGCTGCGTGTTCACCATTTATGTCGCTGTCTTTGTCATTAATTTTTTATCCGTTTTTAATATTGCTGCGATATATAAAAGCACAAAACACCGGAAGAGAGTCAAATTAGGTAACCTTCCGGGTTTTAATAGGAATAATAATGGCATTTCACCCAAAAATATAATTTCAAATGGTTCACTGTTTTGGTTTCAGTAAAGCGATTGGGATCAGTGGTTATACCTTCCTAATTCAAACTTCCAATCTGCAATTAAACATTGAGCAGGACTTTTAGCTAAGCAATATTGAATTTTCATTGTAAATATGCTACCAGTGTGTCCGACCTGGTTCCTTCCATCAGGATGTTTGAGTGAGAAACCATGAGGCTTTCTGCTTCTTCTCACCCATAGACTTTTGCTTTGCTGAGATGTAGAACAATGAGCCATTCCAACAGCTTTATTCCACGTACTGCATCTCTCTAGAACTCCTTGCTTGGTGCATGTTTCCCTCTAACCTCAAATCTAGACTGTTTTAAGAGGAAAATCATTTCCTACCTTCAGTTCCCCGGAGTTATTTACATCTTAGATATTTCCTTTTATAGCCCTTGCTGAGAGTGGCTTTTAGCCTTGTTTGGAGCGAAATGGGTGCTGTTTTTGTTTGAATTTCCCCGAAGTAGTCAGCGTTTATTGAAAAAGAAAACGACGAGTACCGCCATTTTTTATTTTATTTTTTACTTTGAACTAATTATATAAGATCTACAGACCTTATTACATTCCACCTACGAGGTTTAACCCCGTGAAATTGAGGAAAACATAACGGCCCTTTTCGAAACCACGTCTTGGGCTTGGGCTCAGGCTTAAGTTCCGCCATTTATTTTTGAAAATGTATGCTTTGGGTTTAAGGCTTCATACAGACAGACGGATCCTAAGGCGAAGCCTGAAGCCAAAGCCGGGTTTCGAAAAAGGGCCACAATTGAACATGATATTGATTTGGGACGACTCGAATGAATCCCAGAGTAGCCTGGCACTTCCCTGTCAAACGCCAGTCTGCAACGCGCTGCAAATTAAAGAATAGTATTCGCGGAATGCTTACAACTTTAAAGGGAAAATCCATCGCAGCGTCCTGTGCCTTGAAAAGGGATGTAAGTTTCCAGATCTACGCCCTTCTTCAAGGCACAAGAAGTACTTTTTGTCCCAGTAACAGAAGTTCGTAAGCAATAAATGCATCCTGACTTAACAATGTGGCAATGCTTTTACATTTTTTGTTGCTATTATTACCCCCCCCCCAAGTCGTGTTTACCCATGCCAATTTTTACCTTCTGATAATGACTTGTGAATTTTAGAAAACTGATCAAGCTTCCACGCTCAGTTTTCTTGAATCACAATTCCCACATTAATTATTGCCTCTACGCACTTTTTCTGGTAACTTTGCATTGGGTACTTCTTCCCGAACACGACACTCATTGATTTAGAATGAATTAAGTTTAATGTTCTCAAAGAACACATCGTCCAACCGCACTGTAACAGTTTCATCAAATTCAACGAAAAACGGATTGTGCTTGACGTAAGATTGTGAACCCTTGCGAAGTGTCGGAAATAAGAGCAAAGTACCGTAGGTGTATATGTAACAAGCATGGGGTCTTGTTTTTTCATGCCCCATCGTGCGGATGACGTCAGTCTACCAAGGACTGCGCACACTTTTAATGACAAAGGACAGCACGTGCAATAAATCCACAAATTCAAATTGGAGAAAACATATCACCTCAACATCGTTTGTGTATATTTTAGATGCATACTTAACGAACGTCATGCTAAATGCGCTTAAAGCTATGATTAATTCAGCAGCCGTGTTGGTCTTCCAGTGTTTAACGAAAGTTGTAAGAACCAATAACGGCGCTTGCTCTAAAACGAACTGGGAACCGGGTAGAGGGATCAAATTTTGTTCGATTAAAGCAACATTGTGGTGCCTTGATCATGCAGATGAAGACACCAAATCAATACGCTTACACTGGTACTCCGTTTCAATTATGACGTCAACTGTATAATTGATAAAACTGCCATGTTTTCCCGCCTCCTGAGAGTCAAGTCTGCCGTCAAAGAAAAGTGTAGACACTTATTGTTTCTTGGAAGTATATCAATGTGCACCATGTGCACTCAGCGTTGAATCTCCACCCTGGTTTATTGACGGCCTTAAAAAAATGAAAAACTGGAGCTTGCCTCCTCGGCGTCAGCAGCTCAGCCGAGTTTGATTGAGGTTTCCTGTCTTGGCGCCTCATTTTTTGTGTGACGTATGGTGTCCTTCGTGTATCGTCACCTTGTCCACACAGTCCGGTTTTCACGGTGGTTAATATGCAATATGCATGCGGTGCCTTGGAGGTGGCAAGTCAGACACCAGAATGACACACGTGTTTCCGCGTGGACGTTTATTGCAAGGTTTGCCGCAATGCTGACAACGCAGTTTCAATTGAGTTTTTATTTTATTTTTATGAATCGTGTTTTAGTTGGAGATTAAAATCTGCCCGTGGAAGCATGCTTTCTTTGAGTCTTCAGAATGGGAGACTATTTTGTCAAGCTTGCGAACAATGATAACAAGTGCTGTGCATTGATCGAAATAGAAGGTTTACGGTATCGCGGGTCATTTGACGTCACGAATACGCAACGAACAATAAGCCATTTGCAAGTTGGATTTGAATAATGTCAGGTACAATGACTTGTTTAGTCACAAGTTACCGCTTAAATTCGAATTCCTCTGACTATGGAAACAGTTGCTATAATTATGTCACAAGATTCAGGGCGTGCTTTGCATAGAGACGGCGAGACACCCATACACAATTCTGAATGAATGCGTATGGCACAATGGTACGAGGGTTTGCTCATCTGGAAGTTGCTATACAAAAGCTTGCCCGAACCATTTGACATAGCCACTGTCTCCAAAGTCGAGGAATTCATTTTTAACTTGTGACTAAGCAAGCTATTGTACCAAACAATGTTCAAATCTTACTCGCAAATGGCTTATAATTTGAGTATGAACGGGACTTGAGGGTGTTGTTTACCCAGTGGGGATAGTCTGAATTTACAAGTTAATTTCATTGCCATATCAACCACCACAATCCTCCTTCACAAGGGTTTGCTTTTCTCTTAGGCAAATGTGCAATTTTCATGTATTTTATTCAACGTTAACTTTTCCCCTTGAAAATTGTATCAATGTATGACATCAAGTGTTTTGTTTGAGGATTTATTATTATTAATATTATATTTTACAAAATTCTTGTTTAAAACCCTCAAGTGAGTAGCCTGTTTGGTTGCAACGCACGCGCAGTGCGTTGTAAGCAAACCAGTGTCTCATGTTGATCGACACCCCTTCTAGGATGTGTGGCATGGTCCATGAGCTTAGGATATCATGGCATATGAGCTGACCAGCGTGTGTACGATGTGGATAATACAATAGAAATATTAAAACATGTTAGCATGTGCGGACAGGAGCCCTCGCTGCAGAGTAATGTTATTATTTTGGTCTTACCCTTTACGCTAATGTGACACTGGTAAACAGAATGTTTACTCAGTGCTTTCCAAGTCCTGATACAAAATCCACAGGCTACCTGGTGGGGTTCGAACCTGTAACCGCCCGGCATGATATCAGAGCGCTCTGTCGTCGCCTCGTCTGTATGATAAAATGCTGACGATTTCCACGGATGTACAAGCAAAAACGTTAAATTATAAAGTTATTGTCAATTATTAATTTAGTAACAAACCACAAGCGCCATCACCCCGAACAAAGATATTGACAAAGGGAGACCGCCAATCTAGGACTGGATAGCAAAGTTGGTAGTGGGCCGGAACCGTTAATCCTGTGAGATCGCAGCATCAAGTCCCGATCCAGTCAATTTATCTTTTTTCAACCTTAATTTAATAAATCATAAGCTATTTTGTCTGACGCTGGTGCTTGTTGTTCCCATCTTCCCGAAGACTTTTATTTTATTTTCGTTCCCCTTTTTTGTAGGTTGTTGAATCCTGTGTTATCAGAAAGTTAATCAAAAACGAACAACCGTTATAATAGGCTGTTTCCTCAAAATATAAAATAAAAAATTAAAATAATAATAAACTACTACATTGCTGGTGGATGTTATGATAACAGATTCAAAATTGAGATTGTTTTGTAAACACTACTCCAAACCATTTATGAACCATCCGTTCAAGTACGACTGGACGTCTTAAACAATCTACTCTAATAGTTGTTTTCTCTCCATTTCATTTCAGTTGGCTGAGATCCTGAAGCCGGAACAAAACTTCCTGCTGCTTTTCCGCTCAAAGGAAGCTCCAAGAACCAGCAAAGAGTTCTACGACGTAAGTCATTGTTATTATATTTAAAAAAACCTTTGAAAACTGCTCTGCTGTAGGTTCAAAGCGTGAGCCTTTATATTTTGTACCACAAATAATTTTCGTTAATGAGTAGTTTCTCAGCTTTATCCTTTTTTTCATCTTACACTCTAGCTCCCGGGTCAGAATTTACCCAGGCTCCAGGTCACAGGAGACCTGACCCACTTCCGGGTCAAGCTGACCCGGAAACTTGCTTTAAAAATGGGATCTCAATTTGGATTTTGCGTCAGTGTGACCCGTTTCTGGGCATTTTGACACAGATTAAGAGTCATATTGACCCACAAATTGGTCAGGCTCCATGGGACCCGGAATCTAGGTCAATTTTGACCCGGAAGTGTTTAGAGAGTATCATAAAGGTCAAGGAAAGTAGTATTTTACATTATAGCCTAATCACAGGGGAAAACAACTCTTTGTTACCAATTAACACAAACATACGTGTTTGTTCCTGAAAAGCAGCGGTTATATTTCTGCTGGAAGTGTTTTTACTCAAGGATATTTGGTTTAGGTCAATTGGGTTTTAATTTATACATACCAATTATTGGTCAAACCAACATCCTAGTACAAGCGGAAAGTTGCTGCCGTGTTGTTGCACCCACGGGGTTTATATTAGAATGGGAACAATTGATACCTCGTTCACGATATAGGCCAAGGCTTGTTCCTGCACGACCATGCAGTCACGAGGTATACCTCTCTCCGAAAGTATGCGCCTTTTTAAACCAAACCTTAACTCCATCTACGGATTTGGTTTCTGCGCTGGCTTTGGTTTGGGCTACGACTTTGGCTCCGGCCTTGGCTGCGCGGTTCCAGCTAAAGTTCCCGAAATAATGAAATGGCATCTAACATTGTGCGGTACGGATGCCTCAAAAGCTACTGTTTAAAAAATAGTTCACTATTACCTTCATTGAAAATAAATATGATATACTACATACTTGTTTGGGGGGGGGGGGGGTGGGGGGCATTGAAAACTTGGGCTGCGTGTTTTTCCGACCTGGAATTACTATCATATGCCTTCTCACAATTACCCCCATACGTTTTTACAAAATAAAAAGAATGCTGTTGCATTGGCATTAATTGGATTAATGAACCAAAGTTTACTGCCTGAACAAATTTGAATTCCAAGAAAGTTAATAATTTATAAACTTTTTGTCCTAACTTTGAAAATTAACGGCTTGGCTTTATTACAGCGGGATGATAGAGCTTTGTGGTTTGTTTTTTTAAGGTTGAAAAAATACAACCACAAAGAGGAACTATTTTCAGAGCCAACATTTGCACGTGCATTAAAGCACACCTTTCATAAATTATTCATGTGCCAGCAAGAAGCTTCCTCTGTTATTTCGTTGTAAAATGTCAACATCTGTGTTTATTACTCATTAAAGTTGAGATGGTGAGCGCAAACAGAAAGAGTGGGATAATATTTGCATGATGAAATTCGCTTTCTTTTGAATATACAATGTAAATACAGCGTTGTACGGGCGGGAATATTACAGGTTGAGTTTCAGAAATCTCCCAAAGCATTCACGGTAAAGATTCTAAAATATCATTATCTGCAAGATTGGCTGTATTATTTACGGGGATGTCTTGTGGGCTTCTGGCGTCACTCATCAAAGCCCCAAGTTTGCAAGTTCAAACAAGTTTGGAACGCAGCCTAATCATTATACGGTGGATATCGCCATGGTCGGCCTCCTTGCTTAGGAACTTCATACATAATTTACATCTAGACAAAGATTAGCTTCCAGCGCAAACAATCGACGTGACTGCTGACCGGAACAAGACGCCGATGTACTGCGTGACACTCTCGCCTCCAACACAATGTAACGGAAACTGATATGGTATTCATGAGTGTGGGGGCCCAGTTCTCGGACGCAAAAGCCAGGCACGCTTTGGCGTGACTCGGGGACAAAACATGCGACAGCAATAGTAACACTTCATTTTTGTAAACACTTTTTCACGAATCGTTTTAATATTACCTTACTCCTCTATCGTGCCGAAATCGTTACTGTGTACTGTGGACACATCCCACATTTCATGTTGATTATTAAAACACTAGTTGGCATAACTGTTTTACGACATGCTGTTTACTTGGGTAGAAAATAAATAAACCTGCTACCAACCAACCGACTTACAAACAAAACCGCAGATGGTATTTAATTAGTTGGAATGAGTTTAATTAACTTGACTAATGACATGATTTAGCGGGCTAGTGAGACTATAGCTCAACCACGCAGTCGAGCTTGCAGGGTGTCACTGGGAATCCAGGATATCATTTGCCCTTCACTTTAAAAATTTTCAGATCCGGGTCCCGTTGGGCCTGACACAAAAATGGTCAGAATGACCCGGAATTTGTCTCAAAATGACCCATAAAAGGGTCTAATTGACGCAGAATACGATTAAAAAAACCACAGGCACTCTGGGACTCAAAATCCGGGTCAATTCTGAACCAGGAACCAGGAGTGTATACCCCGGTTCATAGTGTCACGGATGAAAAACAAAATGGCCGTAGCGTTAATAAATGTCTGCCATACTTATTTTATATAGTTTATTTTAAATCTTCGGACATAAGTACATAGGCCTATATACTTTTAAAATAGTCCGGGTCAGGACAAAAGTTTTAAAAAACTGTCATCATAGAATGTCAGACCCCTAAAACATCTACTGCCAAGATAAAGATAAAGTAAATACATATACAAAACTAACGTAACTTCTGGAGACAGAATACAAGATAAAAAGAGCCAGTTACTAAGAAAAACAAGAACAATTGATTTAACTTTTTTTTTTAAATTAAGAAGCAAACATCAAAGAGAGTTAAAATGCTCTCTCATTCTGGATCTTAAAACATGGAAAGGTTCAGTGACAAGACTGTTCCTGGTTTCAGGGGCAAGAGTAGAACACATTTTTGGAAAACGAACCATGCCATCGATTTGAATATATCTAAGTAGAAATGTGTTTGATTAACATGTTGTAGTGGGGCTACTGTGGCTAGATTAACCACGTAGTCTCGCCGGAGTCACTGGGGATCATCCAGGATCTCATTTATTCCCCTATACGTCAGTTCTTGAAAATCTAGCGGATGAAAAACAAAATGGCCGCATCGTTAATATAGTGCGACTGTACTTAGTTCGCGGCATTATCGGCTTACAAGCTGCCCCTTGTTTATTAGGCTACCCTCGGGCAGTTCACACATTGGAAACGATGCACCACCGCACCTCCCGTTCCAAGGAGCAACACTGCAAAAAGGTCATTTTGCCAATGTCGCTCACGAGACTCTTGTCTTGCATGTATAAACTGGCGATCGCAAATCCTTCCGTTCTGTCGGCTGATTGAACCAAGTCTCGTACGAGCAACAGATTCGGCGGGAATTAAAGTGGCATTTTCCCGCCAAGACACGTGTCACAATTTCTTAAGTAGATTCGGCCGCTGCGGGCGATGGATTTGCAATCGGATATTTGGATAGAAGAAAAGCGTGGATGGTGCAAAGTATTGAACGATAATTTGTTGTTTCTCATTACACGGAGACATCATTATGAAAGGTAATTGGGGAAATTTTTGAAGTTAGGTAGCAGCAAATGTGCCTGGTAAATGTCCACTATTTACGAAAATCTGAGAAGCGCAAACTTTCCAAACACTGTTTTTTTTTTTTTTTTAATACCACGTGTCGAGCTAAGCATACAGGGGAACTGTGAGCTTAAAAAGCCAAGTCCAGCTATTAAGTATACAGAAAACTGTGAATCTAATAGTCAAGTCGAGCTAAGCATACAATAGACTGTTAGCCTAACAGCCAAGAAGAGCCAAGCGTGCAGAAAACTGTGAGCCTAAATAGCCAATTGAGGAGCTGTCAGCGTACAGGAAACTGTGAGCCTAACAGCCAAGACTCGCTAAGTACAGAAAAAAGCTGCATGCCTATAACAGCCAGGTAGCTAAGCATACATGCAGGAAACTGTTGGCCTATACAGCCAATAACTGACGGTGGCTTGTTTGACAGGAAACTACTACAGAAGAAGCAAACTCGTTTAAAGCAATAGCAAATTAGTTTGAAGATGAAATAATGACTGCATGCGAACAAAACGAGTCATGTTTTCCGGACCATACTCCCAAGCTTTGTGTGGTGCGGTGTTCGATCTAAACAAGCAATATACTGCCCAAATAGTAGCGCAGCAAGGGATGAACTCCTCCAAACAGATCGGTAACTCTGACTACATTCAGCCTGCTCCGTTCTGCAGTGACATGATCATGAGCGCAAGCACAGAACACTGAGCGAGCCTCGTCCTCGTCCCCTGCAATATGACCTCCTGCATCGCTCCCCTGGCGCAAGGATTTCACACTTATAGCCTTCTCGATCGATGTCTCTGCCGACGAAACTGCCTTGCGTTACTGAATCCTCGTTCGGAAGTAAATTCGGCGCATCCTATACACTGCAAAAACTGGGGTGTTAAATTGATTCTTTCTGGTATCTATATGTGACAACACCAACATGATGTTATTTATCCCCATTACTATATCGTTGGTGAAATTAACACCGTGTCGGTGTTGTCACATACAGATACCAGAAAGAATCAATTTAACACCCCAGTTTTTGCAGTGTACGCGTATACTATTAGTAATAGTGAATTCTCCAATGAATCAACAGAACGTAAAGTCTTGCTTTACTTGACCCCAGCTTTTTTGTTTTATCTACCGTTTATACATGCACGGTAAGAGGTGAGAGCAGCGACGAGATTAGGGTACAATTATTGTAGGGTGCACATAAGGGGGGTTCGCAGTTTTTTCTAGGGGGCACATAAGGGGGGTGCGCAGTTTTTCTAGGGGGGCACTTCTGGCCAATTAAATGTCTAGCTCCCATTTGTATTTTTCTTCAACAAGCCCATTTTGATATAGAGCTCTCTTTTTGCATCTATTTTTTAGAAGATAATCTGATGTTGAGGTAAATATTTGTAAATATTATTGAAATTACTGCATAAAAGCGTATAAAATTTAACATTTTCTTCCGGTAATTGTTAATGTCAAATTTCCAGATTTCATATGGGGGCACGGGGGGGGGGGGGGCATGGACATCAACTTGGGGGCATCTTTGTTTAATTTTAGTCTAAAAGCTTACTGAGTATGGTGTTCATACTAGTACCATTTTTTATGTGAAATATTTTTCTCTGAAATAAAGTCATAGTCGAGAAAACTGAATCTGGAAACCCAAATAAACGCAATCAACTGACGTCGGTCGTTACAACCAAAATAAAGGACTACGCTGAATTGTGCATGGTTTTTCACAATTTGTTCTTTACTCACCCAACGGATTAAGGCCAAATTTCACAGGTTTGTATGGGTGGTCACACAAACATGTTGTGACTATTTTGTCAGCTCTACCAATCCTGTATAATAGCTTTAACCTTGAATTTCCGAGTGAAAATTTAAAGATTCATGCGCTTGCCTAGTGATGTGCGAACAGAGTAACCCATTGCACTTTTTGACCAATGACTCGAAACATCTCTCACACATTATTGTTTTAATTAATCAACTGCTGCTTCCTTCCATTTTAAGTAAAGCAAATCGTATTTTTTTTATAAGACACTGTAAGCAGTCATTGGTGATTGCCTGCAAATTCTTTGGAGTTCTTTTCGCGTCTTACAGAAAGAAACCACACCACAGCTAAATCGCTCACAAAACAGCCGCTGGTGACCAATCGTCGCAATCGCTTTTTGAACTCTTGAGGGTGAGATGAAATCAAACCTATCGACTATCATATCATTTGAGACATAAAACAGTCACCTGTCGTCCCGATCAGCCGTCGCTTTCTTCCTCCCTTGACAATTCGATAAATTGAAGCCTGTTCCACTGCTATTATATTATATGCTTGATTACCGCTGTGTACAAGACCTCCACTTTGGTCCCAGGGTCATCTCCGACGAGACCGACGGCATGCATGCACGCTGCCGCAGTATCAACATCTGAAGTCAAATTCTTATTATTCAATTAGCACACGTTTCGAATCACCCCATCTACAGCTTGATCATCACGCGTCCCTTTATGGCGAAGGCAACCAATTAGGCCCCCGTATTACATATAATTAGATCCCATAAAAGAGAAACCGGAAGGAAACTTTTGCGCTTTAGATTCAGACTCCGATAGCTTGGGAGGTTTTAGGTGAAGAGATGATTGGAGAAACGGCACAATCTACTTGCTGTAATTGCTACACCACTGGCACCTAATTGGGTCTTGCCAATTATGACCGAATAGGTTCCGATTAACTGGATTCGGAATGAAACTTTGTGATCCGGATTTTAAGTATCGATTGGTAGGATGCTTCGGTGAAGAGGCATGTATAGGGAAAAAGTACTTGTGTTTTATCTGCAGCATCCCAGCCACGCATGAGGTCGAATGTTATAATCAATTTTTCTAATTTGAGAAAAACTCTGTGTACTGGACCAAGGAGTGGATATTACTTTAATGTATTCATTTTATTGCAAACAATATGTTAATGACAAGACGTCTCGAAGGCTAAATGACAACCCTACGCACATAAACAGGTATACTAGTGTAGCAGAAGCAGTCAAGTGGAAACACATTAATGCAGACAGACAGAGAGAAAGAGAGAGCGAGAGAGAGGAAGAAAGCACACAGAAAAAGCAAGGGATGAAGAATGAGACCACGTGGGTAGAGAGAGAAGGGGCTGGTTTTGCCCACAAGATGTTGAAACTCAAAGGTCAAAATCAAATTTGGGAAGACGGATAAAATATAATTAATTAGTGAATGGGACAGACTAAAAGTGTGTTCTTAATTTTCACACTGAACTGCGGGATTTTTATTTTTATTTTTTAATTTTTTTTATCAACCAGAAATATTATTCTTAATGGTTGTGAATGTCAACTAGTGGACCAAATTTCAAGCCTCTGCTTTTCACGGAATTCTGGGCTTAAATACAACGCCCCGTAAAAGTGCAGAACTCAGTGGTCCGTAATCGCCGAATTATGCGATAAGCAGCGCCAGCAGTTGTGCCGAGACAGCAACATGGTTTATGGATGGGAACAATCTCTTGCTCAGATCTAACTCTAAAATTTTCATGTGAATTCTTGCTTTAGTGATGCAGATCAGTCAGTTTTATAGGTGACATGTTGGGAACATCGTGTGGCCACGTTCCTGGTTGTTAACATTTTATTTATAGGCCTAATGGAATAATCTATATTCAAATTATATCTGACACTGCATACATTAATGACGCTGCATAAATTAGTCCCATTGCTCATTTCGTTTGTTCCATCACCCGGCGTGGATGGAGCTGTGATCACCCTCACTACAAACTATTGTTTGCACAGTGTGTGGTTGTCGTTCCATGAATAATAATTGTGATTTGTCATCGTTCTTTTCTGGCTGCAGAAATTTGCATCCAGTGTTAAATTATATCGTTTCACCCCTCAGAGAGAAGTAGTGAGAAGTTTCTTTGTTATTATAATTATTACTGCTAGTATTATTACATAATTCTGTTAATGAAATCAACGATGCCTCGTAAGCGAACTTAATCACTGTAGCTCGCAAGCCTGGGGATACCTGTAAACAAGGGTGCTTGCCATGTGAACCAGAAACCCTGGGGTTAACCCCATCCCACCCCCTTCCACGATAGGTGTTCTGTGATATTGTACGTGCACCACCAATCCTAGAACACTGGACCTACACAGCTTAATGTCCCATCCGAGGGACAAAGAAATTGCGTAACAGCATCTTGCTCAAGGACAGGTGCACGACAAGGACTCGAACCCACACTCTGCTGATCAGAAAAACAAGAGCTTGAGTCTGGTGCCCTTGATGCCCAATGTGATCTTACATCTAGCCCTCTATTCGTTGTAGGGAGTCTGTAAACTCCCACATGCAACAGCCACGTACGGGCTTCGCCTCCAAACCAATAAGTACATACTTCTACCGAAGACCACGTTTTTGAAAACGATCAGAGCATATGATCGAAACGTCGAGTAGTCACACCATCGTTTGTTCCTGACGCACAACACCTTTTGTGACCTATTGCAAAACATTATTGCTAAATCCTACTCATCTTTTATTTCATCACCCCCCCCCCCCCCACCCACCCACCCCCGTAAACAAACCTAACCCCTTCAATAATTTGATTTCTAGATTTGGTTAAGATATGACGTAGATAGGGACGGCTTCATCGACAAGAGTGAGCTAAAGGTAAGAGTACTCAAGTAACGCACTCCCGATGGGACTAAATAAACAGACGGAACACAAATTAGCATTTGAATCAGACGGCTGGGACGGAGTCTACGTCTGATCCCGAACCCAGGTCGAAAATGTGCAGAGTTAAAGCAAAATATCTTACTTTTTCAAGATTTTAGAAAATTTGATGGGATTTGCCATAAATCTTATAAGTTCGATTCCTGTAATTAGCAGCAGTTACATCAACAATTTAATAGATGTAAATGTCAAAGAGCTGGGATGAATATGTATTTATTTGTCGGTGTGTGCTGGCAACCAACTACTCTCCAATTCAACAATTACATCAAATAAAGAAAGATGCAGTTTTGTAGACGAGTGTGGGCGGGTATAGGGGGGACCCAAACCACATGTGTGGCTCCGTTGTCGAAGATTCGAACCAGAGTCAACAAGATGCTTGATTTTCATTTAATTTTTTGTTGTTCCCCATTTTCTATCCAAATTCTTAAGTTTTATTTTAGATTGTTATAAATAAATTTCCGGGTCGTGAAACATTGCCGATGTATATACGAATCCAAAATTGTATTTCTTCGATTTGTTTTATTCAAGTCTGTTGCATTTTGTACTGTCCCATAGAGATACAATTTGTGATGAACCTACTATTAAAGAAATATTGTTTTTAATTATGTGTTATAACTTTAAAACTGAATTTGTTTTACCTCGTTTCTAGAACTTTTTGAAGGACCTCAGTACCGTGGAACTTTGCGAAGAGAAATTGCAGACCTACACAGACGCAATGGTAAGTGGTATCTCCGTTTTCAAAACATACCGAATTTACAGTCATTTACAGTCAAGATGTTATCACAACATAACTCATAGGCTTGGTTCAATTCGAAGTGTAAACCTTCAAAGTATATTTGAAATTTTTTTTATTCAATAACTCAAGTTAATATAGTTAACAAATTAATGATTATAAAGTCACTGCATGTACCGGGACTAAAGAAATAGAGTGACCCTAGATGTTGCCATTTGATTTATGTTCACTATTATATTAATTTTGAAAAATATTGATGTACATGTACTGTCAGTTTGATAATGTATCATTTTCTACTTTTTGTGATTTATGGCAGTATTAAAATAAACATTATTTGGGTATATTTGCGTGTTACAAGTAACACTTAAAGTAGCATGGCGCAACTTTCATCGTTTCACAAGAGTTTTTGTAAGTAAAACAAAAATGTAAAAAAAAACATATAACGTGCAATATTGTTTATACATCGCTGATTGATGTGAGATGACGGGATCTCAACAATAACTAATTTTTGGTTGTTAGTTTCAGTTTTTGATGAACTAACATAATCATTGGCGGTTTAAAATTAAAACCTATAATTTTGAGTCAAATCGGCAAAACAATTGGACCTTCCATCTTTAAAATAGCAACGCGTTAATTAGAAGATAGTTCAGCATCACACTAAGACGTTCAACGAATCGACGAATCGAAACTTCGTATCTTCACTGTTGTCAATTTTAATCACCGTATCGGATTAGTTTAATTGCGTTTCTCCAAACACCTTTTCCCACTTTTATTCTTCTATCTCTCTCCCCCTCCCCCCCCCCCTCTCTCTCTTTCTCTCTCTTATTAGAAAATCAATTGTATTCAAATATCTTCTGAGGATTTTAGCATATTTAATTTGTCGAAAAGACCCGTAGTTACAATATCAGTTTGCATCACTGTTAAAAGTTCGGACCAGATTAAATTTGTTTCACAATATCAAAATGTTAACATAAAAAAATGAATTACCGAATATTTTACACCGGGAAAAACGTATTATGGTTTTGATTAGTTTACTCAAATTGTAAGAAATGTTAAGCCCATGAAAACGTGGTTAGACCTAAGTTCGTGTAAATTTAAACAGTCACAAATCTTTCGTAATACGAGCCAGACTAGTGCCTTATAACATCACAACATTCTATTCCCTGGGTTTGAATGTAAGTTGATGTTTAACCATGCTGATCAGCGCAGTAAGGCCGGAAGTTTTACCCTGGCATTGGTAAGCTTTACTGTCGCAAAGTACGTTGAACGCCATGCAAATACTGTTCGGATGCTCTTTATAAAAGAAAAAGAAAAAGAAGACTACACCCGCGTTCAGTTACCCGGAAATAAATCGACATTACATGTGTGTCACCAAACGGACCGCACCAATTTACCGCTGGGTTTTAGCTGAGGTTTACTGCTTGTTATTTTCTGTCAGAGGGATAACTTTGTGATTTTGACTTGAACGGTAGGGTCATAGATTGGTTTTTGTCAATATTAAAAAGAAAGATGCAGTAAAAGTCGCATGTAAACGTTTCAGCTGACTTCAGTGTCTACTTGCTTAAATAATAGCAAAAAACGAGGTGACAGCGGGTACCAACCGCATCTACAGAGGAATGCAGTTTTTCTGAGCTTGCTGCACAATTTACCGAAAGTTTAGAGTGGGGAAAAAAAGTTACGACAAGGCTGGATAAATACCTGCTCAGTTGATTTATCCAGTGGTTTATGAGTGATGGATACAAAACAACAATGGCGCCTCAGTAGTCAATAGTGGTCAAAACATCAGCTCCAGAGACTACGGGTTCCATTTTTAACTGAGGCGCTTGTGGCTTTCTTTCCATACCACAATCCGTTATTTGTGATTATTAACTAAAGAAAGACAAGTTTACTTATTTAATTGTTTATTTATTTGTGATGATTTTGGTGCATATCATAAAGAAGTGTCAATGTTTTATGAAATATTTCTCTCTCTTTTTAAATGCCTCGGTAAAGTATTCAAAAGGGGACCTGTTTTTGTTTTTTATTTTTGCAGCTCAAACTGTTTGATGTGGACAAAGACAACAAACTAAGCTTTAAAGAAATGCTAAAGTAAGTAGTTTTTGTGTGAATTGTTTCGTATAAATTTTGGTTTTGTATTTTGTGCATAGTTACTTAGTTTAAAAAAACACGTCAGATTGAAGAGCTGGTTAAGTTTCCAAGCTGGTCTAGTACTATAGCCAGGTGATTGAGTTGCCACTGCCAGACTGGTTAAGTAATTAGTAATTTGCTAGCCTAGTTTGTTGCCGGGCTGGTTTGGTTGCTAGGCTGGTTTAGTTTATACCGGGCTGGTTAAGTTGGCGGGCTGGTTTAGTTGTCAGGCTAGTTTAGTTGTCGGCTGGTTTAGCTGTCAGGCTGGTATAGGTACTGGGCTGTTTTAGGTATCAGGCTGGTTTAATCTGAGGGCGACGGTGCATGTTTCCCACATATGACATCGTTTGTAAGTTGCTGCATGCAATGCAAGTTCTTTTTGTGTCAAAAACAGTTTTCTATCTTTGCCCGTTTTGAGATTAACTGACTGAGTTTATAGTATAGTTGTTGTTTTTATATACAACAATAAGGGTTTACCTGCTTCTTTTATAATTGGCAATCAAATAAGACGTGTCTGTTTGCTCAGTTATTCCCACTGGGAAACAAAATAGTGGATAAACGATGCAGCCCCCCCCCCCCTTTTAGAAGTCTAAGAGCTTCGTTAGTTGACGAGGAGACAATTTGGCCAAAATGCCCTGTTTGTAAGCCCCAGGGGAGCTCCTCTATAATCAGACAGAACATTTCCCGGCATAGACACCGTGCTACTAAGTGACTTGTACCTTATTTCCATAAACAGACTGGTGCCTGTGAAGGAGAACATTTTCTTGCAGTTTGAGGTAAGTAATTAGCCATGAAACTAGACATACGGTTGTAGATTGGCATCTATTTTGCTTAATCATTGCTATATTTGGGGTGGGAGACGTAGAGGCATCAATTATCTCCGATTTGTTTCTGTGGCAGTGTTACAGACGACCACATTATCCTCTCTTTCCTATTTCTGACACGTACAACCCCCTAGCGCCTAATCAGAGTCGTATCTCTTGTTGATTGGGCTGCATAAATTATGCAAATGAGATCCTCTCCTCGAATTTGATAGTGGAGGGAAACCTGATGCAGCCGCATAAAGTCGTGTTTCGGGTACATGTGGTTTAGTTTGCTCACAAAGTGCAGGAAGTAGGAAACATATTCCAGCGTGCTGGTTGTTTGATCGGTACATAAACGAGGGTTTTATTTACTTTTTTTAAAGACAACTTCAGCTTAAAGTGACTTTGACTTACTGTGTTTACAGACGAAGTTATTTGACACTCAGTGGAAGTTATTGAAGTGCTTGCTTTTCTGCAATAAATTCCCATCTGCATTTGACCGTCTCTCCTGGAATAATGAATTGATGTCTTAACCTTTACATTTAGATCATTGTTTTTAAAAAGGAGTTCTTTTCCTAAAATTCGAAGTCCTCTTAAATTTTTCCGACACAATTTTGTTTTGATATAAATAACAAAGTCAGTGTTCTTATTTCAGAGTTCGTTTTTGGAAGCAATGTTAGAGGTGGGTTGGCAAAGACATGAACCTCTCTCCGCCCGGACAGTGTTCCCTTTTTTATGTATCGCTTTTCCACACCGATCTTGACAATTCGGTTTTTCTTTGAACGTTCCTTTGTTTTGTCTATGGACCTTTGAGGCCCGTTCATATTTCCACCATTTCGGGGGGTCAATTTTGTCTTTATAATAGTTGGTACCCTGTCATTTTAAAGAAGAGTATTTTGACAAGTGCAGGCACGTGCACGGCATGCATGTTTTGTTATAGTGAAGGATGGCAGTGGAAGTTGGTGAATTAATTGCGTATACAACAATCTTTCTCAGAGAAAATTGTTCAGTAACATCAAAGTGATTTAGTCTGCATCTTACTGATTTGACCACATAATGCCATAAGGGTAATTTTTTGCAGAGCTTGTCAAATTTGTTTCAGACGCTTACGTGCAATTCAGGAGCATTTAAGCCTTTGTCAGTATGCAATAAAGCCATGCTCAAGCTGTGGTATTTAAGCATAGTAGCATATGGCTGTGCGTCAAGAATAAACATTTGCAATGAAAAAGCCTTTTTGGAAATCTTGACCAAGTTGAAATTTTACTGTCTTACTCCCGGGATTCTTCACTTGGGCCAGAGATAAATAGTTAGTCAAATAATGTTCAGATAAGTGTTGTTCACAGTCCCACCAGTCAAAAACAGGGCAGCTGTCCATTTTCAAATGGTGTGTCAATCCATCTCACTTGTATCAATAATACCAATGTGACCTATATTTACAAAAGAAGTGTAGTGTCGTGATGGTTTTTACTTTTTACCCTAGCAGTAAATGTGCGCATCCTGCTCTGCATAAATTTGAATTACGAGTGACGTGGTGGTATATTTCAAGACCGATGTCATGCACGTTTGTTTCTCGGGTCTCAAATTTATGCAAAAGAGAATGCGTGCGCATACCGTCAACAGGTCGGTTGTTGGGTCGGTTTTTACACGGACACCAGACGACACATCAACTATACAAATAGAAACTCTATTGAAATCCTACACAAACGAGACAAAGTGCATAAGATCCCTTGCATTCAGTCAAGAATCAAAATGGCGACAAAATGGCCAGGACCAAACAAATCCAGCATTGAAATTATAAGCGAAGTGAGATATATATATAAATAAATGGCAGTCTTGTGAACGTGGCCCCAGTGTTTACACCTCACATAAACTCCGATCTCCTCCGTGATTTTATTCAAAATATCTCTCTTTGTTTCAATCGGCCAATCTGTTCACTGGCAGCAACTCCTTACTGTTACAGCACTATAGACACAAGATCATGTAACGTTTGTCTTGATATCTTGTTTTATATTCATGTTATTAGTCTCTGTTACAAGGTAACTTACCCGACCCAAGTAAGCACCTTCTTCCCACAGTAAGTGTTGACCCCCCTCTCTAGTCAAGTTTGACCCCGGTGCAGTCCATTTTTGTATACCGCCCGAGACATCTCCGTTAACTCATACAGGAAAAAAATTGATATCCTTCAAATTGTGGCACATTCTTTTCTTTTTCCTGTACGGGTTTCTTCTCATCCCTCAACTCTTTTTTTTTTTTTTTTTTTTTTTTACCATGTCAACTCATCAGATATACTTCCCACGTTGTAATCATTGTTGATTGGTACCCTTCTTCCCGTTGTGACGTCGATGTAGGACAGTTACAAGGGATCAATGTAGACTCATCACTAGTTCTATCACGTGTCTTTTAATGCAATGTTAATCATGTTTATGTTGCAAGGCTGATCGTTCAGTATCAAATTCGATTTCTTGGCGCCACGGTAGAGTTTGAAAAAAAAAATCAGTTGAGTTTGTACAAATCAACCCGAGAGGAAACAAACTGCATGGTGTCCCATCATCAAAAATGGTTAACGTCGGAGTAAGTATTATAATGTAATGTGTCGACCATCATTGTGTGCATGTGATTCAATGCCCATGCATGTTATATAGGCAAATACAGATACCAGCGATGGTGGGCACCATTAACAAAACATTCTGAAATACTCCTCATCAATGTGAAGACATACCGAGACTGGTTCGCCTAGACCCATGGGTGACGTGAGTGGGGAAACCAACCTTAAATTTACGTTTTGACTGGTATGTCTTATTTATTTTTTGTCTTTATTCCATTCCATTGTCTGTATGGCGCTCTATCATTGTGTGCATGAACCAACAGGGATCACTGGGAGACAAAGGAGTAAGTACATAAGGTATAGCGTGCGATTTATCGAGACTCAAACAGTCGTATACTGTGGGCACATGACGCGTTGTGCAAAGACATTTCTGTAAAACGCTGCGAATCTGTGATAAACCAAGTTCACACCAAATTCTCCGAAAACCTCATTCTAAAACTGACATTGGTAATCAGATTGTGTCCTCTGATATCCGGTAGAACGGAGGTTTTAAACGATACCAGTTTGAGATATCTGAAATAACTGAGTCGATGTTTTAATGTACGACATGATTGAGTTTGGATACAACTTCTAATCGCCGCTTCGTTAACTGTTTTCAATGAATATGTCGGTTTTGAATTAAGTGTAAACTTCTTGTCCATTCTAAAACTTTAACATTCACAACTTCGGGGGCTATATGGGTCTATCTATTAATATTGTCGGTCTGATAAATTTGCAGACTGAGTGTCTGTCATTCTCTTACCTGCTGCTTTTTTTTCTATACAATTTGCATCTTTTAGATCTGTTTTCTGTCGAACATTTTCAAACCAACCAACCTTCATTTCATTCATGATCTAGTGTCGATTAAAGTGTCGATCTTTTAAAAGGATGTAGTTGATAGGCCTTAAATCGACAGCATGGGATGTGAAATACAAAACAAATTGTATGCATTGTTGAGCTCAATTGAGTCGACATTTGTCGACAGGCGCCGACTCCAGTCGACAAGGGGTGTCTTTGTCGACACACTTGAAATGGGCGTTCAGTATTCTCAGTCATTTGCATGGGTATCCTGTGCCCATGGTATCGTCATATCTTCATTTTCTTATTTGGCTTTCCTGACTCTGGCCTTCCGTTCTGCTGTTCTATTTTGTTTTTATTCACAGTATAACGCTTCTGTTGAGTTTCCATGCGCCTAACATTAACCCGGACCTTGTTATCGCTTCACATGCTTTTTACATTGTGTGTGTGCTGTTTGTACGTGTGTTAAACTTGCACAAGCCTTTTGTCTGCGTCTGTGCGTAGAATGTCTGTATCACCACTGTGAACTCGTACACGAACATCGTTATTTCAGTGTTATAAAAATGTGCAATTACTGATTGTTCTAACTATTGATAAGTACCTAACAATGCCCACGGTCCCATTGATAATGCTATAGGTAGTTTTGAAATTAGACTTGCACTAGCTACTTGCCAAAAACGAACGTTACACGTGCCGTGCACTGCATGATAATGCGAACAGGTTTTATATAGGTGCATGGTTTAGCTGTGGAGCTTCTGAATGGCCCAAGGTCCCATCCCCCGACTTTTTAACTTTTCTCAACGAATAATGATAAAACAGGGTTGTCCCCTCGGGAGCACCGTAGATAGGTTCTCTTCTCATTCGACTGAATGATACGTGTCGCTACTGTGGTAAGTGATAAACGACAAATCCACTTTGGACTCTTGAGAGCTCCATAGTAAAGAGCAAAACAGGGGAGGGGAATTTAAAAAGGGAAAGAAAAACGGCCTCTACATTATGATAAACTGGATAAGATGCCGAATCAGCCTTCATACATTATGGCCTTTATTAATTTTAAGCTTATCATTTATTGTGATTTTAAAGAATCTTCCTTGGGGTTTTTTTATTTATGAAATCTAGACATAAAGAAATGCACTCTTTTGTGGGTTTGAGATCAATATGTGAGCTTCATAAAAAATTCTTCCGTGGAATTGTTCGCCGACTGCGTCTCTCTAAAACCCATGATAAACGATGGTTTCTATCTGTGAACGTGTATAATGGCAATACAGCGTGAACATTATTCAGCATCCACTGTGGATTTGGAAGTGTAACTCAATAGTGGAACCGTCCATAGAGCATAACATTTAGAAGAAGACAAACTTGACTTCTCATGTTGTTTCTTATGCCATTGGCAACACCCAATGGTTAGAGTTCGTTTTCATTCTGCCTTCAACTCGCTATGTGGCTTAATTTACAAAAGCCCCAAAACAGGTTAAACTTTGGACAAACCTCAAGTTTTTTTTTCTGCAATGTCTGTCCCCCTCGGGTTGTAATAGACAATTTATCTTACAAAATGAATATCCTTTCTTTCAATTTGATACTTACGGTGCTTCAGGAATGTCAAACCACTTACCCAGATAACGATATAATTTATCTCGTTGAGAAACTGAGAAGTCAAGTTCGAAAATAAATCAAAAAGGGGAAAAATATTTGTTGCATTTCTTATGTAATTTGTATTTCTTTTTTTCTTTTTTTTCTTTTTTGGGGGGGGGGGGGGGGGTAAGATGTACGTTACGTGTACGATTATGTGAACCCGCTTGTCGGAAAATTGCGTTGTTTGAAACGATTTCAAACGATTCTCGCGTTAGCGTTGGCGATAAGTAACGCGTATAAGTGCAACTAAACCTCTTATCAATACAATGATCTTCTTTGTCCGTTAAAATAAAAACAAAGGAAAAAAATTAATTTTGGGATGAAAGATAATTTCTGAATTAAACTAGAACTTGTTGTCAGGTTTCTGTGGTAATTGGTCACTCTTTTCACGCATTCGACTTGACCTAGTCCTTTGCATGTCTGAAGGTGTTCCATACTTGCTCACAAACGCACCTCATGTGAAACTTGTATAAATTCATACACATTATATATACACATTTTTCTATAACTCAACTATATCTTGTGATACTGCTTATCTCTTAAACCTTTACGAATAGTCTCCTCTTTTTCTTTTTTCTTATTTTTATACTTTATTAATTCATTTGTTATTAATCTCAACAACAATAAGTCAAATAATTTGTGTTATATACTTTGTATAATTTAGAGCAATTTAGGTTTGGCTTACATTTACTTATAACAAAACAATGACAAGCAATTAGTCAGCACCAAGCTAAAATAATTGCTTTTGCCGTATACTGCACCGCTTAAGATAAATTATGACCTCGCAATTCTTTTCACTAGAAATGTCATACTAATTTACAACATTTGTAAGCAATAAATCAGCTGGATAAAAATGTAATTACAGATCACTTGAATTTCTGTTAAAAACAAGTATCACTTATTTCTGATACGATGCAGAATTTCAGACCAACATTGCTTCTACGCGATTGCACCATAGTGGTTGAAAGTTTGTGTCCGTACAGTTTGTAGAGACAACTCATTAACATAATCTAAGACGCACCTTTTTAAATGTTTTGTCTTTAACAGAAGAAGGTTAAAGTGTCCAATGAGGAGTTCCAGAGAGTTTTTAGTTACTACGACAAAGTAAGTTGAGTGTAACACTTATGTGCAGAAATTTAACCCGGGTTTATTTATTTATAACAGTTAATCAATGTTTTGGCCGAAATAGCTAAAACTGGTTTAACATTATACACTGTATTACTATTATACAGAATCGGTAAGGATAACAACATCGTTGTTTAATTTTAGTCTGATTATTAAGTTTACCATAGAAACATTTCTTTCTGTGAAATATTCCCGCCGAAATGAAGTCATATTAAAGAAAACTGTATCTGAAAACCTTTTAAAAAACGCAACGGCCGACTTTGGTTGGTAAAACAAAAATTAAGGACAATGTGTTTACATGCTAAAAATTGTGCATGGTTTTTCACTATTTTCTCCTGACCCACACAATGGATTAAGCCAAATTTGTGCATAGTCCTTCACTATTTTCTCCTGACTCACACAATTGATTAAGCCATTTTATTTCATGTAAATAGTTGATCACACAAACATGAACACTGTCTTCGACAATTTTGTCGACCCTACGGTTCCGGTGAATTATCCGTTACCAATCAACAGTGACGTGTCTAGGTGCACCAAGTAAAGGGTGAATGTAAACTTAGATTGGCAAAATTTGCCACTAATTTGGTGCATGTGTAACTAGTAATGTAACACTTCTGACAGCTGGTATTTTTTCTGCACATGTAGGGATAATTAACAAAAATAATTACTCTAATTTGGGTACTGGAAGTGTGACTTGGATCCTACAAGAAAGTTTACTCATTTGTATAAATATATAGACGATGATACTCACACATGAAAGGTTTTAATGTTTGGGCCTAGGTATTAAAGGCAGGGTCATAGATTGGTTTTTGCCAAAGTAATGCCGATTTATAAGCAAAATTTATCAAGAAAGATACAATAAAATTCGCCTGTGAAAGTTTCAGCTGAATGCAGTGTCTACTTGTTGAGAGAACAGCAAACAACTGTCATGTTATATTCATCAAGAGCTTCGAATCCACCCATTCAGGTGACAGGTACCAACTGCATCTCTGACCACAGTATTCACAAACGGACACCAACGAAATGTGTATCTCCAAAAGCCACCTTTAGGTGACCTTACGAGAGCTTTTGAGAAGTTTTTCCGGAACATTCCGGGACATTTCAGACGGACTAATATTGCAGGGTGCTTTTTACTATACCCATTTTAAAATAAGGAGGCTTTCGGATAAAAAATTACACACAATTTTCCCGGGGTCATTACCTGACGCTACCTTTATGCATGTCTGATTTTCTGAGTTCGTGGTGGATTTTCGTTGACGGTTTTTGTGTTTTCTGGTTATGTCGTTGACAGGATCACAACAACGTTATCAGTGGTGACGAACTTACTGCTTTCCTCAAGGACTTGGTGATTATTCATGCAGAACCGGTAAGACAATTATTTAAGAACTAAGCTTCCAAATTCAAAGCGACTACATGAAGTCCTATCGATCCAATTCACCTAATGCCATCATTACAGTAATCTGTGCTGCGCCATTTTGAGAGTCAATACGCTTATCATGGGTTTTTCAAGTACGATTTGACTCCCAACATGGTGAATGTGGGCCGTGATGACAAAAACCGCGTGTAACGTGGTTGAAAGGGGTCTATTAAGTTTGTTATACCACGGTAACAGACTGTGGGTTTTTTTATTGGTTGAGACCCAATCACGTGATGTGCTACAAAGGTACATGTACATGGCTCAGAGAAAACTTGAGTGATGTACACCACGGGGCAAATTCTGTACCTTGCTCGTACCCACCGTTTGTCGTTCCAAGCTCGTACCCACCGTTTGTCGTTCCAAGCTCGTACCCACCGTTTGTCGTTCCAAGCTCGTACCCACCGTTTGTCGTTCCAAGCGCTTTTACCATTTACCCCAAGGGTGTACAAAACACCTGGACCCCATCACATCGTGCAACAGCTATATAATGGTTCCATTAAAACTGGTAGTTTTTTCTGTGCATTATAAATTGTTATATTGTGTTTTGTTTTGTTTTCGTTCTGTTTGCTGTTTTGCTGATTTTCAAAGGAATATCTACAACAAGCCCATCCCCTTTTTGGATTTGGCATCCACTCTAGTCCTTTACTTAAGATATTACTATTTGCGTAAAGTAGAAATGAAAATTACATTATATTGAGTTGGAACTTATACATAAAGAATATTTAGTGCCTGTGAGTCTTCATTATTTTCAACTCAACATTGCTTGTGTTTTCTTTTCTTTTTTATTTCTACAAACAAAGAACAATAAAATTGGGGGCTATTTAAAAGGAACTTGTACGTCATTCTCAGAAACATTATATTATATTGAATACTTTGAATATGTTATTGTTTTATTGACAAACTGAACCTTTGGTTAAAGGAAAGGTGTTCTTGCTTAATGGTTTAGCCTTCTCCACTTTGTCGTTTTTAATATTGCTTTGGGTGTTGCTGTTTTGGGGGAGGTTTTTTCATTTTGTTTTGTTTTAGTTGTTTCTTCTTTTTCTGCATTTCTTGTTTTACTCGTACATTTAAACGTGCATTGTGTAGAGAAATAAAACATTAATAAAAAACTACTTTAGAATTGTCAAGTCAGCCTTTCGAAAAAGTGACCTGGTATCCGATTCAATCGACTTACAAAGTGAAATTTTATCTATTGTCCATGTTCAGGGGCCATGCCAGGAAGAGACGTTAAAAAAATGCTCCAAGGACATCCTGGCAATGGTGGACAAGAACAACGACGAAAAGATCTCACAGAATGAACTCAAAATGTTCCTCGGGGTCACGACCGAGGACGCATAGTCACCTCCGACCTTTGACCTTTGATCTTTTCACATTTTTGTCCGTCACTTTTTGCCGATTCCTTAGACGCAAGGGATTGTGGGTAGATAACGTAGTGAATAGACGCACTTTTAAAAAACTTACAATATTTATGGATGACACTGACTTTAATCTATAGCTATATACATGTAGCACCTTGCCTTCAAAATTACATAGTATCGATTATATAAAGTTTCAAGCAGCCGGTTATTCGGTTCTCATGTTTTTTCGTATTAATAGTAGCATTGATATACATAAGATATATAAGAAATATTAATATAAACTTTGGAAAGAATAACTTTTATCAAAACTAGTTTGACTCTTGGGTATTGTAGGCCTAGAGTGATAAGAATAACAAATTTCAGCATTTAAGAATGTAGAGTGTATGGGCGATCGTAGAAGCTGACGGGTTGAGTGAGCGGCTGTCTTGTCTTTCAAATGGACTGACGTCATCGCATACTCGTATGTACACGCGTACAAGTTGCTATTTTGGTTTGGCTCTTACGCAGACGTTAAGAATTTTGAAGACGGTCAAAGTCTCACGTTGACGGTACCCGATCAGAGCCAAATCTCGCACAGCTTGCGAGAACCTGATGCATTATTATAATAATTCTTAATATTATTTTTTTTATATTTCCTAAGTCTTTATCAATGGACAGCTGGACAGCAAACTTTCTTGTTTTTACATTCTCATAATTCCACTTTTATTAAGCACAGTTAATATATCTTTTTGCACCGTTTTGATGTTGTCGCGCACTTAAGTGTATTTTTTAAAACTTGATATATTTTACCCATCGCTTTCTAGGTGTTCAATTAATTTTTCTAAAGAAAATTTATTACGGTATACTAAACTTATTTTTCATGTACAACTGATGCGACAAAGTGTAACAAACTTCAAATCACTTTCAAAATCAACTGAATTTGCTTATTTCAATGGTTTATCATACTGATCAAGACTAATGTAATACAAATTTCAACCAACTCGACCCCCATGACGCAAACACCGCCCTCATTGAGGTAAAGGGTAGCCTCATCATTAGCTGAGAGTTGTACGTAGCGCGTACACACGTGCGCGTTTCCATAGTTGACCGCAGCAATGCCATCCTATGCAAGGGGGTCTACTCAATTAGAGTTTCCCATGAAGTATGCTAACTACAATGACGCATGCGCGCAGACACTGTTATAGAGTTGCGCCCTAGTCAGACGCACAAACGCGTATGCGTCAGGCCACCGTTAGCCCCATCCGTGATGCTCCCTCATTTTGCCCACCAGTAGTGTTACTCTGCACGCGCGATGTTCAAATAAATATTTCATGGCAATGGCCTATTGTTATTGAGACACTGTTACGAGGCAATTTGGGTCACAAAGGAGTGTCACGTGACCCATTAATGATATAAATTGAACTAAAATGATTTTCCAACTCATGAAATCATCCTTGTTTATTACAAAGAAAATACACAGAGTGCAATCAGATTCCTGGAAGTAATTTGTCCCAACATTCCTCACCAATCATCATTCCATCATATTTTGTATGCCTTTGATATTGTTTTCCCTTTGCTTTTTTGGAAGGGTATTTATATTAGATGTATATCAGTTTCTTTATGTAATGTGTTACAAGGCGCAAGCCGAGCTGAACTCTCACTCAACAATGTGCTATTTATGAAACTTTATGCCATCACCATTTGTGTGTGTGTATTGATTTATTCTGCATTTCCGAGACAAAAAAGTTTACGGTTGTGCGTCGTTATTTCCGAGTAAACTCAGGAGCGCATGTTTGACTGCCAATCATCAACGTGCAAAATTATTCAAAGCACAAAAGCAGCAAAGCTCAAGAAATTGCAATTACTTTGAAATTCATGACTACGATCCCAAAAATACTCTAGGTCATCGGAGAAATTGGAAATGCTAATAAAGCGACTGGAGGGAAGACTATTACACTGTAGATGCTTTATCGCTGATAAACTTACAGTAAGCGAACAAAAATATATCCTCGGCATCCTTTTCGCCGTGCACTATCTTGCGGTGACACTGAGCTGTAGAGTTTGCATATAAAACTCATTTTATGTCGAAGATGCGGGCGCCTGAATGGATTAGCGAGCTCGAGCCCGAGGCTACAGCGTCTGTCAGCAATGACGTTTCCCTAGAGTGCTGTAGGGGGCCTAGTCTTCTCTCGGGTTTTCCCGAGTGTCAGTAATGGTATCTCGAGACCATACATAGGCTAGAGCTATGTTGTAAAATGTAGAAATTTCTAAGCATTTTATAACCATCTAAACACCCGCATTAGTGATAAGGATTTGGAATATTTTTTTCGCTTGGACATACAACATCACAGTTCGTGTATATTAAAGAAACAAGTGATTGTATATTTAAATTTAACGTACTTTTTTGCAAATGTATTAACATTTAAGCTCACTGTATTTCTGAGTAAACGTATGGAATATTATGACAACGGTAATGCTTTTGTGAAGCCTTTATACACAGAATAACCAAGTGTTTATGCTGCCATTTTGGAATTAATGTGTGGACAGGAAACTGAAAACGAGGCTTAGCATGAACCTCGTAAGTTTCGAGGCACGTCGTTCTGCCCCTGATCTCACTATTTACGCGTACCCATCAACGATGCTGATTCTGTGTAATATCATAATTGTGTGTTAAACTACGGTGTCCGGTACAGGCCATTACTCCTTGGTTAATGTGAAACCACTCACGCATAGTCACGCCAAAGGTTCCTATGGTAAATACACACATGGTTTCAAAGTATCTGGTGAGAAATCTCATGGTCAATTCAATTTTCAAAAAGCTGGTCCCGCAAATCTGCGTCCGTATCACTAACGGAACGTGTTGTGACGATGTCAAGAGTATGGCAGGTAGGCCTTACGGTGTCTCAGCCCGGCCAACAGGTCGATAATTACAATGCTGAAACTACACTGCCCTAGGCCAGTGGAAGGGGCACCTTGAGCTGGCACACGAAGGACAAAGAAGTGCAGGCTCGGCGAAACCACGATTGCTATTACATGATTTGGTTTTTTCATGTTCTGGTGAAAGATAAGTTCTCTGTATTTAGTGCATCCCCAGTCCTGCCGTGGATCCTTATATATAAAAAGTTCACAACACAAAACAGCCGGGACTCGGGACATGTTTCTGAATGGTTATTCGTGTCTAAGGGTATTGACAATAGCTGCTAGGTAATCTTGTAAACATTATCATCAAAAAATGGAAACAATGTGGAATACCTTGAAATCTAAGTAAATATTTATCTTTTTTGATCATTGTTAACGTGAAGGACGAACAAACTCTAAGCGGGCCATGTTGAGTTGCCTTCTCGCTGTTGTGAGCGGAATAAATGATGTCATTTCTTCAGACTTAATTTTGTGTCCTTTTCTCTTTCAATTGGTCCTATGACTTTTGTTGCCCTGCTTCATTAAGAAAGAAAGGGAAATGGCTTGATTTTTCCCATGTTTCTCCAACCTACAACAGATTTTGACCTTTTTTACAAATCCAATGCACAAGCACTGGTCACAGCGTCCGAAAGAAAATGACATCCACCCATTGATGTCCCATTCCGTTAGCCGTTTTGAGATATGGTGGGTGTGCACATTTTCAATGCAAACATATTAACCACTGTCTGCGTAAAGTGTCCACCATTTATCTCAAGTTTGCTACTTTTGTTTGACGAACCGCGGTGTCTGACAAACCGTTAAGGATTCCACAAACTGCTTTGTCGCACATAATGGTCCATCCGACCATTTCTCTTTGGTCGGACATAATAAGCCACTTGCGAGTTAGATTTGAATAAAGTTTGATACATCGATTTGCTTAGTCACAAGTTGAAACTTAATTTTAAATTGCTTAGACTATAGAGACAGTTGGTATTTCAAATGGTTCGGGGCAAGCTTTTGTTTAGCAACCTCCAGATGAGCAAACCCTGGTACCATTGTACCATACACATTCATTCAGAATTGTGTATGGGTGTTCGCCGTCTCTTACGTAACTAAAGCTTGCCCGAATCATGTAACGTAGCAACTGTCTACATAGTCTGAGGAATTCAAATTTCAGCGGGGATTTATGATCAAGCAAGTCATTGTAACAGAACATTATTCAAATCTCACTCGCAAATACCAGACATTATTCAAACTAAACTCGCAAATGGCTTTATTGGTTGGACATCACAGGTTGGCAGAAGGGACCAAATCTGTTTCGGCACAATGCTTTCTTTCTTTTTTTTTTTGGGGGGCGGGGTTGTTGAACAAAGAAAACAATTACTGGAGTGGGATTTGAACCTGTGACCTCTGGACTAACGTGCCGTTGCTCTACCAACTCTAGCGCTATGATGGCTGTCTTTCTGTTTTGTCAATACCTTGGTTGGAGGGGGTCACCAGTCAGACGTCTTACAACCTTATACTGCAGTACAGCTAGGGATCATACCCTGTTTACGGTACTACCTTGGAAGCGGCATTGTAAAGGTAATGTACTACTGCAGAAGGGGTGGGATTTTTTCTTTAAATTACCCAGTCAGTTTCTTTGGTTGTTTATTACTTGATTAGTAACAATGATAAATAAATACGACGTTAGTGCGCCGTTTCTGGACGCTATGGTGTTGTCCTCATGAATTTTTGGGCGAATCAAGGACAACAACACCAAATATTACAAAGATATTTGAAGCTTTGCATGTCAGACAATCAACCTAGTTCAGTTTTCGGTAACACCAACTGCACAAGTCTCACTTTTTGATACAGCCTGAGAAAACAAAATTAGCTGTTTCAAAGTGCTACCAACCGAAAGGACCTATGGTATAAAAGCAAAACAAAATTTAATGGCCTGACGTTTCGATCCTATCATACTAGTAGAGTTTTTCTCATCAAAGGCTAACTGATAACACGAAACACTTAAACAAGTACTGGTTTAACAGAAGCAGTCAAGTGGAAAGAAAGCAACTACAAAAAAGACTTGAGGGGCCATTCATACGGAGCCCCAAAAGGGACAGGTAAAAGAAATTTGAAAAGGTAACAAAAATATCAAAATTATTTCGTTCCCTCGAAACACTATTTCGTTCACTCTAAATACTATTTTGTTACCACGAAATATTATTTCGTTCCTTCGAATTAATATTTCGTTCCCTCGAAATCATTTCGTTCACACGAAGTTCGTGGGAACGAAATAACATTTCGAGGGAATGAATTAATATATTATTTTGTGGGGAAAACAATTTTTTTTCCGTTCCCTCGAAATAATTGAGCGGCTACGAAGGCCTTGATATGCCGTTTAATATCCAAGTATCATTACAAGATCGCCGTACAACTAACATCCTGTTGATGCGTTTCTTTGTTTTGTTTTCTTGTTGTTGTTGTTGTTGTTGTTGTTGTTGTTGTTGTTGTTGTAGTTGGTGTTGTTTGTTTGTTGTTTTCGAGGGGATGTTCAGATCGTTTTCTTAATAATTAAATTGAAGTTCCATTATAGTCTCAAGTAGAGCAAGAAGAGAAGGGTTGATAACGGAATTCTTTATAAGATTTAAGTTTTCGCCGTACAAAGAAAAAAATTGTACAACAATTTAATGGGGGCAAAGATGAGATGCATTCTTGGCAACAAAGGGCTGTCAATCATTCTGCTGAACATTGTATTAATTGCTTCGCTCAATTAGGAAAGTCAGTGAAATTCAACCTGATGTAGTTGTAAGTGAGTTGGAAAAGATACACTAAAATAATGGCTTTAATATCCCAGAAATTCTCTTGGCATATCAAAGACTCTGTACCAGTATTTCAGTCCCTCGAAATATTATTTCGTTCGAACGAAATAATTATATTTCGTTCCCTCACAATATTATTTCGTTTCCACTAAATAACTTATTTCGTTCCCTCGAATTTTTATTTCAAGTGAACGAAATAGTGTTTCGAGGGAACGAAATAATGTTTTGAGGGAAAGAAATAGCATTTCGAGGGAGCGAAATCATTTCGAGGGAACGACACATATTTCAAGGGAGCGAAGTAGTATTTTGAGGTAATGAAATAATATTTCGAAATAACGAAGTAATATATTGAGGGAATGAAATAATAATTTGAGGGAATGAAATAATTTCAGTAGTTTTTTTACCTTGTCAATATTTTTTGTACCTGTCCCTCTAGGGGCTCCGTTAATTAATGTGCATGGCGTTACCAGAAACCTGATTTCAATCGATTGGAGATTTACATCAGAATTATACTTTACTGTCCAATGAAAGGTAAACGTATAAAAGGAAGCAGAAATTAGCGAAATAAGATGAGTCGAAGCCCACTGAATTGTTTCTGCAGAAAGGGGGGTTTCCATTTCACAAAGATTTAAACTAGTGAGTTTTCAACAATGTTTGTACCATCCACCGTCCCTTTATTCACAATGCTTCATCCTAAAGCATTGCGAATAAAGAGACGGTGATTGGTCCATAATTTTCCAAGGATTTTCCAGCACATGTAAAAAAAAATGTATAGTAATTCCCAAAACAACTGCATCGTTTTGCTGAGCAGAAACCTCACCTTAGACATTGACTGAAATTAATAGCTAAAACTAGTTGGACTAACCATTTAAGATGGGTGTGCTTGACCATGCATACATTAGAAGCCTCACAAGATTGTAGACTCATAGTGACCTAAATGTGTGTGCTTGACCATACATGTACTCTTCCAAACCCCCATCGCTTACGATAGCGTTAACATGATCCTAACCCTGACCCTAACCCTAACCCTAAAGATTTTGCAGACCCTCATATTTTACCCTAGCCCTAACATGATCCTAAGCCTAACCAGGCATGTCCCTAACCCCGCCTTAAACCTCTTCCAAACTCTCATATATTACCCTAGCCCACACCTAGTCATATAGCCATAACCCTAACCCTGATCCAAACCCTCATGTATTACCCTAGCCCACACCTAGTCATATAGCCATAACCCTAACCCTGATCCAAACCCTCATGTATTACCCTAGCCCACACCTAGTCATATAGCCATAACCCTAACCCTGATCCAAGCCCTCATGTATTACCCTAGCCCACACCTAGTCATATAGCCATAACCCTAACCCTGAACCAAACCCTCAAGTATTACCCTAGCCCACACCTAGTCATATAGCCATAACCCTAACCCTGATCCAAACCCTCATGTATTACTCTAGCCCACACCTAGTCATATAGCCATAACCCTAACCCTGATCCAAACCCTCATGTATTACCCTAGCCCACACCTAGTCATATAGCCATAACCCTAACCCTGATCCAAACCCTCATGTATTACCCTAGCCCACACCTAGTCATATAGCCATAACCCTAACCCTGATCCAAACCCTCATGTATTACCCTAGCCCACACCTAGTCATATAGCCATAACCCTAACCCTGAACCAAACCCTCACGTATTACCCTAGCCCACACCTAGTCATATAGCCATAACCCTAACCCTGAACCAAACCCTCAAGTATTACCCTAGCCCACACCTAGTCATATAGCCATAACCCTAACCCTGATCCAAACCCTCATGTATTACCCTAGCCCACACCTAGTCATATAGCCATAACCCTAACCCTGATCCAAACCCTCATGTATTACCCTAGCCCACACCTAGTCATATAGCCATAACCCTAACCCTGATCCAAACCCTCATGTATTACCCTAGCCCACACCTAGTCATATAGCCATTACCCTAACCCTGATCCAAACCCTCATGTATTACCCTAGCCCACACCTAGTCATATAGCCATAACCCTAACCCTGATCCAAACCCTCATGTATTACCCTAGCCCACACCTAGTCATATAGCCATAACCCTAACCCTGAACCAAACCCTCATGTATTACCCTAGCCCACACCTAGTCATATAGCCATAACCCTAACCCTGAACCAAACCCTCAAGTATTACCCTAGCCCACACCTAGTCATATAGCCATAACCCTAACCCTGATCCAAACCCTCATGTATTACCCTAGCCCACACCTAGTCATATAGCCATAACCCTAACCCTGATCCAAACCCTCATGTATTACCCTAGCCCACACCTAGTCATATAGCCATAACCCTAACCCTGATCCAAACCCTCATGTATTACCCTAGCCCACACCTAGTCATATAGCCATAACCCTAACCCTGATCCAAACCCTCATGTATTACCCTAGCCCACACCTAGTCATATAGCCATAACCCTAACCCTGATCCAAACCCTCATGTATTACCCTAGCCCACACCTAGTCATATAGCCATAACCCTAACCCTGAACCAAACCCTCAAGTATTACCCTAGCCCACACCTAGTCATATAGCCATAACCCTAACCCTGATCCAAACCCTCATGTATTACCCTAGCCCACACCTAGTCATATAGCCATAACCCTAACCCTGATCCAAACCCTCATGTATTACCCTAGCCCACACCTAGTCATATAGCCATAACCCTAACCCTGATCCAAACCCTCATGTATTACCCTAGCCCACACCTAGTCATATAGCCATAACCCTAACCCTGATCCAAACCCTCATGTATTACCCTAGCCCACACCTAGTCATATAGCCATAACCCTAACCCTGATCCAAACCATCATGTATTACCCTAGCCCACACCTAGTCATATAGCCATAACCCTAACCCTGATCCAAACCCTCATGTATTACCCTAGCCCACACCTAGTCATATAGCCATAACCCTTACCCTGATCCAAACTCTCATGTATTACCCTAGCCCACACCTAGTCATATAGCCATAACCCTAACCCTGATCCAAACCCTCATGTATTACCCTAGCCCACACCTAGTCATATAGCCATAACCCTAACCCTGATCCAAACCCTCATGTATTACCCTAGCCCACACCTAGTCATATAGCCATAACCCTAACCCTGATCCAAACCCTCATGTATTACCCTAGCCCACACCTAATCATAATATAGCCATAACCCTAACCCTGATCCAAAACATCATGTATTTACCCAATTTCACACCTGATCGTAACCCTATTAAACCCTAACCCTCATCCAAACCGTCATCTCTTACCCAAGCCTATCTGATCCTAACCGAAATCTACCCTATCCAAACCCTCATGTCTATATCCTATTCCTCCCATGATCCTAACATTAACCCTAGCCCTCTTCAAAGCTCTCATCTCTTACCCAAGTCAACACTAACCCTTATCCTCGTCCAAACCTTCTTCATTCTCTTACCTTAGCAGTAACCCGATCCTAACCGTATCCCTAACCCCTATCCAAACCCTTATGCCTATACCCTATACCCTAACGTAACCCTAACCATAACATTCTTCCAAACACTCATTCTTACCGAAGCTCAAACCCGATCCTGACCCTTACCCTAATTCAAACCTTCATGTCTACATCATTTTCCACACTTGTTCCTAACCCTTGCCCTAACCCTCTTCCAAACTCTCATCTCTTACCCTAGCCCACACCTAATCCTAACCCTAACCCTCTTCCAAACCCTCATCTAATACCCAGGGTCGCGCGTGATCCTAGACCTAAGCTTCTTCCAAACCCTCTGTCTAACCCATACAAGCTAAAACCTGATCCTAACCCTAACCCTAACCCTCTTCCAAACCCTAATCTCTTACCCTAGCCCACACCTTATCCTAAACCCTAACCCCCCCCCCTCCAAACCCTCATCTCTCACCAAGAGCCAGGCCTAATCCTAAAGACAGACCCTAACCCTCCTCCAAACCCTCATCTCTTACCAAGGGCCAGGCCTGATCCTAACCCTAACCCTAACCCTCTTCCAAACCCTCATCTCTTACCCTAGCCCACCTATCCTAAACCCTAACCCTTCTCCAAACCCTCATCTCTTACCAAGAGCCAGGCCTAATCCTAAAGCCAGACCCTAACCCTCTTCTAAACCCTCATCTCTTACCCTAGCCTACACCTTATCCTAAACCCTAGCCCTCCTCCAAACCCTCATCTCTTACCAAGGGCCAGGCCTGATCCTACAGCCAAACCCTAACCCTCTTTCAAACCCTCATCTCTTACCCTAGCCCACCTATCCTAAACCCTAACCGTCTCCAAACCCTCTTCTCTTACCAAGGGCCAGGCCTGATCCTAAAGCCAAACCCTAACCCTCTTCCAAACCCTCATCTCTTACCCTAGCCCACCTATCCTAAACCTTAACCCTCCTCCAAACCCTCATCTCTTACCAAGGGCCAGGCCTAATCCTAAAGCCAAACCCTAACCCTCTTCCAAACCCTCATCTCTTACCCTAGCCCACCTATCCTAAACCCTAACCCTCCTCCAAACCCTAATCTCTTACAAAGGGCCAGGCCTGATCCTAAAGCCAAACCCTAACCCTCTTCCAAACCCTAATCTCTTACCCTAGCCTACACCTTATCCTAAACCCTAACCCTCCTCCAAACCCTCTTCTCTTACCAAGGGCCAGGCCTGATCCTAAAGCCAAACCCCAACCCTCTTTCAAACCCTCATCTCTTACCCTAGCCCACCTATCCTAAACCCTAACCCTCCTCCAAACCCTCATCTCTTACCAAGGGCCAGGCCTGATCCTAAAGCCAAACCCTAACCCTCTTCCAAACCCTCATCTCTCACCCTAGCCCACCTATCCTAAACCCTAACCCTCTTCCAAACCCTCATCTCTTATCCTAGCCCACCTATACTAAACCCTAACCCTCTTCCAAACCCTCATCTCTTACCCTAGCCCACCTATACTAAACCCTAACCCTCTTCCAAACCCTCATCTCTTACCCTAGCCCACCTATACTAAACCCTAACCCTCTTCCAAACCCTCATCTCTTATCCTAGCCCACCTATCCTAAACCCTAACCCCTTTTCCAAACCCTCATCTAATACCCAGGGCCACGCCTGATCCTAGACCTAAGCTTCTTCCAAACCCTCTGTATTACCCAAGCTAACACCTGATCCTAACCCTAACCCTAACCCTCTTCCAAACCCTCATCGCCCACACCTGATTCTAAACCTAACCCTAATCCAAACCCTCATGTCTATACTGTAATCCACACTATGATCTAACCGTAATCCAAACCCTCATCTCTTACCCTGGCCCAACCTGATCCTAACCGTAGCCCTCTTCCAAACCTTCAAGTATTTCTCGAGCCCAACAAACCACATCCTAACCCTTTCTCTAATTCAAATCTTCAACTGTTTTGTAAACAAAATCCCCAACTTTTACCTTATCTAATCCTAATCTAAACCCTGAACTAAACCCCCATTCTTACCGTAGGCCTAACCTAATTCAAACTCTAACCTTCACCCTAATCCAACCCTCAACCATTACCATAACCCTAACCTTCACCCTAATCCAAACCCTCAACCATTACCACAACCCTAACCTTCACCCTAATCCAAACCCTCAACCAACCATAACCCTAACCTTCACCCTAATCCAAACCCTCAACCATTACCATAACCCTAACCTTCACCCTATCCAAACCCTCAACCATTACCATAACCCTAACCTTCACCCTAATCCAAACCCTCAACCATTACCATAACCCTAACCTTCACCCTAATCCAAACCCTCAACCATTACCATAACCCTAACCTTCACCCTAATCCAAACCCTCAACCATTACCATAACCCTAACCTTCACCCTAATCCAAACCCTCAACCATTACCATAACACTAACCTTCACCCTAATCCAAACCCTCAACCATTACCATAACCCTAACCTTCACCCTAATCCAAACCCTCAACCATTACCATAACCCTAACCTTCACCCTAATCTAAACCCCCAACCATTACCGTAGGCCTACACATTAATCCAAACCCTCAACTCTTAATCTAACTTCACCCTAACCCAAACCCTAACCCTAACCCTAACCCTAACCATAACCCTGTAGTATATATCCTCCATTATTTGTGAAGTTCTTTGTCTAAATTCAAACCCCAGCAATCTGATTTTATTTAAAAAAAAAAAAAAAATCTTAAATTTCTTTATTTAAATGTTACCTTCTGGGGTTTTTTCCCGACAGAAAACAGATCCAACATAATGGCTGCAAAAAGGCTCTGCTTATTGCCTTCAGTACGGACAAGTTGACAAGCTCCTCCTACTGGCTCCTTTTGTTGGATTTTGGTGATCTGGTGAAGGGGTTTCGTGGAAATAAAACAGAGGGACAGAGCAACCATTTGGACAGGAAAAGGAATAGGTGACCAAACATGTTTTGATTTCACACGGGGGTGGGGGTTGGTACGTCATTGATTTCGAAAATAAAATCGAATTGGTTCTTCATATTCTAGTTTTCTATAAACACAGTAAAGAGCATGTAACCTTTAGTTTAAAAACAGATACTAACACTGTTTATAGGAAGTTTAATTTGAACAAGTTTTGAAATTTTGCCTCTCTGTTTTTGTAATGTTTGTCTTATGTAACTACATGGTATTTCTTGGGGGGGGGGGGCATAATATAGGCGAAATATTTGGGTGAACCGTGCCTTTGGTTGGTGATACAAGCGTACAATTTGACACACAGTCAGAGTATGCCCTGAGAACGATTTTTGGCTAAAGGATCATCGCAGATTTTGACAAAATTAGATAGAATAACAAGCATTGTTCAAAAATTTCAAAATGGCTGCCATTGCTTTATAATTCTACCTGTATTTGTTCAAAGGACAAACCTGCAAAGTCCCTATATTAGCCAAACATCTTTCTCATGGCACTCCGACTGTGTGGCAAATTACATACTTGCCTCCCAACGGCACAATCCCATCAAGTACCTGCCTTGCTATAGGTTCGAACTGTGTGGATCGGTGAGCTTCCAGATCGAATCTGATCGATATCTTTAGTAATCGATAACTACAAATTCTGTGCTTCGTCTTGAAAACCATATATATTGACTCAAAGAGGGCCAAGGGACATGGACATATTAAAATGAATACGATGTTTCTTACACATCTTGAGTACCCGCTGGCAGCTGCTTAAAACAAATATTACAAATGGAATTATTTATTTCACAGACAGATGTTGCGTACCCCATTGCTTAAAAATATCTGCGGCGATTCAGCCAGAATTTCATAACGAAACCAAATAATATACTTACTGACGCTTAAAACAAACAACTTGATTACAGACAGACCTAATGGAATTAAAATGGGGTAACGTTATTTCCCAGACTATTTGTACACATTTAGAAATAATCAGAATAACATTGTATCTCTAAACTAACTCAATTATTTGAAATAATTTCAACGGCAGACTGCCTGCGCTGGGTTTTTAATGTTCTCAGAGGACAAAATGTTGCATAATTTTTTGCGAGACGAGAGAATGCGGTCCCTTAATTCATTTATTTTCCTACAGAGAGCAAAACGAAAAGGGAAGCAAATACGTGGACGGAGAACTCTGATTGCACAGCTGCGATGGAATCTAAAAGATACATTAAAGACACGCTGTACAGCATTTGATATGTGGAGAAAAAATCATTCTGCTTCTAAAAGAGACAGGGGATCCAATGGCCAGGTCTCGAGGTACGATACCCACCCCCCACCCCCCACCCCGGAATAAATATATTCAATATTGTTGAAACTGATACCATCTTCAGCTGCTGCAAAATATTTTCAATTAAAATTTGATGATTTTGTTTTGATCTGTACTCATTGTAGTCCAACCTTGGCTCTTTTTTTTTAAACAATGGATTGCAAAAGTAAACATTACAGTGCGGCATCATGTGATCACCCTTAACGACAAAATATGGTAAATTGAAAAAGAAGAATGATTTCCATTGGGGTTTTTTCCGCTTACAAAATGTGTACACATGGTAACATTCTTATAGCTGGTGATACCAAAGTGTTACACACGTAGATTTGTGTTGATAACCATATCAATGGCACATTATAGGCTTAAATGAATGTGCCATTGATCTACTAGGCCTACACTATCCTCAGGCTCAGAAATGTTTTTAGGTATGGTCATACTTTCGTAATGACCCCAGACAAAAACAAAATGTGTAATTTCTGTCCGAAAGCTTCCTTGTTATAAAGATCATCTGAAATGCCCTCGTTGATTAGAAATCAAAAAAAAATAAATAAATAAACCATTTGAATCTGATAAACGATTCATGCATAAATCGTTTCTCAGATTTCTGAGGGTTGGTGTCCGTTGGCGAATGCTGCGGCCAGAGATGCGGTTGGTATCCGCGGTCACCTCGCTAAACGTGGATGGGTTTCTACGTTTGTGTGAAAACATCATTACATGGCAGTATTTTGCTGCTTTCTCCACATAACAACTTTATTCAGCTGAAACCTTTTTGGGTGACTTTTATTGAGTATCTTTCGTGTTAATGTTGCCAATAAATCAACATTACGTTGACAAAAACCTACCTTTAAGACAGGTAGGACTGATGCTAAGCTTTTTAATTATGAGACCCGTTTGTACAGCGCATTGGAATGGTTTTACAAGGTGTTGTGGCGCACTCTGCTGCCAACCAAGCCAGAAACAACGGGGCAAAGCCTTCCCCTTCAGCAATAATAATACCGCAAGTAGGTGATGGGATTGTGCCGTTGTTGATACAAGCATGGAATTTGGCAAACAGTCAGGAGCAGGTCATGAGAAAGATACTTGGCTATAGGGCCATCGCAGATTTGATTGTGAACAAAATATAAATAGTTTAACAAGCAATGGCAGCCATTTTGAAAAATGTAGAAAATTGTTTATTCTACCTATTTTTAAAATTCCAATCTGCGATAGCAATTTTTGACAACTCTTTGGCATACTCTGACTGTAAACCAAATTTCCTGATAGTATTCGCCCAAATATTTCCCCTAACTGCACTGTAAGTGTACTGGATTATCTTGAGCCATTCTCTCAGCAATACTAGTGCTGTTCTGGGTTCAACTAATGATTTATTTATTCACTAATTTTGTTTGTGAAGCCAAGGATTCAAAGAAAAGTACTGGTTTACTAGCCAAGAACCCCATGGAGAGCAGACAAAGAAGTTCAGTTTCAGATGTGGGAGGAAAACCCCAGAGAATTTTTCCAGAGAAAACCATGCCATCAGGGAGGGGCTGAACCGGAGTCCTAGAGGTGGTAGGCGGGGAAAGATACCACGACGCCAACCAGACCGCCCAGGTACTTTTACGCGCATCACACACCCACGGGACCTACGGCTTTACGTCCCATCCGAAGGACAAAGCAATAAGTAACGTTTTCAATGAGCTTTCTGCTTACAAAAATGAGACAAGTCAGATTTATGCTTGTTAAATTTCCAAAGTCAAGATTTTGGTTCTTCTCTGTTAAGGCAATAATTATCACTGCTGTTTATATTGTGTGCAAAGCACCTCTATAAGATTGGCCCAAACCGAATTCTGTTGTAATTGTATTTGCACTCCCGTTGCTGTAAATCAATGATTGACAAATAGGGCTTTTTCAATTCCAGTTTCGAGCGAAGTACCAAAAAAAAATCAATCTTCATGGAATGATAAATTACCAAGCTTCATTTCAAAAGCAATACCGGTTTCTTAAAGGGATAAAAACGTCTTAAATCCTTTCCTATAAATTCCGCTTTAACGGAAACATGTCTTAATATGTGAATATTTAAGCAAACAGTTTACATACTGTACTGTTTTTCCAAACGCTTGCAAAAAGCTACTTGCTTGATTATTTTTTTTTTTTTGTGGTGGATTAATATTGTTCTAATTCTTGTAGTAGTATAATCAGAGATTAGTAGTCAGGGATTAGAACAATATAAATCCAACACATACTTATGTAATACAGAACTGGATCACTCCCCCCCCCCCCGGCAATTGACTCTTTAAATCCGCCACTCTGATAAATAACAATGAAAAGGAGTAAGATGTTTTTTGCTTGCCATAATGACGCTTTGCATTTATACCATATGTCATTTTGGTTGACAAGCAGGTCACCAGCAGCTACTTCTCTTTTCGTGAAATAAACCAAACCGCATTTTATCCTTAAGTACATGTCCGTTTTACACAGACGTTTTATTTTGACATAAACCAATAGAATAAATTTTCCCCCAAAAACCTTGTTCACAATTTATAAAAATGACACTTATTGTCCATATGACACATTAATTACAATAACTTTAGGTTTAAATTTTCTGAGTTCTGAGTAGAAAAAAACATAAACATTTTACAAGACATACATCAACTGGTCATTCCAGCAGCTAACAATCCCCTCCCACAACAACCCCCTGTCCCCTCCCCCCCCCCATTCCACTCAGACATGGATACCTTGTTTCAAGTTTTTCTATATAAAAAAACACATACGAGTGTTCTATCTATATTTGTTAAAATAACTAGGAAACCCCCGAAAATGAACCTGTGCCTACTTTCACTGTACAAGCAAGAGTCCAATAAATTGCATTGATTAATTTTTCTGCAAATTGAGTGCACATCAAACTACAACGACAAGAAATCTTAAAGCTAACTTTGCTTCTTTTTTTAGGAAGCATGATTTACGAACTTGTAAAGAGGTGATTTATTTGCATTTAGTTTTTTTTTTCATTCCCTCAAAATATTATTTTGTCCCCTCAAAACGTCATTTCATTCTCTCCAAAAATCCTTTCATTCCCTCGAAAAATTATTTTCAGGGAACAAAGTAATAATGCAACGGACTGAAATAATATATCATTTGGAAGAAAAACAAAATACTGCCTTAAGGGAACACAATTTAGAGAGAACGAAGTATTATTTTCAGGGAACAAAATACAATTATTTTGTTTAACCTTGTCCCTTTACGGGCTCGTAATGATTGAATTTTTGTTTCTTTTTTCGTTACCACTGTACAGAATAAAGGCACTCCATATTGGCAATAAAGTTCACGCAGAGAATCTGGTTATTTGATGTGTGGGTGATAAGGCTCCATAAGCCATTTGTGAGTTGGATTTGAATGATATCTTGTACAATGCCTTGTTGGTCCTAAGTGAATACTCAAGACAAGTGAATACTCAATTACTCAAGACTAAAATCCAATTGAAGTATAAATCCAGATTGGAACCAGTTACCAATAATGTACACCGCATTGAACTTTGCCAAAACTTTTATTAAGCTCAGTAGAATCATAGAGGTAGATTTGAAACTTGGTGGAGAAACAATCTAGTACGGTTTTGCATTAACAGCATGTACAGTGAGCACGTACTTCCCACCCACCTTTGTTTTTTGTTTGTTTGCTTGCTTGTTTGTTTGTTTCTTTAGATGATTTTCCCAATGAGGGAACTCGGTAAGGCTCCCAATCTCTCTCATACAAACACTGGTTTTGCAAATGAACAGGGTTAAAGGAGCACACTGCCTTCAACCTCTCAATATGTTGCTGTTTGGAATTACTCCTTTTCCAAGAGTTGTTTATGCACAGAAATCTCTACAGTGTTTGGTACTTAGTGAATACTGTGATTAAAAAACTACTCACAAATGACAGCACACTGAAGGAATGTTTGTGCACGAATAACTCTTATAAAAGGATAAGGAGCAATTCTAAACAGCAACATTTTGAGAGACTCGAAGGCATTGTGCCCCTTTAAGACTCCTTAAAAACAAAGGCAAGCCCAACAAATGTTTGGTTCATACATCAATCCTGAAAGATAAGCTAGCTCAATGCAACTCCTACGGTCTTCTGGCAATCAGCGGAGCAATCTTGAGTGAAGTGGGCATGGCTCACGGTGGAATAACGTCAACAGGATTGACCACTGCATCAACCCCCAAATTACAGATGGACAGCAATGGCCACTTTTAACGCCCTTGTTTCCAACTTTGTCTTTAGTTAAATAATAACCAAATATAAATTTCCAGACTACATATACACAGACCTACAAATACTTGATATATAAAACATATACATACATATGTACACAGTACCCATCACTCTGTACTATACAGACGGCACCCTGTATTGCTTAACCGGCCTCAGTCTGGAAGTCCGGTGTCTCCTTGCCGGTAGCTTCGGACGTCTACGCCTGTTCCGATAAAGGAGACTTACAAAGATACCTAGCACCATAGCACCAGAAATGAAGGCTAGTAGACCAACGGTGCCCCAGTTGTCTGACACCCCGAGACTCCCTGAGTTTTGTCCGTCCCAGTTGTTGGGCTGTCTGTTGTTGATAGGATTGTCGTTTTCCTCGTACCTCTGGACGACGGGGATTGGCAGCCGGGCCTCCATGATGGACAGCAGTTTCTGGTGCTTGTAAAGGTTACTGCAAAGAAATCAAGAAAAGGAGAACAGAGAGAGTTGAGTTGATTGCATCTCTAGTCTATAAGGTTCGCAGCGAAACCATGTCATGACATCCTTGTCTTTAAGCTGTGGCAGTTCCAAGAACCAGCAGTGTGACAACAACTCAACGTTCCGATCAGTACGCTCTTAAGTAGGATTTGAAACTTTGCATGGTGGAAGTATAACTAAGTAAGGCTTGTGGTAACACCATGTGGAAATCTCTTTTGAGTAGTGTAGGTTCTGAAGAGTCGTTGACCACCGGTTCTTTTCAGAACCTACACTACTCAAAAGAGTACGCTCTTCATGATTGTCTTTAGGAAAGGAAAAAAAATGTTATTTTTCGGTTTTGAATCATCAGAGGTGAGAATCCAATTAATTGAAGGATAATGCATTCATGTCAAAGTTGTATACAGCCAAGGGAGTTGAGAGCGGTCCAGGAATGATTCAAAGTATGCCCGATGAATAATTTTCAATCGCCTTGCACCTCATGGTGGATACGTACACTTTAATTAAAATTATTAACTTGGCTCCCCCTCATGGGACGGAACATTCCACATTTCAGGTCGTAGTTGTACTATCAGCATTAATAATGTTTAAACTATTTCATTCCTGACAACAAGAGATAAGAAATAGATGCAACTGTTTCTCATTTAGTTCACCAAATAGTTGTTATTTTGATAACGTGTTTGTCCCCACTGCAAACAGACTGTATAGTCTGGTTTCCATAAGGAGTGCATTTGCACACAGGGACTTTTCACTACATGGCATGATGCCTCACACACCATCAGGACTGGGCTAATTTCATGGAGCTGCATAATGCATAAAGTATTGCTGAAAATTTGCTGCTTAGCAAAAAAATGAACAGGATAATAATAATAATTAGTTCTTATATAGCGCATTTTACAATAACGTATCAATGCGCTTCACATTAATGCCCTGGTCATTGGGCCAACAGCATTCCTTTAATCTTTCTCAGCTCCCTGGGGAGTGTACAACCCCTGGCTGCCCGGTGGTGCTCTGAAGGCTTTTTCAAACACAATATCAACCTCTACCCTCAAAGCTACCCATGTATACCCCTGGGTGAAGAGAAGCAATTATAGTAAAGCATCTTGCTCAAGGACACAATTGTCATGACTGGGATTCGAACCCACACCCCGATGAAATAACCACCCGAATTCGATGCTCTAAACCGCTCGGCCATGACAACAGATGGTACATTGCACTTAGGCTGGTAACCATATTCTGGTGCGCAGAATTGGGGCCAGGACAGAACAATCTTTGTGTTCAGGGAATAAGAGATCAAAGAAAAACGAAAAAAAACTACAACTTGGAGAAGAACATCCTCATGGACAAAAGATAAAGCTCTCTGAACAAATAGGATGTTATATTTCAGAGGTTTATGGACTCTTTACAGTCTCTACAAATGGAAATCTACAGGTTTGATCATAACAAGAGCTGAGTCTTTCCTCTCTGTGATGGTAAGTTTGTCTCTTTCAAGAAAATCTGAAGCCAAGATGAACAATCCTGAAATCAGGAAAATACCTGATAAATCACATGCCTGGATCGCGTTGCGAACTGATGTATGGGTTAAGAACCCCACCCCAAAAAAATAATATAAAATAAAATAAATAAATAAATAAATAAATAAATAAATATAAAAATAAAAAAATAAATAAATAAATAAATAAATAAATAAATAAATAAATAAATAAATAAATAAATAAATAAATAAATAAATAAATAAATAAATAAATAAATAAATAAATAAATAAATAAATAAATAAATAAATAAATAAATAAAAATTGCAAATTGCTTTTTGTACAACTTGTTGAAATAATCATCACTTTCAACGTTTTCAACAAGTTTCAGGACCTAACCAGAATAGTTTTGTAATTACGCTAATTAGCATCAAACAGTGTTTCAGTAGATTTCCCATTCTGTGTTTCCACGAGGTGACATGGCATGGTACGCCATTTTTTCCATTGAAACTCTTAGCTCTGGCACGGTGCCTCACACAGGATACGACTCTTGCATTTTCACCAAGTAGCGTATTTGTTGACCTCTTAAAGCTTAGTGTTTTCACAACACAATGTTTACATTGGGTTGTACACAGCATGACTTATTTTTTAGTTTTCACAAAGTAGGTGTTTAGGAATTAATACCTCGTCAAGATTGAAAACACATTGGCAGTTATCAAAACAATGAAGAAGTCAGCTTTATTTTGGTATTAAAAATTGTTGTTAAATATGGTATTCAGTCTCCAAAACCGCAGTTTGAAAATCTGTGAAATGAGGCCAATTTCAATGACTCAGTGAGAATAGAAGTGGCTTAAAAAGCTCCTGAAAAATACTTAAATCATGAAGGTGATTTCGTTTGTTATAAAGTCACCAAGACCGCGTGCTTTCTGTTTCATAGATACTCTATGCTTCAAGTACCTGAGTAGTGCCACCATATTGTAAACAAATTACCTAATGCAACAACAATTGGTTATTGTTTAGAATGTAACGGCAATAGATTATAAAAAGCCCTTGAGCATGAACGACTCTATTATAAATGAAGCATGCAAAACACTTTAAAATCCTAATTTTACCTTGGCTGCTATAGCAACGGGGAAATGGCAGCAATAACCTGTGTTTTTACATTAAAAGACAGCATCAAATGTCATCTAGAAAGCCAGTAATCCTGTAATACAGTAAGAGTGGCTAGGTGCAGAGACCAATGTTATGACGTTTCCTTGGCCTGCTGCTTCTCTTCTGGAACTAGGCAGGGTTTTTTCCTCGGTAAAGGGTACCTCTACATGTACATGTATGAGGGAAAATGTTCAATTCGGCTGGAAAGTTTCAAAGGGGCACCGAGGCAATGACCAGAAACATCATGGGACCAGGGACTTCGTGAAAGTATTAAGCCTTCTTTTGATGTTTTCTTTTGGATTTTGGGGGGGTTATTTGTTTTTGTTTGTTTGTTTATTTATATATATTTAACTGTAGAGGAGATGGCCTTGGCTTTCGAGCCAAACCGGACCTTCATTAGAGACATAAACAAGCACAAACAAAATTATATCCATTTAGAGCAAAAAAAAGGAGAAAAGAATCATGGGAAGGCGTCCAGAAAAGGGATTTTTTTGTTGTACATATCCTTTTTTTTTTGGGGGGGGGGGGGAGTAGTTGAATGCTATTTTTAAATATGAGAAAGTTCCCAGGAACCCGTTTGAGATCTTCCAGTTATCACATATACAGCATTTTCCCGAAATTCAGATGGACGAGTACAGAACCTTTAGATTATACCACAGTCTCACTTTTAAAAAGTTTCAGTTTTTAATTTTATTTATTTATTTCATTTAAATTTATAGCCTCCAATTTTTTATTTGTTCCTTTTTTTTATTTGTCATTTTATGTATTTATATGTTATTGTTATAATCATTATTGTTATTATTGACTTTTCTATTATTGTATTATTCTTACTTATTTTGTCTTCTTGGGGGGGAGGGGTTGGCGGATAGGAGCACTCTCTTCATACACCAAGAAGGAATTTAATCTACTGGAACAAATTTATGTCTTACAGACAATCAAGGACAGAAGAACCAACCGCATGACATTCTCTAATCTTGGCAGTCTGCCAGACGAATCAATAATACCTTCCACCCATAAAAAATATATATAGATAAAAAAACAGTGTTCATCAGTGATTAAATAAACGCCACATCACACATCCATCCAGGGAGTGATGAGGAAAAAAACAAACACAAATGCCGGGTTCATTAACCACAGAAGAGACAGCGTACTACATATTATGCAAACCTGTAGAGTTCACTCCTATTCACTCCTAGCCTTTAATGGACTCTACATGTACTTCATCTCCAATTCAAAGACCCTCGCCGTCTCCTTCTCTCCCTCTCCGTGTCAAAACACAAAGGGGGACGCTACAGAGCACCAGACGCATGAACCACAATAGCATGCTGCAGTGACAACGACAGACAAGATCCTTTCACAAGCCTCGCAACCCTGATCTGCCCCGCCATTTTATGATAAATCGCCCGATGTTTGCTCCTAAATCAATATCATCTTTCTTACAATTCATACCCTCAAAACACGTGTTGCATGTGGCAGGATACAACGAGAGTTGATGGTCAATAAACCCTGGTCCGCGCAGGGCCCGCGCCATTCATTTGTCGACGCCCGAGCTGGCTTTGATTGCAATTCTGGACGTCGCTTGTGCAATTTCCTGAGCAACCGCGAATATAAGTCACTCGTTCATCAGCAGGTATTGGTTTCTAGGGCTCTATTTCCATGGCAACGGTGATTACAGAAGAACGGCGGGAAGGTTGAGGAGGGGGGGGGTGGTAAACCAGAAGGAAAAAAAAAATGCTCCACTCTAGAATGAAATTGCTAAGTCCCTGTGGTTTGATTGTAGAGCTTGACTTAGGCCTCAGGACCTGACATTTCATGGTCTGTGATGAAACCTGACACTTGTCAAGAAAGCACTTGCATAATGATCAATCTTAACATGTAGATGAGTAAATTGCTGGTTCTTAAATTGACAGGGAATACTAATCACCAGAAAACACAACACAACAATTTGTAGGCAAGGTTTGGAGTGATCATTTTTGAAGACGAGCAGAGAGCCTCGTTTGAAACATTTATAGAAAACCTTGCTTGAGCTCAACCCCGATTCTTATCAGAGCAAATACTTCTTTAATTCACATGGTTGTTACGCATAAAGCACACGACAAACATCGGTAACCGCCAAGGACCCGACGTACACATGAAACAACAAATCTGTGAAAGTTTAAACTCAATTGGTCATCTGAATCACGAGAAAATAGTGAAAAACCCCATCACTGTTTTCAAACATCAGATTTCCGACTCACAAGATCAAACTTATTGTTGTACTCATTTCTCAAAAGCTACAGCGTTTCAGGCAAAAATAATTTGGACAGGTGGATGGAAACATCACACATTTGTGTGAGCACTGCATTCTTGACAGTTTGCAGAGTGCATATATATTACTTCATTCATTGCTTCAAATTGTTATCACCTCGCTCACTTCATCAGCCAGGGGAAACTTGGGTACTGGTAGGAACTTTTATAATCCGTAAGCTATGTGAATGAAAGAGTAATCCTTCTTTAAAAAAAAAAAATCCTGTACTTAATTTTCAAAATAATGAAACGACCATGATCCTACAAGGTTTTAAACGGCCGTTTGAGACCGAGTCACCACTCTTCGCATTCATAAATTTGTATACCTTTCCATTAAAAACATTAAAAACCATGAAAAACCAAACAATTTTTAGAAAAAATCTGACACTTTAGCCTCGGCTCGCCTCGACCTCGACATTGAATTTGTTTCAATGTTGAACACTAAGTAGGTCCTCCAGCAAGGTTCGAATCCAATCCGAGCAGCATTTGTAATTTGTTTTCTCCCACAAGACTCAGGCAGCACAAAGCACTGTGTTTATCACATACTATTGTAAGGGTAAAAGGGGGGGTACTGATGGTGTCATAATTCAACAATTTTAGAAACATGGCTCTGTTTGTTCATTTGTATAACACACGATTGCTAACGATCACCAAAGGAAATTATGCACGATTTTTCAAACTTTGTACAAACTTGAAACCAATTTCAAATTTCCAGATATATATTGCTGTCTAAAATATCATATTGTGCCAGAAAACAGTCCCGCCGCTACTCGGTTCTGATTTGATTTGCCAAATCAAGTTATACACATTATAATGATGGGTACAAAAACCTGTAACTAACACTGATGTTTCGGGGTGTTTTCTTAAAACCATGACCTAATAATTTGATAAAATTTCACTGGATGCTTGAGTTGTGTGTTTATTGAAAGTTAGGCCATGACCGAGATGGCGACTGTGGCTATGGCTGTGGCTGTTGCTAAGGGGTGTTGCTATGAGCTTCCCATGCTTCAACGCACGTTCACATGGCGATCAAGCCGCAGTCGCTGCTGCGAATTCAGGCAGAGCCTTAAAGGGAAGGTACGTTTGGCAAGAAAAGCTTACTTGGTCAGCTTTCCATAGTATAAAGCATTTTGAGAGTCATTTCTCTTCGAAGAAATGTGGTTATGGAAAAAGAGATAAGTTTTTATCACTCCAAACTTGAATCTGAAAGAGGATACTGTCAGATATGTCTCTCAGATTACTCTTCCTGCGTGGGCAAAACCGATATTGACGATATCTCCAAATGCTACCGTCTGTTGAAGTGAAATTTTCACAGGTTAGTTTTATTGTATATATATCTACATTTATAAAGGATTAAAACAATTGGGAGGTTCCATAAACCAAAGGTACACGTTCCCTTTAAAAGATTGAGGAGATGATAATAATGTTAATAAAAAATACTGGGTTATCACGTAGCGCTTTACTACACCCCTAGGGGCGTATCAAAGCGCTCATTGTTTGTTTTTCAACGGGATAAGCAGAGCTGTGTTTTGAACTATGAGACTCATTTATGCAGCACCTTCTCATATGGTTTACAAGGTGCTGCGGCGCATTCAGCTGCCACTGCCAGAAACACCAGGGCAAACACCTTCTCGTTGTGATTAGTGTAATTGTGTTCTGTGCATTACACATCACACGAGAACTACAGCTTTATTATTATTATTACTATTATTATTACTATGATGATTATTATTATTGTGATTATTTATTCAGACAATACCTCAAAAGTTGGAGAGGGCAAAATACAACAAAGAGTACAAGTTGATTTCAATTGTTACAACCAAAATTAAGGACAATGTGTTTACATGCTGAAAATTGTGCATGGTTTGCCACTAATTTCTCCTGACTCCAAAACTGATTAGGCCAAAATTTGTGCGGCTTTTTATGTCCCATCTGAAGGACGAAGTGATAATGGTTAAGTGTTTTTTGCTCAAGGACACAAGGGTCAAGACGGGGACTCGAAGCCCACACTCTGCTGAGTGCACTAACAAACCAATGATGAGTTGCACATCTAAATGCAAAAACTTACACAATTTAGAGAAAATCTAAATAATTCCAGATTAACTTGTAGTTGAAGAAAACAAATGTTATAAAGAATAAATATATGCTATGACAAGGTGGAGGTGGGGGGGGGGGGGGGGGAGGGCAGTGTAGGGTTTGCTCTTAACTTTTTCAGTGACCGGCCAGCAGGACCAGTAAGCTTGTCATTTCACAAGTCCACCAGCTTTTTCACCATTTTTCGTATTAAAGGTATTATACATGTACAGGATTGGTAAGGATAAAAAACATCATAGTAATTTTAGTCTGAAAGCTTACTGATTATGAAGTTCATACTAGAACCAAATTTCTGTGAAAGATTTCCCTCTGAAATGAAGTCATATTAAAGAAAATTGTATCTGAAAACCTATTTGTTTAAATCAAAAACAGCCGACTTAATTTTTATGACCAAAATTCAGGACATTGTGTTATCATGCTGAAAACTGTGCAAGGTTTTTCACTAATTTCTCCCGACTTGCACATCAGATTAAGCGCAAATTTTTCGCAGCTTTGTTATTTCATGTATTTACGGTTGACCACACAACACTGTCTGCGACTATTTTGTCGGCTCTACCAATCATGTATTAAAATAGGGACGCTTTTCAACACTGCACTAGCAAGCTGGAGCACTTGGGGAAAATTTTGACTGGTCCTTGGGCGTTTCAACTGGCATTTCGCCAGCGGACCGCTGTTAAGGGCGAATGCTGCACTGGGGAGAGATATAGGTGCAAGGCATGAACTGTACCCGTCTGGTCCAACGAATGGCTTTTACCATTCCACATTAGCTGCAGGCAAAAACCAAAGCAAAAACAAGCATTACTCTGTTATTTGATACCCCAACTAAATTAGCCACATCTATACACACACACACGCGCGCACACGCAAAAGTAGCCGCAGTTTCTTTCTTCCTCGCCTTCTTTCAATAATGAGACTGCGATGAGGGGAAAGAGAAGGGTCGTCTTTCAATATCAACATCCGATCCATTTGTTGAAAAACATAGTCGGATATCTGGCGGTAGGGTGCCTCGTTATTTCCTGCATCTAGGGGTATTGTTTTTCCCTTGGCGCTAAGAGAGTACAGAATCCATGGGGGAAAACGCTTACACTTGATGATGCAAGTACCCCCCCCCCCCCCCCCGCCCACTTCAACCCCCCCCCCCCTGTTCCCCAATGCCTGGCTACATAAAGGTTAATGTATGCTCTATATGTAAGATTGTGTCCATTACTGTTAATTTTACAGTTTCACGGGTGCTGTTTTACACCAGCCACACAAGGCCCTACTGATCAACGTGTCATCTGTACCATAGAATATCATGAATTATAAATTATCGGGTATCAAGTAATCGGGGTGCTGGAGCGGTGGAGGTGATCGTCAAGACCGATTCAATTTCAGTCTTAAAGGGAGGTTCACCAACTGATGTGCACTCTGTTCCTCTTCAGGTGCTGCACAGTAAAGCCTGCAAGGTCTGATTTGGGGTCAACTTGACCCCAAAATTCAGATTTTAAATTACAAATTTTATGGATTTGAGGGGCTCTATGATTTGAGGATGTCATCGGCTTTCATTTGTGGCATTAAGGGAACAAAATCTGCCAATGATTAGTGGCAGTTACTTTAAAACTAACAAATGAATTATTGTCAGGAACCCGACATTATCTCATATCCATCATTCATGTACAGACAGTTTTGCATGTCATACATGCATATTGCATTGTGTGGCATAGGCACAAATTTTTTTGAAAATGCATCATCTGTCAAAATTTGTTCAGAGAATTAATTTGTTTAAATAAAATATATTTTGCGAAAACCAACTTTAAACAGCTCAGAATGTTGGTTCCAATCAATCTCGTTCGAGCTAGTACAATTTTTGTTAAGTGGGAATAAAAGAGTGACCATGTGGTCTTTATGCGGCCATTTAAAGCCGCCAGGATTGTGGCAGTGTGGTAAAGGACCGAGTCACTACTCTTTTATTCCCACTCATAAATACCCGTTTGGGGGAAAGCGTAAAAAAGAAAAGAAAAACTGTTATATTGAACTTGTTCAATTCCTGTCCTCAGGCCTTGTTGCCAAGGCCCTAATTGCAGGCAACGCTCAACATTTGTGCACACGCGTTCGTACTATTAGATTTAACGTATTGATTGCATTACGCATTATGAGCGCCCGTGGAATCTTGCACGCCAACACATATATACGCCGAACACACTTTAGCCATTCAGTCTTGAACGGGTCTATTTTTGTCTTAATCAGCCATTTAAACATGGTCAAGTGACCACCTTTCAACGAACCAAAAGGTCTGCCTAACTGTCTGAGGTACGAATTAGCCAAGTAATAGACTACCAAAATTGTTGGGGCCCCTTTGGTCCCACTACTTTGTCCCTTTAATGGGTCCCAATGTTTGAGCACACACTAGACTTGCACAGTCTATAACGAGTACACTTCCCCTTCATCTTCTCTTTGTAGTATACAGTTCAACACACTTTTGAAGGAACCTTATTAGGTTTCCTTTTTTCACAGAAACATAAATAAATTATGTTTGGCCTCAAGCTCCCTGTCCTTCAGGTGTTTGTTTTCCAACCTTTGGATCATCAGTCTCATCAGACCTGGTGAGAGGCTGCAGCTTTCAACCGTGAGTCCTGTTCACACTACCGAGCCAATTTTCCTGGAAATGAAATCCCCAGGAAAGTCCTGGGGACTTGTAACCTCATGTTTGTTTCACACTTGCAATTTTTTTCCTGAGAGAATTGACACTCAAAGCCCCTTTCACACTACCGAGACAACTCCAAGGAAACAAAACTCAGACAAATTCAAGGAAATTTTTACCCAACCGCCACCCCATGTTTGTTTCACACTTGATGCGATTTTCCTTGGGAAAAAAAACGCACACTCAAGATACTTACCCAGGGGGTTATCTCGCTTAACCCTACTCCCAAGCAGGGGTAGCTATTTAACCCTACTCCCAAGCAGGGGTAGCTATTTAACCCTACTCCCAAGCAGGGGTAGCTATTTAACCCTACTCCCAAGCAGGGGTAGCTATTTAACCCTACTCCCAAGCAGGGGTAGCTATTTAACCCTACTCCCAAGCAGGGGTAGCTATTTAACCCTACTCCCAAACAGGGGTAGTTATTTAACCCTACTCCCAAGCAGGGGTAGCTATTTAACCCTACTCCCAAGCAGGGGTAGCTATTTAACCCTACTCCCAAGCAGAGGTAGTTATTTAACCCTACTCCCAAACAGGGGTAGTTATTTAACCCTACTCCCAAGCAGGGGTAGCTATTTAACCCTACTCCCAAGCAGAGGTAGTTATTTAACCCTACTCCCAAGCAGGGGTAGCTATTTAACCCTACTCCCAAGCAGAGGTAGTTATTTAACCCTACTCCCAAGCAGGGGTAGCTATTTAACCCTACTCCCAAGCAGAGGTAGCTATTTAACCCTACTCCCAAGCAGAGGTTGCTATTTAACCCTACTCCCAAGCAGGGGCAGCTATTTAACCCTACTCCCAAGCAGAGGTAGCTATTTAACCCTACTCCCAAGCAGAGGTTGCTATTTAACCCTACTCCCAAGCAGAGGTTGCTATTTAACCCTACTCCCAAGCAGGGGCAGCTATTTAACCCTAGCTATTTAACCCTAAGCAGGGGTAGCTATTTAACCCTACTCCCAAGCAGGGGTACAGCTATTTCCTGAGAGTTTGCAAGGGTTAGCAATTAAGTGTAAAATGGTCATCATTTTCCAATGAAATTTGTGTTGTATTTGGATCTTGCAATCAGGGATATTTAGAATTACATTCAAGATGACAGGAAAAAAGTTTCCATAATCAGGGAGATTTTCAAATTTGTTCATCAGAACGAGAAAAGATTGGTTGATTTTCAGGGGACTTCCTGCAGAATCAGGAAGAAGTGGCCACTCAAAGGTCATCACGCTTGACCCCCACTCAAGGGAAAAGGCTACTTTCCAGAAATTTGCCAGGGCTAGCAATCCAAGTGTAAAAAAAGATCCTGGAAATGAATTCCCAGGAAAATTGTCTGGTGTCACAGTCACAGCACTTCTAGGTGGTTTTTTTGTTTGGTACTGCAACACTACAAAATCATTAATATTTATTTGTGCGTGCTCAGCAATTTTAGATGTCCTTCAATTCTTTTAAAGGTATTATACAGGATTGGTAGAGCTGACAAAATAGTCGCAGACAGTGTTCATGCTTTGTGTGATCAACCATATTTATTTATAAAAATCTGTGAAAATTTGGGCTTAATCCATTTTGTGAGTTGGGAGAAAAATAGTGAAAAAACCATTCAAAATTTTCAGCATGTAAACCATGTAAACACATAGCCCCTAATTTTGAAATCAGCTTTTAGGTTTTACGGTTTTCTTGAATATGACTTCGTTTTAGATGGACTTTTTTCGCAGAAAATGGTTCTAGTACATGAACTTCATAGTCAGTAAGCTTTCAGACTAAAATTAAACAATGGCGTTTTTTATCCTTACCAATCCTGTATAATACCATTCAAGTAAAGAGTCTTACTTAAAAATATTTTACATAAAAACCTTTGCTAAGCAATTTTACGACACTAAAATACTTTTTTGTTCGTATATTTTTTATGTTCAATCAGTTTTTGATTTGTCTTTCAACCAATAATGTTTTTTAAAAACTTACACGAAAATAAATAAATAAATTAAGAAAGAAAGAAATTGCAACAAGAATCCTCTGCTGACCAATGAAGCACCCGTCTTCGGCAAACCCGTCTTCACTTCAAAAATAATGTATTAAGTCAAGTACGGAAGTACGGAAAAGCATTGCAAGAGCCCAAATGATGCAGCCGGAGGGTTGGGGAGGTGGGGGGGGAGGGGGGCTCTGTTCACAGTCCAATGAAATTAAACTCAATGCCGAGGCCCTCGTAATGCACATATTCCACCGAGGCCTTCAACCAGCCCATTTCCCTCGTCAATTTAACATTAGAATCAAATTATCAGACCCACTGACGAAAAAAGATGCAGAGTTAAAAAATTGTGAACGGCACTATACCTCGCCATGAAAGATGAACGCTCCGGATACAAATGATGCAAGCGACTGCATAATAGATGGGTGTATCGAGAGAGGGTCAAGTACACACTAGGGACCTACAGGAGGGTTAAACCGTGTGAATTTGTATCCGCTTCGAGGCTCCATCGCCAACGGATGAAAACACTGTATCTAGGTATAAATATAGTAGGCCTACAGGCTGTGTTCATTTTCCACAATTTCCCTGAATCCACTGGAATAAATTGCACTGGAAAACAAAAAACTTGATGTGTTGGGGGTTGTCTACCCCCTCCACTTGATATGGGTATCAATCAGCATCATAGGGGGACCCGATCACACCTATCAATCCCCACCACTAACTGCCCCGCATCGCCCACTGGCATCAATTTACCAGTGAGGGGCCATGTCACAGACGCAAATTTACAGTCGACCAGTTCCAGGCGATCTCGAAGAAGCGACCGCAGTCACGATTCAAATGTCACCTCTATGCTCTTGTGCAGAAATAAAGATGAGCTGTAAAACAAGAACAAGTCTCCTTTTGGTTGTGGTGCAGTTGGTTACTTCCAAGTTCAACCACTGTTTACCAAGTAATAAGCCATCAGGGATATCAGGGGTTTTTTTTTATGAACGAAGCACCAGCATGTAAACCCAGTGGTCACAGGCTCAAATCCCACCCTAGTCAATTTGTCTTTGCTCATCCCAAAATAATTCAATAATTTTCATAATTATTGAATCATTTCTTCATAATTATTGTATTATTTTGGGGTGAGCAAAGACATTAGACACGGCTTCAAAGAATCACCCTTTCTGTCAAAAGCCCTGCCTTGGCTACATATAGCAGCCATCCCACCTACCCCATCACCTAGCCCTACCCGATTAACCAGTATCACTAGTTCGCCTGACCATATTCGTCTCTAACCGTCACAGCAAAACACCTGCCTTCCTTTTGGACAGAACATTTCAAATGCCTAGCCCACCTTTCCCTCTTTATCTTGACAGATATCGTTTCAAACAGCAGGACAGTCCGACACCTTGACAGTACTTCCTAAATAATAAAAAAAAATTAAAAATTAAAAAACCTGATGCTACAATTCATCTTTAATACCCCGCGTCATTAGTTATCCATGGCTACCCACAGTTGTCAGCCTCAGCCCATTATGTATAGTCATTTTACTCCGTCCTGCACCTTGCGTATACACCAGCAGTGAAATCCTAGACAGTTAACATGGGGGGGGGCCCCAGTGTGCATAATTACTCTTCCCTGCGGGATATCAATGCAAACCACATAGAGCCACGCAGGATGTACACCCTGTGCGTGAGAAATTGTCAGAATGTTGCCGTGGTCAGAAATTGTTCTGGAAATTTTTTGAGGGGTTTCCTGCATCTGCACGTGAATAACTCTTTTGTTTCTAAAAGCTTCGGACGGGGAAATTCTTTTAAAGTTGTCGTCGAAGACAGAATGTGTTTTTCTGTAGCTTTCAAATTGTCATCCAAAATATTATGAAGGGACATAAAGCATGTGCAACCTTTTACTTACAAATTAAAGAAATAGAGTAGAGTTATTGAACATTTTTCATTTTTGTTCATGGTTGGTTGGGATGGGTTTAAAATGCTCATGCAAGCTGCATCATCAAAGGATTGTCAATCTGGTCTTTAAAAAATGTAAAATTTCCGTCATTTTTGCTGTTTTGAATTATGTTCAGTTAAGAAGTTGTCACAACTGAGTTTTCTACGAACTGAGTTGATAAAAAAATTATTATTCAAAGTGGAATATACCTCTTGCAAATGGCGTCATAAAGCTCAAACACTGCCCTCTTGAGGTCAAAGGAAGTTGGTAGTTCACACATGCGCGTTTATAAATTGTTTGACCTCAAACAATTGTGGCGTTAGCCTTGACCAAGGCATTGGAGTTTTGCTTTCATTAATTTATTATTCAAAACAAAAAAATGTTTCCCCTTCGCGCCGTGCTAGCTGTTCGAACTAGCTATGTGCATCTCTGTGTGCACATGCATGTGTATGGACACGCACTGCGTGCGCGATACGAGACGTATGCGTGTTCTCCCTGACGGCCTCTGTATGCGGACATTTGAGTGCGGATGACCTATACGCACAGTAGGGGTACAGGTGTCGTGCTCAGTGTGGTACACGCATGTGCACATTAATGCGTGGGTTACACTGTCTTTTTGAGCAAGGCTATCATGGTGCATGCAACTGGTAGATGTACATTCCAGTCAATAGGAAAATCTTTATTTTAAGAGTAAAAAGAGTTCAAGTAAAAGAGCCAAGAGGCCCACACATTTGTTTTAAATAAAAACAATTGTCAATGATGTCAATACACTAGAATCTGCTGGAAATGTGAAACTGCTACAACAGATACAACAAAACCTGTTTTCTAAAACAACAGCTTATCCTGATGGTGAAAACCAGAAGTCCTCACAGAAGGGTCTTCCACCCACACAAAGAATCCTACAGTAAAACCACTACAACAGACATCACAAACCGGCACACTATTTAATGCCAAAAACCAGACACCCAAAAACCAGACATCCAAAAGCCATAACTCTGCCCACACTAACAGCCATGATGCACAACCACCAGCGACAGACATCTCAAACCCGCACACTGAAAAAACAACTGTTCGTAATGCTGAATACCAGAAATTATTTTTAATAACAGACTGTGCAAGTCACACAAGTATTCTGATGACAACATAAACAGATGTCAATTTTAATAAAATAATCCCCTCAAAATGGCCATCCAAAAGCCATTGATACTCTGGCACAGGCAAAAAAAAAACCAGCACATAACCACCAACGACAGTCATCACAAACTGGCACACCAACAAAAACACACAAAAAACTGATCATGATGCCAAAAAACAGAAGTTCTTTTCAATAATACACTGTGCAAGTCACTCGTGAACCAAAAGCCAGAAAACAACTGGAACGAGGACTATATTTTTCTATAACATCAAACCTTCTTTTAAAACTCGCTGAATAGAAAATTCTTGAAAATTAAAAATACCAACAGCAGTTAGGTACAACGATAATTTCAATGTTTATAATTATTATAAATATTTTGTTAAAATTAACATTGAAACAAAATAAAACTTAAGAAAAAAATGAAAATTTTTCAGAAATCCCATTTGCCAATCACACCCAAAATGGTATGCGACGGTTGCGACCATTACAAAGGTTTAATAACAACATAAACATCAATTGGGCCAAAGTCTTAATTGTTTACAAGTAACCGAAATTGGAGGTCAATTCTTATTCTTATTTGTTGATTTATTAAATTTATTTTACTTCCACATATTTCAGGGCTAAATTGTACGTTCCTTACAATAATATTATGATATAACTTTTATAGCCATAAACTATGATTATGACTCTGAAGTGACGTATTCCAATGTTTCCCATCATGTTTCAAAAAACAAAAACCAAGTTTCTGATTTGTATCATTTTTTTCTTAGACACTTGTCTCAAATTGCTTCAAAAAATCTACAATAAAACCATGTCTGGGCGTATGGTGATGACTATAACAGGAACGAATGGTCTCTACAGGGATTAACATCCAATGGCGTCACATTTCAAAAAAGATATATTGTATGGGTCTGTATACATTTTTATAGTTGAGGAATATTTAGTTCCTTATTGAATCTCCATGATGTCCAGATGAAACAGCCTTGATTATGACCTTTTGAGAAACGAACTACTTCTCCTGTGGACTGTATACAGACCCACTTATTACTGTCATCCAACGGCGCCATGTTTCAACCGGTCACAAATCAAATGCATTTTACACCATTTTAACATGTTACAGACCCCCCCCCCCCCCCACTTTATAAGGACTCTATCAATTGAAGAATGAGTGCATCACAACATTTAGTGCTCGATACGTGTATTTGGCATGGTGTACCCCCCCCCCCCCCCGCCTTAATTGTGTCTTCATTGTGTTCCGGAAATTTTGGGAATTTCCGGGAATCTTGGGATTTTAAGGGGGGGGGTACTTCTGTGCGAGAGGAAAAGAGTGTGTTTAAGCATGGGAATATTTTGGGGGAGGGGCAGAGTTACCAACATCTGCATCTTGCAACCAGGTAGATTTTCTCTAACAGTCAGGGAGATATTTAGAATTTACATTCAACATAATAAGGAAAAGGTATCCATAATCGGGGAGAGTGTCAATTTTGTTCCTTAAAAAAACATGGAACGATTAGTTTATTTTCAGGGAACTTTCTGCAGAATCAGGGAGAGTTGGCAGCTCGGGGGAGAGAGAGGGGGGGGGGAGGGTGACACCCTCTGCCACATATCGGGCGTGGTTATACACATCACCAAACTGATTATGACCTTACTACCCCCCTTCCCCTTTAAGAAGACACCAAGTCTCTGCCAGAAGTCACACATCCAGTCCGCAGCCGCAGGAAGCTTCCCATCAAGAGCAAGCTATCTTCAGCTGCAACCCATCAAAGGCTTTGTACCGGAGAGTTTCTCCTCCATCCAGGAATATACGCATCATCGTGACAACGGAACCTCTATGTCTTGAGTATTCTCACACCTATTGTATGAGTTACAGGCTCTTGGCTGAGGCATACAGCGGCCGCCATCAAGATGGGAAATGAGCATTCACCCCCACCTCTCACCCCCCCCCCCCTCCACTCCCAAAGAAAAATGACAGCATTAATTTTGTATGCCATCGATGTAGAACCCCCAAAGAGCCGAGGGTTAAAGGTACACTTTGCCTTGGAATTGAGCGCTTTGGGCTATAACAGCATTTGCTACGAAATGAACATGGTTGGAAAGATATTTCAAAAGTGTGGAATATAATGATTCACACAAATATCCCTCAAAACGGTGCTTGTTTTCCTTTTACCTTGTGAACTGACACAGTCCGCCATTTTGTAGAACCAAATTGTTTACTCTACAAAATTACGGATCATGTTCGATCACGAAGTACATGAAAAACAACACAACTTCAAGGGATGGTACAACTTGAAAAAATAAACCTGCTACATATAGGTACATGTACATAGGTGTATCTAGCACAGGGCCCAATTTCACAAAGCCTGTAAGCACAAAAACATGCTATGCACAGAAAAACCATGCTTAGCGGAAATAGGATACAGCCAAAATACCGTAGAGTTTACATTGCTGTGACTAGTACCCAGGCACTCATTTTTTTGCTTTGCAAAGAAATTTGCTCAGCAGAACTTTCTGCTTAACCGCTTTCTGGCCCACGTTGCATATATCTGTCTTGGATTTCATTTTATGTCACTTTTAATCTTTCTGGAAATGAAACCAAGGGATCCTCAAAAGAGACTAGCAATGTGACCCGTAGGCTAGAAAGTACCTGTGTACAAAGGACGGTGATGAAACGTAGAGTTTTAGATGCGGGTGGAAAACCCCCAAATAATAAAAAAAAAACAATTCACATGCAAGGCTCCATTCTAGTTGGGATTCCAACCCCACATTATTAAAATCCATTTTTCCTTTAATCTTCTAAACTTGAGAAAATCAAATTTCAGTTTTGAATAATTGACTTTGACCCACCCACACACCTGAACATTTTTCTTCAAACCCCAATTTATGCAAAACATGATTGTCTGCACACAGTGTCGGACAGAAATTGAAATTTGTGGTCTCACCATGACATCAGATAGCACATCGTCTATAAAAACATACGAGGTGCTCTCTCATGAACACTTGAGTTATACTCGTCGGGGGCCAACTGGGTTTGTCCACAGTGTGGAAATGACAACTCCTTGCCCATCCTTGGTGGTAAAGATTAACCAAACTGACCCATCATCTTAAACCACTTGACACTCTTAACCTCTTTCCCGCCCTCCTTTTTTTTAAGGGCCCTTCATTCTATCCCCCTGAGCCAAATTTCTGCTCCACGATTCCAAGGCAATCCGCAGCCGCATGCCGGAAAAACAACGGTGTAGGTCCAGCGCCAGCAACGTTCATGAATAATTCGCAGAACGCCAAAGGCTTTGACATCCCAAGACAGGGAGGCCAACAGGGGGGGGGGGGCACCATCCATCCATCGATACCAAGTCCGGATAAGACCGTAAGACTAAGCCTAGATGCACGGACTCACTAAAACCAAGATAATCTCCCAGAAGAAACAAATAAACAAACTCATCAATTTTCTGACGACTTTACATGTGGGGGAAAAGAAAAAACCCACTAAAATAAGCTCTCAATCTTGACGTATTTGGAGGTCTTTTCAGAATTCTCTACCTCTTCTTTGAGGGTCAACGCCATTAGCATATGCTGTCAAGAGATGGCTAAAAATAATCGAAGATGTCTCTCGAAAGATCTCGTCGCCAGATCCCTCGAGGGGAAATGAAAATAAAGCTCAAGTTATGCATTAGTACCTTTACACATGTATCAGGCTACTATAGGAGAGTGTGTTGCATACAATTCATCATCGGGCCGGGGTGCTAATGGACCTCAGATATCAACCCACCCGCCAGTATTCTTAAATATTTTTCCCCATTTTGGTTGTTGTTCGGATGTGATGAATGTACTTTCTGAAGAATTGTATGCATCGACAACATAGTCAAACCACCAGTTATTACAGTCTAAAAGCTTGACTGCTACCTTCACTGACATACAACCTTTTTAAAAGTAATTCCAATTTTAGGCGGGAAAAAAAAAACCTAAAGCTAAAGAGCAAAACAAATAAATCAATAAACGAATTTCAATAGTCAATAGATAAATCAACCAGAAAACAATACATAAATTTCAATATTCAATAAATCACTAAATAAAATTCAATATTCAATAAATCAATCAATAAAACAATCAACCAATCAATCAATCAATCCGGGAAAAAAACACTAAATAAATAAAGTCTATTTAATATTCACACCTCTGGTTCTACAAATCCTCTAACAGCCAGAGTAACATGAAGGAGGAGAGGCCCCCCACTGATCTGTTGACTTCAAACTTGAACTGATGACATCTTACAAATTTAATTGCTCTTACCGAACCGGCAGGTGATACCGTTTCATCAAAGAAACAAAATGGGAAGAGTTCTGGCCAAAAGACAAATTTGGCCAATTTCCTGGGAAATTCATGGGAAAATTTTGCTGACCTTTCCACACTTGAGTTGCTACTCTGGCAAATTCCTGGGAAATAGCCAGTTTCTGGAAAATAGCTACCCCTGGTTGGGGGGTAGGGTTAGGCGAGATAACTCTGCAGTTAGCATTAAGAGTGTTCTTTTTGTCTTCTCAGAAAAAAATGCTTCAAATGCGAAATGAACATGGTGTGGCGGTGAGGATAAAAATTCCCCAGTAACTGCATAGTTCCTGGGAATTTGGTCTGCACTGAGAAAAGTTCTATAGTGTGTATTATTTCACTTTACCATAATAGGAAAGATCAAGGCCAAAAGCTGAGACAATTTCAAATGAATAGAGGATTCAAGTTTGGCAGCATTCGTTCCTCAGAGTAAAGTGTGACTTGACATACTCAAAAAATAGTTTCTTGCGCACTTGCAGCAATTTATGTTCTGTTTTTTTATTGTTGGGGTGTTGGGGTGTTTGTTTGTTTGTTTGTTTGTTTTTTAATAAGCTACTTCTACAACTGGTATATACCTCTAGGTTTTTTCCACAGGACTAAGGCAAAGTGCTTTCACTGTGCTAAACACGAATCTTGGAATATGAAAAGATCGTGTATGGGTAAAACACAAATAGTATTTTTTATCCCGTTGCAAATTTAACGATCTATTAAGAATAAGCTACTTGGGTGGATTTTCCCTCCATTGTTCAAAGCTCTGTTTAATTTGGACATGACATTTTTTTCGAAAGAGTACACTCCTTCCAAAGCAACAGCTGTACAGATTCTATGAAATATTAATGCCTCGAAAATGTAGGAAAGGGGACACCAGTGAGCTACAGACCACCAGGTGGAAGTGTCCAAATCCAAATCTGTAGAAATCAACATTTAATGGCGGATTGCTCTTCCTCTTATCTGAATTCATTAGTGTTGGAAGCTGGTGAAACGTGAACCGGTCCTAGTAAGATTTTTGATTCTCTGTACCTTAATTAAAGATTTGCGGCTGAATAGGGCTTCCAATAGGGGGGGACTAAGGGAACAATCACGCCCCAACAGCAGGTGGTTTTTTCCGTATTGAATGCTTGTAATGTCGGGGACCCGAATGTATCCCTGCGCGTGCAAAACAAAAAAGCAAATATAAAACACTCGTGTCTGCTTGGTGGTGTTTAGCCAAGGGACATCTGGGCGTCTTCTGGACACCCTGTATTTTGTCTCGGACACACTACTTTATCATTCATTTAGATGTAATAGTATGGACCTTATGCACTGACATAAATTCAGTCATTCATTTTTTCACAAATTGTTTTAACTTGCAGCACAAAGCTGAAATATGTGGCATTACAAGATTTAAAAAAAAGAATAAGAATTGCAGATTTAAGATATAAAAATAGCAACACCGAAATACGGGGGTACAAATGTAGATACATTTGACAAAAAAAGAAACATTAATTTGGTAAAACAGCAAAATGGCATCACAAAATAAATTACTTGCCCAGAGTATCGTATAGGAACCCTCCCATACATTGAAAACCCCATTTTGAAACTTAAAACCCCATTTGAAATAAAACTCTTGAATCTCCACCGGGTAATTACATACAAATTTTCCCTTACGAAATGTCGGCTGCGTGAACTGGTGCGTGACCTGTGACCTAGGATGGGTCAGCTCCATTTTCTCAACGGCAAAAAAGTGCTTCTTGTCGGGCCCTGTCACATGGTTTTGAGCGCCATATTTTTCTGTCAGATGAAATTTTGAACACGTTATCTTCATACAATCCTGTTCGTTCCCACAGGTCTGTTCAAACCATCGGAATACTTTCGTTCGTGTCACAAAACTCAAAGGGTGATAAGTTTTCTGGTGCATTTTGGGTTTGTTTGTTGGTTGTGGTGTTTGTCTGTGTAGTTGTTTTGGGTGGGTGTCTGTTTGTTTGTTTGTTTGTTTGTTGGGGTGTTGGGGTGTTTGTTTGTTTGTTTGTCTCTTTCCTGAACAAACAATGAACTTTTTTTAAAAGAGCATTTCCGTGAAAACATAACACAACGGTTTTTGTCCCTTCACCAATGTATGAAATTTATTTCCAGTGAATTTTCAATTTGTAGGAGATTATTTCTCGAGCCTGAGATAAAAAACTCAAGTGTTGTTTGACTACTTCTCAAGTTATGACATGCATCTCAAGACTACAGTGTGCAGCACTTGAGTCTGCTACTTCAACCTGCTACATCAACTTATTGCATTTACATGCGATTCAATTTTGCGACACATCTTTTCCCAGGTCCATGTCTTTTAAAACCAACAAGGATATCGGTGTGGAATTTTTTAGTTGAATGTAAACATGGTAAGAGGGAAATATTTAATTCTGATAGAGTTCATTTCAACCCATTTTCAATCCGCAACAAATTTGTTAGTCATGTCGTAAAAATTAAATTTGTTTTCAATAGACTGTACAAGTCTCCCGCGTTTTTGAATTTCCGGGACCAAGGTCGTCCCAACCATATTGAGTTTAACGTGTGCATGGTTCTGTTTATTCAAATTCTTTAAATTAATGTAATTTATGGCTATACAAATTGTAGCATGTTGTTGGGAAAGTAAAATGTAACCATGAAATTGTACGAAAGTAAAATTAATTTGTCAACCAACAAATCACCAAAATTAACACTTGACCTCCGTTTCCGGTTACTTGTAAAAAATTAAGAATTTTGCCCAACTGACGTTCATATTGTCATTAAACCTATGTAATGGGCGCTCAAATTTAGGCGTGGTTGACAAATGGGGTTTCTTTTAAAAAAAGCATCCTCATCATAAGTTTTAATTTTGTTTCAATGTTAATTTTAACAAATTATTTGTAATATATACAAATTGAAATGGTATTTACAATGAAATGCTATTTTTTATCTTTATTTATTTATTTTTATTTGGGGGGGGGGGTCAAGAGTATAATTTTAAAAGAAGTTTTGATTTCAAAGTAAAATATAGTCTCTGTTTCAGTTGGTTTTATCGTTTCTGACATGCCCTAAACTTGCACACTCTCTGTTGACTTCCCAGAGTGAGAAATTGCGGTTCTAATAGATGTATGAAAATTCAGGATTATCAATTCTTGAGAGAGAGAGAGTACTTTGGATCTTAAGTTTCAAATGACTATCAAGTCTCCTCAAAAGACCCTCAAGGCTGTCTGAGAATTTTTTTTTTTCTTTCTTTCAACTCAGACTGTTTTTGTTATCTATAGGGTGATATCAAACATCATGTCCTCGGCTAAACAAAGAAAAAAGATAATTTTTGTATTGTTCAACGGTGTAATATGCATAGCACTATAAACTCTTGGTATAAAACAAATCAAAATAACAAATAAAATTGTAGGAGTGTAGTTTGCCGACAAAAATAAAACGTTTACGGGTGACATGACCAAAAGTCAGAAACTAGCATCAAAATTTATGGGCAGGGTATACTTTTGGTAATTCAAATGACCATAAAAAATTTCCATGGCAAAGAGCACTGGAGAGCTGTTGCTATTAAAAAACATTGTGAGAAACAAACTCCTTTGTTGAAGTGATGTAGTTTTAGATAAAGAGGTATTTTGTTTCATCCAAATATTTAAATCTGAGAAAGGCTTCAGGCATGAAGCCTTTCTCAGGCATCTCAAAGCGCGCAATTGTATGCAACAAGGGTGGGGATTTTTTTTTGTATTGCATCTTCAATGACCAATTGAGCCCAAATTTTCACAGGTTTGTTATTTTGTGCATATGTCGGGATACACCAAGTGAGGATACTGGTCTTTGACAATCATTACAGTACACCCTGCCTTCAAAGGCAAAGTATACCTTTGGTTTTTGGAACCGTTTGATTGTTTTAATCCTACATAAATGTAGGTATATGCAATCAAACTAACCTGTGAAAATTCCACTTCAAAAGGTGGTCGCGTTTTTGAGATATCACCGAAAAACCGGAGCGAATATTTCCACGCAGGAAGAATATTCCCTATGGGAATACACGATCTGAAAAGCGTTATGGCCGTAACGCTTCTCAGATTCAAATTTGGGGGGATAAAAAGTGATATATTGTGGCTGCCTACCTCGTGTTTTAATATGAATAAACCAGAATAATAATAATAATAATATTTTTCCATAACCGCAGTACTTCAAAGTGAAAAGTTTCTCAAAATGCATGATACTATCCAAAGCTGCTGTACTTCTTACCAAGTAAGTTTTTTATTGGCATTAATTTTCAGACTCAATACCAAACGTATATACCCTGCCTTTAAGGCAGTCTGTTGAAATGACGGCATTTCCACCTTTTGGTAGCCCCTGGAGTTATAGATTCCAAGGAGCTTCAGGGAACAGTATCCTCAGCTCTACAGAAGTAGATCAACAAAGCAGGATGTCTTCATCTAGAGATTAAATATCAGATACTATTTTCTTCACCAGGCATGCGTTACAAAAGTCTGATTTCAGATGTAAGTCTGAAATTTCCCAAATCCGCATTTACGACTCAACTTTACAAATCCCACTCCCAGCCCAGTCGTGAAAGACATAATTTTAAAGATGTGTACAGAAAATATACAGACAGTACCCTATGAGGGTGAGACGAACGGTGCCCTCAAGAGTTCAAGGGGGAAAATCCATCAAAAATTTCCCCAAAGATTCTGCTCATGTCGAAGTAAATAACGACTACTTCAGTCACCGTGGTCAAGTGGTTAGACTGCATGACTTGCAATAACAAAGTTGTTGGTTCGAATCTGGCTACGCTAACCGCTGATTTCACAATAACTAGAAGAAGTCTTGTCGTCTGGTTATACTTGGCACTGAATCGCAATTGATTGATTATGTGTATGAGAGAGATTAGGTGTTGCCAGCTTGGCCTTTAGATCCCTTAGTGGGAGCTTTGCCGAGTTCCCTTGTTGATGACGATCATCTAAACAAACAAACATTAAGGTTTCCGATTCCACCATTCCATCATGGGTCTTCAAGCAATGTGTGTACAAACCTATGTAGATGCTTGATATCTTTTTTTTTTACGGCTGTTGTATGGCTTTTTGTATATATCAGCACTTCTATTCATTTCTGTGCGAGGCAGAATTTTTAATTCAATCCATACCCTTTCGAAGGGATGTCATGCAAAATCATAAATAGGTCTTTTTTTAAAAATGATTATTCCTTCTTCTTCTTCCCCAAATCCTAAAATCCAACTAACCATAGCCACACAACATAGGAAAGTCCCATTAATATTGAGCAAACACTTGACCCATAAAATGCCAGCCAAACAAACCCTCACAGTACAATTCCCACGGTCTTATACTACATGTATTAAGGCATACAATGTAGCTGCTGGCAAAATTAGTAAGGATGGTGTAACTGTACAGATTATACCTTCGGCATGTATACAATTAATTTGGTGGGCTTGATAGTGTTTTGTTGGATCTTGAGAGTCTCTATCAGTCTGCTCAGACCATATGAGATAGGATTGTGTTCACCAAAACAAAGGTATAGCACGCTGCACACAACTACGAAACATTGAAGAAGGATGGCGTAACTGTCAACGCAAACTAAGAGTTCACCACCCAGGGATAAACAGTAATACACATACACTTGCGCGTGCAACGCAAACCCGCACCTGTGTCAGTTTTAAGTGTCTTAGTATTTTCACAGATATAAGTTCAACGAAAAACAAATTCATTCTTCACTCCTCAATCTTGCAACTGCCTCAAAAATGACTGCGTTCAGGAGGCTTCAAAAAAAAAAAATTGTTTTTTTTATTTATTTATTTATTACTTTAGGTTGTAAAGTCAGGGACTCTCAGAAAAGCAAACTTAATCAATGTACTAGCCAAGAGCTCCGTGGAGAGAAGACAAGGAAGGAAGTTCCAGTTTTAAGAGAATTATTCCAGGGGTAAACCCAATCCACATAGTGACCCACGGGATTTGAACCAGGGTCCTAGAGGTGGAAGGCGAGGAGAGATATCACTACACCAACCCAACTGCCATTTGTGCATGAGGAATAATGAGTTAGCGGTCTCGCTAATATCTACAGCTCTATGTTTTGTGTGTGTATGCTTTTTTGGGGGGGGGGGGTGGAGAGGGTAACCGCTCCCTGGTAAGTCTTGGTGCAGAATGTTGTTGCTCATTATCACTCAACTATCGCGAATCCCCACTCTGCGCCGCGCTCATTACTATCAAACAATAGCGGGCATGTTGGGAAAACTTCCAGATCACCCACCACGCAAAACAACGGGTTCGCAGCTTCCACAGACCGCCCTCTATCTGTGGAGTAGTCGCAACGTGTGTTGTGTTGAATGTAGGTATGGTTTTTATGGTTTTACTAACTCTACATAAGAATGTCTTGCACCAAGACTACTCCCTGGTAAAACTCCTGCAACCGTGCCTAGGTTAACTAAGTTGGGGTCTAGCCTGAACACAAGGCTTTCTCTTGAAAATACAAGGTGCTTACCTGGGTGCTGAGATGTTGAGGGGTTCTCCTTTGGTCCAGGCTAGGTGGGGGCACGCAGGGAGTGGGCGTGGCTTTTGGTTACCAAGTTGGTGGGCATCTAATACCTTAGAGTATCTGTAAAGATGATTGCCTGCAATAAATAACAAAATACAATACAGTTATTAATGGTCTGGCATCCAATTCACCAAGCTACCGGGGTTTACGAGCGAGCCGCCAGGTATCACCGCTTCGCTTATAAAACATCCATGATCCCATCATGGTATCATGATAGAGCAGCCAATCTTCTAAGCGAGGCAGAGTAAGAACAGGTTATTAAGAAGGGCAGCATGAGCGGTATCATGCCACTTGAGGGTATCAGTCATTAGCCATGTATACTATAGTGTGTTTTGGCTGGTAACACATCTCTGCTAAGCAAGACCGTTCTGTCCTTAGCAAATTTCTGTGATGAAAGTACATTGTCTTTAAAACAGCGCCTTGAATCCTGCCAAACTATGAACCCAGTTTTTGTTTTTCACACCACAGAGTCGATTTTATTTAGTTTGTAAATATAACTTCTAGACTTGGGGTTTTTTGGCGTGTGTCTTGGAGCTATGCGCAGTGTACACTCACGTTACTATTACCCAATATTATCACTTCTCTAATTTGTTCAACTTCAAGTAACCCATAAAATTACCACGCATGTATGTATACAGACTCTTCAGCCAAACTTGTGTCTTAGAAGTACTCATCAATCAAAATGAGGGCAGAGAAAGGAAACACGCTGTCTCTTTCACGTCTCAGTACAACAATTGTTTCTTCAATACACAGAGTAGTTGCTTAGTTGCTGTTAAAACAACCCCAGGTGTAAGCTCCGTACAAAAAAAAAAAGTCTCTTTAATTAAGTGAACAGTCTTCAGCCCAAAAGCCAGGCGTACTCAACACGTCGACATGCAGCTTTGACTTGCCCGTCTGTCATCATTCTTCACTAAATAACCCCCCCCCCCCCCATCCCAACTCTGTCAAAAAATCAACCTGCGCCCCACTCAGACCTGGCAGTAGAATCATATCCATCATTAACATGGGCGCTAAGGTGTCGCCTCGCATTTTTTTTTTTCCTTTTTTTTTTCTGTCAACAAAGTCACACGCTGTAATAATCCCAGCATGGAATTATGTTTCAATGCACGCCACAAAATGCCCTGCCTGACAAAGTGGACCACTGAATATATTAGCCCATGGATTGAGTCGCTAGGCAACCATGGTGTCAATGTGCAAACCACAGAGAAGGTTTTTTATTTGCAAGTCCTCCTCAGAGAGAACGAAGAAGGTTGAGAGAAGTCATCAAAATGTATACTCCCCAAAATGGCGTCAGGGTAATATTGCCGTACGCCCAGGACTTATACTTCACAGAGTATGCCCCTTGAACATGTCGAAATGTTCCTCTTCAAAATTTTAATTTCTCTCATAGAGGTCCCCTCTAACACTGAAAAAAACTGCCTTGCCCGTATAAAAAAAATGTGTCGGGCCCACCTATGCATTACTGCCCCCCCCCCCAACTTCCCCAGAACAGAAACTTCCTGGAGTTATCATCTACGCTATCACACCCAAGAAATATAAACTTAATGAAAAAGAAACTTGCGCTGCAAGAAAGCAAATTATAAACACTTATTAGGAACTTATAGGAACTGGCAGAAATAAGTTTTGAGGCTTTCCACGGTTGGGACTGGATGTTTATGGATAACTCTTGCTGGGACACCCTGTATGAATCTCATTTTGGAAGTGGGTTATTCACAGGGTTTCGACCAATTTACTCTGGTCATTGTCACGAGATTAACCCACGAGTAACCCACCAGCTGAGATTGACCCACCAGCTGAGAGTAACCCACCAGCTGAGAGTAACCCACCAGCTGAGAGTAACCCACCAGCTGAGAGTAACCCACCAGCTGAGAGTAACCCACCAGCTTAGAGTAACCCACCAGCTGAGAGTAACCCACCAGCTGAGAGTAACCCACCAGCTGAGATTGACCCACCAGCTGAGAGTAACCCACCAGCTGAGAGTAACCCACCAGCTGAGAGTAACCCACCAGCTGAGAGTAACCCACCAGCGAGAGTAACCCACCAGCTGAGATTGACCAACCAGCTGAGAGTAACCCACCAGCTGAGATTGACCCACCAGCTGAGAGTAACCCACCAGTGAGAGTAACCCACCAGCTGAGAGTAACCCACCAGCTGAGAGTAACCCACCAGCTGAGAGTAACCCACCAGCTGAGAGTAACCCACCAGCTGAGAGTAACCCACCAGCTGAGAGTAACCCACCAGCTTAGAGTAACCCACCAGCTGAGAGTAACCCACCAGCTGAGAGTAACCCACCAGCTGAGATTGACCCACCAGCTGAGAGTAACCCACCAGCTGAGAGTAACCCACCAGCTGAGAGTAACCCACCAGCTGAGAGTAACCCACCAGCGAGAGTAACCCACCAGCTGAGATTGACCAACCAGCGAGAGTAACCCACCAGCTGAGATTGACCCACCAGCTGAGAGTAACCCACCAGTGAGAGTAACCCACCAGCTGAGAGTAACCCACCAGCTGAGAGTAACCCACCAGCTGAGAGTAACCCACCAGTGAGAGTAACCCACCAGTGAGAGTAACCCACCAGTGAGAGTAACCCACCAGCTGAGAAAAACCCACCGGCTGAGAGTAACCCACCAGCTGAGAGTAACCAACCAGCTGAGAGTAACCCACCAGCTTAGAGTAACCCACCAGCTGAGATTGACCCACCAGCTGAGAGTAACCCACCAGCTGAGATTGACCCACCAGCTGAGAGTAACCCACCAGCTGAGAGTAACCCACCAGCTGAGAGTAACCCACCAGCTTAGAGTAACCCACCAGCTAAAAGAAACCCAGATGCTATTCTCAGATAACACATCTTCCAAAAAGAAATTAATACACAGAGTACCCACAAAAATCATCATTAATGTCTTCATACAAATGTTTTTTTGTCAACAAACAATGATCAGATCTATTTCATCCGCACCCATCACAGGTATTTTGATAAAAGAGGTCAACGTAATGTCTGGAACTGCCAGCTGTTTTGTTTTTTTTCAGTCAGAATTTTTTAATCAGGTCAACGTAGCTCTGAATTTAACTGATGTACAAACACAGAAGGAAAAAAAATGCACATGAATATTTTCATAATGTTTGCACTTCAACAAACAACAATTCGGATGTATAATTCATGCCCACCCATTGTGGATATTTTGATAAAAAGAGGTCAATATGATGTCTAGAACATCTGACATTTGGAACTCTGCTGTTCTTGTTTTTTTTTACTCAGGCTTTTTTAATCAGGTCAATACAGCTCTGAATAAAAGCTGATGTAAAAATGCGGAAGGTTAAAAAATTGCAGTTGTGCAACTATTTTCTTATTCTAAAATGAAATTAAACTCCAATGGCTCCTCTCTCAAGAGCTTGTACTTTCCAAAGTGATTAAGTCTTATTTACATGGATTTACAACCATCCACTGTACAGGCCCTTTGTCAAAAAACCATCAGGGCCCAGTTTCATGGCTCTGCTTACCGCCGAATTCTGCGCTTACGATCACCAGTCTCCGCTTACTGTGCAAGCGCCGAACTTCTGTTCTTGCTGTGTATAAGCGAAGAATGCCTAGTAACGTGGAGTGCGCATGCGCACAAGCAAAAATTCCCTGCTAACCTGTAAAATACGCTTGATGTACATGTAAGGGCGGAATTCCCTGCTTTTGTAAGCGCTGACTCTTTGCTTACAGTCAGCAGAGCCATGAAATTGGGCCCAGGAGTAATTTGTGCATGGGGGGGGGGGGTTGAATAAAATATGTCACTAAGTAACATCAGGCCCTGTTCCCTGGCTCTGCTTACTGCCGAATTTAGCGCTTGCGATGATCATTCTTGGCTTACAGGGCAAGCACCAAATATCTGCACTAACTGTGTAAGCAAAAGAATGCCTAGTTACATGGGGTGCGCATGCACACTTAAGCAAAATTTCCTGCTAACCTGCTTGGCGCAAGCACCAAATTCCCTGCTTCCGTAAGCGCCGATTCTCCACTTATGGTAAGCATAGACATGAAACTGGGACCTGAACCATGTCAAACCATGGAGAAAGGATTAGCAAAACCAAAGACTCTCTTCCTCCTGCAGGCCTCCAGCCCCCTCCCCTTCCCCACCCACCCACCAACACAATTCCTACATAAATGAGAAGTCTAGAACATTTGACATTTGGAGAGCTATCAACTGAAAAATTGTACCAATCTAATCAAGCTTTTCCTTACCATTTAAAAAGACAATTTTATCCTCTCTCTCTCTTTCTTTTTATGGAAGAATGGAAGAGAACACTTTCTTCAAAAAGGAACAGTACTTCAGAAAAACCTATTTCCTAACTATGGAGAATTTAGGTCACCATTAATTGGACACTTAATAAGGTCATGCTTGAATTACCAAAGCTGTGCATTTTAGCTTCAAAGAAATTTAACTCTTCACTGAAAATGTCGGCTATAAATTATTTTGTCTGGAATTCTATCATTTAAGGGAGATCAGTGAAATAAATTCTCCATGGGGGCACGGGGGGTGGGGTGGGGTGGGGTGGGGGATCATTACAATGATAACAATACTGGACTCTTAGGGGTCATTCAGAATAGTCAATGTTCAAAAAAAAATTGTGGGTGGGTAGGTCACAAGAAATAACTAAAATCGAAATTCAGTTTTTATATAAAATGGTGTTTTTTTTAAGTATATAAATTAACAATTGGAAAATATGAAGAAAAAGTTACCAGCTGGCCAAGATTATCAATTTAATTCCTGCTAAACTACAAAATTGTTTGTTTAAGCCAGAAAAAAAACATTGAAAACTACTGATGTTGGAGATCTTTGGTCTAAAATATCTGGTTCATTTGAGGCATTACTTTGTTCTTTAGTGTATAAATTATATTATGAAGCCATTCAATATTTAAAAATCAACATTTTGGATGGGTGGGTGAGTCAAAACAGTTTCCAAAAAAAAAAACCATTGGCTATTTTAACATTGACTATTCTGAATGGCCCCTTCCATGTGTATATAACACACCTCTTGCTGGTTCTTGATACTGTTTGGCTAAAACACGGTCACGGGTGCTTAACTAATACAGGCTGGTGCATGAGATTTGCACCACCGTGAACTAGACATTGGGTGCGCATAACTTGCGGGAAATAGTTCCCGAACTGGGCAATACACATTTTACAAATGTTTGACTGGTTAGAACGCCCTCATGGATGTGTGGTGAACATTCATAATAACTAACCGTAACAGTGAACAACACTGAAATAACTGAATGTCTACGGAAACTAAAATAGTTACTTTAATTGTTGAATTGCTTGAATGTTAAATTATGAGTTAATTCAGTTATAAAACCCTGAAAAGTTTCTTTTCTTATTTCACTCTTCGTACACCTGGGTTGAGAGAAGCAATTTATGGTTAAGTGTCTTGCTAAAGGACACAAGTGTCATGACCGGGAATTGAATGCACACTCCGATGACTAGGCCATCAGAACTTTGAGTCCGTTGCATGCACTAGACCACTCGGTCACGACACCTCACCTGCTTATTTCTCATCATTTGAAACAATCAGGTAGAAACTGAACATTGGTGGTTGTTGAGCCATGATTTTATGGGAAAGCACATGAAAGAAGTCGGGGTTTGGTCGGTACAGGAGGGAAAACGAAGAAAGAAATCAAGCGAGGTTGATTAAATTAGGAACGTCTGAAATCAAAATACTTCTGTATTGATTCTTAATTAAGGTGCAGGGCAAATTACAAAAGCTGTTAAGCAAGTAAATCATATAACCCCCCCCCCCCAAATGGGGGACCAGTCTAACGAAAAAAGAGAAGAGCAGGTAACCCGTTTCTGCTAAGCAAGGTTTTAATGTTCTAAGCAAATTTGTGGCCAAAGGGCCCAGGTCTCCGTTTACATGATTAGCAAGTCATTTAATTGAATCAGTTAAGTAAACTATGTACCTGGTTCAACTTTAATCACAACAATGTCTGGCCTGGTTCCCTCCCCCCACCCTACAAGAAATTGATTACTTCTGTTTTCACAAACTCGCTGGAGTAAAGTTCATTCAGAAACCTAAACAAATTACAGGATTTTGAGGATGACTTGAGATGTGACTTGACGGGATGATGGTTCTCTCATGGAGGGGCCATCTTGTCTTTCTTCCTGTCAATTTAATATAACCAGACCGAAGGTGGACAGGCCAAAATAGTCTGATTCCCTGTTACAATTGGTTAGTATATTTGAAGTAAGTCAATGTTATTAGTTTGACTACAGGGAACTAGACCAAACAGATGGTGGCATGATAACAATGTTTTGCTATCAAACTATGTGTGAAAAGAAGAACAAGAAGTACGATTGAAAAATGAAAATGTGAAACAAGAAGTAATTAGTAATGTAAAATGAACGTAAGATTCTGATGATGATTTCAGCAGCAAAGTACCAAATCCTCCCATGGGAAAAACTTAAAATTAGGTTTATTTGCTCATGAAATATATGAAAATAAGAGTTTTCAAATTACTCCTAATTAGGGCCTACCAGGTACATGTGTAAGTATTTCTCAACAAACAGAATGTTCAAGAAATCCCATCACGTTGATATCGAGGCTGATGTTTCGGATGTCTTCACTCTGAATGAGATTCCACTATTTTTGAAACATTGGCTGATTTAAGTGAGGGGCGTCACATACTGAAAAAGAAATTCTGAGGCAACGTTTATCCCCAATTCCTCGCCTAATGCTCATTTGAAACCTTTAAAGTGCCCTTTACCAGTGACGTACCCTCTTTGAAGGGGGGGCGGAGAAAACAAATTTGCCTTTGATGATAGTCGGGTGCAGGGATCAAGGTAAAGGCAAAATAAAAGGCTAAAACAGAACTGCAGGTTTTCTGGGTGTTCCAACATATATTCTACCCACAAGCCTTTACCACTTCTATTGGTAACAATTTTCCATTCCCTTTTTATTTTTCCCGAAAAAACCATACACAGAAAACAAACATTTAGCCGGCCTCTGGAATGGGTGGCTCAAGCACCAACACCCCCCCCCCTCCATTGCCCCACTGTAATTTACAAAAAGAAAACTATTAAGCATCTTTAACACCAACATTATACGCCAAAAAGACCACAAGGGCATAATTTAGAAGCCCTATAAAGCTTAAGCCTGAATAGTTGATCAGCATCAGGCAGTTTGTTTACAGATCCAGAAATCAAACAAAAACTTCCAACGGCGCAAAACCACGAAGCGATGGACGCCTGGAAGGGGGAGAACAAAAATGCCTCTTTAACTGTTGACTCTTGCTGGTGCCCCGCATGCAGATCAATGCAACGTAAGGTAATGTCAACACTTTAACCTTGTAAGCGTATACTTATGAGACGGTGTTGTGCAACTTAGACAAGCCCCGAGGTAAGATACACGGGAGAATTTCTTACGGCGGTGAACAGGAACTGCACCGAAAACGGGAAATGCGTCGGCACATTCATATGCTCAGTTTTAGTAGTCAGTTCTTCTTTCTTTTTTTCATTTTGTCTTTGGGGGGAAGGCTGGGTGTACAGTATGTGGAGTGAACATCACATATCATTGTTAGGCAATGTACAAACAGAAGAGGCGTCCATGATGTGTAATAGTTGTTGTTAACGCATGGGTCAGCATGAAACTCAGGCATTGAACGTGGCATGCCTTTCTCCCGACTAAAACGATCAGGCGGAAATTTTGTTGTGTTTTTTCAGGAGAATGTGTCCTTTTGCCTGCGTAGCCACTTGGCTGACATTTCCGTCTGTGGATGGTTTGCTCATGTGAATTACAAGTGGAAAGTGATTACCACTTGTAAGACGTGAGGCCATCTTCAAATGGATTTTTAAAGGGAACAAGTTTCCAAGAGAAATTTTAAATGGTTTTGTTGGGACACTCTAAAGAACGAATCAATTACCCACACACACAACCTCCTGCAATGAATCACGCAGGAGTTAGTCAGGTTCACAGCCTTGTTAATGGTCTGGTGAACCAACTTTTGATCAAAAGTCAAACGAATGTGAAGCACAGAGTGTTTAGGGGGGCTAAGAATGGACTGGAAGTAGGCCTTCCTATGACATTACCGGGGTTAGAGTTGTTCCTGACAGAAAAAGGTCTGAAACTAGAATCCAAATTTTAGGAGGTCTGTTGAAATGACGGCATTTCCACCTTTCAGTAACCCCTAGGAGTTATAGATTCCAAGGAGCTTCTGGGAACAGTATCCTCAGCGCTAGAGACGTAGATCAAGTAGCAGGATAATTCTTTGTGCCTGCAGAACATAACAGCTATACTTTTTTCTCCAGGCAGACATAAAAAACGAAAATCTGAATTCAGATAAGTCTGAGAATTCTCATCCCAGGAATTAGGAAACTGCATTGATTGAGAATGTAATGTGTACAATCCACCTGCTGACCCAACTGTTGTAAATAATGGCAGTACTTTCCCTTTCTTTTACCCTGTCCCCCCCCCCCTCTTCCCAGCTTTACACCCTAACACCCTCACACCCTTCTCCCATCTCTCCAACCCCCCCCCCTCCCCACCACCACCAAACCCCCCAAAGAAAAAGAAAATAAGGAAATACAAAATTGCTGGTGATTTTTATAATTGGGCCAACACCCAAGAAAGATTGTCACCCCGGCTCGATAGGATCAAGGGTTACAAATGGAGACGTTGCCAACGACGACATTCCATCTGGTTCCAAAACTGTTTAATCCACAACGTGACACATGAGCACACTGCAGGTTTCCCCCCTCGCTCCGATGCGCAGGCATGTAGTTTGATTGTCGCGCTGCGTAGACAGTCACTGACACAAATCCAAACATAATCACATTCAACCGGCCCCGATCCTCCCTGCCTTACGATACAACTATTAAATTATTATATTCATCTGGTCATAAATGCGCCAGATAATTTGTGTGACCAGGTTTCGCCAACACTTAGCTGGATCAGATCAGATTAAGTGTTTGCTTGTGTTATTTTCCAGGAGCTTTCAATAAGGTGTCATTTTTGCTTAGCAACAGTGCATCTCAAGGCTCGAATTTGGAGGAAAAACACACAAGACCGCAGGGCTTGTAGCTCAAAATATTTACTGGACCAGAATTTTGTGTACAAGACCAGAATTGAAATGAGAAGACAAAATTCCTACACAGGTAAACAACAGAACTGTCTGAATTCAAAAAAAAACAATAAGTGAAGATTTATCTCGTAAATATTATGGGTAGGTATTCTTCAAAAATTGTTTTAATTTTATCAGTCTGAAAGTCAACATTTGAACCCAAACACAAGACCGCCGGACTTGTCCAGTCATGAGTTTACTGGCCCGACGCTAAAATTACTGGCCTCGGGCCTGCGGTCCAGTGTCAAATTCGAGCCCTGCATCTTGCTGAGCCGAAAAATAATTTGACCCTATGCGACTTGCACCAAATTACCCGCAGGAGCCTGGAGCAAGCCGCAAGATTTGACCATCTTCCACTCAACCAAACAAGTCACAGCAAAGGTCAAGTCTTGAACTGACATTTCCAAATGTTTCTCTTGGTAGCACAATATCTCCCTTTTCGAAAACGAAACATAACTTCTGTTCTATATGACCAGTGGTAACACTCCTAATCCAAATTTATGCGCACACCGTCAGGCAGAAAACTTAATCAGGGGGCGAGAGTCGCTGCCGACAAAAAAGTCTGAAACTGGGATCCAGATCTTAGGCAGTCTCTTAAAAAGATGGCGTTTTCACCATTTGATAGCCCCTGGAGTCTTTGGGAACAGTCTCTTTAGTGCTAGAGAAGTAAATCAAAGAGTATGACCTATTTAATTTTGAAGAAAAATACAGTTTTTTGTTTTTTTTGCCAGGCAGACTTCAAGAAGTCTGAGTTCAGACAAGAGTCTGAGTTTTCTAAGCCCCGTTAATGTTGTGGTTTTGCCGTGACGCCAGAAGGCTCATCGTTTTATAATACTCAATAGATCATCAACACATAATGAAGTAGCTGAACAAAGAAAATGTGTTGCTCTGGTGTTGCATGTACGTTGTAACAGACGTTAAATTTGCATCAAGGTTAAATAATATTGTGTTTTACCCATAAACAAATGTGTGCTTTATGCACTGTGTAATCAGTGCTTTCCCTGTGGCCCATGGCAAATTAAATCCATTGGTATATTTAGAATGGTTCCCTTTTTTTTATCTGCAATGAGATAAAGAGAGGCACTAGATCTTACAGACCCAATGATTTCATTGAATACAATTATTTCATTGGATAAACAGTGACTTAAGCTTTCCAGGTCTGTTTTATGATTGGTCTGCTCCGAAGTGACAGCTACACAATCAGCAGGAACATTTTGATTGTCTGCTGCTGTGCGCGTGTACATAATGTAATGTTGTTTTATTCACAATGTAATGTGTGTACACGTGTATGTAGACTACGAATCTCCGCCGTGTGAATGGATGCGAGGTCAAAGGTACATTTGGTGGGATCCCGCCAGGCACTCAAGGCAGGTATCTGGCATTATTCACGAAGCCTCGAAGTGTGACCTCAAATGTTCGGGCTAGGGTATATTACTCGGGTGGGATTCAAACCCAGGACATTTGCCTTTTCAGAGCGGATGTCTTACGATAAGACTACCGAGCTTGACTGGTAACCAGAGGCAGTTGGAATTCTTAGCCTGCATTGTACATTTATGTTCTCTTTTTTAAAACGCAACCCCTTAAGGTGATCCCCTGGCTGCCGCTTCCCAGGTTGTATTGTAAACTTGGGTGTGATCCCTGGCTACACGGCAGTTAACGGTTGTATGGCTTCTGACTGGCACCCCTGAACAAAGATAGACACAATAGGCAGACCGCCAACATAGGGCTAGATAGCTCAGTTGGTAGAGTGCCTGCACATTAATCTGGAGGTCGTTGGTTCAATTATCCCGCTTTAGGCTATTTTTCTTTGTTCAACCCCAAATTACTTGTTTTAAAAGTGTGGTGGTACTTCTTGAACTTTCTGCTCGCGTTGGTTATATTTGGGGGGGCATACGACTGATATTTCATGGAGGCAATTGTTTCCATGCCCCTTGTTGGTTCCTCTAAAATCGTTCCTTCTTCTAATAAAGGGTTGAGACTGAGAGTCCTTGCTGGCAATAAGGTCAGACACTAAGATCTTAACTTCAGGAGGTACATGTATGTTCACATGATGACATTCCGACCTCTTGGTAACCCCTAGAATTCTGGATTCCAAGCTTTTGGGAACAGTAACCTCACCACTAAAGAGGTCAACGAATATGATAAAGGATGTGAAACTTTGCATGGTTGGACCATAATCTAGTGAGGTTTGCTCTTTATGAGCTGTGCTGGTTCTGAACAGAACCGTTGGTATAGAAGAACCATCGATTCTTTAAAGAATCATCTCCGCTCATAGAGTTCACTTATAATGGTGTCTCCACAAAGCATTACGGTACGGGAAAGCTCGATTCAATAATTTCAGAGTTTTGGCCACAAAAACTCGAAAACTATTCATCCTTTTCACCCATTACATGTAGGTGTGTTAACATTGAACAACTTGGGTCATTAAACTTAATGAACAAGTAGTTAATCTGCCTGGGGCAGTCAGGAGCCTTACTGGTTTGTGCATGATCCAACTATGACCACTGTTTGCAAAAGGAATTACATGGAGATAACAGGTGTGACCTGTCAGACGAAAAGGATGTTTTATTTGGGCCTCTTAATTTCATGGAGCTTTCCGGTAATGAACTCACTAGATGATTTCTGTATATTTGAAGAAAGTAATAGCTACTTTTTTTTCCCTCACCAGCCAGGCATAGAAAGTACGGATTCAGATGAAAGTCTAAAATTTCTAATCCCTGCACTAGAATATGAGTGAAAGGAATGATGTTTCAAGCCTAGGGAATATTTTTTTAAATGAAATAAGCAAAAGAGGCCATTTTAAATAAAAATCAATTGCATTATAAATAAACATCTGTAGCAGCATAATATGTTTCATTAAAACCTAACACATCTACAATCCTTCTACCGTTTATCGCCCCCAGAAAGAAGTATCTTTCTAAACAAAAAAACTTATTTAAAATAATGAGTTTTTTTTTTTTTAAATGTATAATATTAGTTTCTAATCATTGTAGTCTAAACATCAAAGCCATCTGGATGGCCTTGCCATCAGCAGTGGAACACTCCAATAGATATCCACACAGACACCTGCCCTAGACGTTTATCATAAATATCTCAAACGCATTTATTATGATTTTCTAAGTCACTATTTACTTTGCTGTGATTGCCTCCCATGAAAAAGCTGTTGATTTACAAAGTGACCTAGTTCCCAAGCTCAGTTATCTAATAATAAAAATAAAAAGCTGGAATGGCCAGTCATTGTGTACCCTTGAGCCTGATCAGGCAATCTGGCATTGACAATGGCCCAGTTTCACAGCTTTGTTCACCATAAGCGAACAACCGGTGAACACGTACCAGTAAATTCTGCGCGAGCGTACCAATTTATTAATTAGATGTAACAATTGCATCAAGGATAAACAATATTCTTTTGAGTTTGTCCTTAATACGTCCGTTCAAGCATGTAAATAGCGCTTTATCTGCGTTTCAAAGCACTTGTTTGCTAAGTTTTTGAATCATGAGACCCATTTATTCAGCACCTTCATATTATGGTGATGCAAGGTGATACAGCACAATCTACTGCCAACCATGCCAGAAAACACTGGGGCAAACCCTTTCTCTTAACGACAAGTGTACTGTTTTTTGGGTATGTGCATTACACAAGATAGGGAACCTACAAATTTAGTTCCATCCAAAGGACGAAGCAGTTAATGGTTTTAAAGTGTCTTGTTCAAGGACACAAGTGTCAAGACCAGAACTTGGTTTGATGAGACACACCAGAGCTTGATTCCTTGCTTACAGCTCTCTGATCTGCCATGTCTGTTGTAACAGCACTAGGAAAAATGCCAATTTAGTAATCATATCAATTTTTATGACACTATCTTTAAAAGCATAGAATGATGACGTACATGTGTATGGCAAGCACTGTGCTCCGATTCTGAATAGGTATATCAAAAGCCATCGTCACACCTGTGCCTTGTTGAGTTTACTTCTCCGATTTCATCCGGACCATTTCTCATGACGATCCTTTACCAACAGTAAGGACAAGTCTGATTTACAGATTCTAACCTATGAATTACAGTCAAAACTGAGCCTGTGACAGCAGTCACAACTAAACTCTGCATAACTGAAGTTTGAAATTTCAGACAGAATAGTGCCAAGAAATAACCAAATCTGAAATGGATTTTGGGTTGAACTAAGACAAATTTACTTTTAAAAAAATCAAAATTAAAATATGTCCGGACCCCTCCCTGCTCTCAATGATTTTTATTTATCAATTTTTCAGTGGGGTGTCGTGGCCGAGCGGATAAGAGCATCGGACTCAAGTTCTTGTGGTTAGGCCAAATAAAAAATAATACCAGTTGATCGTCCCCGCCCGCATCCTTTTTTGAGGCCGCATCCTTTTTTCTTTTCTTTTTTATTTTCGATTTTTCCTAAAAAAGACAATATTTGTTTGTATTTTTAATCTATCCTTGACATAAATTTTTTCCATTTTTGATGTAAACTTACCGATATGTAGGTTTTAAAAGAAAATCTACGGGTAAATTCAAGAAATCCTGCTCGTTTTCTGTCGATAAAGTCCCTATTGGTATTTACACTAGCTGCGATCGTTCACTATTTCAGTAAACGAAACGTTGAAACACACATGCACGTTGTTAGTCTGGCTCTCTCCTTCATGTCATACTACAATACGTAGGCGAGTAGGGAAACACACAACTTGATTTTCCAGGGGTTAGAAGACGTGCGGTGGAGTCTAATCGCGAACTCCTTCGTGTGATATACTTTACAAAATTGTAACCTCGTACTCATACACACATCGCTCTCGCCGCACAATTTTCTCAAATGTGCGTCTTCGACCGATCGTTCAATCGAAAATGTACTGCAAAAGAAGCGATTTTAAACAAACGATCCTTTATTCACGAACCCATGGAAATGGTTGTTGATGAAAACAGTGTTATTAAGGGCAGAAATTGGGGGATAAGATCTATCAAAAACGCAAGTTTGCGAACATCACTTCCGTTTTTTTTTTTTTTTCAATTTTATTTTTAGCTTCGACAACTGTATGCTTCTTTAAAGTGTTTAGATAAATAAGTATCAATCATGGGAGATTTTGTCGATGAAGTGTCCAGTGTACAACCAATTCTATCTTCATAAGTTCCCTTGCCATGTTATTTTAAGTAAAATTTATCAGAGGTGAGCTGCAAGATGGTCTTTGTGTGTCAGCTTTGAACATCAACTCAGCAGTGTCTTTGTACCATTATTTTTACAGAGTCATTATTATTCATGTTCATGTTAGTGTAATAATCCCTGTTAACCCGGGTCCTCATGCAACAAATATATGTAAAGAAAGTTAGCCGTGATTTCAAACTGAAGAATTGGTGGCCTGTTTGAATTGAAATACTTGGCGGCCATCTTGGGAAAAAAAATAAAATAAAAAATAAAAAGGCCCTCATCCTCCTCTTTTTGGAAAAATCAGGACGATCAACTGGTATTTTTTTTTACTTGGCCTTAAGTCATCGGGATGTGGGTTCGAATCCCGGTCGTGACACTTGTGTCCTTGAGCAAGACACTTAACCATAATTGTTTCTCTCCACCCAGGGGTAAAATGGGTACCTGTGAGGGCAGAGATGGTTTATGTGAATGATTAGCTTGGAGCGCGGTAAACTCGCAGCACCGTCTGTATACTCCCCAGGGAGCTGAGATGGTTTAAGGAATGAAATATATGGCCCAGTGACCAGGGGTAATAATGTCAGAAGCGCTTTGATACGGCATTCGGGCTGTGATAAAGCGCTATATAAGAATTGATTATTATTATTATTATCAATTTTGTTTCCGTCCTCCCCCTCTTTTTTTATTTTTATCTTTTTCCTATAAGTAAAGATATTTGCAGTAAAATCCCTCTTTTTTAGTATGTGTGGTTCCGATGGACGAGTCCCCAGTTCCATCGGAACCCCACATACTCAAAAGAGAGATTTTACCACATGGTGATTACGGCAAATATCCGTACTTATCGTATTTCCACCATGCAAGCCTTCCAAGCCTTGCTTTTCTTTTTCCTTTTGTAAATTTCAAACACACAATAGTAGCCCTCTTGTAGCACCATTGTCACAAGTGCCTTGATTATTTCGGTAAAACCCTTGTTAATTATTTCAGAGTATGGGAAAATAATTTTTTGTTGTTGCTGTATTTAACATGTGAAAGTTTGCCTCTTTAATTGAGCTCCTTTAAGTTTGCTAGAAGTTTTGTGGCAGACTAGAGTGTCCCAAGAGGGCGCCAAATATATTTAAGTTAAGACTCCAACGAGGGCAGTAGTTGGGGTGGGGCTATAAGGAGTGTTGGTATTTACTTTTATTGTCCTTAGGAATGGGTTCCTATATTGTTCTGGTTGGGTGTATAGTTGGTTTTTAGTAGGTACTAGTCAGTCTTGGGTTGAAGTTGGAGGAGAGCAGTCCGTCTTAATAATCTTCTGATTCAAGGCTCACAAAATCTAAGTCCTGTGGGGGCTTAAAAATGTTAGAAGTTTAATTTCCTGAGTGGATTGAAAGAAACTTCCAGAGCTTGTCCTGTGTGGACTTCGTCCTGTGTGGATTCATCAGAACTGTCCTATGTGGACCCTTGCCAAACCCTGAGTCCTGAGTGGATTCAGGCTCTTAAGACGAGACAATCTTGGCCAACCATCAAAACCTCAAACCAGTTTGGTAAGCTGCAACTACTGTACATGTACAAGGACATAAAGGCCACCCAACTCATGAGGCTGGCATAAAACTGCTGCATAGAGGCTGGAAAGAGCTCCAGCAGAGTAAAGCAACAGCAGAATCGTCACCAAAAAGTTGGCAAAAGGAGACGGATCCATTTTGAATGTGCAGAGTGAAGCAACAGCAGAATCGTCACCAAAAAGTTGGCAAAAGGAGACGGGGCAAGTAACCAAACACCCCCAGTCATAATCAGAGAGCTGAACAAGATTGAATACTTGCCTGCAATGAACAATCATGAACACTGAAAGGACATCTGGGTGGTGGGCTTAATCAATTAGAATTTGAGATTTTCATTGTCGTAGATTAACTGTGCTTGAGTAAATCATATCGTAATATTCTGAGGACAAAAGTGTGCCTTAATCCAGAATAATCGGTCTAGAGAAAATCTTGCGGAGACCGGTCGATCTAGTCCCTTGCTTGAACTTGCTCCTTAGCTTGTACATAGTAGTGTTATGGGTTTCAATGACTTTATAGGGCATTTGTGGGGTTTTTTGGTAATAAATTAGATCCATTTTGAATGTGCAGAACATGTTTCCCTGTCTCGGACCTGCTGTTTAACTGTATAGTCAGCCAGGGGAATTTCAGTCCCATGGTGTGACAACCACAAACTTAAATTATTTTACTTTCAGCTACTTTTCCTGTGTAATTTTGTTTCTATTTTGTTTTTTGTTTGTTTTTGTTTTTTGTGAGGGGAGGGGGGAGTGTATGTTTTTGTCCAGGTTGTCTTGAGACCTTTCCAGGTCGTCTTGAGACCATTCCCTGGTAAAATTTGCACATTCCCAACAGACTTCAGACATTATATCTCCAAGGATACTTCAAAACCACCTCCAATTGTAAATTTCTTGTTCCCCCCCCCCCCCAGAATGGAAAAACTGAAATTTGACCTCCAATAATCATCTCAACTATGCCAGTGTTTATAACTGAATTTGAGATGGTTTAATTGACAAGTCTACACTTGACATTATAAACAGACATTTAGGGTCTTGAGGGAGACTGAATCTCTAGCAGCATCCATCCTCCCAAGAGAAATGAAAAAGAAACCTGCTCAAGGCTTCTTTATAAATACAGGGACCCAGAATGGAGCTGACATGATAAGGTCTTTCCTTCTTTGCATGAACGTGCTTTATACTCACTGAACAATGCTATGAATTTAAGATACGATGCATCATTAGTTTCGGACAGAGTGTGTTCATGCCCACCCTCTTGTTCAGCATAAACACGCCAGACAGACTTCCACAACCTGTGAGAATGTTAAGGAGTTGGGCGATCAGGTTGAACGACACTGACTAACAGCTCGTCTATTGACAGGGTGCTTTGTGCACGTTCACAATACATGCTTTATTTTGTAGTTTGACAAATCATACAAATGAGTAAATGACTGACACAAATTTGTTTCATTTGTGGAAGTAATTTGACCACATGGGGGCGCTTTCAACAGTGAGTTTCCTTACATGGCAATTACAGTTTTATCTTGTTTTGACTGTCTGCATGTTGTCATCTTGTTTCGATAGCCAAATAAATTAAGATCCCTACACCTAAGTAAATGGTGTTGGCCATTAAACCTCCATGTTACAGTAGAACACAGCAGTACCAAACACCAAATAACAAGTATTCCGCTGTACCAAACACCAAATAACAAGTATTCCACTATACCAAACACGATCTTTGGCACCCGACAAAACATAGCGAACATCTGGCTGACACCAACTCAGAGAACAGGCTCGTAACTGGGGTGGGGGTTGGATTGGTGGACGTCCCCCGGAAAAAAAAGGGGAAAAAAAGTCCTCCAAAATCCATAAGAAGAAGAAAAAGTCCACCCAAACTTTTTGTGAAGGGTGCAGGCAAACAAAATAAGCAAAAAGATTTACCAAATGGCTTGAATTTGGCCTTCATTTTCAAAACTTTCCAACTCCCCCCCCCCCCCACGTTTCCATATGAGAGAGCCATCTTGGAATTTGCCTTCATGCAAGGCGTCTCAAATTGCTATACCAAACGACTGCTATACCAAACAAAACTCATAGATCCCTCAATGTTCGTTATAGCGGCATTCAACTGTAACACCTTTACAAATCACTCTTAAGAATTGGAACTGGTACAAATTTAATATAAAACGACCTTGATACAAGCCTGTGTCTCTCTTTATTTCAGTTTTTAATATCAATATACAGCAGCCTTTGAGAAAGACTCTGCTAGGGTCAAAACAAGAGGCCATACATTTTTGTTTACATTCATACCACAGGTCATTTTGGTTGGTAAGCAATTTGCAACTGTTAGCTCTAACTTCTCTTTAATATTTCATCAATCCCGAGGTCTGGTATGAACACAAAAAAAACGACTTGCTCTGCATCAAGAAAAATATCAAGAAGCTGCTACTAGCAACATCAACACGGTAAATTGCTCGCTAGAATAATACGACTTTACCACGGCAACCGACGCAGGGGACACACGGCAACAATACAATCAAAATATTTGCGTAAAATAGGGTTCCATCTCCAAGGCCCCTGGGCACGGGTGCGGCTGCACTTCGTGTCGGAAAAACAACAAATTAAACGCGGAGAGAAAAACTGAACGTGTGTACCCGGGGAGTGTCTCCATTGTTGAGAATGCAGGGATGATCCCTCTGATGTAGATTTAATTTTCAACAGAGGGACTCGTTCCAACCGGCGTACAAGAAAAGATTATTACAAACTCGAACATCACAGAGTACAATATAGTCAGAACTGTACGCAGAGGGGAAATGGGATCGCATGATCACTAGGGGCGAGTCATGTCACGTAGTTAACCTGGTTTTGTGCATGGCGAGCTTTTGGTTAACTGTTATTACCTTTTTCATTACTACTGACTGTTCCATTAGTTGCCTTAGTAATGCTCAGGTTTTATAAATAGTATTTTAGTGGGTTTTTTTTCATTGTCTTCCACCAAGGTTAATAAGACCTGGGTTTGTAGTTTTTCTCTCAAGCTGTTCTTTTTGTTTATTTTAGTTCCGAAATCAGCATTTTTTTTTTTTTTTTTTTTAAAGGTTTTTAGAAACAGTCATCTTGAATGGAACTTCATTTCACAATGGAACATTTAAAAGGGCACCAAGGCAATTAGCCTTGTTGAGGTATGGTGGATACTAGGAGTGCACTGTTTGGTCTGGGTGTATACAGACAAATCCACCCAAACCTAATAGTGTCATAGTAGTGTGTCTACCATATCTCAAAATGGCTTATGACCAGGGGCAAGGAGGAAGTTGCCTTCAATGCTTCCGAGAAGTATCACATCGGTGTAAGGGCAAACCAAATGATTGTCTTTATCCCCGATGCAAATTTAACATCTTTTAGGTTGTTGTGGTGCCCACTGCTGAAATACAAGATTCGAACTGCCTTTAGTAAAATAAAGAAAACACATTACAACAATTTCAAAAAAATTATTCGACATTCAACTCTCCTTCCCTTTCAAGTGGTGAAGAATCAATACCACTTTCTGGTTTGAAAGTAAATAACGGTACTAATCAATTTGTTATGAGAACTTCCCGATGAATTCTAGACATGGTTTTTTAATTTGTTCGATGCGTCCAAGCTAAAACAACACAGAAGCGTAAAACTGCCAAGACTTCAGAGATAACAAAAACACATCCAAGTCAAACATAATGACCACTCAAGCACTCAACGTGCCGTGACGCTGAAGCAGAAGTCAGGGAGTAACGAGGAGCGCTGACTGCAGAACATTTTTTGTTTGCCCGACAGGGACAGATTCTCGGGACAGATTTAAGGCCCTTACTAAGGCCACTATTAAAACTAACAACCTTACACACTCAGTGTCCAGAAGGGGGAACAATCATGCATGTCATAAATTTTTGGCGACAACTGCCTTCCGGTAAACACGATTGGCCAATTTTTAATTCAATTCTGATAATGCGCGATGAAGGAGCAACAACCCCTACAGTTTTTTGGCGATGACGCGATTGGAAATGTTCCAAGATCATTTACACTTCCCACTGGAAAGAACATACGTCCCATACAGAAGTTTACGTTACTTTAAGAGTGTGTTATTTCCCCATTTACTTAGAGTGTTGTCTCTGTATGCCTTGATGACATGAAAATTTGTTCATTATTGAAAATTAATTTTTGTTATTATTATTTATTTAATTATTTATTTATTTATTTTTATTTTATTTTTTATTTTTTTATTATTATTTTTTTTTTATTTTTTTTATTATTATTATTATTACTATTATTATTATTATTTTTTTTTTATTTATTTATTTTTTTTTTATTTTTTTTTTTTTGGGGGGGGGGGGTTATTGCACGTAACTTTTACAAACAGTTTACCCCCACCCCTTACATTGCATTTCATATTAAAGGTTTTGCCATCCACTAGTTTCAGAAAGACCAAACTCGACATCTTCAAATCGACTGTAGAAACCATCATAATTTACGGCTCAGATACATGGACAATCACGAGGGAACTGGAGGAGAAACTGGATTGGGTGCTACACACAACTTCTACGGAAATACTTCAAATGTACACCATTGTACACTGGAGTCAACCTGTGAAAAAATACTGAACTGTGTGGCAATGAACCAAAACTATCCACAAAAATACAACAGCGTCGTCTGAAACTAGCAGGGCACTGGTACAGAAAACACTAAAGAACCTGTCTCTCAGCTTATCACCTGGTCACCAAAACATGGAAGGAGAAATAGGGCAAGACAAAAGCTATGCTGTACAGATGCAGTTGCCAGGGGGACATGGGAGTGCTTCCAACTGATCTTCCTATAAAATTAATGAGGGATAGACAAGAATGGGCACATCCTCAACATGATTCCGACCTCGGTTGACTAGAGAGGGAGTTGTCCATTTAGTTGAACCCTGTTTTAGTGAGTAGGAAAAAATGGTTTCCATTTTGACACAAGCTGTGTACATGATTCTAATTAGCCCAATATTAAGCCCATCCTTGGGCTTACTTCAATTGCAGGTAGTTTGCGGAGTCTTTGATTGCTGCCCATTTTTTTTTGGGGGGGGGGGTCAACTTTGTATTTATGACTAATATTGGCAGAAACTTTATAATCAGTAAACTAAGTGACATTTGAGACTTTGCATGGTGTTGATAATAGGAAGTAACTATTACTAGTAAACCTGTGGGTACAATCATGCATAAATCTCGTTTGGGCTTTTTTTCTCTTTCTTTTTTTTCTTTTGTTTTAACCAATCTCCCATTTTCTGTTTTGTTTACCCTGCCTTTATACATTTATAAAACTCAACACTGGCACAAATTCAAAAAGGTTACGTTTCCCATCCGTTGACCTATTTACAGGTTTACACTTGGTGCCTGCTAACCTTTGACCCAACTGATGCCATCAGTCAGGCTCTCCGCAGGGAACTCGGCAGAAAACAGTCTCTCTAACAGATGGAAATAAATGCATGCTATTATACATGGCGGTGCTTTGAAGTAAAAACAACTTACCTCAAGGGAGTTGACAGTATCGTTTATAAGCTCATCGCATTCAACAAAAAATTCTAATTATTCCACAACTCCTAAAGGTAGAGTCATCGTCTGGTTTTTTTGTCAGCTATCCATACAAAGAAAACTGAGACATCATATGTCTAACTTTCAGTTGTTATGAATTTATCAAATCAACCTCCACTTCAATAAAGTAGTTTCTGCCGCCATCCTGTTGATTTTTTCGGCGATCGTATTTTTGTATTTCCGACTCTGCTTTAGTCTGTCCATCGTTAAACGTCTGTCCAACAGGGAAAAAAACTCCAAAGCATTAAGCTTCTTCATTTCCCTACATTGTACATACTGACAGGATGTATACATTAATATGATTTGCTGTAAAACGCAATATCAAATACATATAATGTGTACTAATTCTGAAGCATTGTAACATACGTATATTGTTAGTGTGAACTGAATGTCAAATGTCAAGTATTGCTGATTTGTATGAAAAATAAATATACCAAAAAATATACAATAACAGTCACATGTGAGAGTTTCAGCTGAATAAAGAGTCTATCTTTAGAGAAAACAGCAAAAAAACTGTCACAGTATTTTCATCACGACATCAAATCCATCTCCGTTTAGCGAGGTGACAGCGGGTACCAACCGCATCTCTGGCTGTATTGAGGGCAGCATTCAAACATACCACACGCAGATTTCCAAAAGTTGCCCCCAGTCGATCTTTGGACATTGAAATTTTTTAAATTGTTTAAAATACATCGGCACATTTTCTTTCAATGCTAATTCTAACCCCTTTTTCATGTTATTTATCAGGAAGGAAGTTTCCAATACAAAATAAGATATATATTGGCATTTAAATTTTAAAAAAACCCACAAATTTCGAAAATTTCACCCCTGTTGGCCTGTTTTTGCTTGTTTCTCTCCGACAAACGACTCGTTTAGCTTGATCGCATCGCATATATTGCATCGACCAAATGTTTGTGCAATTTCTGACAAAAAAAACGCCTGGCTGTCTTTGAAGAGTTCCCACAGAATGTCACACCATGTGATGAAGTGCCCTCAGACTTGACATTTATCAGACAAAACACTTTCTAAGGAATACGCTTATTTTTTTACTCGTCGTCCGGTACTTATTTATTTATTATTTTTTTACATACATAAAGAAAACCAAACTATATCCCCCTCCCTCAAGCCTTTTTTTCTTGCGCTAGGGGAAAAAAAACCACACATTTTAAAAAGGATTATACCATTAGTACTACTGGCTTTGCATAAAGTTAGTAAGTTTTACATTTCAAACTTGACAGTGTTTTGGTATCGGTTTTTTTTTTTTTTTCTTCTTTTTTTCTTTTCTTATTTAGTAGACGAGCCCTATCTTTAACAATCTCTCCTTATTTGACAACAACTTAAATCCACTTAAAGCCACATGTACAAAATGGCAAGGGTCTCAGAAGTTGTTGACGGGATATAACAGGCTAGAGACCGGTGTAACCTTTTGCTTCATGGGGTAGGGTGGGGGGGATGATGAGGCAACAGAATAAGGTTTATTGAGCTGTCAAGATAAAATGTGTAACGGCACGGCTGATAGGATATCAGTAAATTGGAAAAGCCACCCAGCCTGCGGGTAATTACAAATCAACATGATACCTGTACAAGGAGGAGGAGGGGGAGAGGGGGTGGGAGGGGGAGGAAGGGGACCGGGAGGGGGTATAACCCATTAGAGAAGAATCAAGGAGGGAACAGAAAGCTCTACTAATCCGGTTTCAAAGTGCTATTAAGCACATAGTGTTGTTTAGAAATTGTATTGTCTGAGCATGGTTGACAGGGAACCAGTTACAGACATATTTATATGCTAGTTTCACGTGTAACCTGTTTCTGCTGAGTTAGGTATTTATGTGCTAAGCAAAGCTGCTTGCCTGGGAGCTCAAAAAGGGGCAGGATTTATCATCCGTCTCATAATTCAAAAATTTCCTAAACCCGTCTTAAAATTGTTTTTCTTTGTTCCAACACCTCGTTAGAGATTTGCCTTATATAAGACTCCGGTTTTATCATATTTATTAGGTGTTCGGCCAACAGCCAAAAACCTAATGTTCTTGTTCTTGGGGTTTTTTGTCCAAAAATTCATATCTTGAGATCAGTGATAGCTATAAACACGATCTTTGGGTGAGTGATTTACACAGAGTCTGACCCCATTTGACCATTACTATGCTCAAATTCACTTCCGACATACACAATTTACGAACGCCTATGTGTTTGTTATCAACAAACACTGTATGTCCAGTTATTATTGGGGGTTTCGGCCATCAGCCGAAACCACCTTAACCACCTTTGTTTTCGTCGAGATTTTTTTTTTTTTTTTTCACTATTATTATTCTTCTTTCCGAAAAAGTCTCATAGCATTTACACATGAAATTTGTTAGCGTTCGATCTCAGGAACTACAGTCTTAAAAGACACAAACAATACATCAAATGAAAGCCTGTGCTCTAACTTAGATCAAGCAGTAGTTCGATCAAGGATTTTTTAATCCTTTGATGACGATATTAACGATTTAAAAACACGTATCGTCAACAAAGCATGATCGTCGTGTGTGTGTACATTGCACGTAATTTACGCTGTACATCGCATACGGCCATCACTCCACACAGCCATTGCTTCTCATGCTAGGCATCGTAACACGCTGCACACGGCCAGACCCACACAGCCCATAGTCCACGCGCATGGCATCGTTCGACCTTTGTACCGTTCATTTTGGTTCGCTGCTTCGCTTCTACAGTTAACGGTGCACCTGTATAGCGCCCTCTTGTTTGTGGAGAGTCCTCGAACCTTATACGGAAGTGTTTTGGGATATTAGTAGCGGTTTGTTCTCGCACAATTTCATTGCATTCTCCCACCACAATTTATTTCAAGGTCTGTGCGGTATAGCTTATTAATTACTTTATCATTGGTATGGTAGTTTATTATTTACAATTATTTAAAACTTTATATCGTCTGAACCATAAAGTAAAAGAGTTATAATTTTTGTACCGTCTTGTTGCTTATAACAAAGTTCGTACGAAAAACGTGTTTTCATCATCGTGATGTCATCAGGTGTCAAATTAATTGTTACATTAATTCAACATTGACAACAAAGCCGAAACCCCAGTGTTTGTTCGTTACAAACTCGTTTCTAGTTATTATTGATGTTGTTATTTACATTCAAATACAAAAAAAATCTTATTGATCTTTTGCCACTTTACTTAGAAAGCCAACACTGAACTTGCTCCCCAATACATCAACAGTCTCATACCACATCAGTCATCTTCTTGCAACCTACGTTCTTCTAATAAAATTCTTCCCAATGCTCCCAAATGGAAAGTTAACTCACATCACATGTTACAATGGCAGCCGTGTTTTATTTCAGTGTTTTGGAATGATCTCCCTATCAACAGCACAACTTTGCCCAAAATAATTTTGGGTTGAACAAAGAAAAAATTTACTAGAGCGGGACTTGAACTTGCGACCTCCCAGTTAACGTGCCAGCTATCTTATAGCCCTAATGTTGGTGGTCTCCATCTTTTGTCAATATCTTTGTACTCAAAAACTACTTTGTATTTCAAATTGACATGGTCAGTTTCCCTTATTACATGTATGGTTCATTACTTGAACTTAGCCTAGTGAACAATTCTTAAGAGACTGAAAACTCATTTGTACTGTAAGGCATTTCCTACGTAATAATAATATACTTTGTTTTCAAAGCGCACTATGAGGGTATTTGATATGGATACCAGTGTTATATAAATTATTTAAACTGCTTGATTGATTGATTGACTGATTAATTGATTGACTGACTTATTGATTGATTGAAAGTGGAATGCTGGTCTCGCAGGGAGTGACCACACAATTTTGGTGGAAATTTCACACGTTACACGTCAACTGCGCGGTGTGTTCATTGAGACCAGAGGATTGGAATGCATATAATTTCTCTTCCAACAGCAAATGCGGTATCATGCATGGGACAGACCCAGATCGCCGCTTGACTGGCAGTAACTAAGCCATCAAATGAAGCCATGCAATCAACTGTGAGAGATTTCAGGCTGGTTAGCCTGTCCACTCTTCCGTAAAGTAAAAGGGTTTGAAAAGACGATTTCTCATGAAATGACAACAACAAAAAAAGAAGTGGAATCTACATGTCTTTAGCAAATTGTCAATAACTGTCGGATAAAACCAAAAAAAAGACTGGAAGCTCGACATTAAGAAGTGAATGACTACAAATCAAGCCAGTGAAGAAAGGGCATCTTTAAGCAAAAAAAATTGTGTGTTCAGTATTTCCCTCAATATATTTTGGATAACTTTGTTGATTATATATGCATCACCCGATTTCTCACCCCCAAAAAACCCAAATTTTTGTGTTCGTATTTTTTCTCCAATGGTCTTTGACAGATGATACAGTTTCAAAACGAAACAAAAAAAAACGTAAAATACTTTCACGTACACCAGGCACAATGCATAAAATACTCTTAAGATACAGATTGGTCGTACATGCAAATTTTGGCCGGTACGCAAAAAAGAAAAAAATTATAAAAAATTATTTAAAAAATTGAGAGAAAACCACAAAGAATGCTCCAGATTGCACAGTAGGGCTTTTAAAACCAAGACAAACACCAAGTAGAAAACATTACGAAGATGTTGTTTCAATTTAGCGTGCTTCGGCCAAACATCAACAAATTTGGGTCCAGAATGCCCCCCAGTTTGGAAAAAACCTGGAGAGAACCCTGCTAAAATCTTTGACATTCTTTTTGGTTCAGTTTGTCAAGTGAAAGTTTACAATTCCTCGCTTACAGGAACAACTTTTATGCAAAAAAAAAAAATTGAGAGACAAATCAAGCAATTATTTAAAACTAACCAGAACAGAAAAAATGTATCATAGAAGTTTTGTAAACAAAATTTAAGTTTTAGCTGATTTATGATTTTAACTTAGGAAAAAAAATCAACCAATGCACTGACAAAAGTAACAACAAAACATTTTATACATACAAAAAAAAACAATGTCAACAACCAGACCAGAACCCAATGACAAATGTCAGAGCGAATTTCTTTACAAGTAAGAATAAACTGCGTCAACAAATACCACTTGGAAAAAAACTCAAAAAAGCTAATTCCTTGGGACATTTTGTCCGTGACCAAGCACAGATTCACTGGCTCGAAAAAATAAACAACTGCGTCAGAAGTCGTAAAAAAACGTCCTTTGATACACTGTAGATATTTAACATAAATGACCCGTTTCTTGAAAATCGAGGACAGCTGAAAAATGCATAGGTGAATAATTTAATCAGATGCACTGTGCAGACTCTCTTCTCCCAGACAAAACAAACGAAGGCTACGTGCCACGTACCGTTTATCTCGTCCGCTGATTTGAATTCAAGAGGGGAGGCGGAGTCCTTTGGGGGGGGGAGGGGACACAAATGAAGCTTTTTATCACAAGAATATGAGTTAAAACATCCCCATTCCTTCGGCATCCAGTGTGGATGAGGTCCTTCTTAAAGTGACATCATTGGTTTTTGGGGAGAGTTAATTCTATCCTTTAGCTTGCAATAAACACACCACACAACTGACCTCCGACAAACGTCGCCACTTTGTGGTGGGTCATGTCTTAATGAAGATAATGAGACTTAAAATTTTTGACAGGGATTTTGTGCACACTTATATTTGTGGTTGGTTCTTGCTAGAGTTGTGGCAATCAAAATAAGCTGGTTTTAGTAGGTGCTCAAGCTATTTTCTCCACTTTGAAAGACATGATATTTCTCTGGATATATTGAGGAATGGTACTGGTATGAACTGGTATGAACTGGTATGAGCTGGTATGAACTGGTATGAACTGGTATGAGCTGGTATGAACTGGTATGAACTGGTGTGAACTGGTATGAGCTGGTATGAACTGGTATGAACTGGTATGAGCTGGTATGAGCTGGCATAAGCTGGTGAACTGGTATGAACTGGGGAAAATTTAATTGAGCTGCTTTAAAGCAGAAATTATTGTTCAAATTGTTCTGCTAATCGAAAATAAGCAGGATACCAATCATAGATGGTACATGTGGTATGATATTTTTGCTGATAACCTTATTCTGGTAAGCATGATTTTGTAACTTTTTGTGCTTAAGCAGCTCTCTTGGGCCCTGGTATGTACTGGTATAATCAGTGAACTGTCAGATTGAAACAAATTTATTTTTGTTCTTCTTCCCTATTTAATATGGGGTTTTTTTTTCAATGAAGTTACATTATCAATCTAGTAGAACATGATTGCACAAACACTAAGCTCCATCTTAAAATGAGTTGTCACTGTCGCCAACGTGATTTCTGCTGTGACATCACACTAATGCTAAGCAACAGAGATTGATTCTTTGGCTAGCTCATCTCAAGATGGTTTGAGAAATGGAGCCCTGCACTTTGTCTTTAACAGTCTGGTAAACGATCAGGTCGTTTTAATGGGATGGCACTTTAGTGGGTTTCTAGACAAGATGTTGCAAGATGTTCCAATCCTCTTGTCTTCAAATGTCCATGTTTTAAAAAAATTTCCTCGACAAGTTCAATTTAAACCTGGTTAAAGGTCGGAAGGTCGGAAGGGTGGTTGGGAAAATAGTGCACAGGGATTATGTTTCTTGTAAATGTTGGAATGATTTTTAACTGTCATACCAGATGTTTGTTTCATTTCATAATGGCTGGTAAGCAGGAGAAGAAATTGCTTAGTAAAAAAATGCACGATACACATGTCATGGTAACACTAACAAAAGTTTACATTGGGGTTGAACAAAGAAAAGTGGACTAGAGCGGGACTTGAACCTGCGACCTCTAGATTAACGTACCAACTGAGATATTTCTCTCTCTACGTTGGCAGTCTCCCTATTTTACTAACAAAAACGTTGTGACACACAACAAACCTTTGGCAAATTTGATCAATTCTACTAATGGAAAAACATGAAACTACATGAACTAGGGTTTTATTTTGCTAATTTCATACTAACATTTTAAAAAAGCAACTGAAAATGGTTGTTCTTTTCGTTCCTTTTCAGGGGGGGTACTGTTTGTGACTGATTCCTTCCCAATTGAAACCTACATTTTGTGTAAGGAAGTGATGGCATTGCGGAGATATTCTCAGAGGCTAAATGACAACACAACACACACGTACAAGTGAATTAGTGTAACAGAAGCAGTCGGGTGGAAAAGTCGCTGCGGAGCGCAAAGCAAGGAGCAGAGAGCAGACTGGAGGTGTTGAGGGTGAACAATCAGACAGAGGTTGGGGGGAGATGGCCAGTGGAAATGGCCAGTTGATAACCACAAACCCAGTGAGACAGATGGGAAAGATGGGTTGAAACATAAAGACAAACTCAAAAGTACAAACAAAACAAATTCACTTGGAGAAAAATACTAAATCTTTTGGTCCTTTGGCAACAATCTGATGCAACTTTGATGTTTAAAGTTAAAGGTATTATACAGGATTGGTAAGAGTTTAAAAAACATCATTGTAAGCTTACTGATTATGAAGTTCATACTAGAACCCTTTTTTCTGTGAAATATTTCCCTCTGAAATGAAGCCATATTTGAGAAAACTGTACCTGGAAACGCAAATTTCTGAATTTCAACAGGTAATTTTGGTTGTTACAACCAACATTAAGGACAATGTGTTTACATGCTGAAAATTGTGTTTGCTTTTTCACCATCTTCTCCCGACTAACACAATAAATTGAGGCCAAATTTTCACAGGTTTGTTATTTCATGTACATTGTAATGTAAATGGTTGATCACATAAAACATGAGCACTGTTTGCGACTATTTGGTCAGCTCTACCAATCCTGTATAACACCTTTGACAAGGATGGTTTACAATCAGCAAGAGGTGCTGTGAGAACCCACAATACCCACAACAATTAATCCATGTTCCCATTCAACATCCACCACGGCCAAAATAAAAAGCCAATTTAAAACCGCAAGAAATCAAACGTTACGATCCATGGAGGGGGGGGGGCTATGTGGCAATCGGTCGTGCCAAGAATCGGCGCGGCCCAACAAATACAACATCAGTAGGGAATACACGCAGAAAAAACAGCGTGGGGCGGGGAGGCAACATCGTCTCGAGTTTGTGCACAGCGGTTTTCAACTTGGGTTACTGCTCATCAGCTCTGTCCTACAAGTTAATCAGCGTCGGACAGAGAAAATATATCCGGAGAGGCGGAGAGGCAAAAGGCCTCTCGCTGAGAGTTGTACAATGGAAACTGAGGTTATAAGCTCCGTTGGGATTTAAGACGTATTGGTAATGAGGGGAATGGGCAGTATTGTATGGCACAATCTGGTATTACTTGTCCTTGTTCCAGATATATGACGATATTAAGTGTCAAATATGGGAAAGAAAAACAGGGGATGTACAGTCTGTACAAAAGACGTCTGATTTGTATACAACTTAAAAGGGGGCCGACAGCTCTTTTTATTGACCGGGAAAAAAAAACAAAATACATGATTTCTTTATTATCCTACACTTTCCTTTTTAACATCTCGATAATAGTTAGCAATTGTTCTTAAAATATTTGCCATCTGAAGTACACTGCCATGTACAATAAAACGATGCAGAATCTTGATTCTTTCATTGGTTAAAGTACATCAAATTCAAATTAACTTCAATTTTGGGTTGAACAAAGAAAAAAAACTTAAGTGGGACTAGAACCTGAGACCTCATTTCATTTCTAGATTATGGCTGTGCAATCAAGGATTCTCAGAAAAAGCAAACTTAACCAGGATATTAACCATGAAACCCCACGGAGAAAGGACAAGGAAGGAAGTTTCAGTTTTAGATGCGGGAGGAAAAACCACAGAGAATTATTCCAGGGAAAATCCACGCAATCAGATCGAGACTGAAAAAACTCAATCCACATAGTGCCCTGGCGGGATTCAAACCAGGGTCCTAGAAGTGGACGGCGAGGAAAGAAACCACTACGGCGACCCGACCTCCCAATGCTTTCACACATTGTTCTCTTTCCTCTCATCTTTTTCAGAAAGATAGATGTTACTTCTTCGTCCTGAAATTCATTTCACACCATTAGCATAAAAACAGCCTCAGAGTGATTGTTCTAATAATTAGGTTTCTAACCATATTTGTAACATAGCTTTGCAGATTGCGATGGATTACAGATAATGGGTATAACACTTGGAGAAAGTGAACCCCAACGCTACAATTTATGTCAGTTCAGTCATCATGTCAATAAAATAAGATGACAGCTAATAAAGACAGACTCGTAAAAGAGTGGCCTTGTATACATCCTGCAAGAGTTGTCATATTAGATTCAGTGTGACATGTGGAGTAATAAAAAATGTACCCCAGCTTGAGAGGTCAGCGTTAAACAAAAACAAACACACAGGGGCTCTCCTTTTTAACTGGTTAGTTTACCTCGGTTGACACAATAATACGCAAAACTCTTTCGCAACACACAGCGGGGGGGGTCTTATAAACCAGCATTCGAGTTTCTGTGAGTGTTTTGGCGTTAGTCGTGTCAACACGCCACTTGGGGTGAGGCACTCCGACAGGTTGCGCGTACACAGTCGTTTTTTGTTTGTCTAGGGCTGTTCCCTACAAGCCTCGGCTTATCTGAGCAGCCTCCATACGCAGTACATTCTTAATTTATTTTGTTATTTTCAGTACCATTTTCGCGGTCAATTGTATTTGTACTATCAAGTATCTGGTTAATGACTCATTGTGATCTTTGTTATTATGAGTGTGGAAATAAATGTTTAATTGAACTGAACTGAACAGGCAACTGTTTTACGGAGTCCCTGTGGCCATGGTGTGGTGGCCCCGGTGAAAATGGCTCTGTAAACAATTGAACGGATTAACTCTTGGGATGGATTTGTGCCTCATGCCTTTTGTAGAAGACCTGTTCCTTTCACATACCGGCCAAGGTTTTGTAAAGACGGATTACACTGCATTGTCATGAGGCCTTTCATATCTTTGTGGGTGCCATCTGTTTGAACGGGTGTGGGTGGATAATCGGCCGTTAGGTAACGGCTTTCCAATGGACCATATTAAAAAAAATACTAGCCATTAAAATCTGCAAATGTCAACGAGAAGAAAAAAAACGACTTTATATGAGTGTCCAAACGGAACTTTCATTTGTCAAAACAGATTAGTAATGGCTAGGAAAATGAAGTGCTTTTTGAGTGGAAATAATCCCACACGGGTAAAGGAAAAGAGAATTTTCAATCCCAAAGCGAACTGGTTATGCTCACACCACTACTTGCTTTAATGTCAAAGACAAAGGTCTAGTCACACAGCAGAAAATTGATAAAAACTCCAATCAGAATTCTCCCTGGTTTTAAAGATCACACCAGAGAGCTAGTTCATGCGGCTGCTTACGCAGAAAATAATTCTTAATAATGCTCTGCAAAGCAAAAATAACGGGGGACACCTGTCACAAATGGTACGCGTGACATGGTATTTTAGGCTGGTAACCTTTTTTTTTTAAGTGAGCATAATTTTCTTGTGCTTGGCTACTTTTTGCTTTTAGGCATGTTAAGCAGCTCTACAACAGAGGACAGACAAGCCAAACCTGACTGATTATTAAGATCACAACAGACCCCAATTTCATGCAGCTGAATTTTAAGCAAAAAAAAAAAATTCTTAACACTGTTCCGCAAACCCCCCAAAAAGATGTGTACCGGGTTCTTTTACATGCACTGCACAACACATGGGACCTACGGCTTTACGTCCCATCCGAAGGAAACAATCGTGATTAAGTGTCTTGCTAAAGGACACAAGTGTCCAGACCGGGACTCGAACCTACACTTTTCTGATCAGAAACACCAGAGCCTGAGTTCGGTTCACATGACCGCTTGGCCACGAAATGAAACACAAAGAGGTTTTTTTTAAATGGAAACTGAGAAGATGGAAATGAAATTAGTCTTCCAAAGGCGGCTGACGTACCTTTAAGGTTTGATGCATTAAAATACGACAGCCAAAGCTGTCGCATCAGATTCTGCATGACATGTGAAGTAGTAATGAAAAATATTATTCCAGATACGGGGGTTGGGTGTACCACGCAATCTTTCTCGATGTTTAAAACTACGATGTAATGAGTAAACAACCTGGGTATGATAATTAGTAGTGGGTGACGAGATGGTGCAGCGTTGGTATTTGTGGCTGTAAATTTCCCTCAAATTATCTAGTATTCGAGAAACATTGTAATTGAAGTTGTAAAGTTTTATTCTCTTCATAATCTAGAAACTAAAATTCACTGTAACACAATTACAAATAATTTCTGTTAATGAGTTCTGAATTGAACCATTTGTGCAACATTTCTTGTTACATTTTGGTTTTTACCATTACACCGATAAGTGAATGTATTCTACTCAGTGCTTTCGTGCGATAACAACAGGCTACTCGGGTGGGATTTGAACCACGACCCCCGCATTCTACAGCAGATAATTACATCGTTTTGAAATTGTTTCCAGTACCCGCTGCTAAGTACAGGATTTGAACTAGCCTCTTTTGACCGGAAACACTCGCTGCTCTAACGGTTAAAACATCTGCTCTGGAATGCAATGGGCGTGGTGGGTTCAAGTCCCACCCAGGTTCTGTGAACTTTTTTTTCCTGCAGGACTCTGACAAGGAATTTGTTGAAAGAAGCAAAGATACGGAAATGAGTTTCAACAAATCAGCTGAGGTATAGCCATCAGAGAACCAGATGCCATATGTCTGGGGTCACTGTAGCATGAATGACAGTGGAATTATCCACATGCAAAAAGGCTGGAAGCCCAATTTATATGCTATGTCCTGCAAAGAATCTCTGAAGCTGTCTAAACAGAAGACTACAGCCCTAGGAGAAACACACTTCTGCATCAATGCCTTCACCCGTTATAAAGACGCAACGCATGCAGTAAGGAGTCGAGTGGATAAACACATCTTTTCTGGACAGGACTACAGAAGATGGTGGGTTCGCCTCCCACCCAAGTAGCTTGTAAAGCTATAACAGATACATTACCACAGGGCAACATTCGATTCAATTGAACACATTATGTACTTGGCTCTTTGTTGCTATTTAAGCAAGCTCTTGCCCTACACTGAGCTCTTGCCCTACACTGACAAAGATGTTAAGATCAAGTGCCTCAGACCAACAACGTTGGGAGGTTCAACTCCCACCAACACCATGTAAGCAGATTCTCTCTTGTTTTAAATCTCAGTCGAGAACAGGCAAAATTCGAATGAACTGAACATGTCTAATACAATTTTTTTTTTTTTTTTTTTTTTTTTGGGGGGGGGTAACCAAGCAAGCTCCATGATCAAGTGCCTCGGAACAAAAAAAGGTGGTGGGTTCAACTCCCAGCTAAGTAGCCTCGTACTTTTTGTTATACAAGCCGAGGGCTAGCAGAATGCAATGAATTTAACACATACACAAGATTTTCTTGTCACCGCGCAAACTCGCAGACCAAGAACCTCAGAATTACAAATGTGGCGGGTTCATCTCCCACCAATGTACACCCTGACTTCTCATCAGGGGAAGGGCGCCATTAAATCAACGGAGAACACACCTGGATAGTTCTACAAGGGCCACGCGATACTAACCTTTTATAATTCAGCACTTGATATTCACTACCCCTCTTGTGTCATCCTTATAAAGCCAATAATACTTTCCTCTTCTCCCTGGCTGCCTGAGACGGCTTTTATGCAATGTCAACAGTCAGGACGCCTGAAACAACAACAACTGAGAGCAGTGCCCTGCTTCAGCTTATTTTTTTGCAATGAACTAGCCATTCCCAGTGAAAAAAAAATAACAAGAAGAAGAAAAATATGTATAAGTATTCGTCTGCACACTTTGTTTGTTTGGCGTAGATGCACGCATGACTTCTAGCGTCATAAACACATTGTTTTGGTTTTAGGGTTTTTTTTGCATCGGTTATTACTATGCAAATTTCATTTTAGCCATTTTCACTACCCAAAAAAGAAGGGAAAAAAACATGTATATACACTGATATAACATGTATAAGTACATTTTGTCTTCATAACTTTTTTGTTACATAGATGCATGCTTGACTTAAAGCGTCACAAAAGCATTGGGGTTTGGGTTATTTTTGCATCGGCCATTACTAAGGGAACTTCACGGCACAGGAAAAACAAACTGTCTTCTGAGACCAGTTTTTCACTGAGGTTGCTAAGAATGCAAACTTGCGAAACACTTCACAAGTTTTGATCAGTGGAAATAGATTACCAGCTGAAATCCCATGTGTGGAGCATAACATGTTTTTGACTGATTCTCCGCTGATTTGTACTGATTTGCAGAAATTCATTTATTTCAGCAATACTTTTCTTCTTTCCAATTTCCTCTCGATACATGTAGCTGTCAGAATGATTACAGCAGCCCCCATGAGTTGCCCTTAACACTTTCTCTCAACTCCCAGCCCTACCGCTAAGCTTGCTTTACACGTACCTTTGTTCACATTTCTACGTTCCAAAAATCTTTAAAATAATTTCATTTCTGGTGACGGCCAATAACTGGAGGTGGCTTGAATGGAAAATGCTATTTTCAACATGGCTGCTCGGGTTTGAGTATACGTTTGAGACACCTGGGCATCACTACTCTGTCCAAGTATTTTGAAAGCAATTAACAAGTTCTTCGTACCACAAGTAGAGTATTTTTTTGAACATTCTTGTATATCTGGCATTTTTCCAATAGAAATAATTCAAATCTGCTCACTACAGAATTTCCCGCAGAGCGATCAAATGCTGAAAACGCTGACGTACTGGAAAACTTGTAGACAGTAATCTAATGTTTTTCATTCATTTTCTTGTTATATGTGTCCGATGGGAAACATGACAAAAGTATGTATTGCATCAAAGAGAATTTTGTGCTTTTCCCAAAGGTATGCAGTTTGTTGGGATGTGTTTATTTAAAAAGCAGTGAATAGTTAATGTTTATTGAAATGCAGCAATGAGCTTAACTTAGGCTCAGGCAGGAACTGCATCTATGTGCTGTGACCAGCCAGGCCAATATGGAGCACGTTCGGATGTTAACCTTCAGACATTTTGCAATTTAAATAACACATGGGTGGTCTGTGTTTCACTCGAGCCTATCTTGTCGATTGACTACTCAAAAATCTAGTTGGCTTGTGCCAACGAAGTGACGGCGCAATGGACAGATAAAATGTGTTTTCCACGTCATGTTCATTTTCTTTTATTTCTCAACTTAACTTTCATAATATACTGTACTTACTGGTTCTTGTCTTACTGATTGGCATATTGCCAAAAACCTACCAGTTATCGTTTAACCATGGAGTACTCTAGGAGATTTTGTTAAAATTACATGTGCGTATGATTTACAAAAGTTTACAAAACCTTCTCTGTCAAATAACCAATGACCGCCATTTTGAAACAGTGGTGTAACTTTGAAAGTTCACTTGAGAAACAGCGCTCCAGGGCTAGGTTGATCCAGGTGGACTAGCTAGTCAAACAACGCAGCGCTCGGCTGACATCTAGATCAACTATGGTTAAGTCTAGTCGACTCTAGTCGCCTGACTTTGCACATGGTTTAAGGGAGAGCACTGACAATACCATCATAATCTTCCAATGAAGGGGAAAAACGGGTTTTTAGCTTTCGAGCGTCAGGCATCTAACTTTTTCTTTATTTTAATATAGACTATAAATACACCACTTAGGTAGTGCATCTACGTTAATTTTCCAAACAAAAAAACTTGTAACTTCTGTAACTGTTTAACTACTTCTACCGACTCCACTTGGAACTATGAGCTGACCTGTAAAAGGAGCAAACTTTGGGCTTCGTTTGTTTGTTATGTTTTGGGTTTTTTTTTTTTGTATTTCACTGTTGGATTCGTTTAACCGACAATTTGGTAAGAGATTTTAACATTGTTTTAGGGTTAACAGGTTAAACTTTCAATTAGAATTCATATTAGCTTTGAATCTCAAAAACTTCTTCAAAACATTATTTAAAGACTTGAATAATTGTGTTATATGGCAGAGCAAAATGCTACACAAAATGTTTCAGTTGCCACTCAAAAATCATCATTTTCTACTGGGTTTATGTTTTTAGAGTTTTGGGCATCAGGTTGGCTCTGTAGTTTCTTTCCCTGCCTTTCACCTCTGTGGACCCTGGTTCAAATCCCACCTCAGACCTGCCGTCGATTTCAGCAAACTCTTCCTAACTTAGGATTAATCTTAGGACTTAGGACGAGTCCCAGCATTGCACTGTAACATGCAAACCTTAAGATTAATCCTAAGTTAGGACTAGTTACTCGTCCTAACTCGAGATAGGATTAATCCTAACGTTTCGTGAAATCGGCTGCTGGAGCCTTGCATTTGGATTGGGTTTTCAGACCCTACCTAAATTGCGTGAGTTTTGCCCATTCTGAGTTTTCCTCTAAAACTGATCATTTCTTCTCCTTTTACTAATCACCATCCTGTTATTGGCACTTGCGCTGTTGGATGCGTAATAAATGTGTCAATAAATCAATAATTCAATAAATCAATAAATCAATCAATAGTAGCATTCACTGTGCACAAAACATGTTCAGTTTAAATATTTTGCTTCACAAAATTGCTATATGAAGTCAAAGCAAAATACTTGCACAGTGATTTTTTTTTTTGAACATCCGTTCTTATTATTTGGTTGCAGAAAAATTCAAAAAAACAATCACATTTCTTTGTACCTTGATATTCTCCTGAAGACAATCAGAGCATACTGATCAAAATGTCAAGTTCTTAATAACTAGTTCTTTTCAGAACTCATAGAGAGAACATTATGTACATGGCGTCTCTGCAAACCTCACTAGATTGTACACTTTTATGTTCTTACCCCATCCGTCTATCAGACATGCAATTTTGTTTTTTGCCTCGCGGCACAGAAATCTTTGTTTGGTGTTTTTCATCTTTCAGTGGCACTAATTTCTTTTAAAATTAATTGAGGAAATCAGCCAATCAACTTAAACCTTTTGGTTGGCCACAATAAAAAATGAAAAAGTGGAACAGAAATTGCAAGAATGATCCGACACTAAGAGAATTTTACAGCATGTCATTAGTACGGAGTGACTAAGTGAAGACAGTGGTGGTTAAAAACATTTAGTGCATTAGACCGACATTCTAGTGGTTGATTGCTAAATGAGACTGCGGGATTGAATTCAGGTCATGCCATTAAGAAGGAGGGGGGTGATGGTGTCCTTGAGTGAGAAACTTGCCCATAATTGGATTCCAAATCCTGCTCAGCTACAGCTTGTAATCGGGTTTTTATTTATTCCTACCGCATCTTCCCTTCAAGGCTTGATCCATATGGGTTCGAATCCCTGCAACGTTGGTTTACTGTGTGGCGTTATTTGGCACGGCACTTAAAGTTAGGGTCATAGGTTGGTTTTTGTCAACATAAAGCTGATTTGTGAGCAAATTATACAGAAAGACGCACAAAAGTCACATGTGAAAGATTCATGAAAGATTCATACACTGTCATAGTATTTTCACAAAAACATTGAGTCCATCCACGTTTAGAGAGGTGACAGTGGGTATCAAACGTATCTCTGGCTGCAGTATTTGCGAACAGACACCAAGCCTCAGAAATCTGAGAAACGATTCACGCATGAATCGTGCCTCAGATTCAAATGTTTTGGGGTGAAAAATTATCCAAACCAAATTACTTCGAAGGGAATCCTTTCTCAAAATAGTTGATACTATCAACAGCTGCAGTGCTTCTCACCATGTAAGTTTTTAAAGTCATTTATTTTTGGAGTAGTTAGCAATCTATGAACCTATCTAAACAACTGCCTCGCATCAGCTGGGAGGTAACTGTAAGGGCAGTGACTTGATTTGAGCTTGTTGGTCTTCAGTGTGCCACCCACCAGCCCCACCCTCTTTTAAATAAGGAACTCCCATCGCTGTAACACTGCAGGTGATGATCGTACTGACCAACGTCACAATGTCTGGAATCAGTACTGCCATCTAGTTACAGCTACTTGGGTGGGAAGTGAACCCACCACCTTTGACATTCTATATGCATTTATTCATGGTGCTTGCTTGGTGACGACAAAAGCAAAGGGATACGTTGAGTTTATCTCAATCCCCACACTACTCCTCGACTTATAATCAACAAAACATTTGGAGATACTTGAGTGGGATGTGAACCCACTACCTTTGTCATTCTAAAGGCACTTACTCATGGACCTTGCTTGGTGAAAACAAACACGACAAAAGCAAAGGGATGTGTTTGGTTTGTTTGACCCCCCCCCCCCCAGCCCCACCATCACTCCTTGACTAGGACTACAAAAAGAATATTTGAGTGGGATGTGAACCCTCCACATTTGTCAATCTAAGCCACTTGATCATGGTGCGTGCTTGGTGACAAAAACAGAAGTGGATGTGTTTAATTTATTTGAATTCCTCACACCCCCACCTCGACTTACGATTTTCAAAACGTCAGAGGATATTTGAGTTGGATGTGAACCCACCACCTTCCTCATTCTAAGGCACTTGATCACGACGGAGCTTGCTTGGTGACAAAAAGACCAAGTTGGTTTCCTCACTTAATTTGAACCCATTCTTATTCCAATATCTCCCCACCCACAATATTAACTACCTTAAACCCCGCCCATCATAGCCACTACCTTTACAGAGGCCCTCAAGTGGAATGAGCCTTGGACCTCGCTACTCTCTCTACTCTAAATGCTCCACACACCTAGCAGGAAAAAATACCGAGCACTTTGAGATGCCCATAAAGCACTACATAAGAATTGTGTATTAATATTTGTTATTATTACCCCTCCATCATCAAGCCAGAGTGATTAAACACACCCAAAATGCACAGCTGCAGTTATCTAAACAGCGGCAGTTTGATCACATTTTACGCTGGGATGTAAACACATCAGCTTTTTGACAATCTTTCAGATCCGCAATCGCAACTGTGATTGGTCAGTGCAATTAGGGGCGGAGCATAGTGGTCTGTAATCCCGTCGGTACGCGTGACGTAATTCCATCATAAGCCCCACTCTGCACCAGCTCGGCTCCAGGGATTAGCAAGTAAGCCCATGGGAAATGTATTCAGCTGTTCCTTCTCGTAGGATTTATGCACGACAGAAATTTAAACTTTGGACTCGACTTTCACAAAGACCCTATGTCTCTACATAAAGTATTGATGTCTGTTACGAGAGCCTGTCATTGATCAATGAAATATGGATTTAAGTACATTCACAAACAACGATAGTTTTGGAGCCGCACGTAGCAAACACCGTGGGCAGGTGACAGATGTGCAGTCGTGGTGTATTGACTTGCCACTCGGACAGGTATAAAGCAAACATGTATAAAACTGGTTGGTACCAGCCTGGCTTTGTACACACATAAATGTTTTACTTCCGCACACAAAACACTCACCTTCCATCCTGGTGGGTAAGGAACCGACTGGAGGCAGAGGACCGGTGGGAGAGTGCAAGGCTTTCCTGCCCTGGGTGAACATCGGTGACAGGTTATCATACGCTGTGTACTGTAGCAGTCCCTCCAAGAGCCAGAAGCAATCTAGGGAGGGGTCAGGGGTTAAAGTTCACAATACAATATGTCAGGGTGTTAAGCCTCAAAAGATTTGACCCTCATCATATGCAACCTTTTAAGTACTTTTGGTAATTCTCAAAGACCAAGTATCCTCACTTGGTGTATCTCAACATGTGCATAAACTAAGAAACCTGTGAAACTTTGTCCTCAATTGTTCATCGAAGTTGCCGATGAAACCGATGAAAGAAAAAAAACACCCTTGTTGCATAGAATTGTGTGCTTTCATACGCATGAGCTGAAGCCTTTCTCAGATTCAAATGTTTGAGTGAAAAATTACCTCTTTCTCGAAAACAACACTACTTCAAAGGAGGTCGTTTCTAACAATGTTTCATAATATCAACAGCTCTCCAGTGCTCTTTACCAAGTAAGTTTTTATGGTCATTAACTTGTGGAGTAATTACCAAAAGTACACCCTGCCTTTAAAATCCAACTGCGTGTTTTTCTTACTGTTGGACTGAAGACTGCACTGGTTAACAATTACTGTTCATCTCCCCCGCCCCCATCCCTTATAATCAAACCGAGTGCCTGCTAGATTTTCCAGTAATTTGTTTTCCCAAAATTATTTGTGTTTTTCTTCCACCATCAATGTCTGGTACCCATTAAGCAATAGCAATGTTTGATACTAGCTGTCCATAAACAAACAAGGTGCCAGACTAATTCCCTTCCAGCCTCGGTTTGGTTGCGTTAAATTCCAAACAAGAAAAAAAAATGGCTCACCCCACAAAAATTGTCATTAGAACAGATACACAAGAAGAAAAGTATGTACAGTTGACTCTCGTTAATACGAGCTCGGAATATACGAGACGCCGGTTAATACGAGGTATTTCACCGGTCCCGAACTGTCCCATGCGTGTTTCTATGTCTTAAAAAACGGAAGATACGAGCACGGTTGTAACGAGAACATGGATAATACGAGGTATTTTTGCGGCCCCATGACAAAATGTATTGTTTTTCATACTTTTGTAGCGAGATCTGAAAAATATTGTTGCGTAAAAGCTCAATTTGTTCAATTAAGGTTCGGAAATAACATTCTTGATGCCAAACTATTTATCGGATCGGACCGGCTACAAGGTTCTGTCCGATCCGAAAACCAGAAACATTTCGCTGGTAACTTATGCTTGATATGCTACTTCGCTTACACGATGACGGCTACCAGCGAAACCAACGTTCAGCATAGGCGCTACGCAGTACCGTATCCGTCATATCATGGTCACATGAACGGCAAGTTTGACATGACTTTTGCTATGGTTTTTATCTTGAGTTATACAAAATATTAAATTTCTATGATCATAGTCAACAAAAATGCATTTATCATTGATATTTTTGGGTACAAGATGCTCGTAAAAACTGTACTAGAAAGCAAACCGCTCCGTTCTAGCCTAGACACGTCGTGTGTTGTGCATGCACTATGACGACGCGTGTATACAGTACATGTACATGTAAATAGTGTGCTGCGTTTAAGACGAGGTTCGGATAATACGAGGAAAACGGGCCAGTCCAGCGGACCTCGTATTAACGAGAGTCGACTGTAACACCAAGTTCAGACAGGCGCTCCAGAGTTGCGCTAAACCAAATAGATTCTTGGTTGACCCAAATCAATTTAGGGTTCAGACAGGCAAACTGAATATAACATTAGGTTTGGCTCATGACAAGATCGACGTCTGAAACCAAGATGCTCCAGAGTCGTTCTGAAAAACTGCAACTGCCGATCTTGTGACTTCCAGCGCATCCATTTGCTCCTAACTGTTTCAGCTGTCAAACATTTTACGTACTTGATTCAATCATTTGGTTCGGCGTGACTCTAGAGCGCCTGTCTGAACCAGGGCCCAAATTCATAGAGCTGCTTAAACACACAAAAAATGCTAAGCACAACAAAGTTATGATTACCAGAATAAGGTTAACAGTGAAAACACAGGGTCACATTTATCATTTGTGACCAGTGTCCTGCTCATTTCTGCTAAGCAGGAAATTGTCAAGCAATATTTTCTGCTTAAGCAGCTCTATGAAACTGAGCCCAGGTGTAAATTTGACAGTACACCCCCCCCACCCCCACCCGAAGACCACCTACCTGTCTTCATATGGCTACTATCCAGGCAGTTGGAGTCACCATACAATACAATGCGACCAGACTCCAGGCTGTGCTGATACAGTCCTAGGACCGGCACATTGGTGGCTTGATCCCCCTTCCCATGCACGACCTCTTGACCCTGGTCCTGCAGGGTCTGATGGATTAAGAGGCCGCCCGATGGGAACTTGATGATGCTGCTCCCAGACGAGTAAGAAGCTGTAATGAAAGAGAGTGTCAAGGAAAGATACATCAGTTGTTTGTCTTCTACTGAATGTACTTTCATTTACTGGTACTCTTACTTAGAGGTGGGTTCATACTCTGGTTATGACCCTGACAAGAAAGTTGTGTAGTTTCTATCCGAAAGCTTAACTCGTTATAAAGAATTGGGGTGGAACAATGAAAAAATTTACTAGAGCGGGATTTGAACCAACGACCTCTGGATTCACAGGCCGGCACTCCACCTGTGAAAATACTGTCGGCATGGCCGGGCTATCCAATCACCAATAGGCACAAAAGGCACTGAGCCCAGGGCCTACAAAAATATTGGAAGTCTACGGAAATACAACAGAAAAAGAATACTCTCGCACACACACACACATGTTGTCAACCCAGTAAACTGGTTTCTCTTTGTTCTCCCATTGGTTTTGTAGACCAAAGCAAAGCGAGGATGTCCTCACTCTGTCAAAACACCCGTATCCCTTTTGTTGAAGTCCTCAATTTCAACGGGTGGACACCCCCACATATCCCAGCAGCATCTCTCTGGATTTTGGGAAACTTTCAGACTAGGACAAAGCTTACTGCAAACCTCAATACATACACTTCTAATAACATTCAGCGCTTAAAAATGCTATGAAATATGGCACATTTTAATTAGGCCAGTGGCCAATCCACTTTACCCGCCGGCTCATGTATGGTAACATGCAAGAGCGGCATCAAGTCAAAGAGCAACTGGTGCCCTCTCATTCTTCTGACATGTCTAACTGTATGCAGTTGAGGGTGGCCATGTAAAAACAAGCTTCATTTGAAATGGAATTGCGTTAAAATACTTGCATTTTCACACGCGAGTACTAAGGGTCCAACAAGCGCCATACACAAGCACTCAAAAGTGTTACCGCGCGTGCACGCAAAGTAGTCACTTTTCGAAGCCAATCAGCGCTGTTTTTCACTACATCACTACGAAGGGTTAGTGACGAGAGGTATCGATACAGCGCGCTGCCCATGGTAGCGAGGCTGCACTGGTGCCTATACATGTATGTAGGACCTATGGTACACTGGAGCCTAGGACCTACAGAACACTAGTGCCTAGAGCCTGAGGTGCACTGGTACCTTGGGCCTACAATACTCTGTTGTCTAGGGCCTATAAAACACTGGTACCTCGGGTCTACAGAACACCGGTGCATTGTCACTGCAGAGCACCGGTGCCTAGGGGATTGGGATCCCTTAATCCAGCCCTGTCTCTGGGTACCATACCTCTATGATCCGCAAGTATGAAGTCTCCTTCAAAGACTCCGTCACCAAACGCCATCCCCCATGGAGATAAGAGTTCATTCAGGGCTGGAATGTTACTGCCACCGGTATCCGGCATCCACCATTGCCTGTAAACATCAAGAGGTCAATCAAAAACATAAAAACACTGAGTTTGTAAACAATCACTCTGCTTTTTGAAAAAAAATTATGCACGATTGAATGTGTAAAATTAGTTATCCATTACAAAGTATTTCTCTAGTGTCAATAAATGTGTGTAATTCTTCCATCTTTAAGCGAACAGCAGGCCCTATTAAACATAATTTAATTTAATAGAGAAATGCTCCATTTTGACCCCTGGAACTGACGTCACATATGCAGCAACAGCCTGCATGGTGTGCCATTTTGGGAGTCAAACTTTGGAGTCATTTAATACGCACTGCATGATAACACATGGAGAATCGGACCCGTTTGGTGAATTGGGTCAATACAACGCTCATCAAAGATCAGCAAGAGGCCAAATTAAATTATATAAATACAGTTTAAATCAACACCATCCGACTGTCTGACCATTCAATATCATCCACTGTGGTTTTGAATGCCGGCCTGCAACATGATAACATGTGGTGAACAGTACACAGTCAACCCTCCTACTAGTTGACCCATTCACAATCACCCACAATTCTCAATAGTACAGTGCCAACAGATCTTCCCGATATATAGTTTGTAGATTTCACCCTCCCGTTATTGAGATGTTTTGAAATAAACCGCTGGTGACACAATTGTTCCACCACTCAAGCATGAAGCATACATTAGACTACATCAGCATGCATGAGTCCAAACATCACTTCTTTGTAATATTGTTCAGCGCCTTGGAGCATTTTTTATATGAATAGGGCACTTTATAAAAGTTGCTCTGTGATTATTATTATTTTATTATATTAAAAAGAGATCTGTAAATTCTGATTTTTGTGTCACACGTACACAAAATGTATGGCAACCCATAGATGGTTTGGCATTTTGGATGATTCTACTACAACTTGAGAGGACTGCTTTTTTCGGTCATCATAAGAAAGATCTGATTCTTCTCTTTCAAACACCGTCAACTCAATTATGGACAGAAACACAGACAAAACACTGTCAACTCAATTAGGGACAAATACACAGAGAAAACACTGTCAGCTCAATTATGGACAGAAACACGGACAAAACACTGTCAACTCAATTATGGACAGAAACACGGACAAAACACTGTCAACTCAATTATGGACAGAAACACAGACAAAACACTGTCAACTCAATTAGGGACAAATACACAGAGAAAACACTGTCAGCTCAATTATGGACAGAAACACGGACATAACACTGTCAACTCAATTATGGACAGAAACACGGACAAAACACCGTCAACTCAATTATGGACAGAAACACGTTCAACTCAATTATGGACAAATACACGGACAAAACACTGTCAACTCAATTATGGACAAATACACGGACAAAACACTGTCAGCTCAATTATGGACAAATACACGGACAAAACACTGTCAGCTCAATTATGGACAGAAACACGGACTAAATTACAGCTTTCTCATCAAAGGCCATTCTGTCATGCCGAGTGTTTTTTGTTGTGTGGAATCTTGGTCGGCTAAAGTCATCGTGGCAAGGAAGAAAGGATATGAGTACAGTCAACTAAAATCACCTAGCTATGGTAAAGGAAAGGGTTAGGAATACTTTTGATTCAAGATGACTGATTACACATTTGTTCTACAGGCAATCGGTGCCAGTTCCAAATTTACAACATGGAAGCTCTTATATTTAAAATTGTCGATGTTTCTATCTGATAACCAACCCCCCCCCCAACATCCCACCGAATAAAGGTATTCCTAGTCTCCTAAATGGCAGATCAGAAGAGGAGATAAGGTTGGAGCTCCGGAGGCAGTTTCAAGAGCTTGAAGGAAGTTGAGAAGCACACAAAGGAGACAATGATTGAGAGATACAAGACAAGCATCTTGTAAGGTAGCAGTCGGGGTGCGTACACATTCCATCACTGTACCATGATGAAATTGACTGGTCAGAATGAAATTATACTCGATGAACTAGGTCGCATGTGAGTGTGGATGAAAAATGCATCGGCTTCATGGCATGCTGCATGATAAAGTAACGACCTAAACAAATTTGAGGAGTTTTAATGTGAAGGGTTTACTCGTTTTAAAGTGGTTGTCATCGGGAGAGGTTTTTTTTTTTCTGAAACACTACAATGTAGGAGAAAATTGCACCCTACAAAATATGAGAATAAATTGGACACAATGTGTGTATAATTGCAGTATTTTTGTGCTCATGTTCAATGCCATATGGAGACAAAGGGCAAATCAAAAAAAGAGAAAACACAAGGTCTTTATAGAGGCTGGGTGCTCCACAAAAAAAAAATGTTGTGTACAAAGTCTATGGGAAGATGTTAAGTACAGGGACAAAAGGAAAGATTTATAGAATGCTCCACAGGGATGCACAATTAAGACTTTGTGTTCTCATCCTTTGGTTTTCACTTCAAACATATTGCAACTGACCAGCGAAAACTGTACCAAATGAGAATGTAACATTTTGTAGGAAAAAAGCCTAGTAATGGTTGAGGATTTTTACTTTTTGTGCACGTTTATAGACCGCATTTTAGACCACATGAGGGCGCTTTCACCAGCAAATTTCCTTCCATCACAGTTACAGTTTGATCTTATCTCAACTGCCTGTATGTCATTTTCTTGTGTCAATGTCCAAGTAATTAAGAATAATAATATAACAACAATGAAAAGAAAAACAGTTTGTTTAACTTTTTTTCGCATCACGTAAACTTGTCCCACACACACCCTCGCGCCGTCACAAAATTCCAAATTTTGAATCCCTATAGAGACTTTGTTCTTTCCACTGTCCCTGTACTTATCCCATCCTCCCATAAACTTTATACGCAAAATGTCTTGTGGAACATCTCTCTCTTTACAGCTCCCCAGTGGACACCTTTTGTTCCTGGTCTTCAGTCTCAAAAGGGTAGTGAATATTTAAACAAGCCTTCAATTCTATACCCAGTTTAGCTTCATATACGTAAGTTGACATGAGAACCTGTTCAACCCTTCACAGACCATAGCGGCTACAAGCAGCTTGTACAAAAATACCCACAGCGACCCCAAACAGCCCCGATACTTGACCTACTTCCACTCAACCTAAAAGCTCACAGTAAAAAAGTCATGAAATTGGTTGACATACTTATCTGCATTTCTAAAAATAAAACCAAAACTTCTCTTTCGCATCATTTTTCCTGACATTTTGACTGGAATATTTGGTCAGTAAGTATCGCCAATATTAGCCATGTCTGGGCGTATGGTGATGGGTATAAATAAATGTGTGGTCTACAACGGTTTAAGTTAGTTACAAAGCAATCCACTGTAATCATCAACTCCTCCCTAATATCAATAAGCCCAAGTTCGAGCGGCCATTTTGTACATTATTTCTACTTAAAAACCATACTGCTTAGATCCTCTTCCGAGAGCACAATTCTTGGATTGTGTCTCTATGGGGTCAAGAACTGGAGTTAAGAACAGAGCCCCTCCCCCCCCCCCCCCACCACCACCCACAAAACTCAGGAACAGATGCTTTTTAGCATAAATTTTCCATACCAAAAAAACAAATTTGACAATATGTACAGGCCAACCATAAACAGCAACATGGATTTTTCTGCGTGCGCGATTGTTCACAATGGGCTGTCACTGCTGCATTACTCATTCGCTACTAGGCAAGTTGACGTGCCTTTTGCTTCATTTGCTTTGTGCAGAGGAATAAGACAATTTCCGCTCAGGGGGGCGCTCTGTAAACAGATGTCTGCGAGTCGATGCCCAGGAGTGCTGGGAGATGACTAACCTACTTCAAGATTTGACCGACTTCAACACAGGTCACATCATTCAAACAAAATATAAAACAGGAGCTGATTCTGAACAGTACTGCATTCCTACTAGTAAAATATTTATGAGGACGGGGAAAGTTTCTCAGTTTTGTCATCCGCATTGAAAGACATGGTAAAGAACCGGTAAAATTTGTTAACAAAAAGAGTGACCTACATGTAGTATCAGGTGTGATATTTTGCCCTTAGAAAAAAAATTAGACAATTTTACTGAGTGCAAGAGATGACCTAAATGTGCATTACGGTATAAGCTTTTATAGATTTGTTATGCTATTTAATAACGACTCTACTGATTTTTTTTTAGGGCAGGACCTTTCTGACAGGCAAGATACTACACTGGTCATATGGGAAATTTTACATTTTTGTGTCACAATTTTCACATCAATTGAAAAGTTATTTTTAAAAATTAACAGCTGATCAGATTTTGAGATGTGCCCCCATTTTCTTCATATCAAAAGTTGATTAAAGTAAGACGGTGCAGTCTCCATAAAATATCAGATTTAATGTTTTCTTTCCGTTGAGCTGTGTACAAATTGTGCCTGCAGGAAGTCCGGGCTCTGTGGCTCTTTTGTAAACACGTGATATCACAGGCTACATTGTCTATACAATTGACCATTTTTGTTTTATTAAACAAAATTAAACTAGGCTACCAGGCCGTCTGATTCGGCATCTTTGAATGCATTGCTGGTAATGTACAATAGCAAACTGAAAACTACATATACAATTAACCCTCCTACTCTTGGTGACATTCCCAGTGAGTTGACCAATCACTTCAAACCATTTAACTGCATGGGTTGTGTATGGTGGCACAGTGGTGCAACGAACTAACTGTGTGCATGGGTCTACAGTGTAGATGCTTTCACCACGTGTTACCATATAGCAGGCTGGCATAGTGTATCCATCATTCATAAATACCTGGGACAATTTATCCATTCTGATTGGTTGAGACGAGATTACCTGGCCATGTTTAAACATGCAATACAAACAGTGTGTTTAAACATGGCTTGAGGAAATCGAGTCAAAAGAGGGGGGCGCTATCAGATGATTGCGCAGATCACGCAAATTTCACTGTTCAATTTGAGTTGGCATGTCACATATTTGGCTCGCCCAAGTTTCAAACTTGCATGCAGAAGTTTGAAACGTAACAGCCCAAGTTTAGAACTTAAGCGAGGAGCTACTTACCGCTCAACTTGGATAGAAATTCACCACAGATCGAGGCGAGCTGAGGCTAAACTGTCAGATTTGTTCCAAACTTATAAAGGTTTTTGGATGTTTTAACAGAAAAGTATTTATGTCTGGAAATAACAGAGAGCTGACTCAGTCTTAAACAACCGTCAAAAAATGTGCAGGGTCGTGGCCGATCGATAAAGGACCAAGCCAAAGGCAAGGTTCTTTATGGACAGCCTTGACCCTACTGGTTTTAAATGGCAGTTTAAGACTGGGTCACCACTCTTTTATTCCCTTTATTCAAACAAACAGTGGATGATATAGAACGATCAAACAGTAGGAGGGTTCAAGAACAATGAACCACAAAACAAGTCATGTACAGAGTTCGACTATGGCCAGCATACCTTGTGTTTTCATCGTAGAATTTAACCTTCTTCATGACAGTCACGTTGTACCAGTCGGCAAAGATGATGACCGACAGGCCCTGGTCGATGTCTCGCTTCAGCTTTGTCACTTCCTCGGGGAAAAATTCCTCTTCTGGGTCCACTATAAGAAGCGTCCCTGTGAACAGAACGACGGCAGAGCTTCAAAGGCAAGTTCTAAAGCCTAGCTCATACTGCCTGCGAATGCGAATGCGAATGCGAAGCGAATTTTAACGTCACAAATTCACAACGAACAATTGGAATTGCGGTGAAAACAGAGTTGTGACGTCAAATTTGCTTCACATCTGCATTCGCAGGCAGTATGAGCTGGGCTTAATTGTCAACAGATAGTTCCCACTAGACATACATCACACAGCGTAAAGTTCAGTGTCACAACGTATCTTCCCATCATTGATTTTTTCTTCTGTGCTCCCCACCTCCTGTGGTCAAACCAGCCCATTCCCCCTTTGTCACTCCGTAACAGGACAAAACTAAACAAATCACAGGCCTGTTATAATAATGGTTTTTATGTCTTTCTGGTAATGAAACCAAAAGGACCCTCAAAAGTGACTAGAACTGTGACCCGTGGGCCTGAAGATACCTGTGAAGATCAGATGATGAAGACATCTCAGTTTTAGACGTGGGAGGAGAACCCCACATAGAGGAAACCCCCCGGCAGTCGGGTAGGCTCTGATAACCCATTCCACAAGCAAGGTACCAGTCCCGGATACACCCCAGGGTCCACAGGGGTGAAAAGCAGGACAGAAACCACTGAGCCAACCTGAATGTTCTAATGGAAGACTTTGGAACACTAGGTGGCAGCAGACTTACCAGGTAAACTTCCCATTGTTTACGTAGATCTGAGCATGCACACATTACCGAGAAACAATATTTACCTGGTAAGTCCACTGCGACCTAGCGTCCCAAAAGTCCCCCATTGACAACCCTCAAGTAATGTCTGATTTTAACTACCAGCCTTACCATACTCTTTAGCGTCGTAGCATGTAAACGGTGCTCCCAGCACCTCCACAAAGAATCCAGCTGTTCTTAGGTGTTCGTACATGGCTTTGAAGTTTGTGTGCACATGGTCGCCATTCCTGCAAATAATCACATGGTAAAGTTACTGCAATCTCTCTAATCACATGGTAAAGTTACTGCAATCTCTCTAATCACATGGTAAAGTTACTGCAATCTCTCTAATCACATGGTAAAGTTACTGCAATCTCTCTAATCACATGGTAAAGTTACTGCAATCTCTCTAATCACATGGTAAAGTTACTGCAATCTCTCTAATCACATGGTAAAGTTACTGCAATCTCTCTAATCACATGGTAAAGTTACTGCAATCTCTCTAATCACATGGTAAAGTTACTGCAATCTCTCTAATCACATGGTAAAGTTACTGCAATCTCTCTAATCACATGGTAAAGTTACTGCAATCTCTCTAATCACATGGTAAAGTTACTGCAATCTCTCTAATCACATGGTAAAGTTACTGCAATCTCTCTAATCGCATGGTAAAGTTACTGCAATCGCTCTAACAGGCATGATATTTGACCCTCGGAAAAAAAGTAGGACAAAATAGGACAAGGGCTGGACTATGTAAATATTGCATTGGCTTTTACATAATATTTTCATACTATTTAATAACAATTTTTCTGACTATTCTGAGGGCAAAAAAAAAATGGAAATCAGACTAAAGCAGGAAGAATATGATGCCTGCTCTATCCTACGAAGAGAAACAAGTAAATTTGCATATTCTACAGTCTGGCATTTTTATATACTTTTGGTATCTACTAAATTCCATCAAGACAAGCTTTGTGGGTTTGGGGGTGGGCTCCCAACCCTTGTTGTGGGTTGTTTTGTCCGTCTCTGATGACCCTGGAAGAGTAAAAGAGAAGGGGGAACAATCCTAGAAAAAGAAAATGATCATTCTAGGAGGGGGTCAGGGGACAAGAAGATGGGACGAAAGAAGCTAAGACGAGCAGATGAATTATGGGACTTGACGCTCCTCGCTAAAAACTGGCAGATAAGTGGTTTCGTTGGGCAGAACATGAATGGTCAATCATGGAAAGGTATTGACTACAAACACAGATGACCATTTAAAAAAAGATACAACATACGACATGATGATACGACGAGATACGACAAGATTATTTACCAGCAGCTTTCTTTTTTTCTCTTCAGTTCGTCTTAAAACCTACCAGCCTAAGGGGTCATTCTTCAGAGTTTGTAGATTGACTCATGGGAAAAGAAGAGCACTGAGAATATCTAGTAAACAAATTCTGATTAAAACAAACCAACTTTGTTTTCTTCTTTGCGTTGCCTTAAAACCTACCAGCCTAAGGGGTCGTTCTTCAAGGTTTATAGGTTAACTCATGGGAAGTGTACAGCACTGAAAATATATAGTTAACTTTCTGCTTAAAACAAACATTTGTTTTTCCTTTTTAGTTTGCCTAAAAAACCTACCAGTCTAAGGGGTCGTTCTTCATGCGTAGATTATCTCGTGGGAAGTACCCGGGAGGGTAGCGGAGATTGTGGTACTGATCCCATAGGATGCGTTTGTTGCGTGGGGGTGTGGGTACCACCTGAACCTTCACCGGTAGCTTGAGAACTGACCGTCTTGGCTTCTCCTCTCCGTTCTACAAAGGAAAGGAAATAATGTCTTTCTGTCAATGGTGCACTATATCTATGGTTTTTTTGGATGACTACGTTAATTTGAGTATTTGTTCATCCCCTGTCGTGCTCAAGGCCAAAACTACAGAGAGCCAGCAGAACAGCGTATCTTCGAGTCTTCATATTTCATTGTAACTGGTTGTATCAAAAACAGCATCCTGTCCCCTGATCAAGGACAAGGAGCTGCTTTGCACATGGCTTCATGTGCGCCATCGTCTTCCACACACCCCTAAAAGAACTGTTTCATCGTCGTCTTCAATCATCTTCAAGTTCATCCTTCTCCATAGCCCACCAACAGAGAGGCCATTCATTTTATTCATTTGTATTGTATTAAGTTTATTTGTGCTGTATTTGTTTTATATGTTGAAACCCGCTGGGTTTAACTTTCTTTTGTTAAGGATTTAACAATTATATTCTCACTCAATGTTGTATACAATGTTTTAATCACCCTCCCTTCCCAGTAGTCTGGAAGAGAATAAATCCTTACCTTTTATAAAACAACCCAAGCTCATCCTTGTCAAAATTTATTTTGTGTCAGCATAGAGGGCGCTAGCCACACTCAAGCCTGTTACAAATCTATCATTCAAACCTACAGTGGATGATACTACATGGGCCCAACTTCAAAAAACTGTCAGCAGAAAACACAGCTTAGCATTTGTCTTTGCCAAGCATAAAATTAGTGGGGCACCAATTGTAATGATGCAAACATCATGGCATTTTGGCTGGTAACCTGTTTCTGTTAAGCAAGATTTTTATGTGTTTAGCAAGTCTTTGTGCTTTCAGGCTTTATGAAATTGGGTCCAGGTCAGAAAAGGACGCTCAACAAATCTGAACGAATTGCTGCTATGAGGATTGCAGAGTTGTTTACTTTGTGTGTGTTACAGTGCACTAGATCAACAAGAGGTAGCAACAGGGGAGCCCAGCATACAAGGAAGATTCTGTAGTGAGTGGGGGGGGGGGGCTATCACTTACGTCTGGAGGTGATTCTACGGTGAGAGTTATCTGTCCCTGAGCTATACCCTGCCATGACGTGGCGCTACTGGATACTGTAATGGACACCGCTAGGTACCCTGACCACGGCCATAGGATGGGAGAGTACGACATCGCAACCTGCAAACACAACAACACAGTCAGCAATTGGATGACAACATTCTAAATTCAAACATCGTTCTGCCATGCAAACACGAAAGCACAATCAGCAGTTGGATGACAACATTCTAAATTCAAACATCGTTCTGCCATGCAAACACGAAAGCACAATCAGCAGTTGGATGACAACATTCTAAATTCACACACCATTTGTTTATCTAGTCATTTATTAATTATTTTATCTATCTGTACACTTAATTATTTATTTGTTAACTCTGGTTGTGAAGCCAAGGATTCTCAGCGAAGTGAACTTAATCACTGTACTAGCCAAGAACCCCATGGAGAGAAGACAAGAAAGAAGGTTTTAGTTTTAGATGCAGGAAGTAAACCCCAGGGAATGACTCCGGGAAAAACCCACACCGTCAGATCGGGACTGAAACCTTAATTCACACAGTGCCCCTGATGGGATTTGAGCCAGGGTCCTAAAGATAGAAGGCATTTTGCCATACAAACACAAAAACACTTCAGCAATTGGACGACAACATTCAGTCAGCAATTGAATGATAAACCATAAAACATTCATTTGCAATTTCTAAAAAAAGTAGTAATTTGCAGCGTAAAATGCATAGCATTACACATTATTACAGCAATCAAATTTTGGGTGAAAATCCACAAGACTGCAGGGCTTGTAGCTCAAACAATTTACTGAACCAGAAAATTTGTTACAAGACACTGAACCAAAACAAGTTTCATATTTAAATTATTTTTGATAGAACAAGCTCTACGAGAAGATTGACCTTATTTGTCATATGGGTAATACTTCAAGTCTCACAGAGTTGAAAGCTATTTATCAGACTCAAAAGTCAATGTTTGAACGTGATTTTTTAAATAAAGAAATCCACAGCGAAGTATTACTATTCAAAAACACACGACTGAAGGACTTGCCTGGTCCTAAGTTTACTGGCCCAGCGCAAAAAATCACTGGCCTCGAGCCTGTCGGCCAATGTAACTTTCGAGTTAACACAGGGCACTGTTAGGTTTAAATCTTAATTAATTACATATCACAAGTATTCCTAACTGTCGTCTATTGCTTTTTTGTTTCATGACCGCCTCTGGACAGGAACAACTCACCTCGATGTAGTCGCCATTCTGTGGTGTAAACGGCTGCCATGTCGGCTTGTCAACCACCTGCCCTGTCACTCCCATTCCATTCAAAATCGTTATCTGTAAAAATAAAAAATTAACGACTTGACATAAGACTACCATCGTGAAGCAGTCACAAGTTCCGTACATAAGCAAGGCATTTTTGGTGTTTACCGATTTGTGCTAAGCAAACATGTACGCTTAGTAGATGACGATGATGATGAATGCAAAAGAAAAAGTACAACGTCCTCTTACAAACTCGATTTGTCCTGAAAAAGCAAAGCCATACTAGTATTACAAAACAAGGTTCTCCTTACCAATTTTCAAAGAGCCCAAGACACTAGTATTACCGAGTTTGACAACGCCCCCCCCAGCCGATCGGATTACAATGAAAGCTTTCTGGTCATCAAGTCATTCCCAAGATCATAACGGTTCAAACAACCGCCTCCTTTGTGGTGTGTGGGTTGGGAATGTTTCTTTGCCTCCTGAATTGTCCAAATATTGACATTTGCGAGGCAGTGTCTTGTTAGACAAGATTTCTTCGGGGAGTTCCATTGCTGACAAACACGGACAAGTAACTGAAAACAAGGTCGGGTCTCTACGAAAACTGCCAAGCATAGAAGAAAAAGCTGTTGAGAGCAGAGAATGGTGCTTAAAATGGAGACAAAGTTGCAAGTTTAACCTCACGTTAAAAAGGTGTCCAATGTCTTTTTATTTGATACTCTTTTAGAGCGCAATTTGAAACACGAAGTCATCAGACAATAAAAATAAATGGGTCCACACATTCCAAAGAGGACCTTTCAAAAGTCAAAAGGTCAAATTCAATGTCATTTAGATTGAATATCATCAAAGTTCAGAAATGAGCTAAAAATTCTCAGCACAAAAATGTACAGACCACATATTTGAAATGAGATGTCGTCGACTGTTTTGGATTTTGACAAAAATTTCATTGAAAGGGTATGTAATTTACGCAAAATCAATGTAAAAATCTAGTATTCCAGTGTATGCACAATTGCTCAGCGTTGCATGCAACTTGACCTTTTGCATAACGGACGACATGGCAGGTATTGAAAATTTACAAAACAGAAAAGTTATACAGATTTTCCTACATTATTACACTATTTAACACAAAGAGAATAGGGAATAGAAGACATATCTTTTTGTGAAATAACTTAATAATAATAATAATAATACAGAACATTTATAATGCGCACAAATCTGCAAAAAAACACACTCATGGCGCATACAGAGCAAACATGATCATAAAAACAAAAGCAACATACATGTACATAGTAGCAAACAAGATTCAATCATATAATTTACCAATGGAAAAACAGAATAAGCATTTACACATGATCCTGACCATACGCGCTTTGCATGAGATGTGTTTTTAACCTGTTTTTGAATGTCTCAAGTGATGGAGAAGTACGAATATGATAGGGAAGTGCATTCCATAACCGTGGAGCTGCGCCAGAGAAAGCTCTGTTGCCCCAGGACCTAGATGATTTAGGCTCAACCAAGAGGAATTTAGCAGCTGAACGCAAACCAGACCGGGGTGGATTGTATAACTTATATTTTTCATTGTATGCATGTTGTGGTTCTTTCTGTAATTTGTGTAATGTTTGCATTCAACAGTCCTGGTTTTTCTCTCTTAACTTTCCTAAAGCGCTTTGAGACTTCACTGTAATTTTTGCACTATATAAAAAACTGTTGTTTATTATTATTATTATTATTATTATAGAAGAGTGGATATTTGGTCTTAATCAGCCATTTAAAATCGTGCCTGGTCGTGGCCACGAACTTGGGCTCGGTCCTTTGCAACATGGTCGTGATCCTTCAGGTCTTAAATGGCCGTTCAAGACCCCGTTGCCACTCTTGTATTCCTTTATTATTAAACTCACATTCACAACAGTTGGCATGGCTCCATGGTAGATCGGCTGGGTGCAGTATGGCCAGAAGTAGGGACACTCTGTCAGGTCAATGTAGCTCGGACTTAAACTGAAAGGACATTAAATAACAAGAAACATTTTGAAGCATTTCCATGGTTGCTTGTGTTACAACGACTTGGCCGAAAAGCAATGCGTCTGTTATGCGCTGTGCATAATGCATCATGTACAATCCTTTAAAATGAAGATACACGCCAAGCAATACACATAATTTTTTTGATAATGCAGTACGCAATATAGATACATCAAACTACGTGCGTTACTTCACGTATACTTTCTTTTTTATGCATTGAGCACTTAGTGCACATGGATTTCCAGCTTTACAAACAGAGCCCAATTTCGAATCTACTGAACAGTTTTCTGCTTCATTAGTCAAACTAAGCAAGAAACCAGTCAAAGGTGGTACGCTTGACATGGCAATTTGGCTGGTAACCTTATTCTTTTCGTGCTTCAGCAGCTCTATGAATTTAGGCCAAGCAGATTATGATTTGACAGGGATTTTGTGCAAAATCATATAAGCACTTACTCTGACTGCGCCGATGGCAATTTGCTATTTCCTTGACATTGACATAATTTCTGACAGAAACATTTCCCCTGGAGGATTGGTACAGGGCTCAATTTCATAGGGCTCCTTAAGCAGAAAATACTGCTTTAGAAAAACTCTGCTTAGCAAGTATTAGCAGGATACCAGTCACAGATGGTTCACGGGACATGACTTTTTGTCTGGAAACCTTATTATGGTAAGAACACTATGTTGTGCTTAGCTTCTTCTCTCTTTTTTTTTTGAAATTGGTCCCAGGCACATGTTTGAAAATTGTAAACAGAGAACTTTCAGATTTAAAATGGAAGCAATTTATTTTATGATTTCCAATGCTGCACTTTGTCTTCAGAGAGGGGCTCCAAGTAAAGGCCAAATTCTTTTTTTGTGATGCACCAATTTTTCAAAAAACAGATTTCTTCTGAAAATGGAGACAAAAGATACAAGTCTCTAACCTCATGCTTATATGGTGTAAAATGCCGTTGCACTTGATACCCTTCCAGAGTAAATTTTGTCAACGCGCTAAAACATCCATTGACGCCACATTTCAAATATATGAGTTTGTATATTTTTGTACAGGATATTATTAGCTCATTCAGGAATTGTTGATGATATGCAATAAAAAAGGCACTGAATTTGGTCTGTTGACCAATGCAGAAGTTTCTTTTTTGGAATGTACTGACCCATTTGTTGTTGATATATTCAATGACGTCATGTTTCAGAATTCGCTCTTAAAGAGTATCAAATAAATTGACATTTTACACCATTTTAATGCAAGGTTAAAGACTTTCGATATTTCATTTCAACTATGTGGTCTGCTCATTATTGTGCTGAGAACTTTTAGCTCATTTCTGAATTTTGGTGACATTCAATCAGAATGACATTGAATTTGACATTTTGACTGGTACAAAATTCTTAGGAATGTACGGAACCATTTGTTTTTTTATATCCGGTGACGTAATGTTTCCAGTTTTGCTCTGAATGAGTATCAAATCAAATGCATTTTACACCATTTTAACGTGAAGTTAGAGGCTTGTTATTTTTCCCCACTTTCATAAGGACTCCTTCTGTTAAATGAGTGGGTCACAAAACTGAATTTGACCCCAAAGCCCTTCTTTAAGGATGAGTCTGAGAGCTTTGTGAAATTTGGCCCAGGTATTTCAAGACATGTGTTTTAAAAGTTTACTCCACACATCTGAACCCCTTCTGCTTGGCAAAACTGACCCAGTGGACATCCACATCCTCACTGTCCCGGACAGGCAATAGTCGGGGTTACCAGTCTACTTTGCTTATCATAGTGATTACCTTGCCTGAGGTTGGTAACTGCTCAGCACCTGATATGCTTTGACTAGGTCCAGCTTGCCGTGACCCTGCTCAAACATGTTGGCGTCAGGCAGACGGCGTGCCGAGGCCATCAGAGCTTGCTTCATACTGGCCGGGTTTAGAACCCACTGGCGGTCCAATATAGAACTGCAAATACAAACACATTACAGCCAATAAACAGACAGTTCCGCTAACTAAAGATAGATCAATGCAGGTTTCCCAATTGTACCCAGTAGACCCACCAGAGTACAAAACTATAGCCCAAGTGCTCCTTTTCAACAGGTGACAACACTGAGGTTCCACACAATGTTTTGTGTTATGCCTCAAATTGTACCCAGAAGCACACCTACATACCCACAACCCAATAAAGCCTGCTGCTTAAGGTAAAACCACTCGGAGTCCAGGGTTTCCTTGATTATACCCAACGATCCCATAATTGTACCTAGCAGACCCCTAGGTATAAAAACTACCAAGCCAATAACTCAATAGTACCTCCTACTACTAGGTGGAGCCAACAAGGTTCCAAACAATGTTAAGTATTATACCTATGGATACCCAATTGTACCCAGTAGACCCCCCTGGGTATAACACCTTCCAAACCAAAAACCCAACATCTCCTTCTACAAAAAATGAGGCCACCAAGGTTCCAAAAAAATGTTTGGTGTACTACCTATAGATACCCAGTCATACCTGGTAGACCCCCTGGGTATAAATTCTACCTTACCAAAAACCCAACAACTCCTCCTGCACAAGGTATAGCCATCAAGGTTCAAGAAAATGTTTGGTGTTACACCTACAGATACCTAACTGTACCCAGTAGAACCCCTGGGTATAAAAACCTACCTTGACAATAACCCAACAGCACCTGCTACTACAGGTGAAGCCACTGAGGTTCCAGATAGCGTCCTGCAGCCTTGGGTCATGCCTGACCCCCTGACAGCCGAGCCATAGGTCACTATGTCTGGCTTGAGCCGGCCGTAACCACCTGGCAACTCCTGACAAGAGAAAACACGTCACAAACAGATGATTGTAAACATAGAGATCACAGAAAAATAATCAAAATATATTACAAAGACATTCAACTTTAATAGATGTTAAATTTGCATCGGGGGTATATTGTTGTGGTAGCCACTGCTAAAATATAGCATTTGAACCGTCTCTAGCTACCGGGCAATCTTAGTGGTCTAGTGGTAAGACACTCTAAAATGGCAAAGGTGTGGGGGGTTTTTATCCACAGGAATCAGGAATGTGCTGAGTATGCCTAGCTTGACACAAACCAGTGTATGGGTAAAATCAAATAATAGCCATTCACCTTTGTTATCCCATTGGTAAGTCATTGCGTCACATAAATGCATATCTGCTGCACGCCCAAAGTGTCTCCTACTTCCGCCTCCATACCTGGCTTACGTTTGTGTGTAATTTTACCAAAAGTCGCCCATTTTATCATTCAAGAGCATTTTCTTAGGATGAACAAATTCTGAGAAGATCTTAGTCTTTGTACCTAAAAGCCAGGTGAAATTATTTTAATAATTTCACTTAGCTTTTCAGCACAAACTTTTCACAAATCATCAAAACCCTAACCCTAACTCGTATGTGCTTCTGATAATCAGTGGAGTCAGTTTGTGTGAAGTGGGCGTGGCTTATAGTGGAATTACATCACACTTATGAACAGGAAATAGAGTTAGTTGTTGCAAACTGCTTTTTTAGCCTTTGAGAAAGACTCTGCAAGGGTCCAAACGTCAGGCCACTAACTATTTTTTAACACTTATAAATAGGATAGACCCTCAACTCATGCATATTCAGGGACCCAGGGCAAACAATTTGAACTGGACCACAGGCCTGAGGGGCAGGGGTAATTTACAAGCAACCAGTTCAAGGTAGTCTCCAAGAAAAAAACATTCACACGTTCACCTTTACATAACTATTTTGGGGACAGTAAGATAGTGTCAGTATATTGTATGCTGTACAACAACAGTGCTCCTTTTGCATGCAGTACAGTTGGTTGCATCCAAACTGCCTGTAAAACATCGCCCCGTGGGACATGGCCTTGTGGGGGCATTCTCCGTTTCTGACCAATCTGACACGAACTCACCCATGTGGTCATACCACGGGAGGAAAACTTTGCGATGTTGTCTTCAAAATTGATACCACCAACACCAATGACATCCATTTGATCAGCAGGGTTGTTTAACGTTCTAGTAGAAAAAAACAAGACAGTTGCATGTAACATGGCTGAATTTCATAAGGTTGTTTTTTCTGCCTGATGAACTATAGAGCACGCTAGTCCAAATTTTGAGAACAAACATAGAAAATAAAAATAGAACACAGAGAATGCTGAGCTCAATATTGTCATCTGTGTCTGCTGTGTACGGCCTCTATGTCAGCTGTGGACACCCTCTGTCAGCTGTGGACATAGAGTATCAATATATAAAACAGAACACACAGAATGCTGAGCTCAGTCGTTAGTTATATGTGTCTGCTGTGTACGCCCTCTATGTCAGCTGTGGACACAGAGTATCATTATAGAGCACAGAGAACGCTGAGCTCAATTGTCGTCTCTGTCTGCAGTGCACGCCCTCTATGTCAACTGTGGCCATACATATGTAGAGAATCAACACCATGTGACATGCCTGTATGGCAAAATGAACTAGGGCCCAATTTCAAAGAGCTGCTTAACGGTAAGCATTACTTTACCAGAAAAATTTGCTTATGTGTATGCATATTTTACAGATTAGCAAAAAAAATTAGGAAACCAGCTTGCGCATTCAACGTGCATTGTTACGTCAATCATTTGCTTAAAATAAGCGCTGAAATCATACCATGCCTTTTTTAGTGCTTACGGTTAGCAGCCTCAGAAAATGGAAATCGCAGAGTCAGCACAAAATACGCCATTTAGCAGCTCTATGAAATTGGGCCGAGATCACCCACTTGGAAAGCTGAAATTGGCCAGAATAAAAAATGGCAGCATGCACAAATTGCCTAAAGGGTTCTCAACATTCTCCAGCGGCCAATTTCACAAAGAGCTAAGATTGATCTTAACTGTGTGTCAATTTCAATTGCTAAGCAAAGTTTGACGTTGTAATACTACTTACTACCTTTTTGTACTACTGTAAGCGCTGATTTTTCTCGTACAGTTAGCAGAGCTATGAAACTGGGCCCTGGGGCAAATTTCAAAGAGCTGCTTAAGCACAAAAAAATGCTTACAAATTTTCTGCTTAGCAGAAATGAGCAGGATACCAGTCAACAATTTTACACGTGACATGGTAGCTTGGCTGGTAACCTTATTCTAGTAAGTATGATTTTGCTGTGCCTAGCTCGTTTTTGTGCTTAAGCAGCTCTATGCAATTGGGCCCTGATCTAACACCATAAGGGTTTGTGCAAAAATACAACCCTGGTGCAGTTTTGATGATCGAGATAACAACAAGGTCTCGTTGGTCTATTTTTACTTATTTTGTCTCAGCATTCCAATCTTGTCCAAGTCCAAACGATTTTGTGTGGAGTGGCATTACTCACCCATAAAGTGGTCCGTCATTTCCAATAGCTGATACCATAATGACCTTGTTGGCCGTCAGCTCCCAAACCTGACAATTAACAAAGGTTTCAAACAATACTATTAACTCTTACAGTCCCAAATCCTTCTTTATCCAATTGCCAAAGTGAAGAATTCAGAAGGACTGGAGCTGGTGGGACCAAATAACACTTGCTAATCACTGGGTTGAGTAATCCAATCTTAGCCAAGTCTAAACAATTGGTGTGGAGTGACACAGAAAAAGAGGATAATGGAGGATCTAGGTCGCCTGCTAGCAAAAATTCCTAGTCTGTAAGGGCATCATTTGATGTTGAAACATCGCCGAGCAAAATGCACACTGCTCCATAATTGATGGTCGAGCCCAAGCTGGAGCTGTAGCCAGTGCCGTAGCCAGAGCCATAGCCAGAACCCAAGCCTAGATTTGGAAAAGGCTTCTACTTTACTACTTCCAAATTGTTTGAGGATATTTTTGTATCTATTTATCTTTTAAAATAAGTCACCATTCTTTACCTTGTCCACAAATGGGTGATCCATGAAGTCTGGTCCCCCGATGCTCAGATTCAACACATTGATCTTCTTAAGGATTGCATAGTTGAAGGCGTCAAGGAACCAGGAGGTATAGGAGACCTAGAAAAACCAAAAGACATAATACTTGTTAGTTCACTGCTTTCTGGGGTTTTTTTTTGTCTGACAATGCACTTCAATTTATGAAGTATGGAAGACAAGAACTCAACATCAGCACCATTAAACCAATCTTACAATCCTTATCTAGGAACGCTCAACAAATTTTGAATTCATGAAGTATGCAAGATCAAGCACTCAACAGTATTGCTCTGTTAAAGGCACGGTCATAGATTGCTTACTACTCCAAAAATGAATGACCATAAAAACTTACTTGGTGAGAAGCACTGCAGCTGTTGATAGGATAAACTATTTTCATAAAGGATTCCATTTGAATGTAATAAGGTATGGACAGTTTTTCACCCCAAAACATTTGAATCTGAGAAACGAGTCATGCATGAATCGTTTCTCAGATTTCTTTGGGTTGGTGTCCATTCACGAATGCTGCGGCCAGAGATGCAGTTGGTACCCGCTGTCACCTCACAAAACGTGGATGGATTCGACAAACTTGTGAAAATACTGTTAGTTGTTTTGGGTTTTTTTCTTAGCAAGTAGACACTGAATCGGCTGAAACTTCCACATGTGACTTTGATTGTTTCTTTCTTTATAATTTTGCCTATAAATAAGCATTATGTTGACAAAACCAGTCTATGACCCTACATTTAAATGCTGTACCAACAAAACTACACAAAAAGCCTCAGACTTAAAAACTTCAAAATCCAAGTATTTTAATTTCGATCTTTTTTCTTTTTTTTCTCCCCTCTGACTTGAAAACTTCAAAATCCAAGTATTTTAATTTCGATTTTCATTTTTGTTTTCCCTATGAATTATAAATGATAGATTTTCCGAGAATCCTCAAAGATTTACGCTGATAACATTTTGCATAAATATTCACAGATTCCTGTCAACAATTCTAGGCCTGATTGTATGCAGGTCTAGAAGGGCATAGATTTTTGACGGTTTGCGGAGTTGAAGTTTTGCACTAGTGGTTGGACTTTGTAGGATGTGGGGTTAGTTAAGATTGTAATAACAAATATTGCCTACATTTACGTAAAGACACCAATAAATTTTGCGCATGAAATACCGCCCTCACCTGGCTATTTGTGAACACTCTAAATATGTACAAGTTAGCATCAGGGGCAAATCCTTTACAATCAGTAGTACTGCTAATCACCCCCGCGACAAAAGTGCCATGACCCAGCCCATCATTCAATTTCTTCTCATCTGTCCAATCGGTCCGCTCCATTACATTCTTGAAATGGGGGTGTTTTTCCTTCAGGCCAGTGTCAAAGACGGCTATATTGATGCCAGCTCCTAAGGTACAAACAAGAAGAGGATATTCAGTAGATCATGTTTGAGACAAAAGATCTATGTTGGTATGGTAATAATTGTGAAGAGCTTTAGTACAAGCTGTAGAGATTTCTAGAGTAGAAACATTTTAATATATGTGTGTATTTTTTGTTGATTGTGGCAAGAGTGAGTAGTGTAACATCTCAACATTTGGCTCTGTATCAAGAGTATTTTTATCTAGGCATGGGCGCCATTTCAGCAAGCAAATGTTTTGTTATCATGATTGAAAGCAATGGTCATTTTCTCCACTGATCTTTTGTTGTATCAAAAGAGTTGCTTGCTGAAATGGTGTCCAGTGAACATTTCATATTTCAGCCCGAGTTCCCCCTCTTGCGCCTTTGGCGCTCTAACGTTTTAGGTGTAACAATAAAGGAAATCAAAAAGTAGAAAGACGACCATTGATATTGCGTGAGAGCCAGGAAAGCAGGATGCAGGCAGTGAGTTCCAAAGTGAGGCAGACATAAACTGTCAGATTTGTTCTCCACCTTTAAAGGTTTTTGGATTTTTTAACAGAAAGATATTTATGAATGGGAATAAAAGAGTGTTGACTCATTCTTAGTAGCAAGGCATTTATGAATGGGAAGGTATTTATAAATGGGTATAAAAGAGTTGTGATTCAGTCTTAAGCAACCGTTAAAAACGTTACCATCTGATAAAGGACCCCCCCCCCCTTTTTGGCTCGGTCCTTTATAGATAGGTTGCAAAATGACGTAAGTCGCCATCTTTACGGGCAATTTGGAACACACAGTCATGCATTTTGCGTGAGAACGGCGTGCAGCACACGCACATTTCACAAAACTCATTGCATGATTGGTTAGTAAACAGCACGATTGCGTTAATAATTTGAGCGCTTGACGCGCCTGCAAGCCAAAATGTAATTTGCCCGTAAAGATGGCGTCTATTGGGAACTATCTATTGCATGGTCACAACCCTGCCAAATTATGCCTTCTCTTGTACTCCTTTATTCGAAACCACGGTGGATGAGAATGAATGGTCAGAGAGTAGGAGGGTTGACTGTACACTGTGTAGATAAGTTCACCACGTCATACTGCAGGCTGGCATGATATTGAATGGTCAGACTGTAGGAGGGTTTAGCAATGCCCCCAACAACTTTTAAGCTGGGCCCAATTTCATAGAGCTGATTAAGCACAAAAACTAGCTAAGCACAACAAAATTATGCTTACCAGAAAAAGGTTACCAGCTAAAATACCATTTCGCATGTACATGTAGCATCTGTGACTGGTACCCTGCCTATTGTTGCTTAGCATACATTTTTAAGCAACCTTTTTCTGCTAAAGCAGCTCTATGAACTTGGGCCCTGGTTCAAGGTCACTACTAATGAAGTCCAGCACTGACAGCAATGTTAGAAACAGATAACAACAAAAATTGTACACTTTTTTCATCAAACTAACCTGTGAAGCCCATATCCCATAGTACATTTGCCTCCATGATTTCTGTGATTTCCCTTGGGACTGCACGCAGTAACCGTCTGTTGCTGTGATGACCTGTTGACTGCCAGAACGATGACCCCTGTGTCTGTATTTTGGGTTTTTTTAAGACACAAAGATAGCATAAGTCTTTTTTTCCCTCATTGGGCAGGAAGTTAGGGCGGAGACTCCAACTTTGTAGGTCTACTTTTAGCGTGTTAATAGCTGGAAAAAGGACAATATCTCCTGTGCAAACTGATTGTAGAGGCCTTGCCACACAGGGCAATTTTTCAGGCAACTTTGAGGGAACCAACTACACTGCATGCACAAGGAACATTTTGGCAGCACAAGAGACATTCGTCTAGCTGTAACTCATTATCCCCAGGTTGCCTGTTAATTGCCTCATGTGACATGGTATTAACAAGTCCAGTGGTTTCATGGTTTCGTTGGATTTGAAAAATTACTCAAGTACTGCATAAAACTGCCAAGAGTAGTGGATAATACATGTACATGTACACTACCACTACCGGTAAAAATAAGACAGCTTCATTTGAGCTTCTTCTTCGTAACTGTATGAAACAGGAAGGAACCATTTTGCAAAGAATCTTTTCAAAAGTCTGTATTGTCTTTACTTAGCCCTAACATCTGATGTCACACTTCGAGGCTCGTGAGTAACGCCAGAAACCAGCCTTGAGCAACTGGCAGGATCCTGCCAGTTGCTTCGCATCCATTCACACGGCGGAGATTCGTAGTCTACACACACGTGTACACACATTACATTGTGACGCACGCAGCGGCAGACGATTGCAAAGTTCCTTCTGACGAAGTAGCTGACAAACACGTCACTTCGGAGCAGACCAATCATAACACAGACATGGAAAGCTTACGTCACTGCACGTTTATCCAATGAAATCATTGTATCCAATGAAATCATTGGGTCTGTAAAACCGGTGCCTGTCTTTATCCTTGCGGATAAAGACAGGGGACCAGTCTTGTCTTTACTCTGCCATTAGTAGATACAACCCCAATGGGAGACTTTTGAGACGATAGAGGGCATCCCACTCACCGGTCCTTTTCTATTGTTCTCGTTGCTGAGAACAATGGAAAAGGACCGCTCAGTCAACCTCGTTTGTTCCCAGGGCTGATCGATCTCATCATGCCTTATTATCCCAGCACACACTGCTCACTCCTAACCCCTGGTATTGATTTAGTAAAATGTGCCAGAATACGGCACATTTTAATTAGGCCTGTGGCCGATCCACTCTACGTGTTCGCCTTACCAAGCCCAGACTGGCTCGCCTCATTGGTCGAGAGGATTTCCACTTGGGTGCCCAGCACAAGGGATCGGTGGCGCTGCTACAGTCATGCGTGTCGTCAGAATCATCTTCAGCTGCTGAGAGAACAATGACATTAAATTTGCAAACTAGTTCTTGTTGAATTCCACAAAAAGCAGAGCCATGAAATTTGGCCCACGTACTTCAAGACACTAAAGGAATGTTCGCTTACACAGCCAGCGCAAAAATGTTGGCACCAGCTCTGTAAGCAGCAAACAGTGACCGTAAGCACATAATTCGGCGGTAAGCTCAGCCATGAAATTTAGCCAATGTCCATCACGATACTAAAGAATTCTTCGCTTACACACAGAATTCCCAGTAAGCAGTAAGTTAGTAAGCAGAGACATGACATTTGGCCGATGTACATGTACTTCACATTACTAAGCTAGCGCAGAAATTCCGCAGTAAGCACAGCCATGAAATATGATCCGGTTTTTACCTTCTGCATGATTAGAATCAAACTTGATGGATCGGGTGACCTGCTTCTGCTGAGTGACTAGTTTGATGGATGGATGATGCAGTAAAGCTTTGACACTCTCTTCTTCCTCTGCCGTGATCTGACAGGTTAGAGATGGGATAAAGATCGTTCATCCAAGAGAGAAGGGTTTGCGAAAAATAAATGGCGTGTCATGGCCGAGAGGTCAAGCACACTGGCCTCAGGTTCTGATGTTCTGATCAGCAGAGTGAAATGTGATGTCATCGAACGTTTTGTTTCGACAAAAAATTGCAAAGGGTATCAAACATAATCCAGGGATGAGAGTCATTGTTGTTAAAAAAAGTCTGAAACTACATGTTGGATCCAAATTTTAGGACATAGGGCCTACTTGAAATGATGGCATTTCTACCTTTTGGTAACCCCTAGGGAGGCTTTGGAAGTCAAATGGCTTTTAGGAACAGTGTCTTAAGCACTAGTGAAGTAGATCAAAGTGTCAGTCTTTAATTCTATAAATTTTAATGTATGTGGACAAATTAAAGTCTTTTTTTTATTCACCAGGATGACATAAAAAGTCTGAATTCAGACACAAGTCTGAAAAAATCTCATCCCTGATAATCACATTTTAGACCATTTTAACACAAGGTTAGAGACTTTTTAAAAAGATTTCCCATGTTTATAAGGACTCCTGTCCATTGGAAATGGCGTGGATCAAAAAATTGTTTGACCTTGGAGCCCCTCTTTAAAGTATTTATATAAGGGCCTTATGCAAGGCCTCAAAGCGCTTTGCAATGAAACAGCAACTATCAAGTTTAAATTACACCTAGGCAAGTCAAAATAAACGATGAGAATAATGTACATGTACCATCAAGTATCCTGAAAAAAATGTAGGAAATTTAAAGCAAGAGATCTTTAAACAGAGCGGAAACAAGAACAGACTGTCACAATCATGCAGTTTGACTCCCGGAAATGGCATACACTATAGTAATAATAATACCAGAGTCTAATACAACGCATGTATCAACCAATAAGGTACTCAAGGCGCTTGAACAAAGAGAAACAATTTTAGACCAGTTTTTGAAATTATTTTTTTAATTGTAAGACTGATTTTATAATAAGGGTTTACAAGGTGCTGCAGCGCACTCAGCAGCCAATGTCAAAAACACCGGGCTAAACCCCTTCTCTAAGTGATGAGTGTAATGGTTCTTTTACGTACTTTAAACAACATGAGGGACCTACACATACTGTTTTACGTCCCATCTAAGGGACAAAGCAACAATGGTTAAATGTCTTGCCTAGGCACACACGTGACGTGTCAAGACCGGGACTCCAACCTACACTCCACTGATCGGAAACACGGGGGCAAAAGTGGCTAAGCAAAACAAAAACATTCTTACCAGAATAAGCCCAAAAAACCAAGTCACATAATTTGGGACTAGTATCCTGCTCGTTTCAGCTGAGCAAAAAAAATTGCTCAGTAATGTTTTCTGCTTAAGAAGCTCGATGAAATTGGGCCCGGAGTCTAGTGCACTTGACCGCTCGACCATGACACGCCAGGCCACGACACTAGGCCATTGTGTTATGTTAAGGCAAAGGAAATTTAAAGCAACAATCGCCGGAGGACAGTGACTTAACAAAAATGCTCGCAGGCTGATAGTGGGTTCATCTGCAAAAAGTGATAACCCAAGTGTTCAGCGACACTCAACATCTCGCCGTATTACAGTAAGAGAAGGGGGAAAAAACAGTAAAATAATAAATTGGCAAATACAAGTACGTGTTTGAGTTCTTATTCACTCTTACCGTGAGTACTTCAAAGTCACTTGGGTACTGAGTGGCAGGGTTTGAGCGGGGCTTCACACTCCAAGAGAGTGACATGATTGTCCTCAAAGCTGCAGAGATGAAATTCAGCCGGGTCTGCTGACTGTAGTACCTCTTAAACATGATAATATACTCTGAAAGTAGACAAAAAAATACCACTGTCACAGACACATGCAGTACGTATAAATTGTAGCATTGACGATGACTAGAGCAGGTTAGTCGAAACGGTGAGACCAAATAAACTCACTCCGCAGCAGTGGGTTAATAACAAGAAGTCCTCTCGCCCAACTAAGCGAAATTAGTAGTCCCGGCTATTTTCCTACCTTTTGCCCAGGTAGTACACGTATGTAATTTAATAAGCAGGACAGTTCTTTTCTGAACTAAGTAATCTCCTGAATTCCGAAATCTACTCCATGGCAGTAGAATAAATAGCAAAACAAGTTCTCTAAGAACAAAATCTACACCGAAAAGTAGACACACACATGGTGTTACCACAAACCAAATATACATTGGTACCTCACCATGCACTGCCTCAAAACCCATACAGCATTGAACATTGAAACGTACTTTTTAAATAATGTGTAAAGTTGCCCGTGTTTAAAAAGTTTACCATGAATGCCTCCAGCCTCTGACTTTGAAGAACAAGCCAGCAATGTCAAACTGTAGCAGGGTTCTTCTGCGGATGTTTTAAAACTGTGGGGCATTCTTAACCCCGAATTTTGGAAGTTTGGCCTAAGCACGCTGAATTGAAACAAAGTCCTCAGAATGTTTTGGAGATTATTTATCTTTGGTTGTAAATAGCCATTCTTTGCAATCTTGGGCATTCTAAATGGTTTCTTTGTGATTTTTGTGAATTTGATCTGAAATCCAACACCCCCCCCATAAAAAAATATATATTAAAAATATAAATAAAATTTATAATAATATTTATCTGTATCTATATATATTTGTGTGTGTATCGGCCGCAATTCGTTGTTGGGAGAATGCTGAGTACTAATAGTAATATAACAATTTTAACTTACCATTACTAATGAGTTTTGTAGAAAATTTTGTTTTGATGTCTGGAATGCTATCTGTGTCATTAAAAAAGCCACAAGGTGAAAACAGGCTCCCTGAAGAATCCCCGCCAATTCCGGATTGGCTCGTTAAAAATAACTGGCCGGCTATTGTACAAGTTAAAATCAGCATCGAGGAATAGTTAACACAGACCCTCATGGTGAAGGCTTGTTGCTTTGAGTTGGGGGGTGGGTGAACGTTGACCACTGAACTGGTGTCAACTATCCATGGTGTCCTTACAGACAGAGTTGGCGGAGTGTAATAGAGTCCGCAGGTTGCCTTCTCATAATCTATTTAAGATGTCGTTTCATATGACGAGTCTTGTTTTCCTTACTTAGTGGTTGAATTTCTTCCCGAGTCTTCTTTGATGTACCATGGCATAAAACAAACTGCAAATAAGAATAATTGACATTTATTGGGCATTTTTAAATCAATTCTATCAAAGAGCCTTACACTACCACCTACTATCCACTACCTACTACCATTACCACCCCTATACGTCAAACCTTCAACTTTCCTGAAACTTCCTCAGCTCCTTTGGAGTGTGCAGCACCAGCAGGCACATGGGTTCACAGATTGTTTATCGTTTACATTGATCCATGTTGTCCATAATCACTCGACTATCATGATTCTCTCTATCGGCACAATTCTACATGGCCAAGACTTCTGACTACTCCAAACATCATCCAAAAGCAGACACAACCAGACCAATACACATAGCCTCACCTACAGGCAACCATTCGCCAGAGTTGACTGCTACCTCTACATAGTGTTAGCCAGAGGGGTGTCTGGGTGTCTTTTGGACACCCTGTTTTAAATTTGGACACCCTGTTTTATCTGTCGTTACACGTACATGTGAATGTGTTGTAGGTGAACAATTTGGACACCCACTTTTAAAATTTCCAGCAATTTTGGACACCCTTTTACCAAATCCTGGCTAAAACCTTGCACTGAACACACAAGGAATTGCAGCCCACCCTCTCCAGGACAGCAATGCTTTAAATAGGAGAGTACACCAATTCAAGATGCAGGATGCAATTTGTAACAGTAATGCACAATCTAAAACAAGAATTGGGAAAACTAAGGCGGACCTGAAATTTCGTTTTGTAAGCACATGGTAGCTTAGTCTTGGCACCTCTATGAAGCAATTTTAAACATTTCTACTTGATTAGGTAAAAGGGCAACAAGGCAGAGACCAGGTGAAACCAAGGCAATGACCATGGGCACCAAGCCAATGACCAGGGGCACCAAGGCATTGACCAGGGGCACCAAGGCATTGACCAGGGGCACCAATTACATGTACCAGGTCCAAATTTCATGGCACTCCTTACCATGGAATTCTGCGCTTACAGCCCATAGCATCATAAGTGCAGAATTCTGTGTTACGCAGGGCCATGAAATTGGGCCCAGGGGCATGGAAGCAATTGCCCAAATTGCCCCTGTGAAGTATCAGTTCTGCTTGTACAGTTCTAGCTACTAGCAGCTGACTAGTACTAGCACTCTAGCCCCGAAACTGGGAGACTTCACTTTACCAGAATCTGACTTTGTATCACTTTTGTCAACACCCTATCAAAATATAAATTATTGTACAGTACTACAAAAGAATTGTCGGCAACCACAAAATCTTGTCAATTTTGCTTTAAATTGACACATTGGGGCGAGAAAATCCTTATAAATGTCTGACTTTGGGTGGGGAGCTGAACCCAAGAATTGCTGTGTATTATGAATGGATCAATGGGACAATGTATTCTGAATGAGGTCTAAGGTTTGTGGTGACATGGCATTAGTTGCCATAATCATAACCCTCCATCCTCCAAACGGTTGTACACCAATCGGTGACAACAAACCATAGCACAGTAGCACACATTTTGCCAATTTTTTAACATTTGTTTTTGTCAACATTTGAAATGTTCACAACTGCACCGTCGTTATCAGATCAGATCAGATCATACTCTGGTATTAAATTACCCCAAAAAAAAAATAGTTTTACTTCAATTTTTACCCAAAAGCCTACTTGAACATCGATGGTAATGGAATAAGTAATAAGCATCCTGTAAATTTATTTCATTTGAAGTGCCCATATTGATAAAAAAACAATAAAAGTGTGTCAACATTAACAAATGGGATGTCCAGACCAAAGATACCCTGCAGGTGACTTGTTGGAATTTCCGTGGTGTCCATTTGAATGCTGCCCTGACTTCTCACGATCAGCAGGCAGAGAATCGTAATCAAGATGGCGGCCCCCAGGCACGACGAACTTGAATGTAATACTTGTACACGTTTTTTTTTTGCCATTTTCAAATCATCACATCCGGACAAAGTCATCATTTGGTAAACACTGTCATGTATCATAGTAATTCCACAAATGTAAGGAATCATAGGAAGTAGGTTTGAGTAATATGGGATTTTTATAAGTGGGAGAAATTTGCAATCAAAGTGGAACGCATTATGCGTACCTTGAAAACTTCGCGTTTTAGACATGTATAGATGGTGGGCTGTAATGGCGACTATAATAAGAACGATGTTAAAAGAGAGCCACAACAGCCCAACAAGGTGGGCTACCCTCAATCTGACCAGAGATGCAGTTTGTACCCACTGTCACCTTGCTAAACTTGGATGGATTGGTTGTTGATGATGAAAATACTGAGTTTTTTTGCTGTTTTCTCAACGAACAAGCACTCCTTCCAAAGTAGACACTGTAGTTATATTCAGCTGAAACGCTCCCAGAACAGACCATGCAATGCATACCGTACTTGCCCTGCGCTGCTGGCTCCAGCAACTTTTTAGTTTTAAATTGATTTTTTTTATTGATAATTTTGCCTTTTAAATCAGCATTACATTGACAAAACAAAAATGATGACCCTTTCCTTGGATTTAACCAAATTAAACCCTGGAACTATGAATTAAATACCTCACCAATCAATTCATTGTGACCCCATCACATCACATCATGTGTAAAATTACAAACATAAGTAACATTGAGCACATCTTGTATGGCACCCCGACGACACTGCTTAGCAAGTATAACGAGATTGCGGAATTACTGTGCCCCCGACTGTTAATCAACCCCCCCCCCCCCCCCCAACTATTTTTATATAGAAATTAGTTTGTCGATAATTTGCCCCAAAACGGATGTTTGAAGACTAGATTTTTTCAACAGATAGTTAGATACATAGCACAAAATAACATACATGAGAAACTCGGGGTCTAAAAACGTACCTAAATGCTTCGTTTTGAGTGACGGTGATCCATAATTCGCCAGTCACAAGACTGCATTACTTTCAATCATATATTTTTATCCATGCCGTTGAATGTGTTGTGTGTGTAGAGCGCATCGCGTATGGGATGGAATTATTGTCAACAACTGGCTGCGGGATTTACGCTCGTCCCCAGACTTTACTTAAGAGTAAAATGGGTAGACCTTTGGGGACGAGAGAGAAACTAGTAAGTAGGTCAAAGTGGGTCATGGGTCATTCTACGGCAATGCGCTCTCTCTGTCAATCACAAATTATTTCCATAAACTTCGGGGACTTGCCCAGTAAAATCTTTGCGAAAAATAACGTATGGATTAAAAACAGAATAACTCTGATTGATTGAAAATTTCAGAGGCTTAAAAAACGGTAAAAGTTTGCGTAAGTTTTAGAGAGCGGACAAAAACGGGAGCATCTGTCACCCTGCCAAGTGACAGGTGTTTCACATCGTAGCGGCTAGACTCTAGGCTAGAGAGGTAGACCATAGAGCTCTATGGGTAGACAATCACCGTGACCTTTGGCCTCTCCTCAGAATAAATCCTACTTAACCTACTTCTTGATGATGGTCATGCAACAAAAAACCTCTGCTCCCCACATTTTGCATACATAATTCAATCCAATCCACTTTATAGTCCCGCCTGCCCCCACTGACCACAATGTCATGCAATGGTGACAAGCAGCCCCCTTAAGTTAAGGATAATTTATAGTTTTCATATCGGTCATCTCTCCCTTTTGTTCTTCACCTACATACATGTACAGTAGGCCCTATAAATGTTATAGACAGAAACTTCTTTGTACTTTTGTATACTTTTCACGAGATCTGGTTTTTCTTCAAACCAGTGGCGACTTAGGGTCGGGCGTGAACCTTTCCCCCTCCCTCTATTCACTGCTCCGCTGTCGCTTTGTAGGTTGATGAGGGATCAACATAAACAATACCAAACGTGTGAATTTCCTCATTAGAATAATAAGACGTGTGTAATATTTCAGTTTAGTGTCACATTACAAGTTAAATCTTCACACTAAGTTTCATTTCGGGAAACATTTCTAGGCTTGTATAGGCCCCTGCGCAAAACTTTTTAAATAGGTTAATTTTGAATGAGTGGAAAATGATTGCGCTGAACTCCGCACAAAAGGTAAGGGCCTACAACTGGATCCATTTGGGCTTTTCACAATTCTCTTTCAGATATTGATGTCAAAGACTAATTCCTAGGTTGAGATTTTTCTTTACCGTGTAAGGAATAAGACAATTTTCAAAGTTGAGAAGCAGTTAGCAAAATTATGTCATCGGACCATGGAATAAGCAAGTTAGCTTAGCGCGGGAAATCCTCCTCATTTCCTGCCACTGAGGCTTAAAATCTCCCTCCATCACCCCAAATAAATTTGATTCCGCCCCACCCCCCCCCCCCCCCCAGCCCTGCTTGCCGGCAATCATTTTAACCGTAGTGTCCATCACGCCTGCGATCGTAATTCACCCTCTCACCAATCTCCTACATTAAATTAGGGTATTGGCAAAGTTGAATACAACAAAATAACAGCCGGACAATGTCAAAACTAATGTTATTAATTCACCGAATTCTCTCTGACGCATTTGCTGTTTTTGTAAAATTTCGCAGTCCGGGGTTTTCCGTGTCTTTCCACACGTCTACTTTTTCGGAGCAGGTTTCGACATGAATGGAGTGCCTGGTACCCGCGGACGGCTAGACGATACGAACAAAGTGCAACGTGTAAACGTAATGCAGCAACCGGTACAGAAACAAATGCGTACCAACTAACAATGTGTTTGTAACACCACCAAAGGTTGTGTACGTATCACATGTGATTGATGCGCCACCAGAAATGTTTGCTTCGTTGATTATTTTGAATTCGAACATTTTTTATCATGAAATTGCCTGGCTCTCTTCGCAGGAATGACGTAGTATTTGCTACATGTCCATAGTATCGCTAAAAACATGTCTGGTTGGAGATTTTCCAGTTCTGCATGTCTAGACTAGAGAGCTATTTGGCGCTGTGCCGAGGAACACCCCCGCAGTACATGCAATAGCGATCTACACGTTCATCTACTGGACAAGTTTGAACATGTCCATTGTCAGACTTGTTGGAACACGGTAATATCACAACGGTCTTCGACCCATCGGGTTTATGGTTTACCACTAGGTACTAGTAGTACTACTACACTACTGCACACATATGCACATCATATTCATCATAAACAGATCTATGGATCAGGTGTACTTGTCCATGTTCAGAGACACCATTTGCAGAGAATTTGTACAGGGAGCAAGATGGAGAATAAGTCCAAAAAACGGAGGAGGAGATCTAAAAGATCCTCCAGTTCTCATTCCTCTGTGGAGGTTACGACTACAGCTTTTACCACGGCAACGACCGTCTCATCCTCATCCTCCAAAGGTCCATCTCGAGAGGAGGCAGCAATTGCCATGGCAACGGTGCTTGCCAGTGAACTTCGGCCGGAACACAAACTACCGAGTCGAGAGATTTTGGTCCAGCCGCAGCCCAAGTTTATGGAATTGCTGGAAACAGTTGGTGCGAAAGGACCAATGTTTACCGCGAGGCAAGTTCTGTCTTACCTAATAAAGTACATAAGCAGCCGTCAATTGTATGTGCAGCAGGACCCAAAGAGAGTTTATTGTGAGAAAGATCCGTTGGGAAAAGTGTTTGGTGTACCGACTTTCACAATCAAAGATGCAAGAAAACTTCTCTTTGAGAACATGTCAGTGCTTCGGGAAGCCCCTGATTATGTATCTCAACATAACGATACATTCCAAAGACAACAGCGTAAGCTTTACTACACCTTTCACCAATCGCAACAGACGACGGATGTAGCAAGACCAACTGCCCCAGTGCCGGTGCGCTCAGCAACTGCCCCATCAACCCTTTCAATGCCCTCAACAACACAAGGGCTTAGTGGTGGAGGAACAAAGGCATGCTTTGCTGTGAAGAGAGATGCTGACAGTGGAGATCTTTCAGACAGTGTAAAGAGGGGGCCATTCAATTCAAATCAAGCCTTTCCTGTTGTGTCAGCTCAAAAGGAGTTGCCAGTGTTCACTAGTTCAGAGTGTAAGGTTCATGTTACAGAAGCGGTGAAAGGCAGTACATGTAACAGCACTTCCTCGTCAATCAAGCAACATGTCTTCACTCCGGTGAGGACACAAAAAGTGTTAAAAACCCAAGATGCTACGTGTATAAAGTCGGCTTCAGCTACTGTTGCAACGTCGCTGAGCAGCATGACCATTGCCACAGGGAAAAAACGCCTCATCTCGGACTCGTCTGAGGACTGTTCACACATATCAAGTTGTCGGAAATCAACATCACTTTCTGGGTGCGAGAGAGTAGGCAACCGACCATGGTACTGCATGCTGTACCACCCCAGTGAAGAATTGAAATCACAGAGCAGTGAAGTACTCAGCATTCAAGATTGTGAGACGGCGATTGTTGCTGACTCCTCGGATGATCTTTGGTTTGTTGACGAAGATGAGTTGACCCCATTGGAATATGATGTCCCATCTGACTCAAGTGATGATTATACCATCAACAAAGGTAGTTCTGATGACAGTAGCAGTGACACAGAATTAGTGTTCAACGTTCTTTTGCGACCGGATGAGAGCGGAGACTCTCACTTTGCAGACAATAGCGATGATGACACAACTGATACTGAGATGTCGGAATTGGATAAGTGGGAGTGTGCCGAGTGCAGCATGCGTAACTCACCGGTAGAACGTTATTGCAGCCGATGCTGGGCGCTCCGTAAGGGCTGGTTGCCCGACAATCAGCGTATGACCTTGAAAGAAAGACTTCAAAATTCAAACAGACCCTTGAGGAGATCCTTCTCAGCCCCAGCTGGCAATGTCGACCCACCATCTCTCTGGTACCAAACGCAAACGACCGGTCATTTTGCAACTGATGGCTGTTCAAATGAAAGTCGACCAATTTCTATTGTTTTCCCAGAAGTTCATCAACAGACCAACCAAATGACCAGTGAACTCAGTACATTGCAGCCCAGGACACTAAGGGACTTCGCTGACGGTATGATTCCTGACATGCCTGACGGAAAGACAAGCGATGAAGACGAGGCTGGGACAGGCGTCAAGAGTAGCCATGTTGTTCAAAGGTCAAACAAACGTAAACAGAGCAGCAGCGAGGAACAAGAAGGTGACTCGCAAGATACGATTATCATGTCCAGTGATTCACAACCATGGAATCGGATGCACTTGCAACATGATGATGAGGCATTGGATTCAGTCCAGCAAGATTTAAAGCCATCTCAGAGTCATATGCGAGAAGATTCGGGGATAGGTTTGACCCAAGAGAGTACTGTTGTCTTAGCGACTCCTCTTGAGAGAACATCTCAATTAGTTCACAATGAAACTGTCAATGCACCGAGGTGGCAGGCAAGAAAAAGACATCGGTCAGCGTCGGCATCCAATCTCCCTAAGCCGAGAGAAAGCTCCTCGAGTCAGCAGAAAAAGTTTCACTTCGGCGACACTTCGGTTCTTCAAGTTGGGCTTGGGCCGCATCTTTCTTCACTGGCAGGGAAGAGTGACCCCGGAGCAGGGCCGTCGTCATCTCAAAGCACCAGCATCGTCACGAAACACTACAATGACTTGTGCATTATTTGTTATAGCCGACCGAAGACGGCAAGCATCATTCACGGGCGTACTGGACACCAAGTCTGTTGCTATCCTTGCGCCAAGAAGCTTCATCACCGCGGGAAACCGTGCCCTGTGTGCCGGAGATCCATACAGGCAGTCATCAAAAACTTTCTACTGTAGGCCATTTTTTAAAATTTTAAAAAGAAGAAAAAGTGTCAAGTGATCACCTTTACCACTGTTTACTGAACCCAAACATGATTTGTTTTCAGGTTATGACGAGAGATGTTTTTGACTTTGTTCACACCATTCTCCCGCCATGAGTAAACCATGAGTCAAAAGTTCATGATTGAAAATCGGCTGGCAATTTTTCCCAAACAAAGATTGTAGTCGGAGATTGTTTTTTTTTCGCCATTCATGGTAATGAAGAGAAAAAAAGGAACAAATCTTGCCTTATGACAACGAAAAGGTGATCACAACTTGCAATTTTTAATTTGGCCTCAGTTACCATTTTATGCAATATGTGTACATAGTACCACCATAGAAAAATTGGAGAGTTACACAATATGCAATATATATTTTTGGGTCCCATATTTTTCAGTTGTTACCAGTTGAAATGTTTGAGCTGTCTGGCAAAGATGGAAATGTGTGAATACAAATTCTGAACCTTTAAACGGCGGGGACAACATTGCTATATTTCTTATTTCTAAATCCATCAAAATCGAATGGCACATTTTCTTGATTTGCTAATTTCTTTTTGGGTTTAGTACCGCATCATTGTACTGGCCAAACTAACATAGATTATACGATGCCTGGCATTACTTTCTGGTAGTTTGAAATATGGGGGAGGAATTTCGTAGAGCTAATTGAGCAGAAATAAGATGAAAAACAAGTTGGGAACAAGTCATGAACATTACTCAAGACATGGTATTTTGTCTGGTCACCTGTTTCATGTCCTCAAAATTGTTTGCTGTTTTGGTCATTTTTGTGCTCAAGAGCAAGCTATTAATATTGTGCCAAGCTGAATCCAATTTCATAGAGTAGCTTAAGCATAAAATATTGCTTTAAAATTTTCTGCTTAATGCACAATGCTGATGGTGCATGTGTCATGGTACTCTTATATTGGGAAACATAATTTTGGTGTGCTTAGCTACTTTTGTGCTTAAGCAGTTCTGTGAAATTTTTTCCAGGCATTAAAGTTATGATGCTATTGGATTCTGATGGATTTAGTCTGGTTCCTAGTAAAATAATGCATGTGGAGTAACTTATAAACAAGTATTTCAAGGTATGAAGTTGGTAAGGGTACTATACGAATCTCTGTAACTAGTGTTACTTCACCAATCGGAAAAGGAACAGGTCAGGAATTTTATAGAGGTCTTGGCACTTTGGTCTTGGTAACCCTTCAAAAGATAGTTCCCGATTGACACCATCTTTACTGGCAACTTGGGTTTGGGCTTTGAGCAATGTCAAGCATTTTAGCTTTTCTACACAGCCAAGGGGTTCACCAACCAATCACGCGAGGAATTTGATAAAATTCCTGCATACTGCATGCAGTATTTACACATAGCGCAAGCTGTAGTTGTGCATTAAGAAATGATTGAGTTGCTTGTGAGGATGACTGAGTTCACACTCACTGACATCAGGTGAAAATCTCAGATTCATCTTTCAATTCAAAAAAAAATAATGCTGTACCTTAAGTTTAGTAAATATACTGAAATTACAAAGCTCTCAGAGAAATGTGTTTCAAAGTTGGAAAACAGTGAAATATTTCTGTTGAAATTTTATTGTTTTGGGGGTAATAGAGTCAGAAGAAAGAAATTGATATTCGAAATCTTAAATTGACAAATGCTTTGGAAAACTTTTCATATAAAATCGCATGGGTGTTAAAGCTGGAAATGTTACCTTCCCAGGAAAAAAAACACGCAAATTGTCAGAGGTTGGAGATAATTCAGGAAAAAAAGCTGATGAATTAAGCGACAAAGTTTGATAATCTAAACCTCTTTTATAAACTGTCAATTATGATACCTGATAAGCATGCAAATTGCAACAATTATTGCAACACGACAGAGGTTGAATGGCTTTGGTCTTCCTATATTTAGTATTTTGTAATTTGTACAAGAAACAAACATCTGAAAAAATGCGTACCTTTTAAATACACACAAATGTACATGTACTTTCTCTGAATGAAATTATACTACTTCACTTGAAAGACCGTCTGTCTATGTTAGTGGGACAGATCGGGGAAATACTTTGTAAGAAATTTTCAAAATGGCTGCCATTGCTTGTTGTTCTATATTTTTCAAAGGACAAATCTATGATAGCCTTACATGTATAACCAAACGTCTTTCGCTTGACATACTCTGACTGTAATTCCTTGCTTGCATCATCAAAGACACATTCCCATCACCTACACATGTACATTGTACCTGCCATACTGGGTAGGCAATTGCAATCTTCAATATTTATTTACATTATACACGATACACAAAAAGGGGGTTTAGAGTGTTTCTCTTCCAGTCAATGTGTTACCGTGATAAAGGTCGGTGTGAGACCCATGAGTCTGGTACCCTAACCAACTTTACATCAGATTGTTATTTTTTCAGTCACAATTTATTTGTGTTTTTGCAAACGAGCAATCCATGTTGTATTGAACCTACATGTAGAGTTAAAGTGGAAGGGCTGAGCAAAATTTCACAAAGCTGTGACACAGAAAATGGTGCTAAGCAAAAAATAGTACCAGGGAACCAGTCACAAATTATATACATCACCAGATCACATGGTATTTTAGCCGGTAACCTGTTTCTGCGAAGGCAAAATTGTCTTGGCTAAACATATCAGTCTGAAATTGGGCCCTGGGCAAAATGCCATGGAACTGCTATAGCAAAGAAAGTGTTGCGCTCACAAGCTTTATGCAATAAGGTCTCAAGCCTGGTTTGATGAAGTTGCTTAGCACACAGCTTAGCACAGACAGATGTAGCTTAGCAGAAACAGGCCACCAGCTATGCCTTGAAATTTACTTGTACGTACACTGTATGTGCATTTGATCTCTTTTGTCTGGTGCCATGCTAGTTGCTACATGTAAGTACAATCAGTTAGCAATTTGTACTGCTTGGCAGTTTTATTGAACTTAGCTCAGTTATAGTCATTGACTTACATGTATTGGGGAATTGGGATGATAATGATTTTGAATAAATAACATATTTTAAACATTTTAAATTACAACTATTTCAAAATTATTGTAAACAATTTTGTCTGAAAGGCAGGAAAAGGAATTCTGCAACTGTAGAAGAACTCCCAAATTGCACTTTTTTAAATTATGTGTACAGCATGAAAATAAGAGCTTTATTCCAGTATGGTCAGGATGGTATCATACTATCATTTAAACATGTTGTATTATTGACCTAGATAAACAGATTTTTATGCCTGCCGTTTATTATGTTATTTTAGTAATGCACAGGGCTGTTTTTACTAAATTGTTGCAAGGGGCACTTCCATCGGAGAATCTAATGGGGAAACTTTTGAAGGGGCACCAAGGCCAAGACCAGGGCAACAGAGACCATGGCCTTTGTGTAATTTGGGGTCTGAACGCATTGCTTTAAAAATTACTACTGAAGTATGTTCCTCAATTGAAAATAGAGTTACATTGAAAGTAATTTACATTTTGCAATGAACTAAAAATTTATTCAAAATATCTGAGGGATTTGACAGTTGTTTTGAAGGTGTTATACAGGATTAGTAGGGCTGACAAAATAGTCCTAGACAGTGTTCATGTTTTTATCGACCATATACATGAAGTAACAAACCTGTGAAATTTGGGCTTAATGTGTTGTGTGTGTAATGAGTAAAAAGTAGAAAACCTTGCACAATTTTCAGCATGTAAACACATTGTCCTTAACCTTGGTTGTATTTTACAACCGAAATTAGGTTTTCAGATACTGTTTTCTCGAATACATGTACACGCATTTCAGAGGGAAATAATTCACAGAAAAAAATGGCTCTGGTATGAACTTGATAATCAGTAGTCTTTCAGACTAAAAACTTTGTTTTATCCTTACCAATCCTGTATTTAATGCCTTTAAACCTATATCACTGAAAAGGGTAAAAACATTTCCACATCAAACAAACGGCACATTATTTCTGATGAAATGTTCATGCGGCAGTCTTGCACAACATGCATAGTGATACTCCTTCTTTTTCAGTATTCAAAGAATTGACCCCATAATGGTTTTGATCAAGTTGAGTCGTGTTACCTATCGGCCTTTCTTTCTTGGAAAAGAAAAACAGAACAGGAGTGACAGAAATAGCTCAAGCAGATTTCCTGTACGTCGGTTTCGGCCTTTGTCTTTCACGTCACTTGAGAAAGCCGTCCAAAATTGTCTCTTGAGGAAGAGCAAGATTTCTTTTTCATTAAGACTCTTTCTTTGTTATAAAAGGATAAAAAACCTGCTACTGGAGCGTCACATTTGAGATTTATATTCCCCCTGGTGTTTTTGGGGTTGGGTTTTTTTTTTGGGGGGGCAGGGTTTGGAGAGAGGGGTTTCTAAGGACAAAGGAAGCAGTTCTTAAACACATATAGTATTACACTTTGACGCATGCAGATAATGTGCACTTAATCTTCTATAACTACAGATATTTTTCGCTGCAACTTGTGTCCATTTCAAATCTTTCTCTCGGGTTTTTTTCGCGCTCTCTCATAGTACTACAAATTGTTTGCAGTTACAAATTTTGCAAAGATTTTGTTTTTGTGTGTAAGTAAATAAGTCAAAATCACAGCACACATACCTTTGAGAATTACAATCGGACAACATACATGTATGTATCTAATACAATGAGAAATTTTATTTATAAAAAATTACATGTACATGGTGTAAATCCTAATTTATATCGTTTTGATTGATTAGAAATTATAGTACTTTGTTTTCTGGTGTGTTTTTTTTTAAGATGTTATGAAAGGCAAGTCATATTGTAGAGCCAACTTTACTTGAATGATATACATGTACATGTAGTGTGTGCATGTATGTAGAACTTTCCTAATCTCATTATGCAAACATATTGCTCAACTTGGGACAAGTTCTTTTTGTCAACAAAATGAAATTCTTTGCAACTGCTAAGTGATTTCATTGTGAATAGTTTGTGGTTTCTGGCAATTCAAGCGTAATTAAAGAATACCCCGTCACACACACACACACAGCACAAACTTTGAAAATTGCCAAGGGTTAAGTGTAACTACATGTACAATGTAGTGTTGCGTTTCAGATTGTGTCCCACTTCAGATCAACCAAAAACTGCTTTTGTGTGGCATTTTTACTAAGGAGATTCCCATGACTGATTTGACAAAAGATTGACGCATTCCATTTGCAAATAATTCACAGATAACTTTTGAACACAGCAGGCTTTTCCTATTCATGCATAACTCCGGGTCCAGTCCTATCATGCAGTGCCTAGACACACAGGTTTTGTGCTATCAAAGAAAAATGTTGCCCAATGGGAGTGTGTTTACTGTTTTTTTAATGATATGTTGGGATAATTTACGATAGGGAGCACTGGTACTTGTAAGGTTTGATGTCACAATACAAATAATCCATCTAAGGCGGGTTATACTTTTTTCTAATTGTCAAAGACCAGTATCCTCACTTGGTGTACCCGAACATTGGCATAAAATAACAAACTTGTGAAAATTTGGGCTCAAAGTTGCAAGAAATCAATGAAAGAAAAAAACACCCAGGTTGCATAAAATTGCCTGTTTTCAGGTGCCCGAGAAAGGCTTCATACCTAAAGCCTTTCTCAGATTCAAATTTTGGGGTGAACATTTACCTCTTTTTGTAAAACTACATTACTTCAAAGGGTGTCATTTCTAACAATGGTTTATAACCAGTTCTCGAGTGCTCTTGACCAAGTGAGTTTTATGGTCATTAATTTTTGGAGTAATTACCAAAAGTATACCCTGCCTTTAATAAGATTTTAGTGTTTAGTGAAATCAAACCCATGGAACATGAGGGAATGTTTTAATATTATCCAAGTTTTTTAATGATAAAAGAATGGAAATATTTGCTTCGTTAATCATAGTGTTTCTTTGCACTGTGTGTTTAAAACAACGTATTTTATTAGAGAGCACACCAGTTTGCAAGAAAGTGGCTCAATACATGATGTGTAAAGTGTACATGTACTTAATTTTTCAAGCCCAGTCAACATGTTGGTGTGATTATTGCAAAAGGCTTGTGTACAAATTCAGTTGAAGGGAAGTTAATATTTATTGCTGTGTGCAATCTGCATTCCAAATTGTGTTTTGTGCAATTTATACATATTTGTATTTGGTTTGACATATTTTTTAAAAAGATTGAAGTTATACTGACAAGATTATTACCCCCATGTAGAGAAGGATTGAAGATTTTGGAATTAAAATTACTTGCAAGATATACGTTGACAACTCTCTGTACAACCTTTAAAATTCGGAAAACATTGGACTGTTCCTGAAGTGCTTGTGAATATTGGACATTATTCATCTCTCAAACAACTGGGCCAAAATATTGTGTCAATTTAAACATTTCAATGCTCCGTCATTTTTTAATGTAGAGTTAAAATGTCCTTCATGAATGATGCACCGGGGACACCTGCAAACCAAAGCATCTAGGTTCGAAAACACATCATACGCCGTTCTAAAAAAATTGTATAAACACCTTTGACGATTTCCATAGCTTGTTGTGTACTTCTTGAAAACTGAATGGTTCTAGAATGTTAGATTCCAAAACAGGTGCTGCATGTTCCTGTTGATATGATTTCTTAAACTAGTGTATGCGCAGTGGCAAGGTTTTGTTCCGAGGTGTGTTGCAATTCAATTCAATTCAATTCACAATCCCAAGTACTGCAGAGAGCTTTGGTTGGGGCTGAATTTTGTTCCGTTTCACAATGCTGACCCTTTGGCTTGACCTTAGTTACCTACAGGCTGAGAATTGATGAATGAGGTGCTGGGTAGTTAGGGTTCATTGTGTGTAATTTAAATTTCATTGGACAAGGAGTAGCTAGTACTAAACATGGTGAGGCACTCTTGATATTTGTGGCCTGTTCCACACAAAACCCAGACAAAGGAGAAACATTTCAAACTTTACTAATTTTGTGAAGTTTGAAATTGCACCTATGTTCCTAATTTAATGTCAAAATTCATTTGGGGAATAATGAACTTTTTTATTACAAAACAAACATATTTCTCCGCAGTCCAAACAAATGTTTAATTGATATGGTTCTTTATTTTATAATAGTCAAAATCACATTTTACGCACATGCGATTTCAAAAGTACACATTTTTGCAGATATTCACCACTTTGCTTGCAAGAAATTCCATAAAAGAAATTAATCTGAACCATTTTGGTGTTTGTAATGAATAGGTATTTTTCTTGAATACAGATACAAATGCGTGGAACCACCATAAATTTTATTGGCACACTTGTGTGTGCTGTGAACTATTTTGTTCATTCTCCTCTTTGTTTCAACCCTGCTCGGGGCCAAATTTCATAGAGCTACTTACATGTAAGCACAAAAAGTAGCTAAGCTCAACAAAACTATTCTTTTCAAAATAAGGTTACAGGTCAAACTACCAGGTCAGTGTACAACTTGTGACTGGTATCCTGCGCATTTCCGCTTAGGAAAAAAATTGTCGAGCAATATTTTCAGCTTAAGCAGCTTTATGAAATAGGGCCCAGTTTGTAAAACGCTAAGCAGATATTGGTCTGGGAAACCTTCAAAATAACAAGTTTAGTTTATTGGAGGTGTCACAGAAACATCAAGTATTGTTAGTGGGGATCCAGGTGGATGTGGGCTGGATGCCCCCACCCTCGCTAGCAAAACTATCCCAACAGGCTACATCAGTGGCTGTCGGCCTTCCCAGCAATCGACTCTCTAACCATACCCCCCTCCCCTAACCCACCA